>CM062817.1:1974384681-1975037181 GCA_031772625.1 Pinus tabuliformis | reverse complement strand
AGGTATAGTAGTACTTACATTATCGATCCTCATATATCGCTTCAATCATCAAAGTAGTATGATTGATAGAAAAAATTTCTATTCGATTAAACTCTTTCCTATCCATAACTTTATGGAACTTGGAAATGAAACACCGGAAGAATATTTAAAGCCTTTCACTCAAAATTGGTTGAGATTTCCGCATCTTTTACTATCTTTCCAATTGAAAAGATATTACAATCGGGATTTTGATCCCATTAGTTTAAATTCAGGATATGGCAAGAACACGAACAAGAAGGATGAGATTATCTCGAAGAATCAAGGACCGAGCGAAACTCATTCGGAAAATGATGAGAAAGATATCAATTTGAAGATCGATCGTTATATGAATATATCATATAAAATATATGAAAATATATCATGAAAATTGACCTTTCAATTTAAATTGGTAGATTCCATTATTATTTTAACGTTTTTGTCGAGAGAATGGATTGATTCAATTTGCAGCATATTTAGATAAAGAATATGCAGAGTTATCTATCTACGAGAGAAATGAATAAATGAAATACATAAGATGTCTTTCACATCACAATATATGAATTAACCCCATTGTTCCTTATGGCAGTTCCAAAAAAGCGTACTTCTAGATCAAAAAAAAAAATTCGTAAAAATGTTCGGAAGGGAAAAGCATATCGGGCCGCAATAAAAGCTTTTTCTTTAGCTAAATCTATCTCCACCGGTCATTCGAAAAGTTTTTATTGCATAGTCAATGATGATTCCTCTGGATCATCCGAATCAAAATTGACAGCAATTGATTTGGATGACCCGTAGCACAACACGAGCGAATATACGACACCACCCTCCAGGACCCTGGAGAACAGTGATGCAAAATCATTTTATTCGGGTACTCCCAAGGGTGGTCGTACGAAAAGGACACGGTCATTAATTAGTTCCACTACAGTACTTTCCTTCAGCCAATCTGGATAAATGATGAATTTATAAACCATTCTTCTATCCATTCTGCCTTCCCACTAGAAAGGGATTAGAGTTAATCCTTTTTTTTTTTAAGGATCCCGAATGAACTTCAGCATTACCATTATGCTACCGAAAATGTAGCATAATCTTATCAACATCCCAATCCATCCATTCCTATCCAAAACTAGGATTAATTTATTATTATTTATAAATAAAGAGAACCTATGGAATCACGCATGGGGATGATATTATTTCATTATGGAATTGCTCGTGCATTTCGTAATAGATGCGCGTTATTGCTTTATGGCGAATAATTACTATAGTTTCAGATATCTTGATTCATTCTTCTTCTGTTTCTGCTCCTCCCAATGATTCATCCCCCTATTGGGTCCCATTTTTTCCCTCCTTTATGGTTGGATAAAAAGAAGTGCTCAATCCTTTAGGAGAACTAAAAGTAATCATCTTTCTTCGTATCTCTACCATTTATAATGCGTAATGCCCAAACCATTGTGACAGAGATACATAAAAAGAGCTGACTAATCTAGTGCAATTTGATCCTATTGATGAAACCCCCTTCTACATCTTAGTAGCTCAAAATAGGATCAATTCATTCATTAACAGCTTATATATGGTAATATTAGCCTGTATGTAATATTATTGGGAGCTATAAATATATTTGGATGTCTCCCCTAAAATTGGAAAGTCTAAATAATAATCATATGGGAGATCATGGATCAGAAACATAGTTTCGTTCTAGATATGTATATAATCAAACCATCCAATCAAAAAAATTATAAAGTGATGGTATAACCATTTATTGTTTGGAATCTAGCTGTTCCGATTCTTCCCATCGTAAGCGAAATAAGCGAAAATTTACATATATTCTTTGTACGATAACGCATGTGACTATTTCCAATTCTCTTTCGGAACAGCGGGATCTGAACCCACGACCTCCATCACCCCAAGATGGCGCGCTACCAAGCTGCGCCATGCTCCGTTATAACTATCAACCAACATAAAATTGATTCAAATGTTAATGCCCAAACTTAGATCTTATTTGGACTTATATTATATTCACAGATCACTCCCTCTGCTAGACACGTTCCATAACATTGACGATCTGGTGTAAATAAGCTAGTATGGTCCCTACGAAGCCGCCATGGTGAAATTGGTAGACACGCTGCTCTTAGGAAGCAGTGCGAGAGCATCTCGGTTCAAATCCGAGTGGCGGTATTTTTCCAGGAAGATCTCATCAATCACTTCTTCCTATGTAACAATATATGTTCAATCTATTTTCATTGTGATGGATCAATCCTATCTTTCCATCATAGATCTCATTCGGGAATAAAACGAATAAATGAGTTTATTATGATATTCATAACTTTAGAACATATATTGGCTCACATCTCTTTTTCTCTCATTTTGGTTGTCACTCTCATTTATTGGGGAACCTTAGTTTATCGAATTGAAGGACTAAGTAGTTCGGGAGGAAAGGGCATGATAGTTACTTTTCTTTGTACAACGGGATTATTAATTAATCGTTGGCTTTATTCAGGACATTTACCGTTGAGTAATTTGTATGAATCATTCATGTTCCTTTCCTGGAGTTCATCCGTGTTCCATATACTTCTAGAAGTACGGAGTCGAGATGATCGGTGGTTAGGTGCAATCACCGCGCCAAGTGCTATGTTAACTCATGGGTTTGCTACTTTAGGTCTTCCGGAGGAAATGCAACGATCCGGAATGTTAGTACCCGCGCTACAATCTCATTGGTCAATGATGCATGTAAGTATGATATTGTTCAGCTATGCAACCCTTTTATGTGGATCCCTAGCATCCATAGCTCTTCTAGTGATTATGTCCGGAGTAAATAGACAGGTTATTTTTGGTGCGATGGACAATTTATTTTCCCGAGCCATTCTTCCCAATGAAAATTTTTATTCACATGAAAAGCAAAAAAGTGATTTGCAATACACTGTTTATTTTTCATCAACGAATTATCGTAAATGTCAATTGATTAAACAATTAGATCATTGGAGTTATCGTGCGATTGGTCTCGGTTTTTCTCTTTCAACCATAGGTACTCTTTCTGGAGCAATATGGGCCAATGAAGCATGGGGATCTTATTGGAGCTGGGATCCAAAAGAGACTTGGGCATTAATTACTTGGACCATATTCGCAATCTATCTGCATACTAGAATGAATAAGGGTTGGCAGGGTGAGGAACCGGCAATTGTGGCTTCTTTAGGATTTTTTATAGTTTGGATCCGTTATTTGGGGGTCAATCTATTAGGAATAGGGTTACACAGCTATGGATGGTTGGAACCATAAATGGACCGAATTCCTGGAAGGAAAAGGAAGGATAGATTCGATCCAGTTCTTTTATGTGATTGATAAGTGACATCAATAACTGGTACAAGTTATTTCAAGTAGTGATTATAGAATGATGGAATCACTACTTGAAATAACTTGAACTATATTAGATTCAAATAAAATAGATTCAAATAAAATAGATTCAAATAAAAGAAAGACGATTTGAACCATTCCTATCATTACCAACCACAGCGAAAAGAAATATAAAATGAGTATGAGGTAGCAATTCCATGTTTGAATTAACCCATTCCCTTTTTTCAATGGAACTCCGGCTACTGAAGCATACATGTACTATAATAATGCGCTTACCCATGTAGGGTAACCGGGTATGTGAAAAAATTGGCGATTTCATTGTATAAGCGATGAAGAACCCTAAATAGAATACTATTTATTATCCAATATTCCTGAACCTAATGTTGGTCTATCAGATCTCTAGAGACCTATACTTAAAGCTCCGATTAGCGGAAAGATAGAATTACTCGCAGTGTATTGTGGCCAAATAGAAACGTCTTTCCCCCCCCCTCCCTCCGTACGGATAGAAGTGGGTGAACAAAAATTTATTCCAGTTCCCGCATAGGAAATAAAGGTATAATATACCGAGGATAATTGGCTACTGTATATTGCTAACATCAGTAAATGCAACAATCGAGGATTTTTAGTAATTGGCCAAGCAACTGAAATGGCCAAAGTGGTAACAAATCCTGTCAAATAGGTCCGATGGAAAATCCGTCAATTCCCATTCTCCAATGAAAATCAATAAGTCCAGTTATACTCTTTATTCTTTCAATTGGATCAATAATTTATCAAATTGGAAATGGTAATGGACGGAATGTATATATAATGAAAAGGAGTTAGAGTAAACAAATACCTAGAGTATACCATCGAATCAGATCATTCCCTCCTTCTATGGGTGGGAAATAATGGGACTAAGGAACCCCAGATATAGGCGAACCAACAATTATAGTTGAGCGAGCCAAGGTAATTCGCTCATTATAGAAGATACTTTGCATCTCCACTGATAAAAACCCATACTTGAGATCTTGGATCAAGTATGGGTTTTTATCAGTGGATAAAAAAAAATATTAATATGAAATGGATTTAACCTTTTTTATTGTGCATATTGATCAGTAAGCTAGACCCATACTGCGCGTTGTCTCATGCCATAAATAAACACGTACACTCAAGAAATCTGTTGGACAAGCGGATTCACACCGCTTACAACCTGCGCAGTCTTCTGTTCTTGGAGCAGAAGCAATTTGCTTAGCTTTACATCCTTCCCAAGGTATCATTTCCAATACATCTGTGGGACAAGCTCGTACGCATTGGGTACAACCAATACATGTATCATAAATTTTGACCGAATGTGCCATTGGATCTCCATTAGTTAGTAAAAAGTTTTAATTTGATAAGATCATATATAGCCAAATCTTCTAATATATGCCCAATAAAGATGGCTAATAACGGGATATTATGAATATAAAACGAATCAATAATTGTAATCTCCATTATATTTGGAACCGATCTGTATTTTTTGGATCATTTCGATCCCCCCAGATCACCCCGAATATGGTCCAATCATGATAGGTAATTTTCCTAATGATTTTTATATGGATCAATCATGTTTTTGATTGACCGTAATACTATAGAGATTTTGATAGATTCTGGTCATATAGAATAGATATATCTTTTGAGATATACCTTATTTTTTGATAAGGTATAGATATACCGATATACGATACTTCATCACCATTTCGACAAATGAAATTGATCGATACGAATTGATTATATGATACGATGTCAGTAGCTGATAAAATAGCTGTTTCAGCGTCTACAATAGCTATAACAAAGATCGATAAGATGCCCCTGGCCGGCTATATTTTAAGATAATCCGAATATGCTACTGAATTTGAATCGACCGTATGCAGTATTGGCGACACATAAGTGCTCTAACCATGTTTCGACTCGTAATACCAATAGATAATGAAGAAAGCACCTCGAACTCGAATAAGTGTATGCTCGAGCATAATAGATCAACCCCTTATACCTTTATCTTCTCAGATACAAAAGTTATATTTAGTTTTTTATTTTCCATTATCTAATGATCTTCTATTATAAGATCAGGAATAGAATTATACTTCTCATCATACTTATTAGACGAAAAAGATATCCAGGTGGATTCATTATGTGCGCGAGAATTTCCAATATTCTGACTCATGATCGCATTCACTAAAAAAAAAAAGTGACCTTATCCACATACCTAATCGGATTGAAATATTTGTATTTCAATGGATCTGGGAATTACATGAACTGGTCTATAATTCCGTTGGTTGATAATAGACTCTGATCAATAATACATGTGACATTCTTAATCAAATTATAAATATCCTGATCCTTATTTATGATCCATCCGGAAAAAAGGTATGGTCTCGACCCATCAGTCCTCTCTGATCGAATCCAAACTGAATCTGAAGAATTGGTAGAAATTCTTTAATCGGTCAGAATGTTCGTCCATAGTTCCTTCGGACAGACAAGTTAAACTTTGAATTGTTTTAATTATCGAATCTTCGATCACCGATATGGGTAAACGTCCCGGAGCAATATAATCATAATTTCATTCATGACGATCATACATAGGTCGGGAGTTCATATTCTTCAATCATAAAAAGAAAATTTGATGAACAATACTCAACACAATTTCCACAAAAGATGCAAATTCCAGAATAAATACTATAAATTACCAATCGTTCGTTTTTCCAATCAACAACGGGTGGATTAATCAGGCATAAACGCATACTCCACAAGCAATACTTTGAAAGAATCCGAAGTGTATTCATCCACGAAATCGAGGATGGGAGATCCGTTTTTTATAGGGAGATTTAATAGTCATAGGTAAACGATTCATGTGATATAATGATTATGCATCATTCGCATACCTGTAGCAGAAATAGATCATATATCATGTCCCTATCTCCAAAAATAGAAGAGAATGGAGTTTTAAATATAAGAATAAAAAGTTTGAGCATCGATATTCGCCATGAAAAAAACCAGGCTATAAAAAAAAACTATACGACCCAACTTTAGCATAATCACTCTGCTATAGCCAGCCCTTTGGGATACATATTTCCCGATCGATCTTTTCGGCGCATTTACCTTTATTGCCTCTGCGAACATAGTAGCGCAATAATCCCATTGCGTTACATAGGGGAGATATTGTTTGGTTCTAAACAATTTGCTTCCTACCCCCCTATGTAACGCAATGGGATAGAGGTTCACAGCCAATAAAATCTTTACCATCTAGCAATAAGTCGAAGAACAACGTGTATCGATGGATAATGAGGACCCATACTTACCATCAGGGGGTCTTTCAGCAAGCATGATCATGTGTAACCCCTCTTCAATTCGTTTTCTAAATGAGAAAAATAAAAAGAAAAAAGAACGACTGGATCCTGGTTCTCTAAAAATTGGATTGGAATTGAAAACTTCGAAATTAACGGGTTTTTAGCCCACGGATACCCAATTGACCAATTAAATCATCGTAACGAAGTTTATCCCTCTTGGATAGATAAACCAGAAGTTGCTTACGTTTGCTCAAAATTTTCCACAAACCCCTTTGGGATGAATAGTCTCTTCCGTGCAATTGCAGATGCTGGGTAAGTCTTAGGACCCAATTGGTTAAATAAAATACCTGAGATTCAACAGATCCTCTCTATTTATCGGGAATCAGAGATGAACTAATGGACAAATTATTGATCATAATTTTTTTTTTTTTTTTTTCCAGGGCTTAATTTTTTTTCGAGTCAGAAAAAAGAATTAGATCCATTCTTTTTCATGGTTCATATAATAATTCTGATTCGTTCCGTCCGACCATTTAAGAAAAAATGGTCGGATTCTTCCTATCTTCTTGGAAGAACATCTGGTTTTAACCTATGGCAAAATATGATACGAGATGTAGAATCTTTTCACATTGATGAAACAGAACGAACAGATTGGTTCAATTTTTGCCATATCCTGAAACTCCATTGAATCAATCCATTCTTTTTTTTTTTACGAAAATGGAATTGAAGCAAAATTTTTATCAATTGACAGTTAGGGGATACATACGTATTCTCAACATCGCGGATCGACTCCCATCATTTGTATTGAACCAATATCTATTCATGCAAATAATATCCTCTAATCGATAACTAGGCCAAAGAAAACGTTTAATAATTTGTGTTGTATCTACGCTAAGATGTTGGTCTCTTCCCATGAGTTCTTCATCATTTTGTATGTCTTTTCCATTGGAAAATCCTACATGATCGTTCTCCAGATCAAACCGATTCAAGATTCGAAATTCTCTACGACGTTTTGGAAGCAAAATATCTTCTAAATTGAGGGAACTAAAAATCTTTTTTTCATCCCCCAGAATTTTCCCGCGTTGCACAGATCCATCATAAAAATCTCCATCTATCCATTCTCCGGCTCTTTTTTTAAACTTCAATGAAATACTTATGATTTTATACATCAGGACTTGGTCATCCACTATGCTTGATAAACGATATGGTTGGAAGACCATTATTTTTTTATCTTCCCTTATTTCATTGTCATTGCGTACCTTTCCCCGAACATTCCTCTGAAGAGCAAGTTCTTTCGATATTTTATTTGCACTGCTATTCTTCTGAATAGCAATGCAAAAGGCCATTAGACTCAGGTCAATATTTCTCTCTTGGATCCGAAGATATGTTCCCGGATCCTTCATTCCGGACATAACCCTGCAAATATTCGCCAGATAGAAGAAACGTTTTTTCCCTAGAACGTCTACTACTTTGCATTGAAAAAGACCTTTATTAGTTTTTTTCTTTCCATCAGTTTGTTGATCTTCTACTTGACCATCTTCTACTTGACCATCTTGATCTTGACCATCTTGATCTTCTACTTGACCATCTTGATGTTCTACTTGACCATTTTTATCTTGACCATCTTCTACTTGTTTGTTCTTAACATTTGATCTAATACCTATTATTTGTTCTAGAACATTTGTTGTTTCCTTCCGTTCTTCTTCCTCTATCTTTTTCCGCTCTCGTTCTTCCCGTAAAAGTGAATTTCCTGGTATGAATTTCGATTTAGTTTCATAATATATGTTCTTTATTCCCGAAAGTTCCGGGAATAACCAGAAATTGAGATCTAATTGGGATATTCTCTTCTCGATTTTCGGAGAATCCATAATGCCAACATTTTCTCTTCGCGTCTCGTCAATCCCCTGCTGATTCGTAATAAGATCAGTCTTTTTCTTTTGCCTGTCAATACTTGTTGTATGATCGTAATCACAAGAACGTATAGCATCGTAAATATCAACAGTAGAACGAGAACCATTCACGATATTGAAATCGGTACCCTTCCAATCCTCCTCAATAATATCATTAATAAACTTTTCCTTGAGAATTCCTTCACGATCGGTAATATCCTTCTCATCTGGTATAGCAGGTTGTACTGGTGGTTCGGGAATATCTGTCAAATTGAGAATATCCAAATCTTTTGTAGAATTGAGATAACTATATGATAAGAGATCGTATCTGTAACGTTTGTTCATTTTCCGAAGTAGTCCCAAAAAAGGTTCCATCACAGTCGCAAATATAGAATCTTCTTGTTGTTCATAAGGAACGAATCGTTATTCATAACACGTACATTGCTTATTTACTATATTTCTACATTTATTTGGGTTTATCCTAGACCATATCTGTGGGGATAAATTGTACCGGTCAAAACATCTCAACCATTGTTTCCAGTCATTCTCTTTCAGATCTTGTGGTTTTTCGTGATCCAATATTCTTTGTATATCTAATGCCCTTATCTGCCATATCTTGTGAAATATATATGCTTGGGACATTGAGAACATGTTTCGATCAGGACGAATTTCAAAATCTTGTATTTTTTCGTTGATTGAATAGTAGTTGGTAATTTTACCTCTATTGATTCTTGAAATATCTTTACTGATAATGAATATTCATCCGTAAATTGTTGTTATATTCCTCGTGGATCGAATCCAAAATTTGATATTTGACGCAATGAAATTAATAAAACTTGGTAAGAGATCTCGGTCCATTCTTCGGTCCATTCTTTTGATAAAAAATTTCATTGAATAGAACCTTTTTCGGATTAATTGTACACTTTTATTTCGAAATAAACCAGGTATTCGCCGAATCTGAACCAATCGTTTTTTTAATGTTGATCACCTTCTCCTATCTAATTCAAATTAATTAATAAAATATTAAAAATCATCACACCCCATATTTACAAATTAATATTATCACACCCCATATTTACAAATGGAGAAAAAGGTCTTGATGCTCCTGCATCACCTCACGACGTATGTTGATAGTGTGGTAGCTGTCCCTGTGGATGCAGATCTGCTGAAGAAGTACAAAGCTGAGATGGCAAAGGCAAAGAGGATGATCCTGGATGGAGTCAAGGATCATGTTGTATGTCATGTTTCTAGCAGAGGGACTACTAAGGAGATGTGGGATGCCTTAGCCACATTGTATTAGTGATCTTCCGAGTAGCGGAAGATGTACTTAGAACAAAAGTTGAGATCTGCGCAAATTCATAAGGGATAACGTGTGGATCCATTCCTCACGAAGTTGAAGGAGACTCATGATGAGTTTTCGGTTGTGGGAAAAACACCTTAGGATTCAGAGTTAGTGATACTGGTTCTAAATTTCGTCTCGGATGAATGGCAAGTCTTTGTCCAGAGTATTCTGGGTAGACAAACATTGCCAAATTGGGATGAGATGTGGGTAGCTCTGAAACAAGAAGAGGTGAGGAGAGATCTGGTCAAGGTAAAACTTGATGGAAGCATCAACAAAAATGGATCGAAGCCCAACGTAGAGAAGGAGGATAATGCAACCCTTCCATTAAAGGGACAATAGGGGCAACAAAGATGAAAGAAAGATGTCTCCAAGGTGAAAATTTTCAGATGTGGTGAGATGGGACACAATGAATTCTAGCATCCTTTGTTGAAAAGGGACAAGGATGAGAAGCATGATCCTAAGGTTGCAACCGCAAATATTTAACAGGAGGACAAGTTCGCCATGACAGCCAAATTACCTCCAAGAGGGAGGTGCACTGATTTAGAACTATAGTTTGATAGAGCTACAGAAGGGCAGGATCCTTGAGGAGCCCACCTCTTGGATCATCACCTTGCTCCGGGAGCCCATGATCAGTAGTAGTGGGATGAAGGAATTTCCAGTTTGTGCCATGAAGTGTTGGAGTGACATATGCAGTAGCTAGCATCGTCAGAACTTGAGCAGCACAGAGAAGAGAGGAAATAGTGCGTGGATGCACAATGCAGAGCTTCAACAACACAATGACTTCAAAAGACATCGTGGGATTAGCAAAAATCATGACTTCAACACCGAGGTGATTCCACTGGATACTTGTCCAGTTTTGGGTGTTTTCAGTTGCTTCTCTCAGCAACTGAGTTGCAGTACGAATGCAGTGTTAACAGTGGCAGTTCTAGAAGCATAGCCACTGCAACATTTGAGAGGAAGCTGCAGTATAGATTTAGCATTGGTAGTGGAAGTGTCAAAGGCAACAGTACAGTAGCAACAATAACGCAGTAGTTGGTGGACAACATGTCAGACATAAAAAATGCAGAGGACGATGCTTTAGAGTCAGAGTAGTGTGCGACAACAATATATTGCTAGAGCACATTCCTCACTAAGAGGGAGAGTTGATTTGGGGTAGCATCGGATGTGCACTAGGCCTCAAATTTTGCAGGGAGGCTTGGGCACATGCATTCCAAAGAACCCAAAAACTGTTTTGGGAAATTCCACCCAAAGATGATTATATTAAAATAATTAATATTTTTAATTGGGTTCCTAAGTCTAAACTTAGGAAAATTAAAATATTAATGGGCATTAATCTAATTGTGGGTGAATCTTCTAGATAAAGACAAAGATCAAGTCAAAACGATCTGAGCCTTTGATTAAGAGTTAATATAGGTCGTTGGTTGTCCAATAGGAAGATATAAGAAGGGGCTTGAGGGTTATTTGGAAAATACACACTGAGAGATCAAGGAAATGGATTTTCTGAAGTGAGAAGTTCTCAGGAAGAAAAATCGATTGAAGGGTTTTCTTGCAGCAGAGGAGCAATGAGAATTTGGAATAAGGAATTTCTAGAGAGTACTAGGTATAGGGAGAACAAAAATACGTCCAGAGGAAGGCTGATGCTGGCCCACGCAGTGCTAACACAGAGGTAGCACTGTCCTTGAGGGGAAGTCAAGTTTCCTGCTAGGGGAAGTCGAGTTTCCTGCTAAGGGAAGTCGAGTGTTAGTTGCCGGAAGCCAGGTTGTGAATCTGGGAGGTAGAAGCTCAATTTTCTCATCCAACAGAGGATTTGAAAGAGGGGTAGCATAATACTCAGCAAGGGTGACGTAGAAACTGCTGGGGGTGGCACAGTTATGTGCAGAGACCACGCAGAGGGCGACACAGAGCCTCTAGTTCAGCAGGATCAGTCACTGATTCTCCCAATGACAGGGTGAGATCATTTCACCAGCCTTTTGTTCAATATTCTCTCTGTATCAGATTGCTAGTTGAGAATCCAATAATTGTACTCAAATTTTCTCCTGCACAATAATAAAACCCTTAGAGCCGCTATATCAGTTTTCCCAAATTGGGGTTTTTCGGGGACTATTGTCCAAAAATAATGGTGTCCTATGTGTTTCTATTTTCCTTGCTCAGTTTCTATGTTTCAAAATCATATTTAATTTGGTGTAGGCTTCTTTGGTAATTTACTTCAATGTTTCAAGAAGAATTCTAAAAATAAGCTTGTAATGTAATTTACAATCTAGGTGAAGTAGATTTAGTTGGTTGCAGTAAGATTCCTGAGATTTTTATATCTAGGAATTTTCACATGAAATATTCTCCACATGGTTGCTATCACAAGTCTGCAAATAGGTATGAATTGTAGAGAGAAGTCTTAGGTTTGGGCTTCTAAAAGAGCCGAAGTTATAGGCCTGTTAGGGCCAAAATTTTAGGTTTAGTCACCACAGGGAACGTTGAAATTTCAAGTATGTAATAGGCCTTTCACAGGGCCAAAAGTTATAGTCTAAAATTACAGATTTGTAGGTTGAGTTGCAAAGATATGTTGTAGGTTTGTAGCACGTCCAAATTTCAGAGGATACAACAAGTCCAAAAATATCATTCAAAGGTTTGAATTCCAAACACAAAATGCTTTTCAAAAAGAAATAAGACTTCATCCTTATTGCTTGTTATCCATCTTCACCAAAAGTTCTGAATTAACTTTTTGCATTAGTTGAATTGATCTAGACTTGTTTATATAGTTTTTTGTTTATGTTATAAAAACACGTCCTTAGGAAGAGCCGACTTGTGTGAGGAAGGGTTGACATGATACGTTGCCAAATGATGCATTTTTAGGTTTCAAAAATTTAATAATTAATAAGTCCATAATACAAATGAGTTAGGACTTCATGTTGGAAGTACTTAAGGGCATCTTAGCAACTCAAAATTTTGTGTTAATGCCTAACATAATTTTTAAGGTTTAGTATTTTGGACAACTAAGGTTTTATGCATTTATGAAATAGGATATGGATATGACATTAGGGTAGAGGGTAGGACTTGACATTAATTTATTAGAACATGCATTTATTTATTCTTTTAGGTCAATATGAGAATTATGTTGAGGTATAGATCTAGGATATAGGGTTTCATCATGCTTATATCTTTAGGGGTAATGCCTAGGATTTTCATCCTTGGGTTAGGGTTTCTTTATTAGGTAAGGAACAAGGACTAGGATTTAAATAGGACAAGGGGTTATCTAACTTAGACCTAAGGCTGGTCAAGGTAAGGGCTCCTAGAGTTTGCATTAACTAGGACAAGGGTTTCTCCATAGGTCAAGGCTAGGGTTTCCATATTCAACAATGCCATATTGACATCAATGAAAACTTTGACCAATAATTGATTGTTGGACATTGGATAAACCTACGCTCCTCGTGTGTTTTGTGACATGGACTAACCGCCTCTCATGGATCCTTATCTCCGGCAATGTGATCCCTGACTAAAACCTGTGAGTTTTGGTCTAACGATAATCGTGATTCCCAACAAGTGGTATCAGAGCGTATGTCAGGAGTTCGATACACACCCGACCCACGTTGGGGGGGATATTGTTGGAGATTGGATAAACCAATGCTCCTCGTGTGTTTCATGACATGGACTAACCACCTCTCGTGGATCCTTATCTCTGCAATGCGATCATTGACTAAAACCCGTGGGTTTTGGTCTAACAACAATCGTGATTACCAACAGGTAATTGATTTCTGAATGAGATGCTTTCAATGGTTTCAATATTAACTTGTACTTGATATACATAAGCTTAAGTATGAAGTTAAAATAAAGCAAGGAGGTGAGTTGGGACTTTTTGGGCGATTCAAATTTTCTGTTATTATCCCAGTTTCTTCATTTTCTGACTTGTTTATATGGGGGTCACTGTAATGTTTCTGTTTTAGTAAGTAGTTTACCTAGGTTGTTCGCTCCTAGAGGGATAATTTAACTTGCTATTGAGAGAATTTTGTTTTGTTGGTCTGCCCATAAACAATTTAAGGGCACAAGAGGCACAAGTTGAGGCATTTTTTTACTGATAAATATTGTGATGGTTGCTATAAGGATCTCAACTAAAAGAGTGGCCAAGAGAGGCACAAGTTGAGGCATTTTTGTTATTGATAAATTATTGTGATGGTTGATATGAAGACCTCAACTAGAAGAGTGGCCATAACAATGAATCTCTTTGATGACAAGGGTTTTCCATGTGGAGAAAGAAAATGGAGATGGCATGGAATGGGAAGGAGTATTTTGTGTAGTTGGTGACACCAAGCCAAATCCAATACGTCTTACTGCCAATAATGTTAAAGTTCATTCAAAAGTGGCAACATTAGGACAATAAATCAATGCTTATGATAAGACTTGCACTTTTTTTTAACATATTGTGGAGGACACCAGTGAAAATACCAACAAATAGATGTGGGATTATCCACTTCAAAAATATGAGAAGACAACTTAGAGTGATGCATCTCCATACAATTAATTTTTAGATAAGTATGCATAGGGAAATTGGGTGATCACATATTTTCACTCAAAGTTGTTTTCCTAGTCAGTAGATATTGGGGCCAAGCATAAGGTCTAATATCAACAAACACTGATTTTATTAAAGCCATTGTCACCATCATTTTATGGTTTGAAGATGAAAATCAACAAGATTAAGCTCCTGATGTTGAGATGGAAATTCAATTTGAACATAGTTTGACTATTGACTATGGAGCAAGAGAAACTCAATAATATTTACTCCCACAAACAAACAAGACTTTCCAATTCAGATAAAAGAATGTTAATTTTAGGCAACAATGGTACATTTTATGCTTTAGAGCAATTTTACTTCAATTTCTTTATTAGCCCAATATCAATATCCAGATTGCTGATCACATCAACATGATAGTAAAATGTAGATAGAACATAAACATAAACAATAGAAGGAAAGCCAAGACAAGAGGACACAAGATGTGGCATCAGCCAGGGACAAACCCCAATGTGGGGAAACCCTTGATCAATTCTTCTTATAGTGTTCAATAGTTCAACAGAGAGAGAGATAGTACAATTTTCAAATCTAATAATTTATAACAACAACAAAAGAGCCATAACAAGAAAATTCAATGCTGGTCAACAAGGCAGATTTGACCTCCAAAACAGTTCGGTCAAACCCTACTCGACCTCCAACAGTCCTCTGAATCAGTCCAAAAATAGTCCTGAAAATCATAGTGAAACTTGGTCAACACAGAAGTCAAACATGCGGTCAATTCTCTGCAGTCAACGCTGGTCAAACAATATGGAATGTCTCGATTTATAGCCCAAAAATGCAGCCTACCCAAACAGATATTTCCCTCAGAAAAATGCAGTGAAACAGGGTCAACATTGGTCAAAGTTAGCCTCTTGATATTTCGGTCTCTTGAAATTTCGGCCTCGTGAAATTTCAGTCACATGAAATTTCGGCCTCTTGAAATTTCAGCCTCTTGAAATTTCGGTCAAATCTGGTCAACGCCCAAAACAGAAAATGACTATCTTCTTCTAAGCACGTGTGGAGAGGCTGCCCAAAAATCTGTACCCAGTCATGTGAGGAGAGAGAGATATGTGAGAAGTGAAGTGTGTTCAAATGAGGATGAGGCATCATTATTTATAACAAACATTGAGGATGAATAGATGTGACTGTTGGGCTTTTGAGCCTACATAAGTTTGTTGGCCGACCTTGACTATTTGTCCATAATCAAAATAAATTCATAACTTCATTTGTAAATGTCAGAATCAGATGATCTCTAGATCAATCCTACACCTCTTGGAGAGAGGAATCCAAGAAAAATATTAGTTGTCATAAATAAGATGACCCATATGGACTTTGGCCCTATTTTCCAATTTTAACGCTCCCTCTCAACTAGGGAGAAATCCATCTGCTGATCCATCTGCCAATCTGTACTATCTTTGCCATCAATGCACTGCTCTGCAATGCTATGCTCTGTTGAACTATGAAGAAGAAAAAGTGATCGAGAATGTATCATACCATTCTCTACTGATTCAGAGTCAGTCCCAAAAAGAGAGTGTCTCATACTACTCTTACTGACCCGAAGTCAGTTCCAATCAAAAGAGAGTGTCTCATACCATTATTACTTACCCGAAGTCAGTTCCAATTGATCCCAGATCAATATCGGTCATCCTAGCATAGGGAGTACAGTAGTGCACAATGCGTTCATTGGTAGTACTATGATCCCTATCCTCATTTCCCTACTTATTGGCTAGATGAGAGGTACTTCCCATGAGTTCCAGACTGCATGGGTAGGACGTCTGAGTAGGAGAAGGATGAACCACTCATCCTGCCTACATGTCGCCAAGGGGTATCACAGGGGAAGGCTGAACTACTCACCCTGTAAACAACAAACCACTAGGGGAAGGCTGAACCACTCACCCTATGGTTGCTCACTGCTCCAAGAAGTACCCTAAGCCCCCCGGAGCTCTCAAAGCTCAATGTCCATCTCATACAGGACCTTCATAAGAGGGTCTCTCCATGACTCCAAGTCGTTCTCAGAAGGCCAAGAATTTGACCTTCCCTAGGGGATTTGTTAGAATATCGGTGACTTGCTCATTAGTCCCAATGTGATGGAGCCTTATTACTCCTCGTTGTACCATATCTCGGATAAAGTGGTACCTGATATCTATATGCTTGGAGCGATCATGAAACATGAGATTCTCTGATAATCAGATCCCACTCTGGTTGTCGTAGAGGATCACGATGGTATCTAGCACATGTCCAAACAACTCACTGAAGAGCTTCCTCAACTAGACAACTTCACAGGAGGCCATACCAGCAGCTATGTATTTGGCCTCGACAGTGCTGAAGGCAACCAATTTCTACTTCTTACTCATCCAGGATATCGAAGCAGAACCCAAAAAAAAGCAACAACTAGAAGTGCTCTTGCGATCCACCACACTGCCAACCCAATCAACATAAGAATAACCATGCAACCTCACATTTCTAGCAGTGTATCTTAGTCCATGAGTGATAGTTCCCCGAAGATATCTCAGAATATTCTTGGCGGAAATCCAATGTATATGATGAGGCTCAACCATCTATTGGCTCAGTGTGTTAACTGCAAAACATATGTCCAGATGGGAGTTCACGAAGAACATCAATGCTACTTTGAGTTGATGATACTCGGAAGCATTTCCTAATTCAGGTCCAGTAGCACTACCACATAAATTCTTAAATTTAAGTTCCATAGGGGTAGTACAGGCTTGCAGTCCACCATCCCAAATCTTTCTCTTCACAACATATTTTCCTTGAGAGAGAAAAAATTTGCCTGGCTTTTGCTAGACTTCCAACCCTAGGAAATAGTGCATCGGTCATAGGTTCTTCATGTCCAATTTATAAGCCAACTCCCTCTTACATTTGTGAATGAGAGGGGTTTCACCTGTCATAAAGAGGTCGTCCACATAAAGTACCAGAATGAGAGGGTTATCATTTTCAACCTTAAAGTAAAGGTTCGGATTGGCTTCACTTCTAGTGAATCGTAGCTTCATTAGATAACTATCGATCCTCTCATACCAAGCCTAGGGTGCTTGCTTAAACCCATAAAGAGCTTTATTCAACCTGCATACATGAGATTCCCGATCATGTACTTGAAACCCCTCGGGTGGTTCCACATAGATTTATTCTTTGATTGAACCATGCAAGAAAGCGGTCTTAACATTCATCTGATGTAGGTTCCATCCTTACACGATAGCAAGGGTTATAATCAAGCAGATGGTGGTGTACCGAGCAACAAGTGAAAATATCTCATCATAATCTACACCTTCCTTTTGAGAGAAGCCACAAGCAACAAAGTGAGCCTTGAACTTTTCTGCACTTCCATCAACTCCATGCTTGATTTTGTAGAGCCACTTAGAGGTGGAAACCAATTTGTCCTGGGGTCTAGGGACCACATCCCATACATCATTCTTAATAATTGACTCGTATTATTCATTCATAGCATCCTTCCATACTTGTTGCTTCACGACTTCTTCGAATGATGAAGGCTCATTTTGAATGATAGTGCTCATGGCGATCAAATATCCTTGATACCTATTCGGTTCTTTCTTTCACGGAAAGTCCCCCTTGGTGCAATGTGTCTCTTGACATCTTCGAGAGTCTCCCTAAGCCATGAGGGTCTCCTTTTGGAGGAGGAGGGATCATGAGGAGGAGGATCAATAGGATCCATAAGTTGATCAACATCAGGGATTGTTTCGTCCTTTTTTTCACCCTGATTTCCGGTGTCAGCTTCTTTATCCTTCCTTAGGATAGGAAGGTTGTTGATCTTCTTGAGGGCCATATCTTCGTCGAAGGTGACATAATGACTTATCTCAACTTCCTTTTGATCAACCACATAAATTCTATATCCCTTTGAATTTTCACTATAGCCCAAAAATATTCCTTTCTTCCCAGATGCACCTAATTTTCTTCTTTTCTCTTTTGACACATGAAAATATACGGGACTTCCAAAAATTATACAATGAGAGACATCAAGTTTCTTACCAGTGAAAATTTCTTCGAGAGCCTTGGAGTCCAGTGCTTGATGAGGGCATCGTTTTGAACATACATGACGATATTTGCAGCTTCAAACCATAGAAACTTCGGAAAGCCTTGATCATGAAGCATGGCCTGAACGACTTCTACAATAGAGCGATTCTTCCTTTCAGCCACACCATTCTGCTCAGGAGTGTATGACGTCGTAGTCTCCCTCTCAATTCCAGTTTCTCTGCAATAATATTGGAATTCATTAGATTCGTACTTGGTCCCATTATCAATCCTCAATATCTTGATTTTCTTTTCGAATTGGTTTTCGATCAAGGCTTTGAAGTGTAGGAACCAGGTGAACACTTCATCCTTCTTCTTCAAGAAGTAGATCTAGGTCTTGTAAGAAGAATCATTCGTAAAGATGAGATAATATAAGTATCCTCCCAAAGAGTTTACGGGCATCATACCAGATATGTCGGAGTGGATCAATTGCAATATATCTGTGTTCTTGCTATTACTTGAGGGGAATGGTCCCCTTGTAAGTTTTCCTTTGGCACTTCCCAGGCATACACCTTCATGCTCTACTTTGAACTCAAGCATACCTGTCACCATCTATCTCACATCGGGTAGGGCTGTATAATGAAAATGGGAAAACCTCCAGTGCCATAGTTCAGATTGTAGATATTTGTCAGAAGACATGGCTCCCAATGGACTTCCTCCAACTTGATATAAAGTGTCAACCCTGAACCCAAGAGTAAAATCATCTTTAAAATTTCTTTTCCAAACACGTACCTTTCCATGGATAAAATCCACCTTGAATCCTTTGTCTTCCATTTGCCGAAATGGATACCGGGTTCTTCTTGAGATCATGTACATATAGTACTTCTTGCAAATGACTAATGTTACCTTGATTCAATTGAAAGGTAACATTCCCTACTCCCTTCACGGGATAGGTGGCATCATCTCCAAGGATGATTTCCAAGTTTGTCTCCTTTTCTATCAAACTAGAGAGGGCTTCCTTATATCCGGTGAAGTGCCTTGAGGCACCACTATCAATCAGCCAATTTCCCAAAGTGTCTGGAGGAGAGGCAGTGGAGAGGGCTGATATAAGATAGTACTCTTTTTTCTTATTGTTAACGTCATTGGATTCTTCATAGTTGGAGTTCCTTGATTTCTTAGAGGGTCAACTATTTCCTTGATGTCCCACATTCCTTTTTCCTTTTCCATTTGACTTGCCATTCCTTTGATCATTGTTGTTGAATTTTCCCTTGGAATGATTGTGATAATCTTCATGCGATGTGTCCCTTCGATTTGGACACTCAATTGCATAGTGGCCAAACTTATTGCAAACAAAAAAGCTTCTCTTCCTTCAATTTTTGAATCCTGGTCTTCCTTGACTTTGCTTCTTTTAATCTGCATTGTTCTTCCTCTTGGAATGAGCGGAGAATGCAGCGGGGTTGCTTCTATTAGAAGGCATTTCTTGCTCCAGCATTCTTGTTTCTTCTTGAATGCATCTTGACATAAATTCTTCAAACCATGGAATTCGATCATTGTTTAGTATAGTGATTCTAAATACATACCACTCAGGTGGGAGTCCTCCAAGGGTTGTGAGAGTAAGTTCCATGTCAGGAATGACTTCTCCAATCGAGAGTATATCATTCTTGATCTCAACAATCCTTAAGAAATAGGATTGAATGTCCTCATCATTTCCCTTCTTAATATCCTTCAATTTATTCTTGAGACATAGAATTTGATTAGCATTTCTAACCTTGAACATGCCGACCAACCTGTCATAGATCTCCTTGGAGGTCTTCAATTTGGAGATATAGGCCACCAGATGCTTGTCAATAGAATCCTGGATAATCTTCTTCGTTTTGACTTCATCCCCATTGTACTTGGTCTTCGCAACAACCGATGGATTTGAAGGAGGTTCAGGGATTTTACCATGCACATAATCCATCACTTCTTTTTTTCCCGAGGTCAAATCAAGAACCATCTTCCATCCATGATAATTAGATTTATCATGGAGCTTGTCTTCAGCCGGGAAGTAGGATGAGGAACCCATTGAGTCTTTTGTCCTTGTCCAACTGTCTTTGGTGATTGCTCTTTCACTCTTGCTTGTGCTTTGTCTTCACCTCAGCTCTGATACTATGTTAATTTTAGGCAACACTGGTATGTTCTATGCTTTATAGCAATTTTACTTCAATTTCTTTATTAGCCCAATATCAATATACATATTAGAAATCACATCAACATGATATTAAAATGTAGATAGAACATAAACATAAACTGTAGAAGACAAGCCAAGACAAGAGGACACAAGATGTGGCACCAACCAGGGACAAACCCCAATGTGGGGAACCCTTGATCAATTCTTCTTATAGTCTTCAATATTTCAGCAGAGAGAGAGATAGTACAATTTACAAATATGATAATTTATAACAGCAACAAAAGAGCCCTAACAAAAAAATTCAACGCTAGTCAACATGGCAGATTTGACCTCCAAAACAACTCGGTCAAATCTAGTCAAATCGGCCTCCAACAGTCCTCTGAATCAACCCAAAAACAGTTCCAAAAATCATAGTCAAACTTGGTCAACACAAAATTCAAACCTACAGTCAATTCTCTACATTCAACATTGGTCAAACAATATGGAATGCCTTGATTCCTGTGCCTAGATATGCGGCCTACCCAAATAGAGTTTTCCCTCACAAAAACATAGTCAAACAGGGTCAACACTAGTCAAAGTCAACTTCCTGAAATTTCGGTCACTTGAAATTTCAGCCTCCTAAAGTTTCGATCAAATATGGTCAACGCACAAAACAAAAAATGACTATCTTCTTCTTCGCACGTGTGGAGAGGCTGCCCTGAAATCCGTACCCAATCATCTGAGGAGAGAGAGATGTGTGAGGAGTGAAGTGTGTCCAAATGAGGATGAGGCATCATGTATTTATAGCAAACGTTGAGGATGAATAGACGTGACTGTTGGGCTTCTGATACTACATAAGTTTGCTGGCCGACCTTCACAATTTGTCCATAATCAAAATAAGTTCATAACTTCATTTGTACGTGTCAGAATTGGATGATCTCTAAATCAATCCTACACCTCTTGGAGAGAGGAATCCAAGAAAAATATCAGCTGTCATAAATAGGATGACCCATATAGAGTTTGCCCCTAGTTGTGAATTTTAACAAAGAATCAGTGTGGGATAGCCACAAGATCCTCTTGCCAATGATGGAAGTGACAAAACTGTAAGAAGTGTCACACACAAATAGATTTGGGATTGAAATGTGTAATGAATGACTAAATATAATAGATTTGGTACTGAAAGTTCGAGTTATTGAAAAATGACGTTGTAAAGTGTTGTTTCTCAGATTGTGCAGGCACCTTGACAACGACTCAAGGCTGGGGCTGTCACTTTGATGCCCACCCACTCTGTTCTATTTTTCTCCCAACAAAAAACTATAGGGGGTAGTACCTATGGAAATGTGAAGGTGGAAGGCTAGTCGGAAACCAACAAGCCCGAGAGACATGATTGAGTGGCCTAGCTACTTGGTTAAATTTAGCAATTCTCAAAGATCAGATTAGATTTAGATATGAGACCAGTGCCTTGTGGAGTAAAAATTCTTGCTTATTATAATTTAAGGCCATGTAACCGGATGGACAATTGTTGCTTAGATGCTTCACTACCCTATATGAGATGCATGTCCTAAGATCTAGATGAAATGCAAGGATCTTGGTTACTTTTAAGTTATATGCCTAGTCTAAACAAAACCTTCCTGTTAACTGTTTTGAGACCAGTCTTTACAGTAGGTTGTGGGATGGAAGCCAACGGGAAGAAAGCAAAGGCTTGATTAATGATACCTCCTCATGTTCCAACCACCTAGTGCCTTTGGCGCTGCAAAGACTGTGGCTGTGATAACTGCAAGGTCGTTATGTTAACCATTAAAAAGGTGCTAAATCTCTCAATCTAGGTGAGAAACACTGGCCCTAAAAATCTATCAATCAAACTTATGTTTGGAGGTAAATTATTAATGCAAACCGGCCTAGAATGATTATGCAAAGATTATGAGTGAATTCTTGGTTTAAGATTAGGTTAATGTTTAAGTACTTAAAGTTATGATTAATCTTCAATGATAAGAATACTTATCAAATAAACTTAAAGACAATATTATTACCAAGAGTGTGTCAATTATTAAGTGTCAATGTCAAATCCACAAGATGCTTAATTAAGAGAAATTATTCACTTTAACAATTTGCCAATGATTATCAACACAGGATGCCAATTACTCAACATAGACAATAAAATTACCAAAGCTTCTTAAGATCGTGAAACAACACAAGATAATCAAGTTAACTTAGAGAAATTATCCAACAATTTCTGAGCAATGTGAAACCATCAACAAGATTAGAAGATTTAGAGCTTAGATGGGTGATTTTAGTGCTAAGTTTAATAATTCTTAGATCTAACACAAGACAAGTAAATGTTAGATTTCAATCACAATAAATCACAATGCGCCAATTTAATCATGAAAACCATTTATGTACCATACAAGACAACAAGTAAGTCACTCTAGATCAAGAAATTATCAAGCATATGAAGACCAAATATGGACAATGAGATGCCCAACGACTTGCCAATGTAAATAGATTAAACTTTTAACCTTCTTAAGATGTGTTATTCAGAAAATATCAGATCTGATCATACATTTTATGCAAAGATATTCCAACAAGCTAACAAGTAGATCTAAGCTCAAAATTCAATGCCCAAGTAGCCGAAACACTAGCAATTTTTTACTATGAAATTATTAGTGTGTTTAGACTATTTAGATGAGATTTTAGGGCACTTAAATCACTGTTATGGATAATTTATTACGACTTTAGCAAAAGAGTGACAAAGTGAGGGTTTAGAGAACAAACCCTAGGCCTAAGATATTGTAGATCAGTTGCCCAAATTGGCAAGGAATTCTCCAAGGTACTTGGCACCTGACAACACCAAATTAGAGCCAATTTCAGTTGAAAAATTCACCAATATTCAATTCAGAAAATTCAGAGGCCAACGAAGGATGAAGGAGAGGCAAACTAGGGCCAAAGAAGGTCAATGCTAGCCCTAGTAGGGCTAGCATAGGGGAGGGAATGATCCAGGTGGATATAAGTGGCCACCCGCCAATTCCACTTGGACCCCCACCATTGCTTCTTTTAGTTTTTTAGTTTCCTTAATTGTAGCACAGTTTACTATTTTTAGCAGTTTTTCGGGTCCTAAACTTCCAGATCCGTTTTGAGGCCCTAAATGACGTTTTTTTGGAAATCTACCACCAGCGATTTTTTATATAAAATTATCTTTTCTGTCGTAGTCCTTGCAGAGATCTTTCCAATAGTTATTTTGCACGTCAAACAGAGATAATATAACCAAGTCACAACCCTGGGAAGTTGGCTGTCCAACTCACCCCAACAGGGCCCATAAAATCTTGGTGTTACATCTCCTCGGGTTAGGGTTTTGGTTGTTTAGGGTTTTCTCTTATTGTTCAATAATAAAAAGGCCCTTGAGCCTCATTGTAAAGCAGTTCAGAGGCATGTAGCTGCCACATCTCTTCTCATAGATAAGCTACTATCACCCTAGCTGGTTTATTTCCATTTCTGTTTGTAAGCATATTTCAGTATTTTACATTAATGAAATGAAGTATCATTTCCGCTGCATCTCTGTGTTTATGGTTATCTCTGTAATATGTGGCGTTCCTGTTTAAATCCAGATCAGTGGTATCAAAGAGGTCTACTTTTTTTTCTCTGTTTTCTTTGCATGTCCCCAACGAGGTTTGGATATAAGGAGTTAGGGCTTGAACTGGTCGAACCTTTGCAAGACCAGCCCCACAAATCCCGATGGCCTCCAATGGCGGATGAAAAGAAAGATTAGGGGACAGCATATCCTATCAAAATCTTGCTCGAAGAAGCCCTCGAGTGACAAAGGAACATGATGATGGACAACTTTGCCCAGATCCTTCAGCGGCTACCCAGGGGCGACGCATCGGCTTCCAATAGCTACTCTGGAAATGCCACACCGTTTAAGGTACAAGTTAATTTTGAAATCCCCAAATTCGAGGGTCAGATAGACGCAAATGTCGTCGATAAATGCTTAAATCTTCTAGAGGGTTATTTTTCTATTCATGATTTTGCCAGTTTGGAAAAGATTATTTTCGCTCTTCTTAAAGCAGCACCCCACGTTAATGATTGGTGGGAAACCTACTGTGAGCAGAAGGATGAAAGTACAGGCTCACTATTTTCAGCTGCACCCACTTGGAATTCATTTCGGGATGCCATCAAGGAGTAGTACTACCTTTTTGGAAGCTATGACGATCGATACATAAAGTGGACCACATTGAGGTAGGGAAGGGACCAAGATGTGCCAGAGTTTACTAATATTTTCCATACATTTCGCACAAAGTTGGGTATCTTGGATTCAGAGCAGCATTTGGTACTCAAATACTACGACTGCCTGCACAAGTACATCGAGGAAGAAATAGAATTCCTGAACGTCTCCTCACTCGGCACAACATACCGATATGCCGTCAAGGTTGAGAAATTTTTTAAAAAGAAGAAGCGAGACTTTGGATCTACGAATCCGAAGCAAGGAAAAAGTCCCCCAAATTGTAGAACAAAGGACAAAGACAAGGCGGGGTGACCCAAGACAACCCGCGAAAGCTGCAAGCAAAGAACAACACCATTAAGCCGAAAAAGGACACGGGAAAGTGGTGTGAGTTCCATAAGAGCTCCACTCACAACACATGTGAGTGTCGGGCCAAGCAGTTACTGGTGGACAAGCTAAAGGTTTCAGAATCAGATGCATGTTACGACTCTGAGTTAGAACCCAACAAGGGGAATGATAAAGGGAAGTAGATTATCGATGTGGAGCCCAACTCCACCGTTGCCACCACAAAGATCCAGGAGGAACCTGAAGATTTGGAGGAGGAGGAGAGTCTCTTCCACTCCTAAATGTGGGTAAAGGGCTCCCTGCTACAGTTCATTGTCGACAGCGGGAGCCAAAAGAACCTCATTTTGGTAGAGGTCGTGAAGCAGCTAGGCTTACTGACCATAGCACATCCACAACCATACACCATCGGGTGGCTTTACCAAGGACGGGATCTTCGCATGCGCCAACAGTGTCACCTTCTATATAACATCAAGCCCTTCACGAATGAGGTATTGTGTGACACTGCTCCCATTGATGTATTATTAGGACAACCATACTTGTGGAAGTGACATGCTATGTATGAATCAAGGCCCAGTGCTGTTATTGTTATGTTGGGAAATAAGTTGTACAGGGTATTGGAGGTAGCATCACCTACTGTCATCTCCTTGGTGCAAAACAATGCAGTAAGCTCATTTCCAAAATTGGGAAATTTGTTTTCCGAATGATACACCCTCAAGTAAAGAAGAAGATGGTGGCCACGACCTCCAGACAGGGCCCCTCCGCACGACAACTACACATGGATGAGGTCGTGGAAGAGTACGAGGACATCTTCACCTCCCCTGTAGGGGTTCCTCTGCACTGTCAGGTCAAGTACTCCATCGATTTGACCCCAGGTGCACCGCTGCCCAATGGACCAATATATTGGCGCTCCATTATGGAGAATGATGAAATCAAGAGGAAGATTCAGGAGCTGTTGCAGAAAGGTCACATACGTCCGAGTTCATCACCCTGTGGGAGCCCGATCGTGTTGGTACAGAAGAAGGATGGGACTTGGAGACTCTGTATTGACTATTGGGTGCTGAACAAGATCACTCTCCATAATGGTTATTCGGTCCCATGGATTGATGACCTCTTGGAACAACTTAAGGGGGAAAAATATTTCAACAAGATCGATTTGAAGTCAGGATATCACCAGCTACCAATTGAACCCTTTGATGTGTGGAAGACTGCCTTCAAAGCCAAGGAGGGCCTTTTCGAATGGTTGGTTATGCCTTTCGGATTGACGAATGCTCCTGCAACCTTCATGAGGCTAATGGATGACATCTTGTGGCCATTCACCAACTCATTTGTAGTGGTATACTTGGATGCCATCTTGATCTTCAGCCAGAGTTGGGAATAACACCTCCACCACATCCGACAGGTTCTCCAAACACTGCGGCAACACAAGTTATGTACCAATTTGGAGAAATGCACTTTTGGCATGACCTAGGTTCAGTATCTGGGATACATTATTGATGAACAGGTGGTGCATGTGGAACCATCCAAGATCCAAGTCATTCGGGATTGGCCATCTCCAACCACTCTGATAGAGCTTTGCATTACCTATGTCTTGCCAACTTCTACCGCAGGTTCATGTTGGGATTTTCTCATATCACTTGGCCCTTGAGTCAAGTCACCAAGGGAGGAGGGAAAGCAAAAATATTTTGGTCTGAATCTCAACATAAGGCATTCACAGAGTTGAAAGATTGCCTCTGCTCGGCACCAGTGCTCGCATTACCAGACTTGCAAAAACCATTTGAGGTTGAGACAAATGCCTCTAACTATGCTATTGGGGCAGTCCTTACTCAACACGGGCATCTAGTGGGATATCACAGTGAGACACTTTCAGACACAATCCCGAAGTATCCCACTTATGACAAAGAGATGTATTCCATTGTGCAGGCCTGCCGCCAATGGAAGCATTACATTTTGGGGAAGGAAACAGTCATCCACATAAACCACCGACCCCTGCAGTTCATACAGACCCAAGGGAAATTGCAGAATTATCACCATCAGAAGTGGTCCACATACCTACAACAGTTCCATTTGAATATCAAGTATAAGAAGGGAAGCACCAATAATGTTGCAGATTGCCTTAATCGACCACCGATCATGGCATTAACCACCATGCTCAACTCTTGTGGGCACGAGACTTCTGATTGGCCACTTCTCTACAAAAGCGACCCAAAATTCAGCCACACATACTAGACACTCTTGGAGGGTCAACATGTTTCATATTTTCACCTCCAGGATGCCTTGTTATGCCACCTGGGTCACCTTTGTGTTACTTCAAGCGAGCGTGCCAAGATGATTTCGGAAGCACACTGCAGTCGAGCTACTAGGCATTTCAGGGTTGAGAAAATGGTGGCAGTACTACAAAAGTATTTCTATTGGCTGAATCTTCGACAAGATGTCAGAAAATACATCAGATCATGCATTCCCTGCGCCATTGCCAAACCTACCATCAAGAAGCAAGGCCTCTATACCCCGCTGCCTACCCCTAGTCGACCTTGGGAATCCATCTCCATGGAGTACATGTCAGGCCTTCCTTCCACTAAGCATGGAAACAATTGTGTTTTTGTGGTCGTCGACAGGTTCTTGAAGATGGCCATTATGGCAGCCTGCAAAAAGAATATCACAGCCGAAGCCACTCCTAAACTCTTCTTTGAATGAGTGTGGGTACAGTTTGGGATCCCACAGTCTATCATCTCAGATCAGGACAGTAGGTTCCTCAGTACATTTTGGTCTAGTCTCTGGCCGATGTTGGACACCAAACTCACTAAGTCCACAACCTTCCATCCTCAAACTGATGGCCAGAAAAAGGTTTTCAACAGGATGATCATACACATTATGCGCATGTACAACTCAAAGCATCCACACACATGGGATGAGAGCCTCCCCTATGTTCAGCACAGCTACAACCGGGCTCTCCATAGCTTGACTAGCCACAACCCATTTTAGGTGGGCTTGGGATTCCAGCCACTATGTCCCATTGATGTGGCCTGGCCATTTGCAGCTACTCACACAGATTCAACTCATGTCCAGTTCAAAACAAATAAGGCAAATAGGTTCATTGAGCACATCCAACATATTCGCCAGCAGGTCCATGACATTCTGGAGAAATCAAATGCAAAGTACAAGCAGCGACATGATCAACATCGGGTGCCACATAAGTTTTAGGTGGGCGACAAATTCTGGTTGCATTTGCAAATGGAACGCCTTACCGGAGCCTATCAGAAACTCAGAACACTCCGATATGGTCCTTACACCATTACCAAGGCTTTGGAAGACAATGCATTTGAGCTCAGCGTTCCCCATTCCTTGGCCTGCACCTAGTGTTTAATGTGGATCGCCTTCGGCGATACTTTCCACCATTACTAGACACATCCGACATTGCAGAACAACTCACACCCACAGAGTTAAATCCAAATTGCATGGAACAAGTTGCAACTGATCGGATCATGGACACACAGATCAAACACACTCAGCAGTAGAATATCCAACTGTATTGAGTTATCAAAGCATGCCAACTCCTTCACCAGGGCAAGTGGCTCACCAAGGACCAAGTTCAACAGAAGTTTCCTCATCTCGTGGAGGAACTCAACGCAATGGGGACCATTACTTCCTAAGGGGGGAGGAATGATCCAGGTGGATATTGGTGGCCACCCACCAATTCCACTTGGACCCCCACCATTTCTTCTTTCAATTTTTCAGTTTCCTTAAGTGTAGCACAATTTACTATTTTTAGCAGTTTTTTGGGTCTAAACTTCCGGAGCCGTTTTGAGGCCCTAAACGACGTTTTGTTAGAAATCTACAAAAATCATCTTTTTTGTCGTAGTCCTCGGAGAGATATTTCTAATGGGTTATCATGCACGTCAAACGAAGATAATATGACCAAGTCACGGCCTCGGGAAGTTGGTTGTCCAACTCACCCCAACAGGGCCCAGAAACTCTTGGTGTTACATCTCCTCAGGTTAGGGTTTGCTCTTATTGTTCAATAATAAAAAGGCCCTTGAGCCTCATTGTAAGGTAGTTCAGAGGCATGTAGCCGCCACATCTCTTCTCAGAGAAGCTACCATCACCCTAGCTGGTTTATTTCCATTTCTGTTTGTAATCATATTTTAGTATTTTACTTTAATGAAATGAAGTATTATTTCCGCTGCATCTTTGTGTTTATGGTTATCTTTGTAATTTGTGGCGTTCTTATTTAAATCCGGATCAGGGAAAGTCCTTAGAGGCCTAGCAACTAAGGGAAAAGGCCAATTAGGCCTTCAATTGAGAGGATGGAGGCCTAGAAGGCTTATCGCAAGGGGTCAAAGAGGAAGCCAAGAGGGGAAGAGGGCAGAAGAGGGAGAGAAGAAGAGGATGAAAAGGTAGCGACAAGATGAATGGAGGAGGCTGACGCAGATACAGGCCTTAGAAGGCTTACGACAAGCCCTAGGGTTGTTGTTTAGGCTTCAGAAGGGAGGCCGAGGCCCCTTAGGGTTTGCGGTCAGCATCTAAGAGGCCCTAAACCCTGACGCAAAGGGAGAAAAGGGTGACATAGAGCCAAGGGAAGCTGAAGTTGGGCCTAAAGAGGGAAGATCTGGGCTTGGGAGCCCTAAAAATTAAAACCCTTTCTCTGAAAAAATTTATTTGCTTAAGATCTTCAATTTTACTGCAAAATCTTCAATGGGTGGTCCCACAATTTTTTTTTGAGGCTAGATATTACTCTCAAGGGCCTAGATCTAGCTCTAATCCAGCTCTTTCCACTTGATCTCACCTGCACAAATGAAAATAAAAATACCCAAAACCCCAATATATACAAAAATTCAAAATTAATTCAAACCCAAAAAACCCTAGCTGCAAAACCAAGATTAGAAAAATAAAATAATTTACAAGTGTATTATACAAATTATATTTACAAAATATACATGTAAAATGTTTGGATTTTTTTTCAAGTTTTATAAATATTTAGTAATGGGTTAATGTATTTTGAAAGATAAATAATAAATCACAACCTTTGTAAAGTTAGAACACCATAAAAATAATTAGAGTCCAAACATAGTCAACATCTATCCAAAGTTCGTGAACTTGGAGTCCAAGGGTTGGGGAACCTGCAAACACTATATATTTCTGAAGAACAAATCATTAGAACACCCAGTGAATCAGATCACCTAAGATAAGCCCACAACTTACCAATAGAATGTTCCTATCACCTACAATGAAATAACGATCAAAATATTTATAAAGCACAATATATGAATGCTCGTACTCAACATGTACCACAAATCATCAGATCATGGACACCATGAATTGCACCCCAAAGTCTTTATTATGATTATTCCAATGTTTCTAGTAGGACAATGATTTACATCAACTTTTCAGAGTTACATAAGCCAAAACTAGATGTCTTGAGACGTAAATGTCTCAATTTATAAATTAATCCTCCAAGTGTAAAAATAACCGCTAGTTGGTTTAATCCATGGCAAAATAATCTCGACCATCGAAAAATATTTGATCAGCTTTTAATCTCTACTGTTGAAAATATTTATTTTTGAGGAATTTTCAAAATTTTCATTTAATCCAATTTTCATTAGCTCAAAATTAATTATTTTGAGCTAATTTCCTAAAAAATTTGACTTTGACTTAACCACCAATGCCCAAGGGTCCTTTTTTTCTTGAAATTTCCAATATTCCCTTGGTGGGAGACCTCCAAAAATAATTTCTTTGATACGCATGAATTTTCCACTTGAAGAATTTAATTTCTCTAAGACATTAAATCTGATTCTAATTAATTAATTTTATGGCTTAGGATTAATTCAATTTTTGCCATAAAAATTAATTAATTGACAATTGAGGGGATTAAATATTTTTTCCATCCTCTAATATTTAGCCATGGTGTATGAGAGACCATGCACTAAAAACTTATTTACATAAGATGATTACATTTTCAACCCTCAAAGGGGTAACACCTACAGTTCGGTATAGACCCTCAAATTACACACCCAATTCTACGACACAACATGATCCAGTAAACCAAGTGATTTGTAATAAAATATTTTTGCCAATTAGCTTAAATTATTCCCAAATCACTATTACATGAGACTCGACTAAAACACTAGAACTCACCTAAGACTTTGATGACAAATTCCACCCTAGCTTTGGGGTGATGTTGGAGGGAAAAACTCTGCCGACCATTCGTGTTTAGAAACATAATTGAATTAGTGAGATGAAAAACCTCCTAGGATGCAATTTTCGTCAAAGTAATAGGCTTACCTAGGTTGTTACCATAGTCTTACTAGCATAATTTATATTACAAATTTGCAGAATGAGTTTACAATGACTCAATAAACCGATGTCTTGATGATCTCGATTCTCTAAAAAAATGGGTACATCTACTTCCTTGGAACTTTGACAAAAATGAGTGCAACATCTGGCTCCATATGGGGACACGTTTCTTTCATGAAGTAATGTGAGAACCCCAAAATCTTGCATCCAAGAAAACAAAAGTTCGTCGAATAGATATCTATTCAAAATCGAAATCATCATGCATATATCAATTGGAATAGAAAGATTCTACACTATTAAAAATGGAAAATAAAATTAAAACATTAATGCATGAGATAAAAATAACTAATGACATGAAATAAAAAGGGACAGGGTTAGAGATATTATAAAAATGATGCCCTATGGTATCAAGTGTCATAGATGTGGCACAATATCGGGTATCTACCTACTGACTAGTGGATCCATAGGCTGCTTATTAGATGTCCCTTGTCATAACTTTACCCTCTTCGGTTGATGAAGAATCTGATCATTGTCTTGAATATCTCTATTATTCTGAACTCTTTCTCTTTCTGCTCTGAAAGTAGGATGGAAGATGCGATGGGAAAAAATGATATACTGAATGGATAAATTCTTTTTCAAATTGTAGTGGATGACACTGTGGCACAACTTCTTCACTATTCTCTAATCTCTTTGGAACTTCCACATGGTATCTTCTTTCCACTTCTGTATACAATTTGACCATTCCACTTGTTGTGGGAATAGTGGCGTAAGATAGATCCATCTGAATAGACCGACCTAAATCAATTGCAAACTTTCTGGAAAGAAACATTCCCCATACACCTGACGCATCAATTACTGCTATATCCATGGTGATGATCCTGCATGGGTAATCAGCCAAGAAGCCCTGTAGATCTTTAACCACATTAAGGAATTCAACTTTTCTAGAATCCATTGAGAAAATGTTATGATAAGGTCTAGAAACCCTTAAGTTCAATTATTCCATAACTTTCTTAGTCATAAAATTTGTTGATGCACCAAAATCAAGCATGCAATTGTGAAGTAGATGGTCATTAATATCCAATGTTAGAAAGAAGGGCTGATGGTCCTCATTAGTCATATAGCAGTTTAAATCTTTCAACTTAATTTCTTCATCCTTAGGCTGAGTATCAAATATTTCTTGTTGAGCAATGCCTAAAGCTTTGAAGAATGAAGCTCTTTGCGATGGGATCTTCAAAAGTTCTAAGACTGGAACTGACATTTTGATGCTATTAATCCATGTAGCCCAATCCACCTTTAATCTAGATTTATACCTTTCAGAAGCAACTTGTTTACTCTGATTCTAATCTTTACCTTTCCTCTGATAGGTGTAACCTTTACTTCTAGCAATTTCTAAAATTTGTTCTTGAGATGGATTTTCACCGTATGCTTGAGTGATGGGGTCCTTTTCTTCACTGAAGTTATTGATGGCGAAGGATGAAGAAATCTTGTCATCAAATCAAATTTCATTAGGTTCATCTTGACTTGTATTTCTATTTTGTTGATTCGTACTTTCCTATGAGATTTTTTTAGCAAAGGCACATGTACTTTCTTCATGGGAACTTTCACAAGGTCTAGAGAAAGGGGTAGGTTGATCAACAACATTAGCAGACTCAAGTGGTGTAGGGGGCCTTTGATCACTAGGGGGATTCCTTCTTGGCCTAGGATTGTTGTTACCCCTATTGTTATTATCCTTGGGCAACATATTTTCCATTTGGCTTCTCTCCATCTATATTAACTAGTTTTGCATATCACTTGTTTGTATGGAATGCTCAATTTTCATTTCTCTAATTACTCGGGTCAATTCTTTGATTGATTTTGGTTCTTCTTCTTTAATTTCTTTTCCCTTAGATTTGACTAGACCTCTTTCAAAACCTGAGATTTCTGATTTACCTGAAGCTTTCCTATATTTTTCCAACTCTTTAGTTGTACTATAGGAAACAACTAAAGCCTAGGCTTGGCATGTCTAATCTCATATTGAGTATCACCATTAAAAGCCTCAAGATATTTCTCTAAAACTGCCTTGTCAGGAAGCTTATAATATTGAGTTTTAAAATTGGCAACTAGGGCCAAACTCCATGTGGGTCTTCTTATTTATGGTAGCTGATATTTTTCTTGGACTCCTCTCATCGAGAGGTGTAGGATTGATCTAAAGATCATCCGATTCCGACACGTATTCATGGAGATATGAATTTATTTGTGTTATGTGACAATTCATCAAGGTCGGTCGGCAACCAAATTACCCCCACTCAACCTCAACGTTGCACTAGAAATAGAGGTGGCTTGCAAGTCATTTTAGACACAACTATTGTGATCTCTTCCTCTCCACTTGTTTGGGTTTTGGTGGAAGGAGAAATCTCTAAGAGAATACACTATCCTTAGGAGAAGGTCTATACACTGCCCTAGAGGAGATTCCCTAGCCCTTAACACAGTCATGGAGGAGAGACCTTAATGCTATCCTAAAGGAGTCATATAGCCGCAGAATAAGAAGACACCTAGCCGTAGTCAAGGAGGGTTTATCTACGCAACAAGGAGAAGCCTTCTATATGCTGTTTAAGGAAGACTCATACGCTGTCCAAAGATGTAGTCAAGGAGGGTTATATATACAGCTACAGGAGGATCCTAGCCACAACATATAAGGGTGCCCTAGGCCACAGTTAATGAGGGATTTTACACAAGAAGAGGAGGATCCTTATACACTGTATAGATGAGGCCTTAACAAACCCTAGCCTCAGTGGAAATAAGTGTCATAAGTTGGTGTTATAACGTGCCCTAGACACAGTCAAGGAGGAGGCCTAATACAAGCCCTAAACGCTGACAAAGAAGGGCTTCAACACATATTTAGTGTATGCTCTAATATGCACTTAAGGAGGGACCTTATCTGCTGATGTATAAGGCCCTATATCCGTAGACAAAAAGGGAACTCTATTTGCTGTCATGTGATGCCCTTATTCACAGTTATGGAGAAGCCATATCCGCAACAAAGGGAGGCTGATCAGCAATGGAACATAATATCTATATGAAGTTTGAAGGCAACCCTAATCTGCTGTTAAGGGAGGCCCATTAGTAGTCTTGTGAAGACTCTTATACACTGCTCAAAGAGACCTAGTTGTAGTCACTTTAACTGCTGTCATAATGCCACATTGCTGTAGGTGATAGCGTGGCCTAATTTAAGATTGTTTGGGCATGTTGGTGTTGATTCTCGAGCTTGGTTTGCTGGACAGAAGTATTCGCTGTAAGGAGAAGCCTAAATCTGATTGCTTAAGGGATGATTGAGGAGACCTAAGTCTCAACCCACTGCTGGGCTAGGTCGCAGGCCATAGCCAGCAGTTGGAAGCAATTAAAGTACTGCGTTAAGAAGGATAGCAAACCCTCAGGAAACAGACAATGTGAACAAATTTCTAAAGGAAAGATACAATCAATAGATGGACTGTGGGGTTGGTTTAGAGTGCTATAGCTCACAAAGTTTGTGCTATATCTAGGGTCCAGGTCTGCCATGAAATGCATCAGTCCTTGCTACATATGAAAGGTTCCAGATCAACAGCCTTGACATGATCAGTGAAGCAACAAAGGAGGAAGATATTTATGGAAGGAAAGCTTTAGTATTCTAGGTAATTGGTTGAGCTGCTTTAGGCTTATCATCTGCTGCATTGTGTCCTCTTCATGGTGAATATCTCTGATGTTTGATCTCTTATTTTGGCAAGTCAAAGTGTTGACTTCAAATGCATTTGTACTATCTCTCTCTCTTCTAAACTATTGAAGAATATAAGAAGAATTGATCAACGGTTCCCCACATTGGTGTTTGTCCCTGGATGGTGCTACATCTTGTGTCCTCTTGTGTTGGCTTGTCATCTGATGTTTATGTTCTATTTGCACTTTAATATCATACTGATGTGATTTCTAATCTGAATATTGTCATTGAGCTAAAATGAAAATTTGAAGTAAATATCTCTTATAATAGAAATACCTAAAATTAACATGGTATCAGAGCTGAGGTGAAGACAAAGCCCAAGCAAGAGTGAAAGAGAAATCACCGAAGATAGTTGAAAATGACAAAAAGCTCAATGAGTTCCACATCCCACTTCCCGAGAGAAAGAAGTGCTAGATTACATGAAGGGTAAAATCCCTAAGCGTCCATCAATTGCACCAACTGCTACAAAGAACAAGTACATTAAGGGTGGAAGGAAAGGCAGATGCCTTGCTTGCAATAAGTTTGGCCATTATGGGAGGGAGTGTCTGAATAAAAGGGACACATCACTTGATGATGATAAAATCATTCCAGGGGCATATTCATTGATCGAAGGAATGACAGATACAATGGCAAAGGAAAAGGGAATGCAGGTCATCAAGGAAATGGCGGACTCTTCAAGAATGCAAGGAACTCCAGGTATGAATATTGTTTCTGATAAGCAAAAGGAGTATTATCTTATATCGGCTCTATCCTCTACCTCTCCTCTGGACTCGTTGGGAAATTGACTTATTTATAGTTGTGCCTCAAGGCACTTCACCAGATTCAAGGAAGCTCTCTAATCTGATAGAGAAGGAAACAATCTTGGAGATTATTCTTGGAGTCGATGCCACCTATCCCATAAAGGGTGTAGGGAATGTTACCCTTCAATTGAATTAGGGTAACACGATTCATTTACAAGAAGTTCTTTATGTACTGGATCTCAAGAAGAACCTGTTGTCCATTTCGGCAATGGAAGACAAAGGTTACAAGGTGGTATTCATCGATAGAAAGGTATGTGCTTGGAAAAGAACTTTTAAAGATGCTTTTTCTCTTGGGTTTAGTGTTGGAAATTTGTATCAAGTTGCAAGAAGTCCAATGGGGACCATGTCGTGTGACACATCTCTTCTATGGCACCGGAGGTTTGCCCATCTTCATTGTATGGCCCTACCTGATGTGTGACAGATGGTGATAGGGATGCTTGAATTAAAAGAAGAGCATGAAGGTACATGTCCAAGATATATGGAAGGAAATCTTATAAGGGGACCATTCCCCTCATGTTATAGCAAGACCACAAATGTGGAACAACCCGAGGGGTTTTGAGATTCATGATCGGGAACCTCATTTATGCAGGTTGAAGAAAGCTCTCTATGAATTAGAGCAAGCACCCTAGGCTTGGTATGAGAGGATTGATAACTATTTGATGAAGTTGAGATTCACTAGGAGTGAAGCTGATCCAAACCATCGATTTAAGGTTGTGGATGATATACCTCTCATACTGGTACCTTATGAGTACGACCTATTTCTGATAGGTACATACCCTCTCATTTGCAAAAGTAAGAGGGAGTTGGATTCTGAATTTGAAATGGTCATCTGCAAGCCCACGACTACCTTGATGGAGCTTAACTTTAAGAAGTTATTTGGTAGTGATGCCGGACCTGATTTGGGAAATTCCTCTGAGTTTCGTCAACTCATAGTAGCATTGATGTTCTTGGTGAACTCTCGTCTGGATAGATGTTTTGCAGTTAGCATGTTGAGATCATATATAGTTGAGCCTCACTGGATTGGTGCCAAGAATATTTTGAGATATCTTCAGGGCACAATCTCTCATGGATTGAGATACATTGTCAGAAATTTGAAGCTACATGATTATTCTGTTGCTGACTGGGCAGGCAGTGTGGAGGATCACAAGAGCACTTTTGGGTGCTGGTTCTCTTTGGGTTCTGCTTTGATATCCTGGATGAGCAGGAAGGAGAAGTCGGTTTCTTTGAGCACCGCTAAGGCCAAATACATAGCTGCGAGTATGACCTCGTGTGAAGTTGTCTGGTTGAAGAAGCTCTTCAGTGAGCTGTTTGGACACGTGTTAGATACTACCATGATCTTCTGTGACAACCAGAGTGGGATTAGATTGTTGAGGAATCCCGCGTTCTATCTCCAAACATATAGACATCAGGTACCACTTTATCTAGGATATGATACAATAGGGAGAAAGAAGGCTCCATCACTCTGGGACTGATGTGCAGGTCACCGATATTCAAATGAAGCCCCTGGGAAAGGTCAAATTCTTGACTTTCTGAGAATGACTAGGAGTCATGGAGAGACCCTCTCCTGATGTTCCTGTATGATATGGACATTGAGCTTTGGGAGCTACGAGGGGCTTGGGTGTACTTCTTGGAGTGATGAGAAACCATAGGGTGAGTGGTTCAGCCTTCCCCTAGTGGTCTACAATGTAGGCAGGATGAGCGGTTCATCCTTCTCCTATTGAGACACAATCATAAGGTGTGTTACACAGTAATTTGTCACCATTGGTCACCGTCCCTATCGCCCCATTTCCATACAGTGGAGGACGCATTCCGGGACCTGTGAGCAGTGACATAACCCAGAAACACTTGCATTATGTTCCCCTGAGTATGTACTTCATGTTCCCTGAAGACACCTTCTGCAAATTATCCCTGGAAAGTACTCTTTTTCCATTGGCGCAGGTCCATAGTATCTTACCCGCGCCAATCACTGAGATCCTCAAAAGAGGGCGCGACCATTGGCGCTCTGTCACAGAACAACACCCGCACCAGCCCAGTTTGGTAATGATTTTTGACAAACGCACGCCCATCTGCCTTTTCCCTTCAGATCACGAAGTCTTTTGAGGGTAAAATCCACCGGATAGAGGTCGAGAGTCATCATCTATCCTTGACATCTATCCACAGTAGCTTTTCAGAGATAATGCCAATCCACAATGGGTGTCCTGGTTCATCGAATCTTTCTCCCTTCTCCATCTATAAATATCTGTCCTCATGCATTAGACAAGGGGAGTTTTTGAGTTCTTAGAGGAATGCTAGTTGTGATTATGCTTGTTGTGAGTGATAGTGAAGCATAGAGAGGTTATGCTGCCGGAGAGGAGGTACATTGCAAGACACATATAGTTGCTCGCCCAGCCAGAGGAGAGGTTCAACGTCAGAACCTTGGTTGTAACTTTTCCTGTCTATTATTCATTAATGAACGACTGTTATTATAGTTCCAATCTCATCGTCTATTATAGTGATGTTTGATTTATTTCCTTTCTGACTGAAATATAGTTGTGCCTTGGTGGATTTTATGCTTGTATCTGTTTCTTCCTTTGCATGTGCAGGTGTCCGTAATCAAGGAGTGCAAGGATTGTGACCTGCTAGAGCGAGGGAGCGGGAATACCAACTCTGCTTCGACTATAGCGTTGGATTCCAGGTTGGTCTTCTTAATTCACTTTTAGTGTGCAACTAGGAACTTGCGTGGCAGCGTGAATCGATTGTGGCTAGTTCTGTTTTAGGCTAGTGGGATCGCCTCTGTCCGCAGAGGGGATTTACCTATCCAACAATTTGGCGACTCCACTGGGGAGAAGCTATTTGGAGTTTGTCTTGCATGTTAATTTTCTCTTGCTTGCTTGAGTGAATGAGCTTTCTGGGTCAGTTTTGAGATTATTCTTTACTGTTTGATCCATCTGAACACTGTCAGCCCGACCTGGGGTCGTGTTATTTATTTTTTTAGCCGGCAAGCTTAGTTGGCGCGGTTTTTACTCTGACAGTCGCGCCAGTTGGCGCATGTTGCCCAACAGCAACTCGCGCCAATCCTTTGGTAGCGCAAGTTGCAGGCTGACAGTCGCGCCAGCCCTGTAAATTTTGCCTGTGTGTGGGTGGGAAGCTCTTTCAGCCTCTTTTTATATCTCTTACAGCCTCTGGAAGTGTGTTGAACCTCTGTTTGACTGGTCTTACCTTTATCCTTCAGTTGTTTGCTTATTTCTATTGATTTTCGTCTCAGCCCTAGAACATCTAGTGGCTTCGCATGTCTAGCCTTCTGTGGGAAGTTTCGGTCTTTTGATTTTCCAGTCAACTTGTTGGTTGTGTTCCGCACCTATCTAGTGGTTTGTTAAAGCTTGGTCTTCTATGCTTTGGGTGATTCACTTCTAGCCTCTTTGGATTTTGCTCGACTTCATTTGAACTTAGATTACATGGTTCATTGAAAGTCTTTGTGTTTTTCCTTGCTTGCATAGTTCATTTTGGTGTTTCAGAATTGGTTCTATTTCATTGAGTGAACTTGGATTGTGTATACTTGTGAATATCTCTTAAGATTTGTTTAAATGCATCATGCCATCTTAAAGGAAAGAAAAACAAAATATCTTTTGCATCACATTAGTTAGCGTTTATTGTTATTTGTTGCTATTAAAAAGAAAAAGAAAAAATTTCATTTCTTGTTATTAGCTGCATTAGGATCTTTGTTGTTTGCTGAGTGATCATTTCGTTTGTGTAAAGATCTCAACCCTCCTGTAGATAGAATTCATCGAATGAAATGGTATAGTTTTGGCATGTAGTTTGCATTTAAGAAGTTTTTGAGATATCACATACGGTAGGACCAAAAAACTGAAACATAATTGAAGATAAACTTTAAAATAAACTCAATGAACATAACAACGCATTGGAACATAACGCAAATACTCTAGAGGTCTAGGTTAGAGACGTGTTCCGGCGTCTTTAAACTTGGTAGCTTACCGTTGAGTGGTTGGGTGATTCCTCCACGGTGAAACGATAGGTGCCAATACGGACTGAGCTCCCACGTACCGTCGCGTATATACGGGAGACCCCACTAGGCTATTATCCTTTATCCATAGGAAGCCGAGTCTTCCGCCTTACAAGCCGTAATGCACTGAACACAGCATTCGGGAAGATTGACTGCAGTACGGGAAGTCCTTGGTTTTCATCTGATTGCCAAGGTGTATAAGCAGTTTTACGGATTGTTTGGTAAACCTTTTGCCTAGAGTCTCCAGAGTAGTCACTTTTGATCCTTTTCGGACTCCCTAAAAGAAAAGGTGTCTGTGAGCGTCTTGTCACTTCGAGCTCATTAAACATTCGAAGGAGACTAGAGGTATCTTTTGTCCTTTTCTTGACTCTTAAAATATGAAAAGGTCAAGTTCAGTGTCTTAAAATTTATTGGCCACGATAACATCTACCCAATTAGATTTTGTTTGCGTTAGCTTGAGTAGGATTATTTCTCGTTCAATGGCATCCTTCCCTGAGCCCACCGGCCAAGGTGTTCCTCCTGATGGAAACCCTCGTCCATTTCCTTCTGTTGGAAATGTCGGTGTTCAGTATATCGCAACTTTGTCTTTGCCTGGGTTAACCATCGGTTTTCCCGTATGGTTGTTTTCAAACTCGGTGGTCTCGAGTGTGATAACTCCTGTTCCACCACCACCTCCTCCACCCGAACAACACCATGTTGATTCTAAGGTGGACCCCTCCCCTTCTTCGCCTATTGCTGCGTCCTCATCTTCTACTTCGCCTGGTGAAACTCTGGATTTAAGTAACCAAGTGGCTAAGAAGAAGAAGAAGAAGACCAAAAAGAAGAAGTCTCCTAAGGGAAAGGTCGCATCTACCCCGAAAATACCTGAAGTAGAACCACCTTCTGCTCCTCCGCGGAAGGCTAAGTTTCCTTGTCGATTATGCAAGGAGGACCATTTTCTTACTGATTGTCCTGGTATTCCCAGGGTCCTAGATATATGGTCCCATGACCCGACTCGCCCCTTGTCGTCGCAGATTAACGATACCTTACCAGCTGGTAAGGGAAAAGGGAAGGTTCGTTTCCCTTGTCGACTTTGTGAAGGTAATCATCTCCTTCGCCTTTGTCCACTTATGGATGAAGCCTCCCGTCTTTTGGAAAGTCTGTCAGCTCCCTTACCCCAACTACCCGCTGGATATCAGCGTCTTTCTGCAACTGCAGATCATCTCTTCGCTAACCAAGAGATCAAGCATGATTCCTCTTTGGTCCAGCCTTCTCTTCCCGAACCTGGCTGTGCTCAGCCTGTTCCAGACCAGTCCCTGGTCGGAAAGAGTGTTGATTTACATTCATCATCTATGCACCACTTTATCATCAAGGATGAACCATCTGAATCCAAACCATACGAAAGTCCAAAGGTCCAGATGACAGTTGACCCGGTTTTTCCTTCAGAAGTTCCATCCTCAGATGATATTAAACCATCTGAATCCAAACCAGACGAAAGTCCAAAGGTCCAGATGACAGTTGACCCAGTCTTTCAAAAGGTCCAGATGACAGTTGACCCAGTTTTGCCTTCAGAAGTTCCATCCTCAGATGATATTAAACCATCTGAATCCAAACCAGACGAAAGTCCAAAGGTCCAGATGACAGTTGACCCGGTCTTTCAGCAGGTCCAGATGACAGTTGACCCGGTTTTGCCTTCAGAAGTTCCCTCCTCAGATGATATTATCACTGTAAAGAATGAAGACCATACCGTCCAAATTCTATACATAAACACAGACTCTAATGATCAAGTGAGCATCCCTCTCATTCCTTCGCAGCAGGAAGGAGGTTCATCAGAGTCATATCCGGCCGTTTATCCGGTTCCACCTCCAAGCAACCTAGTTGTTTCCTTCAATTGAGATCAACTAGGCAATCCCCAGTTACCAGCTTCCATACCATTTCGAATTATAGTCCAAGTCTACCGAATGGTTATGGCCGGTGCCATTATTGATGAGGGATCTCCCGTGAGCATCCTTTCTTCAACAGCTTGGGAAGCACTTGGTTTGCCACTGCTTCTGCCTGAGATGAGAAACCTTACAGGTTTTAATCGAGAAACCAGTCGACCTTTAGGAATTCTTCCCAATGTACCTATCACATTAGAAGGGAAGACCGTTCAAATGGGCGTCATGGTAGTCCAAGGTCCGTTAGATTACAATTTACCCCTTGGGCGAGACTATATTTATCGCATACGTGCAATTGTATCCTCACTCTTCAGAGTGATGTGTTTTCCGCACGAAGGCCGCACGATCAAGATCGTAGACCAACTTTCGTTCCCCGGTTCACACTTCACATATAGTCATCTACCATTCCTAAATGGTATTATTTCCACAGGAAATGCCTCAACATCCACTCCGTCATTCTGATGACGGAAGCTGACCCGGGCGCGTGACTGAAGCCCGGGGGGCATGCATCCTCCTTCAAAATCGAGTCTTTCCAAGTAAATCTTCATTCCATCCACTCCGTGAATGCCATGAAGCTTGGGGGGCATGTACCTCGATTTGCATTATCATGCTGGGGGCATACAAATTTATAACAAGCATAGTTTTTTCGTTTCAAGCTTGTGTAAACATGAAACCGAATCCAAGCAAAGTTCTCCATGGTTCAAGCTTGTGCAAAAATGAACCTATACCTGATTTACATCCCATGATTGCCTGTTATCTGTTAAATTCTGCTAGATGAGCCTTGGTTGTTTCATTCCATCGCCACCATCTCTTTGGCCGATCATATGCTTTCACTTGGTTGTTTATCCTTTCCTGAGGAACCGCAGCGATGAGTGGTTTTATTAGCCAACCTCTTGACCATTACATGTTTTGAGCAGTTCCACCATTACCGGAACCAGTTGCTACCCTTTATACCACTCGTTCCTCTAGGACGAGTCGCCTTTAAGCTCTTTTCTGACTCGTAAAAAATGAAAAGATTGCCGAGTATTTTTTTCCTTTTTGACTCGTTAAAGAGAATAAAAATGGAGGTCTGCTTTTAGCTCTTTTTCTGACCATTTAAAAACGAAAAGATTGCCGAGTTTTCCCTCTTGACTCGTTAAACGTTAATAAGGGGTGGTCGTTTTAAGTTCTTTTTGTCGACCGTTAAAACATAAAAAGATTACCGGTTTTTTGTCGTTTCAAACTCGTTAATGGTTACGAAACGACGTGGTTTTGACCGCTTTTTTACTTTTTCAGGTCAAAATCACTAATTATGAAAAGTACTCCTCGATCGTAATGGTCGGGCGGTTCTTTCGGGCATTATTTTATACTTTTTCGGGCCCAAGAGACACAACTTTACGAAAAAGGACACCCCTAGAGTTTCCTTTTCTGCTGTCTTTTCAAACTCTCTAAACATGAAAAGATGCCGAGTTCTTCCTTTGTCAGACTCGTTAAAACCTGATGACATCGGATTTTGTCGAAGTGACACACCACAAGCATATGCTACCCCCGTCAAGCTTGTTAAAAATAACTGGGGTACTCGCCAGAAATGGCGGGGGGGGAAAGAAAATTTTTGAACCATAATTATTATCGTGTCGGCAGTATGTCGCTCTTGAACATGGCACTTTTCTACTTTCGTGTCCAGGGTGGGGATATCTCATCTCATATTTTTCACTTGCTTCCATGGACTTGGGTACCCTATTTGACCTCTCATCCACTCATAGCCTCATCATCATGACCTTTGATACATTGATGTCAAATACTGCCAATTCCATTAATGTGCCGCCGATATGTTCAAGAGAAGTTGACCTCTGCAAAGAAACAACCTCCTTCTGATAGTTCGTACAATCTTGATTCATAACGTTATCTCTCTGTCTCGTGTCGATGATGTGGGAAACATTATGGCCCACCTTCGATCAAGGTCACTTCCTGTCGACTTCAGCTCATTATCCAGGAAGTTGATCTAGAGACTCCCTTCCGGTGCCTTGGAGCCTGCATGCCTCAATGGCAGGTTCTTCGTGTTCGACGTGAGGTTTTCATCATTGGCCTCCGATCGAATGATTCTACGGGTGTTCGACTTCAGATCATTAATTCGCACGCCGTAGATTGTACCTATAGTACCTTGAGGGCCATTGTCATTATTGGTGGTACCTCTCGTGTCTGTTAACAGTTTCCACTATTGACTGGTAATCAGACGATGTTCATGCATGTTCGACTTCAGCTCATATATTCACATGCTTGAACTTGTACTCTTGTTCGGGTCGAGATGGAGCGCAAGACCCTGGATTGTGTCTGTTGTAATCCAGGTGTGATTCTTGATACATGACTCATTCACTGGATGGCTGCGACCATACCTGAGTCAATTCATTGATCCTAACCAGATGGCTGCGTCCATACTATGGATCTAGATTATTTATGTACTCTCTTATGGATGGCTGCGACCATACCACGTACATCATGTAATTGAACTATCAGTCGTGTCTCTTAATGCAGATCCTCGGCGGCAGCTATATATGTGTTCTTGTGTGTTCTTGTAAAGCATTTCACCCCTCTCTCTACCTCTCGGACTTCATGCTTTAGGGGGCATCTGTTACACAGTAATTTGTCACCATTGGTCACCGTCCCTATCGCCCCGTTTCCATACAGTGGAGGACGCATTCCGGGACCTGTGAGTAGTGACATAACCCAGAAACACTTGCATTATGTTCCCCTAAGTATGTACTTCATGTTCCCTGAAGACACCTTCTGCAAATTATCCCTGGAAAGTACTCTTTTTCCATTGGCGCAGGTCCATAGTATCTTACCCGCGCCAATCACTGAGATCCTCAAAAGAGGGCGCGACCATTGGCACTCTGTCACAGAACAACACCCGCGCCAGCCCAGTTTGGTAATGATTTTTGACAAACGCACGCCCATCTGCTTTTTCCCTTCAGATCACGAAGTCTTTTGAGGGTAAAATCCACCGGATAGAGGTCGAGAGTCATCATCTATCCTTGACATCTATCCACAGTAGCTTTTCAGAGATAATGCCAATCCACAATGGGTGTCCTGGTTCATCGAATCTTTCTCCCTTCTCCATCTATAAATATCTGTCCTCATGCATTAGACAAGGGGAGTTTTTGAGTTCTTGGAGGAATGCTAGTTGTGATTATGCTTGTCGTGAGTGATAGTGAAGCATAGAGAGGTTATGCTGCCGGAGAGGAGGTACATTGCAAGACACATATAGTTGCTCGCCCAGCCAGAGGAGAGGTTCAACGTCAGAACCTTGGTTGTAACTTTTCCTGTCTATTATTCATTAATGAATGACTACTATTATAGTTCCAATCTCATCGTCTATTATAGTGATGTTTGATTTATTTCCTTTCTGACTGAAATATAGTTGTGCCTTGGTGGATTTTATGCTTGTATCTGTTTCTTCCTTTGCATGTGCAGGTGTCTGTAATCAAGGAGCGCAAGGATTGTGACCTGCTGGAGTGAGGGAGCGGGAATACCAACTCTGCTTCGACTATAGTGTTGGATTCTAGGTTGGTCTTCTTAATTCACTTTTAGTGTGCAACTAGGAACTTGCGTGGCAGCGTGAATCGATTGTGGCTAGTTCTGTTTTAGGCTAGTGGGATCGCCTCTGTCCGCAGAGGGGATTTACCTATCCAACAGGGTGAGTGGTTCAGCCTTCCCCTAGTGATTTCTTGTGTACAGGGTGAGTGGTTCAGCCTTCCCCTGGGATACCCTATGGCGACATGTAGGCAGGATGAGTGGTTCATCCTTCTCCTGCTGGGACATTGTTGGGTCCCTATAATACTAGTTATTACCCCATTACTATTGTAGTTATACCCCTTATTAATATTGTTGTGCCCCTATTGTCCCCATATTGTTATTACTGTGCCCCATAGAATCCCTCTATTGTTATTTTTGTGGCTTTATATTATTATTGTTAGGTCGGCTGGGTTATATTGTGACTCCTTAGACTCCTATATATAGAAATGAGGTTTTGTCATTTGAATCATCGAAGAATTGTTTATTTATGTAATGTAAAGGAGGTTGCCCCCTCGAAGAGGCTGAATTCTAAGGCGTTGATCTATCTTTTCTATCTTTTCTTGAGCTGGTTACATAACATTTGGTATCAGAGGCTTTGGATTCTAGGGTTTCGCTGCTCCAAATAGGACATCGTGGAATTTTAACTATAACTTTTTCCTACGACGTTTCAGAAGTTGAAAAAAAAAATCCATTTGAGAAGACATCGCGCTAAATCTCAGGTCCGAATTTCAGAGATTTTTGCACTATATTTGCGGAGATATGATCTGAGGAAGTTGGGCTTTTTGCAAAATCCTGAATTACATTCCAAACAGGTGACCTAGGGAAAATATTCATAACTTTTTCTTTGAGCATTGGATTGAAATTTCGTAAGAAGGTGCAGAAAGAGGACGGACTGTAGTTTCTTCTATATATTTTTCAGAGCTAAAGTTCGAAATAGTGACTCGTGGCACGTCGTACAAGTTCACTCTACTGAACTAGTCTATAATCTGGTCACTATGGGAGATTTCACATAACTCTTCCTTGGAGAATCCAATTTGGATAAGATTGGTGGCATTGGAAAGAGGACATAGAGGGCTACCACAGATCGAAATTTCAGAACTGGATAATTTGAAATTACAGAGATACATCAGATTCAATATTAGGCTCCTACAAAGTGAAAAAAGGTGTGTAGTTTTTTTAAATTTTTTGCATAAGATTGGTTTGAAAAATTAGTTTGAAGGAATTAAAAGGGCATAGTAAAGCATTATTATTGGTAATTGATGCCCTGAGGAAAGAAAATGCAAACAACTAGTAGGCAACCTGAAAGCTCTAGCATGACCCATGAAGAAGAGGAAGAAATGTAACATGATATATCAAAATTACAAGACCAAGTGCAACAATTGTCACTCGCACAAAAAGGAACAAAATCTAAGATGGATGGTTTAAATAAAGATGTAGAAGCTAAAATGGATGGTTTAAAGAAAGGCGTAGAAGCTAAGATGGACGATTTGAAGATAGATTTGAAGACAAACATGGACGAATTGAAGATAAATATAAATAAGTTGCTACAAGAAATGGTCACTAATGGTGAAAGGGTAGTAAAGGAAACCCATGATGACAACAAAAGAAATGTTAATCATGATTCCATAGACTCTAATGTTGGATCGAAGACCCACCATATTCCAAACATCGATATGAGGAAGTTTGATGGCAAGGATCCCGAAACATGGATATTATAGATGGAGCAATTTTTTGATCTCAATAATGTGGAAAACACACAAAAGGTATGTATTGCAACTTTATATTTGGAACCAAATCAGTTTGTATGGTATCAATGGCTTTTCTCTGGTAAACAATTTATCACTTGGGCACTTTTTAAGGAAGAATTGATATTAATGGCTTTTCTCTCGTAAACAATTTATCACTTGGGCACTTTTTAAGGAAGAATTGATAGCACATTATGAGGATACAAAAAGCAACACTTTTTTTAGTCAATTGATAAGTCTCAAACAAAAGGGTTCAATAATGGGGCACATTGAGGAGTTCCAAAAATTGAACATAAGGGTAAAAGATATTCCATAGGAGCATAGGATTGATGTGTTCATAGGGTCTTTAAAGGATAATATCCAACATGATGTTCGCCTTTGGGAACCTGATTCATTAGAGAAGGCATTCAGGTTAGCAAGAAAAATGGAAAGCAAAATTATGGTAACCAGGAAGCATACCACTCACAACTATAAAGACGGAAGTGTTGTTGCCCTTAGTCTTCCACAAACTATAAGGTTGACACCACAACAATTGGAAGAAAAAAGAGCAAAAGGGCTTTGTTACAGTTGTGATATCAAATACACTAAAGGTCATAAGTGTGCTGAGAAGAAATTATTCTACATAGATTGTGAAGAGGAAGAAGAAAAGGAGCAAGAAAGGTCAAAAGAAGAGGATATACTCCAAGAACAAAGCCTAGATAAAGAAGAAATGAATCCGACCATATCTTGTAATGCATTGGCTGGAATTACCACTCCTCAAACCATCAAGATAAAAGGACAAATCAAGAAGAAAAAGGTAATAGTGTTGATTGATTCAGGAAGCACCCATAATTTTATTCATTGTAAGGTAGCAAAAGAATTGAATTTCTTCCTATATCCAGCACCAGAATGTCAAGTGATGATTGCAAATGGAGGAACAATAAACTGCTCTGGAAAGTGCCATAATATCAAGATATCCATGGGAGAATATGTATTGACTAGCCCAATGCTTTCCATTCCAATGGGAGGCGCTGATGTTGTACTAGGAGTCCAATGGCTACAATAGCTTTTAATTTTCAAGAACTTTTCATAAACTTTTCTGCGGAAGGAAAGGAAGTTGAATTAAGGGGTATTGTAGGGAAACCAGGAAAGATAATCAGCTCTAATGGTATGACAAAGCTTCTAAAAAAGGAACAAGGAGGTGTAATTGCACAATTGTGTTCGCTAGATGTTTCCACATCGGAATCATCTATTTCTCCAGATCTCCAAAAAGTCCTGGACAATCATTCCAAGGTATTTGAGACTGCCAAAGGTCTCCCACCTATGCATGATCATGATCATGCTATTCATCTGATTCCGGGAAGTGTTCCTCCAAACATCAGGCCGTACAGATATCCCTATGCCCAAAAGAGTGAAATTGAACATATGGTTGCAGAAATGCTAGAGGCTGGTATAATTCAACCGAGTCAAAGTTCTTTCTCTGCTCCAGTAGTATTGGTGCACAAGAAGGATGGATCATGGCACATGTGTCCGGATTATAGGGAGCTCAACAAGCTCACTATTAAAGATAAGTTTCCCATTCATGTCATTGATGAATTACTGGATGAATTGCATGGATCAATTTACTTCACCAAGTTGGATCTTCGTTTAGGATATCATCAAATCAGATTGAAGATTGAAGACATTCTGAAAACAACATTTAGAACTCATGAGGGTCATTATGAATTTTTGGTCATGCCTTTTGGCCTTACCAATGCACCTTCAACATTTCAAGGTTTGATGAATTCAATTTTCAAACCATTCCTTAGAAAATTTGTGTTAGTATTTTTTGATGATATACTAATCTACAACAAGTCTTGGAAGGATCATGTTCAACATGTTGATAGGGTGCTACAACTATTGGAGGAGAAACAATTATATGCAAAAAGATCCAAATGTTTCTTTGGAGTCCAAGAGGTGGAATATCTGGGTCATATTATATCTCATGAAGGAGTTAAGGTAGACCCTAGCAAAATTAAAGCCATTAAGGAATGGAAAATCCCCACATCCATAAAGCATCTGCGAGGATTTCTTGGGTTAACTGGGTATTATTGCAAGTTTGTTAAGAATTATGGGAGAATAGCAGCACCTCTAACAACATTATTGAAGAAAGATGCATTTTCATGGACTCCGGAAGCGATAAAGGCCTTCTAACATTTTAAAGAGGCAATGTGCCAAGCACCGGTCTTAGCTACACCGGACTTCACAAAAACCTTTATTGTGGAATGTGATGCTTCAGGAAATGGAATTGGTGCTGTTCTAATGCAAGATGAAAGACCCATTGCTTTTGAAAGTCGTTCAATCAAGGGAAAGTTTTTACATAAAGCTATTTATGAGAAGGAAATGTTGGCATTACTCCATGCAATTAAGAAATGGTGACCCTACCTAATGTGTTACAGTGAAAAGTGTTTATATAGGACTGCTCTATCCCACTAAGGTGTGACAGCTACCTTAGAAACAAACAGAGAAAAGCTACTTTAGTTTTTCCTTTATGAATTATAGATAGAGAGGAACAGAAAGACCAACCTCTGTCTTGCTCTAATCTCCTAATTTGATCCCTCTCTTCTTTGATAGTCCTCAGCTACCTGCTCCCTTGCACACCCAGCTTCACAAAGTACCTGTAAGATCACAGAAGCATAGCACTATACAAAGACATGGATCTATAATCATAAACAATCTAGGATCAGATGTAAATTGACCATACAAATGTAACAAGCATCAATGACACAAAAGCATGGAGGAAAACTCAAATAGCTTTTATTGATAAACAAGAAAAGAGCCAAGAGGAGTTACAACCAGTTGTTCTGACCCTGCATCAACTTCCCAGCAAAGAAGCCCCTCTTCACCTCAAACAAAGCTTATATCACCCAAAAATTTGATGTTTGTCTCAAGAAACCAACAACAATTCCTTACAATATGCAAAATTCCAGCCTCTGGATCTCTGGGATGAGGGATCCATATATAGATATCTGTAAGGGGGATGAGTCAGCTTGTGATTTGATTAGTGTCTTCTCTCTGATAGTTGTTGCTTCCACTTGGAGACTGATGGCCTCTTACTCATCCTTGGTCGAATTCAGTGAGGCAAGTGTCACAGGAGAAGATTCTGGAAGCTTCCATTGCCTCTCCACCTCACGGAATGACACTGCCATTTGTCATTTCTCGCCCATCGCACCCCACAGAAGGGACTTTTGAAATGCAATGCACCCTCACAGTGTATTTGGGTGAGATGCAACGCACTTAGCCAGTGGAGCAGCTGCAATGATCCTGTTTTGACCAATTCTGAGCAGTTTCTCATGGAGAACTTCTGGGAGAAGCTGTAATCTGTTGACCTTGTTCCTTTAGGGGTTAGAACAACACTTTTAGGGACTTAGGAGCCCTTGGTTTATGGACATTTCATGCTTGGGGTTGTAGGGCCCAAAAATGTCTATAACAGTTGCCCCCTAAAGCATGAGGCCGTTAATCTTTTGATGTTGGGTGAAATGCTTTATTATGAGGATCCGAAGTTCTTTCAATGCTGAGAGGAGACCTGTAATAAGATACAATAAAATACATTATCTTCATAATATTTTCATGATCTAGCTGAGGTGGGCATTCCCATGCTCAGCTTTATAAATTCATTTTCATGTACATAGGACAGACAATCGTCTGAGTGTAGACTGATGATTCTGATAGAGCCATCATCCTTTTGAGTGGATGATTATCTGTGCAGCAATGATGTACATTTAATGTCTTTATTTCCTTGAATATATATCGCAACCCGGATGGATAAAACTAGATCGGGGTCTTCAATCTCATCCGATCTTCACTCAAAGTACAAGTCGATCCATGTGAGAAATGTTCTGAAGTCGAACATGGAAAGACATCGCTTGATTACCAGTCAATGATGTAAACTGTTAACAAGCGCGAGAGGAATCACCGATAATGATAATGACCCTCAAGGTACTGCAGTACAATTCACGTGGTGTGAATAAAGGACTTGGCATCGAACACCACGCAAAATCTTTCGGTCGAAGGCCATTAATGTAAACCTGTCACCGGAAGTGAGAAACTTGCCATTGAGGCATGCAAGCTTCAAAGTACTGAATGGGGTGTTCCTAGATCAACTTCTTGGATAATGAGCTGATGTCGACAAGAAGTGATCCGTCACAGGAGGGCCTTAATGGATCCCACATCAATGACACGGAATGGAGCAAATGATTTTAATGGAGGTGAAAATGATCTGGTGATATAAGGTTCAGGGTGGCGGTCATGAAAGAATGGAGTATAATGTATGGTAGTGGGTGAGATACATGTGAATTCTCTGAATGACTTCTCTTGAACATATCGGCGACACTGATGTGATGGATTGGTAGCATTAATCCCAAATGTGGATGGTATGGCGTGACCATGGTGATGTGACTGGTGAATGAAACAACCCAACCCGACTCGGACACGGAGTGGAAGTGTCATGTTCAAGAGCGACTTGCTACCAACAAAGTTTCTTCAAGTTTTCTTCCCAATTTTCCCCAGTCATTGCTGACCAGTACCTCTTTATTTTTGTCAAGCTTGAGGAGGATAACATGTGCTTTTTCTATAATTTTCCCTTCGGGCAAACCCATCGCTATGTTTTAACGAGCCTAGCGATAGTGAAACTCATTCTCGTCTATAGACAAGTTTGTCGCTATTAATCTTTTTAACGAGTTTAACAACAATGATAACTCGGTCCTTTTCAATTTTAGAGAGTCTGAAAAGGGACGTAAAGGTAACTCCAAAATTCTTTTTTCGTCATCTAATCCCTTCAGTCCAAAAAAGCATAAAACAATACAGAAGGGATGAATTTTTGATACTTTTAACGAGCCGAACAAAACAAGCGCTCGATTTTTTTGTGTAATAATCCCTCAGGTCCAAAAAGATTAAAATATAGAGGAGGGATAACACTTCCTATCCCTTTAACGAGCTGGAGAGGCCAATGGCTCGACAATCTTTTCATATTTTACAAGTCAGTTGAAAAGAGCTTAAAGGAGACTCGCCTTTTGAGGAACGAGTGATAAAATGGGTAGTAGCTAATTCCAGGTAAGGTTTGGAATTTTCCAATCATGGCAGTGTCACAAGGATGGCTAGTGAAATCACTCTTCGCAGCTGTTCCTCAAAATGGGTAAACAATCAAATGGAGGTGAATGATCGGCCAATGAAAAAGTGGAGGTGACGGTGCAAACACGACCAAGGCTTTAATGGCTGAAGTACTACATTCACGATGGTTATTTACCGGGGAATAGTTCATTTTTTAACGAGCTTAAATGCGGGGGGAAACATTTGCTCATGGCTTATGTTTATTTTTTAACGAGCTTGAACTATGTGCTAAAATTGCTCGATGCGGGTTTATTTTTTAACGAGCTTGAACCCTGCAGTAACACTGCTCGTGGCAGGTTTATTTTTTAACGAGCTTGAACCCTACAGTAACACTGCTCGTGATAAGCTTGCATGCCCCCAACATAATAACGCAAATTGAGGTGCATGCCCCCCAAGCTTCATTGCATTCAACTTGGTGGTTGGAATGAAGGTTTACCTTTGAGATTTGGAAAGGGGATTTGTTTCATTTTTTAATGAGGTTGATACAGTAAAAGAACTATCCTCATGACTCCTTGTTTCATTTTTTAATAAGGTCGACATGAGATAAGAACCGTCCTTGGAATCCACCATATTTACAGTATTTGATAGAGAATCAAAAACTGAAGGATGATTAAGGTTGCTGGAATAATCTTCGTGGTAATTTGGAATACGGGAGTGATGGTGGTAATCTTCCCATGGTGCCTCCCCTATCATTGAATGAATGATTCCTTCCTCTGTTGAATGTACATGCGACGAAGGATTTGAAGAGGTGCCATATTCCTTAGACCTATCTATCCAAACACTCGATGAGAGTTGATCTGGGTTTGCCTCCCATGCTAGGAACATTGATTGCTACAATATTTCCGTCGGGCTTGGGGGCAAAACCATTGCATGATCCATGTCGATATCGTTTTCTGAGATCTTTTCAGAAGATATCATATTGCAGGTTCCTACTGACGCTACTTCCGCCAGGTTGATTAAAGGTGGAAGGGTGAAAGTTCCCATTAATATAGGATCTTTTAGTAGGCCTACTCCGATATTTTGAAGCGAATGGGGGCTTCCATGGATCATGGGAATGCTTCATGTAACTTGAGAACCATTGGGGAGGAAGTTTTGTTGATTGACGATTATAATCCCTCCTTGAAAGGGAAATGCAATCTTCCTAAAATAGGTCGACACAACAGCCGCCATAGCATATATCCATGGCCTTCCTAGTAGGATGTTGTAATCAAGATTTCCATCGATTACTTCAACATCTATTTCTACCATTTTCCCTCCTAGTTCAACTTTCAAGTTACTTAGAATACCATATGGGGTATATGTCCTTCCATCAAATGCTTTTAATGTCGTCGAAGATTGCGACAAGGTTGGAGATCCTAAAGTTTTCTAGCAACTCATCAACATAATGCATGTAGATGCTCCCTCATCAATAATTGTTCGATGAACAGTTTTGTTGAGGGATTTCACTTGAACAAGGAAAGCTAGTTGAGCTGGTAATTGAGGATCGTATCCTTTATGGTCGAAGGATACAAGATTGGAATCCTTTGGGTCTATCCCACCAATGGATGATAATAAGGCCTGCCTTTGGGATGGACAATTCTGTAGTACTTCAAGAGTCGACATAGCGGATGGCGATTGGGCCAAATCTTCCACTATATTATAATGCTGTGCCGCTCTAGCGTGGGGATTAAACGTCGACTTGTGTACTACTCCCTTTGGCGGTTTTATTGTCAATTCAGGAATGATGGGTGGTGCAACTTCTGTCGAAGTTGTTGTCGAACTACTAGGTTGATCTTTATCCTTGTTGTTCGACAGCTGTGGATTCCCATAATCTTTGTTCCTTGTCGATATCAGAGCATCATTTTGCTGTTTTGAAACCGACAACATTAGCACTTGAGATGGGGAATCATTTCCACTTTCAACCAGATTTGTTCCTGGAATTGGAAACGGATCAGTTAACACTGCGGAGGTTTTTGAATTCTTGAAGAATTTCTTAAGCTCAGCTCTGTGTGGGCAATTTGCGGTCCAATGATCCTCATCGCATATGAAGCATGGATTTTTTCGTTTCCTATCTCCAGGAGGGTTTGAAGAAGATTTTTCAGGTGAAGATTCCTCCTGTTTCTTCTTCTTCCCTTTTCCTTTCTTCTTGCTCCCTGGTTGTTGGTTTCTTTGCCTCTATCTGTCGATATGGCATTTACTTCCGAGGCAAGAAGTTCATCTTTTGCATTTTGACCTGAAATCTTACGGGCCTTTTTGGATGTAGCCTTTGTCGATTTCGTGTCTGTTGTGCCAATCACGCCATCGCCGAAATGAGAGTCATTGTTTGATTTAGGAGGAGGAGGAATTGAGAATTCCGGCCTAGGGGCGTCAGGTATTTTATCGTAGAGCGTGCTGGACTGAGTGTAAATCAAGTCCAAATATTGTGCACGAGCGATAACTTGATCTTCTGTTACGACTCCCCCCTTTGCCACATCTTCCGTGATGGAAGGTAGTAATGACTTGATAAACCATTCAGCTAGGAGCTGATTGGGGACATACATTTTTACCATTCTACGACGACGTCACCAGTCATGTATATGATCAGATATGTGAGTGGCCATTGTCTGTTTGAAATTGGTAAGAAGTTCTGTTCCCATTTCGTACCTTATTGGTAACTAAAAATGGGTTAAAAAGGTTGTGGCTAGGGTACTGAAGTTGTCGAACGAAGCTCTAGGTAATTCGATGTACCATTTTGCCGCTGGACCCGTTAACGTCCTCTGAAAGAGGCGAAGTCTTATCGAATCATCATTTAGGGTGTTTGATGAACACCATAGATGAAAGGTCATCACATGATTCGATGGATCTTCACCTACATCCCCATTAAATTTAGGAATATCTGATGGAAGTTTATGCAGAATCGCTGGCCACCAAGGGACGTAAGCGATTGGATCGTTTGTTAACCGATTTAAATCAGGTAACTCTAAAGTTGCCACAAAGGGTAATTGCTGATTCAGGTTAGGCGAAGCATACCCAGGATAAGATGGGATTGCCTGAGCAGTTGGTCTTTGCATACCGGCATAATGCATTTGATGCTGGTAACTTTGGCAAGGTTGGTGGGCATGACCATTGTAAAATGGTTGATTTTGACCGTTTTGAATATACAGCTGTCCACTATTTGCAAAGATTTGTTGCTCAGAACCTTGGTATACTTGTTGGAATTGCAGTTGTTGATATTGTACTAGCCATGGTTGTGAAGCCATGTGCTGTTGCCCGATACTAGCAGTTTGACCAAGATGAGGGGTAATTGTACCCGTCTGAACCTGTGTCATTCCACCAGTCGGCGATTGTGGTTGAGTCGCAGGGTCAAGGGGCTGTTGCATTACAACCTGAGAAACCTGAGGTTGGCATACAACAGGCAACGCTTGAACTTGCGACACCGTCACAATAGCTGGCGTAGTTGGTATATTTGACATAGGTAAGCATTGTTGCATTGAATATACAACTCTTGGTTGTTGAGGTAGTATAGGTACCCAACCGCTTGAGGTAATTCCAGCATAACCTGAATGTTGTTGTGAACTCCCATATGGATATCCTCTCGGAGGGGATAATGAAAAGGTATACTGCCCCCCATACGGTGGTGATCCAGAACTCAAGGGAATGGTTTGCCCTTGGGGGCCGGACTGCCCAAATTGACCTCCAAATTTATCAATTTGTTGAGACTCAACATAAGAGTTTCCGGATATTATTCCAGATGAACAAACAGGAACAGACCATACTGTTGAAATGGCCCCTGAGTGGGCTCCTTCTAGCAGTTGAGAGCTAGTCAGGACAGATGGTATACCGGCGAACATTGTTGGAGTGATAGCAGGGAGTTCTGCCGTCGCGGTGTTAGACGACACAGTCCTAGATGTTGACGGTTGTTCAGACATTTGTAGTCTATCCAAAATATTACCTAGCGATTCTACAGGAGCTTCCGCTGGTGGTAGACTAACTTCTGATGAAGAAGGATATAGAATGATCCCGACTCCAAATTGCGATGGAGTACTCGTTGGAGGATCTTCCACAATTTCTTCCATGGCAATCAGACCAGGTGGAAGGGGAAGACCGTCAGGTCCGTAGAATATTTCTGGTGCCGAAGAAGGTACGGAATCAGCAGCGACAGATGTTTGAAGAGCAAGACTCTCCGAACCGGCTGAAAATGGAACTCGTTCGGTAACACAAGTGTTTACTCTCAGACTTGGATCAGTATCACTGTCCTTCTGTGGCTGTTGAACTTCTTCTGTAGAGGCAGGGGTTCCAGAAATGTTTGGAGTAACCGGAGTCTCTGAGGTCGTTAGAACACTTGTTCTAACTTTAACAGGAGATTTGGAACCGGTTAAATGAGTTCGCTTTGTCCATACTAGCTTCGATTCCGGAGACAAAGACGGTTGACTCGTAAGCCTCCGCGAACGACGGGGTTTCAATTGACTTTCTTCCACGATTGCGGATTACTCGATCAACTAAAATAAAGGGGAAGTATGTTTCCGAATTAAATGAATTTTAGATGCTTTGACACAACTTGTTTTTTCAATTTTTAAGAGTCGAGAAAAAACAAAAAATGTCTCTAGTCTCCTTCGATTTTTAATGAGCCTAAAGTGACAAGTGCTCAGATGGACCTTTTCCGTTAAGGAGTCTGAAAAGGAACGAAAGGGACTGCTCTGGAAATTTAGGTAGAGGGATTACCAAACCAATCGCAAAACTGCAGAATAATTTTTACGGTACGACAATCAATCTTCCCAAATGCTGTGTTCAGTGCATTGCGATCGATAGGGCGGCAGACACGGCTTCCTATGGATAAAGGATTAAGCCTATTGGGGTCTCCCAAAATATACTCGACAGTACGTGGGAGCACAAGTATGTACTGGCACTTATCATCTGAAAGTGGAGGAATCACCCAACCATCAGTGAGAACAACAGTTACCAGGCTTTACGACGCTGGAATACGTCTCTAGCCTAGACTTCTAAATGTTGTGCGTTAAGTTCCAAAGCGTTGTTAGATTCATTGAATTTATTTTAAGTTGATCTTGTTTATGAAGTTTGCCTTTCGGGTTCACCACGAGATGTAGATGTAATTCCTAAAATGCAATCTAAGATGATAAACAAACTTTTTATCTCCTTTATGCAATGAAAATCCTAGCTACTAGGGAAAAGAAAGACAGAATCTGTAGGGACCCGATCCCTATTATTAGAGTCTCAATCTAAAATACACTAACAGATCTATTTTCCTAGTGTTCTAAAAGTAAAATAAAAATAAAAGAACTTGCTGACCTTCTCACATAGATTTAAACATTCAACATCTTATCACTTTATCATAAGTAACATAATTTAAGGTGAGCATTCCATTGATATCAATTTAACAAGAGTGGTCCATGGAAAATACCTGTTCCGGTGGTTGATGATGATACCTTTGTCTTATAGCTCCTGCTGAACGCTCCTTCTCACCGACCCGACCGGATTTACCTCCCAGCCAACTAGGAAATAAATTCCTAGCCCAGGAAACCTCCACAGGTTCCCTAGCCCTCCGTGCCCAAGTCCAACCAGATATAGTGTGTCCTCAAGAAGAATGTGCAAAACTAGATAATGATACTTTCCTCCTCTCAAACCCAAGAAACCTCCATAGGTTTCCAAGGTCTCCCAAAAATCATAACAAGGCCAAACAATCACAACCAACCCCCACAATCCTAAGCAAGACTCCAAATCCCCCTTTTCTTCCTTCCCCCTTCCCTTTTTATACCCTCTTTCCTCAACCACCTCTCATTAATGTCATTAACTCTCACCCATCCTTGGTTGACTTCTCTTCTAAGCTAGGAGTACATTTGGAATTGTGATATGAATATAAAATTGAGAATTTAATGGGAAAGGATCATGTCTTCTCCCAAGTAAATCTGAAAAGTACATTTGGGAATGTGAAGTGTAATTACATGGAGAGGACCATGTCTTCTCCTTAGTAAATGTGAGGGTACATTGGGGAATGTGAAATGAATAAATATATATTGATGATAAGATGGAGAGGACTATGTCTTCTCCCAAGTAAATGTGAGGGTACATTGGGGAATGTGAAATGTGCTTACATGGAGAGGACCATGTCTTCTCCTTAGTAAATGTGAGGGTACATTGGGGTGTGTGAATGAATAAATATATTTTGAATTAATGGAAGGAGACCACATCCTACACAATATTCAAATTGAGAAGGTAAGTGGGGAATTTGAATAATGGAAATCATAAAATTATTTTAGACCAATATTTCTCAATATTTTTAGATAATATTAACACAATTTGTAGGATAAGATTTAAGTGGGGCATTACATACACCCCTCCTTCAGAAAACTTCGTCCCGAAGTTAGAATGAAAAGATACAAGGAGTTTGAAAGCATAGCAAACCAGAGAGAGTTATAGCATTAAAATTCGATAAGTCAGACAATGGCATTACTTCCCATCAAGAGTTATAGCATTAAAATTCGATAAGTCAGACAATGGCATTACTTCCCATCAAGAGTCTCCAACTGATCTATATCTTCCTATCCACCCTGGCCTACTTCCGTTCCCACCCTATCCGTCCTCTGCTGCCTTATCAGTGGCAAAGGCCATACTGACCACTGATAAAACCGACATGGTGGGAGCGTCGAATGCCTCGACCAAACTTTCCCCAGCAGGAATCTGGCAATCGTCATCACATGTCTAGGGGGAGCGTTCAGCTGTCCTCCCCACGATTCCAGGTTTCAGAGGATACACGGTGGGAAACACCTCCACCCCTCCTTCAGAGCACGGACCACACTACAGAGCTGGTTGGACTTGTCATCGAATAATCCAGTCAGGTCGTCTTGCCACCTGTCATTTGCATTTTGTGTCATAAGAGTGCATATCAAGTAGATACCAATGAAGTAAAATAATGTACATTATACCTTCCTCATGAGATGTCTCATCCTTCCCTCTTGGCTATCACATAGTTCTCTTCCCCTGCGGTTAGCCTCTCATTCGTGCATTTATATAACAACAAGACATATAATCATCACATTACTAAGTCTAGTATCCATGTGTCAATCTAAGAATTCTCGCTAAGTCATTCATTTAAATAAATCATATCCACTTGAGCTATATATGAACAGAAGTAATTCTGGTAAGTTACGCACTAGATAGTCCATCACTAAGTGAGTCATACATGTAGTCCATACATCAACCATTTCTATCATTAATATCAAATCTATCAACTGATTCATATAAGTAGTTTTATGTGTCAACCAATGCATCAATATTACATAATGTTCATAAATAAATAACATGGAAATAGGATCTTAACATAGGTAGCTATCTAAGTCAAAATAGGCATCACAGATGCTCAAAAAGTGAGGGGTAGTCACGATGCATAGTCTCTGCATCCTCCCAGGTAGCAGATCCTGGGCTATACTTGTCCCACTGGACCTTAACTTGGTCCACCATGCGACGTCTGAGCTGTCGAACCTTATGGTCCAATATGCGTAATGGTTCTACCATTACGGTTCCCATGTCCGAGACCTACAAGTCCTGCCAATCCAGTTTATGAGATTCATCAGAAACATAATGTCGTAAAACAAATACATGAAAAACATCATGAGTTTTATGCAAATGGGGCGGCAGTACAAGACGATAGGCAACTGGTCCAATCTTCTCCTTGATCCTAAAAGGTCCTACGAACCAAGGTGACAATTTCGTCCCCTTCCCAAACCGGATGGTGCTTTTGTTGGGCCGGATACGAATAAAAACTTGGTCCCCTACTTCATAACTGCGATCAATCCTATGTGAATCAGCATAACTCTTCTGTCTATCCCGTGCTTCCTTTAACCTTTGCCGAACCTGCTTTACCTGTTCCTCCATTTCTTGAACTAATTCTGGGCCAACTATCACTCGGTCCTCCAACGTTTCCCAACTCAACGACGTCCTGCAAGGTCTTCCATATAGAGCTTGATAAGGAGGCATCCCGATTGAACTATGATAACTGTTATTATAGGCAAACTCTACCAATGGTAAGTACCTTTCCCACTGAGTCTGATTATCCATGACGTACATCCTAAGCATGTCCTCCAGAACCTGATTTACTCTTTCGGTCTGCCCATCTGTTTCTGGATGATATGCAGTGCTTAGGTTTAACTGAGTTCCCAGTGCTGACTGCAAACTTGTCCAAAACCTAGATGTAAATCGGGAGTCTCTATCAGAAATGATCTTTGTGGGCAATCCGTGCAGTCGGATAACTTCATTGACAAACACTCGCGCCACATCCGTAACATCGTAAGTGTCCCTTACTGGGATGAAATGGGCACTTTTGGTCAATTTATCAACTATAACCAATATAGCATTGTGCCTCTGGGAAGTGAGTGGCAAACCCACCACAAAATCCATGGAAATTACTTCCCATTTAGATGTAGGGATGTCATGAGGTTGTAGGAGTCCTGTTGGATGGCGATGATCAGCCTTCACTCGCTGACATTCAAGACATTTGGCGACAAACTGGACTATGTCATGCTTCATGCCTGCCCAAAAGAAGAGTTTCCTTGCGTCTGCGTACATCTTCTTTACCCTAGGATGTGCACAATAGAGTGCTCTGTGAGACTCTCCGAGGATGGTTTCTCTTATACCCCCTTCCTTAGGTAGGTACATTCTCCCATGGAATCTCAATAGCCCATTTGATTCAAGGACATATCCTTCAAACTTTGGTTCTATCTGTTTCCCATTTTGGATAGCTGAGATGACTTTTAAATACCAACTATCTTCAAAGAGTTTCTCCAATATCCGCTCCCTTAAATTTACCTTTAAGGCTACTAGGGAGAAAGTTCGTGGCCTCCTGCTTAATGCATCCGCTACTACATTCTCCTTTCCCTTGATGTATGAGATTTCAAAATCATACTCACTCATGAATTCACTCCATCGCCTTTGTCTGGTGTTCAAATCCCTTTGAGTGAAGAGATGCTTCAGGCTTTGATGATCTGTTCTTAACTCAAATCTTCTCCCAATGAGGTAGTGTCTCCATAGCTTCAAGGCTAACATCACTGCTGCCAATTCTAAGTCGTGGGTAGCATATAACTCTTCATGCTTCTTCAATTTCCTAGAAGCGTAAGCTATTACTCCGCCTTCTTGCATCAATACTGCACCCAATCCCTGCATCGAAGCATCGGTGCAGACAGTGAAGTCTTTTGTCATGTCTGGTACTTGAAGGATCGGTGCACTAGTTAGTAACCTCTTCAGCTCTGTGAATGCAGTGCCACATTCATTTGTCCATTCATACCTAACCCCCTTTCGCTGTAATGTGGTGATGGGTTTTGCAATCCTTGAAAACCCTTCCACAAACCTGCGATAATACCCAGCTAGCCCCATAAAGCTACGTACCTCATGGGCATTTTTTTGGTACTGGCCAATCCATTATGGCCTTCACCTTTTCCGGGTCAACTGAAATCCCTTCTCCTGAAATGATGTGCCCAAGGTAATGGACTTTCTTCTGAAAGAAGGAACACTTTGACAATTTCCCATACAATTGATTTTCCCTTAAACAAGTCAATACTACCCTTAGGTGCTTTTCATGCTCCTTTTCATTCTTTGAATATATAAGAATGTCATCAAGGAAGACTTGCACGAATTGGTCCAAATACTTCCTGAACACACCATTCATGAGGCTCATGAATACTGCTGGTGCATTGGTTAAACCGAATGGAACAACTACGAACTCATAGTGCCCAAATCGAGTTCGAAATGCAGTTTTTGAGATGTCTTCCTCCTTTATCCTCAATTGGTGGTACCCAGATCGTAGATCGATTTTTGAGAAGACCGATGCCCCCTTCATTTGATCAAATAAGTCATCTATTCGAGGTATTGGGTACCTATTCTTTATCGTGGCTCTGTTTAAGTCTCTATAATCTATGCATAGGCGTAGGGAACCATCCTTCTTCTTGACAAAAATTACTGGTGCACCCCAAGGGGAAATACTAGGTCTGATCAATCCCAAGTCTAAGAGCTCCTTTAACTGCATCTGTAACTCACAAAGCTTTGGAGTTGTCATCCTATAGGGTGTCTTAGATATTGGTTCTGCACCTGGTTTCAGATCAATGGTGAAATCAATCTCTCTTACAGGAGGTAATCCAGGCAATTCCTCTGGAAAAACATCCTTGAATTCAGCCAAAACTGGATATTGATCCAGGGAAGGTCCTTTCTGGTCACTTACAGTCTTGACCAAATACAGTTTGCAACCTTGTCTGAGACAACGTTTTATCTTCATCATAGATATGAATCGTAGGGACACTCCCCTCTTGATTCCACAAATCTCAATTGGCCTACCTTCATCATCTAAACAGATCACCTTCTTCTTGAAACAGTCTACCAAAGCTCGATGAGCTTCAAGCCAGTCCATTCCAACAATTACATCATACGTTCCCAATTCTGTGACGTATGCCTTCAACTTAGTCATACACATTCCGAGGTTTACCTGACATTGGTCAACACTAGGCCCTACTGCTTGTTTTATTCCAGAAGCCATCTCAACTTGTTTAAAGTCATCGTGCTCATTGGTTGCCAGCCCACATTTTTCTAATGCAACTAGTGAAATGAAACTATCTGTAGCACCAGAGTCAAACAAAATTTTAACCTTTACTTTGTTTATCATACCTGAGGTTTCTACCACGACAGACTGGTGTTCAACTTGCTGATTGTCAACTGCGGCATAGATTCGGTGGTGGCTACCTGCTACCCCCATTGGTTCTTTTCCCTTTCTTCTGTTGTTACTGGTTCGAAACTCTGGGCAGTCCCGCTGGTAATGAGGTCCTCCGCATCCCCAACAAGTGATGCGTGGTGGACCTTGAACCGAATGATGTGGAGTTCTTTGGAAAGAGTTTCTTCCCCTGGAACCCCTACCCCCACTTGTTGTTCCTTGCCTATGACTTTGATTTGTACGCGCCCTTGAAACTGTGGGTGAAGCTGCACTAGAAACCATGGAAATTCCTACGGTTGGTGTTCTAGGTATAACCCTGTTTCCATATGGTGGTGGCCTCCGACCTCCCCCCCTTGGGAAGGTACGAGGGGCCTTCCCCATAAACCCTGTTTGACATGGAAAGATGGCTCTGCCTTCACCCTTTAAATCTAGGTGTTCTTCGACATAACGAGCCTGTTCTACAGCTTCTGCAACTGAGGATGGTTTCCACATCCGTACCATTTCCCTAATCTTAGGTCTCAATCCATACATAAAACGATCTGCTTGGCGCTGATCAGTATCCATGTAGGAAACGTACTTGACTAATTCCATAAATCGAATTTCATATTCTTCTACAGTACGACCTCCTTGTATCAGGGCATGGAAGGCTCCTACCTGTTGTTCTTCATAATATGCTGGTAGGTACTTCTTCCTAAACCTCTCCTCAAACAATTCCCAAGTAACTGTGTCTGGAGTGAGGTGCAGTTGACGCTCCAAGTTACCCCACCAATTCAGAGCACTATCTCTGAGTTGGAATATTGCTATTTTGGCTTTGGAATTGGAATTGTAATCCCTTAGTGCGAAACACCTTCCCATCCCCTCTAACCAGGCTTCTGCACGCTCACTGGCACGACCTCCTGCAAATTCTGGGAGTTTAATCTTCTGGAGCTCTCTAGTAATGTCCTCAACTGGAGGTCTTCTATCATAGTCTCTAGATCCCTCGGGGTTCCCTAACCCTGATGAAGGGTGTTCCCCTTCCATTTCATTTGTTTGGCATCCTCTTAAGGTTTCATTAATTGCTTCCAAGGAACGCAAGATGAGAGTCAATTCTGGTGAAGGTAATGGGTTATTTGAAGGAGGTCCTTGTGAAGACTCTCCAAGCCCTTGGTTCCTTCGTGTTTTCACCATTTTGATTTGTGCAAAATCTGCGTGATATCTAAGACTTATTAGCATTATTCCTAACATTTTCTACCACATTCTAGATAGTCCATAGAGAACCCTAAGCAATAGATCAATTCAAGTTATGCAAGTTACTTCTTAGCCACAAAATTAAACTTTAGAACATGTTGATCTGTTTATTTTGGGAAGGCTGCATTTGTGTTTATTTCGATATTTATGCATTTAAATAACTTTGTTTATGCAAAGAACAAGTAGGAGATAGTAAACTAGAAAATGCAGTAAAGGTTCCGATGTTTTTAGATTCAAAATTTTCACAGAATGCATGTTTAACATTTATCTCAGCTACATGTAATATTGGGTTTGGGCATAAAACTTCATGCAAAAAGTTGAAACTGAGTAAGGGCTATAGAAAACGATTTTCTTCATTTATGAATGCCTAAAGTGGGCCCCAATTGGGGTCATAGATATCTACATTCGTGTTTACCAAGGTATTTTAATAGTCATTAATTATGTGAACTAATATTTTATTGCACAAAGTGGAAAAAAAAAAAAAACCCTAACCCAGCTCCAACTCCAAGAGGGTGAAGAGAAGATTATAAAACATTCACAAGAGTATTTTCTTCTAGAAAGGAGTTTATATATATAAATAAAAATAAATAAATGCAAAAACATAAATTTTATTCCTCTAGTACTATAATATGATGGGGACTCATGGAAGGATATAGAAAGTTATCAAGAATACTTCTTGAGACTAATTCAAGAATACAAGTCTGATCGGTGATGCCCTAACAAGATTCTTCAACCGAGACACATCTGTGGATGATCTTTTGAAGCATAAATTCTGAGAACTTTGAGATACCGTGAAGAACCTTGATTTATCAAGGCATGTTTCAAGAAACATCAATCCCTGCAGTTCATAAGGGTTTTATGTCCCAAATTCACAGGTGCTGTAATTCTCCAGAAGATAATGGCAAGAAACAAGTTCTTAAGCTTTATGGTTGGAGGGAACCATCGTTGTTTGGCTTGAATACTTTAATGGTTTAAGGATACTGGTTTGGTATCTGTGGTTTCGCTCTTATGTGAAGTCAACCTTGTACATCATTTAACTGACCTGGCATCTACACAAGTCTTTGACTGAATAAAGGTAAGAGGTCTTCAAGGTCAAGGATCCATTTTCAACAATTTAGGCAGAAGTATCAGTTTTTGAAAGTTAAATGCTCATCACTTTCATCTAAATAGAACAAGCTTCTAAGGAGGTCATCCTTAAGTATCTCTAGTCACAATAGCACTTCAACTCACATAAGGTATGACTTCTGCATGAGGAAGGAATGGCATCATAATTAGAGGCAGACCTATATCAGCATCATCATACACACATACATATAGTCAGCATTAGAAAAAGGTAATTGGTATGTGTCTGGCATCCTTGCAAGTCATTGAAATTCTAATCTAAGTTGGATCAAGTCATGACCTTGGACATTTACCTCTCTGTTGAATTTCTAGCCCCTCTTCAAAATCCTCATCATACAAATGAAGTCTAGGAAAGAAGAGGCACAGAGAAAATAGCAGGTACTATTGTCTAATTCTCCAACAGAATCTAGGACTCCAGACAGCATTGGTATTCCATTACAACAATTTTTTTTATTAAATTTTTTTATTTACATATTACGTGTTCATTTTTTTGAGAATTAAAACCCCTTAGAAAACTTGAATGGATAGACATTTCATAAATGGAAAGTCAAGTGAAGATCCAAATGCATTTAATGAGTAAAAAGTTTTGGGGAATCTTCACAGGCACTGAAACAGAACCTACAGCCTAATAAAGTGAGTGATTGAGTGGCAAAACAGAGACAATAGTGCCAAAGTCAATTATCGACCGTGTTCTTTCAGATTCAGAATTACATCATGTTGAGCATAGATGGATCTTTAAAAAAAAATTATGGGAGGACTTACAGAAGTGGTTTTTTGTTGTTGTAAAAGTGATAAATGCAAGTTGTTCTTTGAAATTTAGATTCAAAATCGTTGCAGAAACTACTATGTCCAGCCATATAATGATTTGAGGCCGACTTATAAAATAGTTTAGTGCAAAAGTAGAAGAAGAGGATCTAAAAGCTACGTTGTTAAATAGTTTACTTTCAACTTACAACAACGCTATTTTTAGATTAAGCCAATTACTTCGGTCTTTCAATGTATAATATCATCTCTTTTGGCTGAAGATGAAATGTTAAATGAAAGAGATTCCGAAGCTGCTAGAGAAACCGCTAATGAAGGAGATCAAGAAGGGGTTCTCTATCTAGATAATGCATTGTTTACTAAAAATCAAATGAGAAGAAAAATAGGAAAACACATAGTTAGAGAAGATCTTATCACAATTGAAGTGATCTGGATTGGATCATTATATTATTTGTCATGCATTTTAATGTTTTAGAGTGAAAAAAAATGGGAAGAATCAACTCACAATATCATTTTTATTGGCGGGTCTTAGTTCGGTGAACTGGGGTTAAAATAGAACTTCAATTTTACATTAGCTTCAGGCGTCAAGAAGTCAAAGCTTCTGAAAGCATTCGATTCTAGTTTTGAAAAAAAATATGAAAACTTCTGTACTGTCATAGGAATCTTCAGCAGCAGAGCAAAAACGTTGTTGAAGACAGGTCTCTAGGATAAGGTATTGAATCTTTAAAGGAGGAATAGTCTACCTGAAATGGAAACCTAAAGCTACCAGTCAAGGACAGAACCATGGCCAGTAAAGATTCTTGATTTTTTCATCATATATGGCATCAGTTCTGCTTCTGATAATCTCGGCATCAGTTGTGGCTTCTGGTTGATATTTTCGGAGTTCAAAAGTTTGGTTCCCTTGAAGCCTTACAACTATATTGTCCATACCATCAAACTTACAAGCATGACGTAAACCGAGACACAGTGTAAATGTAGATTGCCTATATCTGAAATAACATGCTCTTCCTCTGGAAAACTGAAGAACTACCTCATTTCTCTGTTTGAAATTTTGGATTGTGTGCACTACACACTTCCCCTGTTGTAGTACACTATTTACTTGTTTTATAATTATCACCTTACTTTTCTTTTTGTCCTATTTTCCTTTCATTTTTATTGCCCTATCGATTCAGGGGGCTTGGAATCCAGTTTGGCATAGGTTGGGAACCCAATTTCCCTTGGCTTGGATGACCCGATGTTATTTTGTTGGAGGATTAAAGTGACAAGTGAGATGAAATGTAGAACTTGCTTATTATACATTTGGCAGGCAATAAAATAAAATTGCTTAGCCACCTTAAGTGGTAGAAGTATCCCATGAAACTACACTAGGAGTTTATCATTCTCATCATGCTCATGAAACAAGTAATGATAACTCAGAGATGTGGCAAATTTATAGTTCAGTATAAAAGATGTCATTGCTGTTATAAATCAGATCTCAAGGACAACAAAATATAAATTAGAAATATTATGTTTAACAGTGCTTAAACTATTGGTTTTGAGCTGAAACTTATCAATAGTACGATATAGTAAGAGTTTAAGGAGATGCTTAGTAAATGAAACAATACTTGTATAAACTGCATACATAAACTCCATACATAGGTATACACTGCTACGATCCCTGAGACACAATTTTCACATATGCAGGTGTAACGCAACTGCTGGGCTCTTCTTACATAGAGGAGGTCATTTCTCGACCGACTTATTTGATTTTTGTAGTCACGAATGGATTCACAGTGGATCCTGTAAGAACAATGCAACAAGGTTCACACTAGCACACGGGTATGGTCATGTAGGCACCTGCTTTGTAAACCTTCCTAGGATTTGGATCTCAACCGTATAAGCAACTCGAACAAACACTTGTTGGCTTAAGATAGACACACTATTTTCCTTGGGCTCATTAGTTGGGAGAGAATCTGTTTTGTCCAACTAAATCGAACAGCCTCCTAAAACTTAGAATAAAACTAGTTACTACTCTGTCTCACAATGATCAATACTAGTAACAACCACAAGTATAACACATATGACAAGTAGGAAAAACAGGGTTTTGATCTCATAAATTTGCAAAAGGTCTCAGAATAGTGGCCAGTGGATCAATTTCCATGGGTTAAATCATAGAAACCCATGTAGTAACTATGGATAGTATATCTCAAACTTTCTGCCATCATTGCAGGAAGAACGGCCTTATAAGCAGCTCATAACTCGCTCTTAAGCTACTTGCAAACTATTACAGTTCACAGGGTTGCAGAATTCATCAGCAATCAGCTATAGAGGGCCCCCAATGCAAAAAAATTTAAAAATCAGTCATTTTAAAGTTAAAAGTTGAATTACAATGCTAATTCCATGAAACAAAAGGGACTGAATGCTTACCCTAAGTCCAGCCATGACTGTCCCATAAGTCTCATACAGCTCTCTCAAGTCGGGGGCTCTGCTATTTCCAATTACGAGCTTTTGATTCACATAATCTCTGATGCTGTTGGGGCATGCTTCATTAAGTCCGAGACTTAATGGATATAATGTCTCATCCAAATCAAACAGAAGGCAGTCATATCGAGGCCTCTGGTCTGTCACGCGTCGATTCTCATCCAACGCCATTATCGATCAGTCTGGGTGCAAGCAATAAGGAAGTAGGCAATTTTGGTCGAAAGGAACAGGGACTCTGAGAATAATATGTAAGACAAAAGGGCAAAAGCAAAGCTAACGAGGGTGGGATGGACTGGAGAGAGGAATTCAACAAGAACATTAGGTGGCTTAAATAGATCCCTGAAGGGCTGCGATGAATTGCTGCGCATCTTCCATATTGTAGTCGCGGCCCCATCGTTGAAATTCATTTGTTGTCACTTTATCAGAGTGCAATTACCTAAGGATTCCTGGCGGACTTTTTTGTAAAGGAAAAAAACTAAGAACTTGGGTACCTTGTGGATGACATCCTTCTGTTTTGAAACGTGTTCAAAACATTTCCTCGTGTGGACGATGTCCATGTGTTCTGGCAAATGTTTCCAGATTGTTGAATTGTTGAAAGTCTATATCCATGGCCAAGAGATTGTGGAAAGTCTATATGGATTGCCTAACAGATTAGAAGACTGGTGCTTGGCTGGCAATGAGAACCATTTGTAAGGGCCCAAAACCTATACTTACCTTTTGAGAAAAAAAAAGTCGCATATAAGCGCCCGCGGTTCCAGACGGAGAAATAAAATTATGAAGTCCACATTCTTGGTTGTTTTCTCATTTCCATAAAATGTTCATTCAATACAAGACTGAGAAAACATTAATTTACAATAAAATGCACATTGCACAATGATTTCCATGGCATCGAAACCTGTCCATGCTCCCAAAGAAAGGCAGATAGATAGACTGCACCAGAACAGTAAGCTGTCTCATGCACTAATGCAACAATAATCTCAACTCTAAAGAGTTGTCAAGCTTCTAATCTTGTAACTCCCCCTTCAAGCCCTCCTTCTAGCGGTCTTTGGGGTTTAGTGGGCTTTGGGTCTAGATTTTGAACCAAAGCTCTGATACCATGTGTAGGGACCCAATCCCTATTATTAGAGTCTCAATCTAAAATACACTAACAGATCTATTTTCCTACTGTTCTAAAAGTAAAATAAAAATAAAAGAACTTGCTGACCTTCTCACATAGATTTAAACATTCAACATCTTATCACTTTATCATAAGTAACATAATTTAAGGTGAGCATTCCATTGATATCAATTTAACAAGAGTGGTCCATGGAAAATACCTGTTCCGGCGGTTGATGATGATACCTTTGTCTTATAGCTCCTGCTGAACGCTCCTTCTCACTGACCCAACCGGATTTACCTCCCAGCCAACTAGGAAATAAATTCCTAGCCCAGGAAACCTCCACAGGTTCCCTAGCCCTCCGTGCCCAAGTCCAACCAGATATAGTGTGTCCTCAAGAAGAATGTGCAAAACTAGATAATGATACTTTCCTCCTCTCAAACCCAAGAAACCTCCACAGGTTTCCAAGGTCTCCCAAAAATCATAACAAGGCCAAACAATCACAACCAACCCCCACAATCCTAAGCAAGACTCCAACTCCCCCTTTTCTTCCTTCCCCCTTCCCTTTTTATACCCTCTTTCCTCAACCACCTCTCATTAATGTCATTAACTCTCACCCATCCTTGGTTGACTTCTCTTCTAAGCTAGGAGTACATTTGGAATTGTGATATGAATATAAAATTGAGAATTTAATGGGAAAGGATCATGTCTTCTCCCAAGTAAATCTGAAAAGTACATTTGGGAATGTGAAGTGTAATTACATGGAGAGGACCATGTCTTCTCCTTAGTAAATGTGAGGGTACATTGGGGAATGTGAAATGAATAAATATATATTGATGATAAGATGGAGAGGACTATGTCTTCTTCCAAGTAAATGTGAGGGTACATTGGGGAATGTGAAATGTGCTTACATGGAGAGGACCATGTCTTCTCCTTAGTAAATGTGAGGGTACATTGGGGTGTGTGAATGAATAAATATATTTTGAATTAATGGAAGGAGACCACATCCTACACAATATTCAAATTGAGAAGGTAAGTGGGGAATTTGAATAATGGAAATCATAAATTTATTTTAGACCAATATTTCTCAATATTTTCAGATAATATTAACACAATTTGTAGGATTAGATTTAAGTGGGGCATTACAGAATCTTTTCACAAAGAGCAAAGAGCACACTCTAAATGCACTTTCCTAAATCAAGCCAATCAGACTGTCTATATGCAAATGCACATGCATGTATTTTTTTTCGACTTCCTTAGTGTATGAATGCTAAAAAGAAATCTGATGTACAAATCTGAATTTCTTTTCAAGCGACAAATATCAACAAGTTTCTTTTCGAAATAAAAAATGGAGACAATCACAACACCTTACGATTTTGAAATGAATGCTCGTTCTTGACACTAGAAAATTACAAATTCAGACCAAAAGCAATAGTAACAGGATAATCGACCATCAACAGCAATCAAACTCTTTCCTACGATTGAAATCGACACTTGCGAGAGATTCAAATCAAAGGACGACAATACGATTACGCTACTTTTGCAAAGGAGAACTGTAAATGACTCAACAAACACACAAAAACATCTACAGTTATTTTGTACAAAGGAGGCGGAATAAAAGCAAGGAAAAGGGGTTTCAAACAGACATATACTGATCACAGGCAGCAAAATTCAGGAATAGAACTAGAAAGAATGAACCACAGAAGCCACAACTGCACAGAGCTAGTCTGATCAGCGCACCTGTAACACAGAGAATCTGAAATGCAGCGCAGGTTGTCCACTCGGGAAGTGCGATGAATTTCATAATCTCTGAACAGTACCTGCGCTCGGCCAGAAACGAGACTCTATTCGGATTCCGGGTCACAATTTGCAGTTCAGTTCTTGGGTTTTGGCCGAGCAAAAAGCAATCAGTAATGCAACAATCAGGGGTAGATCTAAGGACGATCTAAGAGCTATCACAGGGGCAATCAGATTGTTTGTGAATCAGTTGTTTAAATCATAAACAGATCCAGTGGATGGATTGAAGCAGCAGTTATCTACTTTGCATTTGTTATGGCAAATGCAGTTCGAATGTTACTTGTAAGTTTATGAAACAAACAACAAAGAATGATAAACAAACAAACTAATTATCTCCCCAGCGGAGTCGCCATTTTGTTACAGGGAAAAGTGTCTATATAGAACTGCTCTATCCCACTAAGGTGTGACAGCTGCCTTAGAAACAAATAGAGAAAAGCTACTTTCGTTTTTCCTTTATGAATTATAGATAGAGAGGAACAGAAAGACCAACCTCTGTCTTGCGCCAATCTCCTAATTTGATCCCTCTCTTCTTTGATAGTCCTCAGCTACCTACTCCCTTGCACGCCCAGCTTCACAAAGTACCTGTAAGATCACATAAGCATAACACTATACGAAGACATGGATCTATAATCATAAACAATCTAGGATCAGATGTAAATTGACCATACAAATGTAACAAGCATCAATGACACAAAATCATGGAGGAAAACTCAAATAGATTTTATTGATAAACAAGAAAAGAGCCAAGAGGAGTTACAAACAGTTGTTCTGACCCAGCATCAACCTCCCAACAAAGAAGCCCCTCTTCACCTCAAACAAAGCTTAGATCACCCAACAATCTGATGTTTGTCTCAAGAAACCAACAACAATTCCTTACAATATGCAAAATTCCAGCCTCTGGATCTCTGGGATGAGGGATCCATATATAGATATCTGTAAGGGGGATGAGTCAGCTTGTGATTTGATTAGTGTCTTCTCTCTGATAGTTGTTGCTTCCACTTGGAGACTGATGGCCTCTTACTCATCCTTGGTCGAATTCAGTGAGGCAAGTGTCACAGGAGAAGATTCTGGAAGCTTCCATTGCCTCTCCACCTCGCAGAATGACACTGCCATTTGTCATTTCTCGCCCATCGCACCCCACAGAAGGGACTTTTGAAACACAACGCACCCTCATAGTATATTTGGGTGAGACGCAATGCACTTAGCCAGTGGAGCAGCTGCAATGATCCTGTTTTGACCAATTCTGAGCAGTTTCTCATGGAGAACTTCTAGGAGAAGCTGTAATCTGTTGACCTTGTTCCTTTAGGGGTTAGAACAACACTTTTAGGGACTTAGGAGCCCTTGGTTTATGGACATTTCATGCTTGGGGTTGTAGGGCCCAAAAATGCCTATAACATAATGGGAAGACACTTCAAGGTAAAAACGGATCATGATAGCCTTAAACACTTTTTAGAACAAAGATTATCCTCTAAAGAGAAACAAAAGTGGGTCACAAAGATGTTGGGTTATGACTTTGAAATCATCTACAAAAAAGAGAAGCAAAATGTGGTGGCATATGCACTCTCAAGAAAAGATGAGGATGTGGAAGCATTGTTGTGTGCCATTTCTATTATCCAACCAGATTGGATAAACGAAGCAAGGGAGGAATGGAAGAATGACGAAGAAGTGTGGGCACTTATTCAAAAGTTACAACAAGATTCCAGTACATCTGATACATTTAGCTGGAAAAATGATTCATTATGGTACAAAGATTGCTTATACCTCTGTAAGAATTCCCAGCTAAAACAAAAGATTCTTATGGAATTGCACACTTCTCCCTTAGGAGGGCACTCAGGATTTTTAAAAATTTACCACAGGGTTTAGAAGGAATTTTTTTGGGATCGCCTTAAATCAGATATTCAAAGGTTTGTGGCAGAATGTTTGGTTTTCCAACAAAATAAAGTTGAAACAATTAAGACACCGAGTCTATTACAACTTTTATCCATTCCAAGCCAACGTTGGGAGGAGGTTTCAATGGATTTTATCACAGGTTTACCCAAGTCTAAGGGAAAGAGTGTCATCATGGTGGTAGTTGATAGACTTACCAAGTACGCACACTTTTCTGCATTATCACATCCATTTAAAGCCAATACAGTTTCTATGGCATTTATGGAAACAATTCAAAAGCTACATGGAAACCCAAAGATTATTGTAAGTGACAGAGATCCCATTTTCACTGGAAATTTTTGGACAAAATTATTTTCTTGTCTTGGTACTCAGTTAGCTCATAGGTCATCTTATCATCCTCAATCTCATGGGAAAAAATGATATAGTAAACAAATGCTTGGAAGGATATCTTCGTTGCTTTGTATATGATAAACAGACACAATGGGTAAAATGGTTGCCTCTGGCGGAATGGTGGTATAACACTTCCTTCCATACAAAAAAAAAATGACCCCATTTATGGCACTTTATGGGTATCAACCACCATCCATCACATCATATTTAAGAGAAAATTCTAAGGTTCAGGCAGTGGAACATCACATCGAACATCAACAACAAGTCCTCCAACTCTTAAAGGATAACCTCGTGTTGGCACATAATAGAATGAAACAACAGGCAGATCAACATCACAACGAAAGAAGTTTTAATGTAGGTGATTGGGTATTCCTACAGCTACAACCATATAAGAAAATGTCCCTCAAGCAAGCTAAGAAGGATAATAAATTATCACGAAAGTATTATGGTCCGTACAAGGTGTTGCAAAAGATTGGTACTATGGCATACAAATTGGAGCTTCCTGCAGCTTCTCGATTGCACCAAGTTTTCCATATTTCATGTTTAAAGAAGGTTATAGGCGACAAGCTCCCAGTTCAAACTATATTGCCAGAACTAGACGAGGAAGGAGAAATTGTATTGGAACCAGAAGCAGTCACAGAAACAAGAACTCGACAACTACGAAATCAATCAATTTCGGAGTATATTATCAAGTGGAAGAACTTATCCGCTGAAGATTCCACATGGGAGGATGAGAATTTTACATAGAAGTATCCAGAAATACTCAAGCATTGAGGACAACACTTTTTTGAAGGAGAGGGGCATGTTTGGTCCCTATAATACTAGTGATTACCCCATTACTATCGTAGTTATACCCCTTATTAATATTGTTGTGCCCCTATTGTCCCCATATTGTTATTACTGTGCCCCATAGAATCCCTCTATTGTTATTTTTGTGGCTTTATATTATTATTGTTAGGTCGGCTGGGTTATATTGTGACTCCTTAGACTCTTATATATAGAAAGGAGGTTTTGTCATTTGAATCATCGAAGAATTGTTCATTTATGTAATGTAAAGGAGGTTTCCCCCTAGAAGAGGCTGAATTCTAAGGCATTGATCTATATTTTCTATCTTTTCTTGAGCTGGTTACATAACAGACATCCTACCCATGCAGTCTGGGACTCATGGGAAGTACCTCTCATCTAGCCAATGTGTAGGGAAATGAGGATAGGGACCATAGTACTACTGATGGATGCATCGTGTAGTACCTTACTCATGCTAGGATGATATTGATCTGGGATCAATTGGAAGTGACTTCGGTTCAGTAAGAGTGGTATGATACACTCTCTTTATTTGGAACTGATTTCGAATCAGTAAGAGTGGTATGAGACACTCTCTTTATTTGGCACTGATTTTGGATCAGTAAGAGTGGTATGATACACTCTCTTTATATGGGACTAACTTTGGGTCAGTAGAGAATGGTATGATACATTATCGATCACTACTTCTTCTTCATAGTTTAGTAGAGCAGAGTAGAGAAGAGTAGGGAAAAGCAATGCAGGGCATTGCTTTGATGGCAGAGATAATACATTCTGTCAGATGGATTAGCAAATGAAGTTCTCCCTAGTTGAGAGGGAGTGTTAAAATTGGAAACTAGGGCCAAACTCCATGTGGGTCTTCTTATTTATGACAACTGATATTTTTCTTGGACTCCTCTCGTCGAGAGGTGTAGGATTGATCTAAAGATCATCTGATTCGTACATGTATTCATGGAGATATGAATTTATTTGTGTTATGTGACAATTCATCAAGGTCGGCGATGAACCAAATCACCCCCACTCAACCTCAACGTTGCACTATAAATAGATGTGGCTTGCAAGTCATTTTAGACACACTTCTTGTGATCTCTTCCTCTCCACTTGTTTGGGTTTTGGTGGAAGGAGAAGTCTCTAAGAGAATACACTGTCCTTGGGAGAAGGTCTATACACTGCCCTAGATGAGATGCCGTAGCCCTTAACGCAGTCATGGAGGAGAGACCTTAACGCTGTCCTGAAGGAGTCATATAGCCACAGAGGCAGAAGACACCTAGCCACAGTCAAGGAGGGCTTATCTACGCAACAAGGAGAAGCCCTCTATATGTTGTCTAAGGAAGACTCATATGCTGTCCAAAGATGCAGTCAAGGAGTGTTATATATACAGCTACAGGAGGATCCTAGCCACAACATCTAAGGGTGCCCTAGGCCGTAGTTAATGAGGGATTTTACACAACGAGAGGAGGATCCTTATACACTGTATATAGGAGGCCTTAACAAGCCCTAGCCATAGTCCAAACAAGTGTCATAATCTGGTGTTCTAATGTGACCTAGACACAATCAAGGAGGAGGCTTAATACAAGCCCTAAACGCTGACAAAGAAGGGCTCCAACACACAGTCAATGTATGCTCTAATATGCACTTAAGGAGAGCCCTTATCCATTGATGTATAAGGCCCTAAATCCGCAGATAAAAAGGGAACTCTATCTACTGTCATGTGATTCCCTTATTCACAGTTATGGAGAAGCCATATACGCAACAAAGGGAGGGCTAATAAGCAATGGAACATAAGCTCTATATGCAATTTGAAGGTAACCCTAATATATTGTTAAGAGAGGCCCATTAGTAGTCTTGTGAAGACTCTTATACACTACTCAAAGAGACCTAACTGTAGTCACTTTAACCACTGTCATAATGCCACATTGTTGTAGGTGTCAGCGTGGCCTACTTGAAGATTATTTGGGCATGTTGGTGTTGATTCTTGAGCTTGTTTTGCTGGACAAAAGTATCCTCTGTAAGGAGAAGCCTATATCTGATTGCTTAAGGACTGATTGAGGAGACTTAAGTCTCAGCCCACTATTGGGCTAGGCCGCATGCCATAGCTAGTAGTTGGAAGCAATTAAAGTACCGCGTTAAGAAGGATAGCAATGCCTCAGGCAACAGACAATTGGAACAAATGTGTAAAGGCAAGCTACAATCAATAGGTGGGTTGTGGGGTTTGTTTAGAGTGTTGTGGCTCACAACGTTTGTGCTCTATCTAGTGTCCAGGTCTACCATGAAATGCATCAGTCCTTGCTACATATGAAAGGTGCCAGATCAAAAACCTTGACATGATCAGTGAAGCAACAAAGGAGGAAGATCTTTATAGAAGGAAAGCTTCAGTATTCTGGGTAATTGGTTGAGTTGCTCTAAGCTTATCATCTGTTGCATTGTGTCATCTTCATGGTGAAGATCTATGATGTATGATCTCTTATTTTGGCATATCAAAGTGTTGACTTCAAATGTATTTGTACTATCTCTCTCTTTGCTGAACTATTGAAGAATATACGAAGAATTGATCAAGGGTTTCCCCACATTGGCGTTTGTCCCTAGTTGGTGCCACATCTTGCATCTTCTTGTGTTGGCTTGTCTTCTGATGTTTATGTTTATGTTATATTTGCAATTTACTATCATACTGATTTGATTGCTAATCTGAATATTGTCATTGAGCTAAAATGAAAAATTGAAGTAAATTGCTCTCAGCATAGAACATACCTAAAATTAACATTGAGTCATATCCCTTAAAATACCATTAAATATTTGGTTGAATTCTTCCACTATTTCATTCTTTCTTTTCTTTATGGCATTCAAATCTTTGACTAAGTATTTTCCTTCCTTCTTATCCCCATATTTATCTTTAAACGCATCAGTGAGGGCTCTTAAAAAATCAAAGGAATTCTCTGCTTTATCATGAAACTAGTTAAGAATACCATCTTCTAACGATAGAACGAATAATTTCATTCTGACATCTTCATGATTGTAGGCAATAGCGTGAGCGAATCTTTGCACGAATGTGTTGAATTTCTTTATATGAGATTCGACATTGATGGCATTATTTCCTTGGAAGGTTAGGATCTTTCTCATGGTAGACTCATCTAGAAGGTTGTGAGGATAAGCTTCGACATTGGTGAAGTTGCAAGGCGCGAAATAATCTGCCATGATTTCTTGATTGAAGGGATTAATGAAAAGAAAATGGATATCAAGGAGAGCTTCTTGTCCAAGAAAATTTAATCGCTTTATAGAATGTAGTTTGTTTAACCAGGCTCTTAGAACCTTTTAAGTATTGAGAGCGGGGTTAAGTGATCTACCGGGACTCCATCTAGAGTAAGCTCTGTGATTCCTGGAACTCTTAAATTTCACATATTGGAAACCCATTTTGTAGGAAAATACATTTTTTCCCTTTATCCAATGTATTTTAGTGACATGAGAAACAAAACAAAGATAACCAACTTAAAAATGAAGCTAACAAGATGAAGAAGATGAGAGGATTTCGTATAGGTTACCAAAACACCACATTTATTTAACCAATTTCTATGATTAACACCATAGCAATGGAGCTTCACAAAAAGAATACATGTCACAAAATTCCACTAAAAATGTCTTAATACATGGCTCCAAGCACTTCTTGTTCGTTGCTTTTGTTGGCGAGCTTACTAGTTTAGAGGTGAAATTGAATCCTCCTAATGATACTAGAGGTACTCTTGTTCCCTCTAAATCCTTAAGCCACACAAAGTGGAGCGCCTAGAGATGAAGCATTGCCATCACCAACCTAAGAAAGATTAAACTTAATAAAAAGGCAAAAAATTAAATATTACAAAGTTTTACAGGAGAAGAGTGAGAGACATTGCTTCCTTCCCATTTTATTAAGTCCTTTAAATTCCCATTCTTGAATAATTCTCTCCATCTTATCCTCTTCCTCTCATCACCTTACTTTAAATTATTCTTATCACGCTTTGTATTCATTATCTACTAATCACTCCCCTCTCTCTCTCTCTCTCTCTCTCTCTCTCTCTCTCTCTCTATATATATATATATATATATATATATATATCTATGCACCCAAAAGATCTCATATTTGTGGATGAAGTTGCTAATAAACTTGCTAATTTAAACTATTAGGCTTAATCTAGATGGATTTGAATTGAGTTCCTTTTGGTACAAAACTCGCCAAATGGCCAACAACATTGGCAATAGATAGTTGATCTAAATCCCTGGGAATACATACAAACATACATGCATAAACCAAAGAAGATATTGTGGGGAAATCCAAATGATACTTCCCCATATTTATGGATGACATCCCTAGTATGCCCATTGGCATAAACAAATGTGTCTTATCTAAAAAATTTTAACTGGGCACTTGTTGGCATGATACTGACTAAATGTCAAACAACATTATTAATGATTAATTGAACTAACCCCCTCTCTCCACCCCACGAACTACTTTCCTATAATATTTAGATGGAAGATTATGTCAATTTCTCATTACACTTGCAACTTAGTAACCTTGAGTAATTTGATCACATTCGAACTTATGGCTATGATTGAGCTAGCTTGTAGAGCTAAATCGAAGTAAATCCATTACACATACACACCTTATACTTTCATAATATTACAAGCCATTAAAAATTCTCATTATATTATTAGCAGCTAATTTATACATAATTGTAATACATTATACCCTCTTGATCTATACACACCTTATACTTTCATAATATTACAAGCCATTAAAAATTCTCATTATATTATTAGCGGCTAATTTATACATAATTGTAATACATTATACCCTCTTGATCTATAAAGTGCATTTTGGCTACACCGACTATAATACAATTATTTTAACCACTGTACGCTTGTAATCTATACCCTCAAGTACCTTAACTTCTCACAAGGCTATGAAACCTACACTTTTAGGAACCCATTTAATCATGCTTCATCTCTCACTCTCGTGTCGATATGAATAATCCACTGAAAACACACTATCAAGTAACATCACCCTAACAATTAAACGACATTATAACATCGTACATTTGGTTAATGATCCACTTAAAACACACTATCAACTAACTTCACCCTAACAATTAAACGACATTATAACATCATACATTTGTTAACCAAATTAAGAAGTGCTACTATCTCATAACCCCTAAAGCTGTTACTTGAAATTTGATGATATTTAGTCATCTCATAATCATATAACGTTTGCCTACTAGTTGAGGCATTTATAATCAAACATTATTATTAAAGTATATTAGGTCAACTTATCACTACAAGTGAAGTCAACTTCAAATTATCATTTAAAATGTATAATAAATAAAATTTAGTTTTAATTTTAAAAGTGAGCACTACATTTTAATAATATATAATATTTATGGAAGATTTTGGTAAACTATTTGTTTAAAGTATTTACGGAAGATTTTGGTAAACTATTTGTTTAAAGTATTTATTGAAGATTTTGGTAAACAATTTGTTTATTCATTTAAAGGTGCAAAGATATACCAAAGGAATAGAAGATTTGAGAACAACATTTTGAAAAACTAAATTACTAAATATAAGAATTCTTATTTTTAATAGAATAAATATTATATAAAGATCGAGATCAATCACGTGCAAGGTCCTAGAGGCCACTGACTTGTTCCCACAATGGGTCCTCTTGTGAGATTCCACTAGTTTAGTTGACACTACTTCAAGAATGAGGCTAATGTTCTTATTACAAGAAAAACACAAAAAATGTTGGATTACGAAGAACAACATTCTACTTTAGTAGTTGCTTGCCGATGAAAATTTGGATTACGAAGAGCAAAAAATTTCTCATAAGAACAATTTAAAATTCCAAAATTCAACAACCATTTTTAAGTGTAGTTTTATAAGAAGATTTTTGAATTTTTGATATTTTTTGGAATATATATATATATATATATATATATATATATATATATATATATAATTTTCAAAAATCTATGCAACTCTTAATTATGTATGTTGGGTGAAAAATCGATCCATAAACTAGAAATATTTAAATGTTTTAAATCTATATGATCATGAGTGTTTCACATGTTTCAATAAACTAAATATATTTCTATATTCGAAAATATAATTTGTAACAATTTAATATAAAATTAGGATAGTCATAGTCTAAATGATAGAGAAAATGGGTCTTTTCTGGACATTTTTTCCAGTATAGATTTTAAAAACTCTTAAGATTATGTTCTTTACTTTGTAGAGATTGATTTCCTCAAAGATTTTTCAGGACGTTGAATCTATTTATGTATTCAAAGGTGCATTTTAAACAACAAGAAATCATAATATTGTTAGAAATTGTATTAGACAGATTCAAACAAATAAAAAAACTATTTCCTCTATAAATAAACTATACCCATCAATATATCACCAAAAATAATATCACTAAATTATATATATATATATATATATATATATATATATATATATATATATATATATATATATGGATTAATGTATACTCATTCAATCAAATGGAACACAAATAATATCACCAAATTCAACCCTCTTATATATATATATATATATATATTTCTTCCTCATTAACCTATGCCCTTTATTTTTATATTAATGTCCGACTGGTGCCTTAACTACCATGTCTAAGGTTCTCTCTCTCATATTATTGTTACTATGCATAGTTTCCTTCTCTTCACCGGTTGCTACCACCACCACAATCGTAGTGGGAGCGAGCATTTTGGGTACTCTTAATATGTTATCCCATCTTCATCATGTGGCCAAATCTAAATAGGATCCTCCTTGTAAAATTCAGTTCACTGAACATGTTCTAATGTATTTGTTTGCAGGAATAATGACAACAAAGGCCTTATCCGACAATGGAGTGAAAGAATTTGTGATACTAGAAGAAACTAATAGAATTGGGGAAGAATGCATAAGGAAACCCTAGGAGGGTATGCAATAGAGGTGGGAGAAAACTGAGTAGAGGGCGTTGGAGGGGAAAACATGAACCCCATATGGTCTTTAACTCAGAAATACCACTACCAGAAGATGTAGCAATTGCAATTGCAACAAATGCAGAAGCTACACCAGCAATTGAAATAGCTACATGGACTTGTGTATTATGAAATGGGTCCCTTCTTTTTTCTTCTCTTTTATATCTTTCAGTCACCGTCCTACTATTTTTCCCCCAAAGTTTGTTTTTGTTGAGTTTTCAGTCTTACAAAGATGCCAATAAATCAAAATTTGCAGGGTTCGAGTCTCCAAGAAAACACTAGGTATCTTAGTACCATAACAGAATCTAGATGAGCTACCAAACACATGTGGCATGACTTGGAAAGTTGTAATAATCCCTCTGCCACTACAAATAAAAATTATTATAGCACCATAACTTCTCATCTGGTCTCATCCTTCCATGGGTGCTTTCATCAACCATTACAACTGGAATTCCATGGTAGAGAGCGTGAGGACAGGGTTTTAACCCTTGACCTTGGCGGCCTTGTCCACAGGTAGTGGAAACCCAATAGTGTCCCTTCCAACGATTAAATAGCTAGAGGTAGATGAACAAAATCTTGACGAAGACCTAGTCAAAGAAGCAACAATAGGCACAGGAAATTCGAGCTTAGTCAAAGAAGCAACAACATGCACAAGAAATTCGGGGACCGCTCTCTTGTACGAGCACATGAAAATTTTCCTCACAACATGTGAATGTTGGTGGGAAAAGTTCCCTAAGGAAAGGGTTGGAAGCCTCAACAGAGCAAGGTAAGATCATCCACAAAGAGCACTCAAACAAGCATGCAAAACAAATGAATTATCGAACTTGGATTTGGAGACATATCGTGGGATCCTACTTTTGAAGATGTTCCCATAGGGTCCAAACCCTCTGCTTTCTCTAGGATGTGCATACCTGCAAAGCAATCACAGAAGCATTTACATAATAGATAATTCAATGTAAATACATAGTAATATTTTATATCATCATATATTAACATATAAACTATCATTCATAAGATGAAAACATATATCGGAACAAGACATGGGTTTCCTTATTGATTAACAATAACAAGTATAGGAAATATACAACCTGATCCAGGCCAAAGGAACCGACGAAGCCTTCCTCCATATTCGTCTAGCCCGAGCCATGGAGACAACCTCTCTAATAAGTTCAAGTAGATGCTAGATAAGGATGCTAAGCATCTATGCAAAGGAAACCACCATTTCCTAAAGATTGGGAGTGCAGGAGGCACGGGAAAAGTAGATTTGATCTGGGATAAATCCAGTATAATTTCAATATCCTTCTTCTTGTATCAATTAGCCCTACCCAAAGGGTGTATATATACCACCTCAAATTGGTTATTTTAGTTAGGCCACGAGCACCTGTAAGTGGGCTCTAGGTAAAATCCATAAACCCTGCCCAAAAAATAGCATTTTATTTTATTTTTTCATATTTTAAAAGGTATGCGTGGGTATAGTGTTATGGTACCTGCGTATGTACACGATTTAGTATGGGCAGAGTCGCTTATGGATTTTGCGATACTATTTTTTAGTATAAAGTCAAGTCTGCATAGGAAAAGAGACTGTCGAGGGCCATAAATGAGCATTAGGTCTACAAGAGTGTTGAATGATGCTATAACAGATGCCCCATAATATACGAGGTCAGAAGGGGAACATGATGGCTGAAATATATTAGATATAGAGAGAAGAGTCATCCGAAAACCTCTAAGGAGATCACCAGATCCTAGCCCATCGAATACCTGTGGAAGGAGTCAGAAAGAAAACTCATGTTTAAGGTAGGCATACCCATGCTCAGAAGTAGTAAATCATGTCCGCTGATCATGTATAAAGCAGATCCAGAATGTATACGTAAGTGTACAAAAGGAGCTAAGGAATACATAGTGGATCATCATATCATAGCCACGAAAGAACACAACAGAGCTATGTCTCAATATCACATGTAGAAGAATGTTTGATCAATGATGCTACATAACTGATCCTCATACAAGTACCAAGTCATATACGTGGAATAATGGTACTGAATAAACTCAGGTGCCAACATATAAGATGTTGTTGTGAAATATTGCAACACATAAAGGTGAGAGGTGTCAATGGTAAAAAATTGAAGGAGCTGTCAAGTGAACTAAGATGCTAACACAACTTGAGGTTTTCACTTATTGAAAATGGTACATTTCTACACTATGGGAATAGATGAGTTGAAGTCGACCATGTGAGGAATCATTTGATTATCGATCATTGATGTATACCATTAACAAACACGAGACAACTCACCAATAATGACAATGAGTGTCAAGGTACCCCCGTACAATATAGCAAGTGTGAATAGATGTGTTGAAGTCGAACACTTGAAATAATATATCAATAAGGAGACATTGATGTATTCTCACTGTCGACAGTGAAGGATTCTACCTCTAATGAGTGAAAATCCTAAGGTATTGAAAAATGACTCTAGACCTTGTTCCCAAAGCAATGAGTTGGAGTTGATGGGAAAAGATCTGCTAGAAGGAAGGCATTAAGGCATCCCACATCAACCAGTGTGAGTGTAAAATGCAGGCTAATAATTTGGAAGAACTCAAATGACGAGAGATGAAGTAACCATTCTAAATTACATTTCCAGTCTACACAAGATGTGGCTAGTGCACGACATAAATCCTCTGAACCAAACAATAATGAAATTTGACACAAAGGTGAGGAATCCACTAATAGGGTCAAATGGAAACCAAGGCATTGCACGAATTCCAATATGTGATAATGTAAGCTGACGTTGAACACAAGGGAAACCACTCAGTCAAAGACCCATAATGATGATCGATGTTGAGAATAAGGTCACCTATCAATGATGTAAATAGGGCCAGGGTGCAACTCTAGGTATACTCTCAGAGCAATTTTTCGAAGTCGATAAGAGTAGACCCACCTGTAAGAAGTCAATGGGGACCTTCTTAACTTACATGAGTAAAATACCATGTCATTGATGTGATGCTGAGAATAACTTGATAGACAAGTTATGGCCGGTAGAAATGAGTCAAGAGACACAACAGAATGGACAACAACATGTTTACTTCCATTGAACAAAAGCATGACATGATGTGACTTTATGGTAACATAAAACAACTTTGTATGTTTGCAATGCAGGAGGCATTAACAAAATATCCATATGATTGGAAGAGATAACCAACCGGTGGAGGACTAACTCAAGAATAAGGTTATGGCTTCCCTAAAGTCAAACTAAGTCCCATCCTGATGGAGGAAAGACTCATTTTAAGTGATTTGTTCAAAGGCGACACGACTGACTCTTGTTGCCATCAAATGATGAAGAAACTGTGACTCTTGTTCTCGCTCTTTTTTGGATTTTTTTTTTTGTTGTCTTTTTCATGTTTAAAGCCTGAAAAAGAATAAAATAATTCCTATAGTACAGTGGAGAGAACGAGTGTCAAGGGAAAGTGCACTAGTTCCTAGGACTGGAACATTCCTATGCTCAATGCAAGGTCGTAGGTGCTAGTCATTGGCACTCGAGGGATTTCCCCTCCACGGAAAAGGGTGTCAAGTCACAAAGGATAATGAATGCATAGTTTGAACTTACAGGAAAGTCATGGTCAAAAATGGCTTATACACGAGTCCAAATGAAGTCAACTTAAGGCCAAAATGGGTGCAAGTGGTCAATATGAAATGAAATAGTACAACTCAACACATGGAGCCTTTAGGGTATAAATCCAGAAAAACAATGAAGAAGAAAAAGAATGAGGCTTCAACACAAAGTCATGGTGGTACTAAAGAGGGCTCCCGAGCTTGAGAACAAAAATTCAGCATGGGTACCAAGTGACAACAGGGTACTATCTAGGGTGCCCATGATAAGGTAGGCTCCTACCACACAACTTATGACACTTCTAAGCAGCGAGAAGGTTCCATGTCACATCTTGATGGGGTCGATCCTAAGGCCAAAATGGAAAAGGAAACTGATAATGCACAATGCAGGTGGAGAACCTAACCTATATGCCAGTTTCGAGAACCAATACCTATCAGAGCATATCAACCATGAAAATAACCAAAGGAGAAGTCTTCAAAGTTCTATAGACATAATTAGGAACACTAGGCAAGAAGTTAATCCATCCCATATATAAAATTTAGATAAAAGCTTGTGATACAGAATACAAAACTTGAAAATGCGTACCTTATATATATAATATGGTACAAGGAACAACGCAGCATTGCAAGTTATGCATAATAGTTCTTCAAGACAAGCCCCTTGTGGGACTAAAGAGGATTCCTTTGTGTTGTGGCTAGCAATAACCCCCCTTATTATTTAGTATAATTCCTAATACTAAATAAGTGGGGACCCTTAGCAAAAAATTTAAAAATCAAAGTAGTGTTTAAATTTCCTTTTTCGAATAAAATTACCATCATAAGCTTAGGAAGCCCCCTTGAAAATTCATAAAAATCTAAGTTTTATGATAAGGTAAGACGCAAATCTTTCCTTAGGAATATCACATCGCAAAAAAGAACACCTTACAAGCCGAACTCCAAAATTACGAGATTGCGATACGCGATAATATCGCATCACATGCAGCAAATACAATTTACATTGAAAAATTTTAATTTTCCGATATGCGATGACGCCGATCGCAAATCGCATTTCACAGAAAACAAGTTAACAAAGTTTATCATATATAACGTTTCTGCGATCTGCGATATTGCGATCTCACGATACAACAACAATGCGATAATGCGATGTAACGAGTAGTCAACAATGCGATGTTACGATTTTGCGATGTTATCATTTCGCGATGTTGGGATCTGCGATATTGCGAAGCAAATCGCATAATCGCTCCATTGCAGATATTTCGGGCACGTTATTCAAGAAAAGTATTTTCCTTAAGCTAACACCTAGTTATGCGCTTTAATGCTAATAAATGAATTAGTTGTTAGTTATTAATCGAATATGGGTTCGTGCTTATCGAAAAAATCATCTCACGTAAGGTGGTATACTTGATGTGTTTGCGGCATTTAAAACTTTCCTATCACCCTTCCTTGTCATTCATTTTCACGTCACTTGTGAATTGCAGGAACGGAGAACAGAAACCAATACAAAGCAATACGCAGGGTAAAATGGGAAAGAAAAGCAAAGCCCCGAACTCAGAAGAAAAGGAAATGGTGCCCCTGTATATAGACACGGCCTGTAACAGAGATGCGGGAATTGCGACGTGGGAAGGCATGTATAATCTGCTCGAAGAGGAGAATCCCAGAGTAATGGAAGTAGTTGCTACTGCGGGCTCAAATGGTTCTTCTGAAGCATCCCTTACAGAGCTAGCCTGCTCATTCTTACACCGGATAGCAGCAAGACCCAAAATTCTCCCATACACAGACATGGTGAAGTGGATACTGGACAACACAGAAATCAGAAATAGACAGTTTAAAACTCAGGGTCAGGGACTTATCGGCTCATTCGCTACACAGGATTTAAGGCTCATGTATCATTTACCGGAGCCACAGGCAACTTATAACAAGCAGTTTATGGAGAAATTTGCAAAAGAAAATCAGGACCTGGCAGAAACCACCAAAGACTAGTCTAGGAGGGACGAACCGCTGAAGAAAGATAAACACGGTATGTACAGTACTAGCTCTCTCACCTCCCCATATTGCTTTGCTGCTGCCATGCTCTGTAGATTGTTTGGAATGCCAGATATCAACAAATTTTCATCTGAAAGGCTACCGTTATTGGATGCCACCACAAATGCCACCATTGTAGATTGGGCCAAAATCTTATCTGAAAATTTAGTCACGGCCATTGTAAGTTACCGATCTAAAAGAACTGTCTCTCAGAGAATCTATCCTCCTTTTTACCTATCGACGTATGTAATGGATGCGATATGTTATGTTTCTAAGTTTCCTGTAATGGGTTGGAAGTGGACAACTCAAGACCCCTTACCTATTCATGTCTATCATAAAGAATTATGGGACTCTAAGTTCACTCCATACTTTTACCAGATTTGTCATGGAATTATGTTGCCCTTGTACAGAATGTTGTATGATAAAGACGCTCCGAGATGCTCTCCTGAAGCAGAGGTAGACATCCTCCCTGTCGCAAGATGGTTTGGGGAGGAATTGTTTACTTATGTTAGGGTGTTTGGAAGTTCTGCTTCTCCTCATGTCCTACCTTTGTATATCCCTGATAAACTATTAGCTCGAGAGATTGCCTATCAAACCTGTGGGGAAGGCGGTCTAACTAAAGATTTGAAGGACAAAAAGAAGGCTATATGGCCATAGTTTCCTGTAGCCTGTGGGGCCTTTTCACTATTTGTTGTAGGCCACGCATTCACAGAAGTAAATAATATGACGTGTTTACAGTTATTCAAATTTTTAGGAAGACCATTTGAACCTAATGATGTTGCCAAGAATTTCACTACTGCAGTCAAGATAAAGGTGTTCTCTGGAGAAAAGGATTTATTCGATGATATGTTTCAACAGAAAAGCACACTTGAAGAAATTCTGCAGGCAACCCAATTTCAATTTTCTCTAGAAGAATTTCAAAAGTTTAAAATATACAGGGAAAGAAGGTTAGCCAGTGTTCCTTTGGAGAAATTACGCCTAAAACCCACAAGGGAACCAAATCCAAGCATTAGTCTGAGTGGAAGTTCAGGCACTAACGGATCTAAATCCAAGTCTAGAAAAGAAACATCTGAACATTCTAAAAGATCCGGAAGTGAACAGGATAAGAGCAAAGGGTCAGTAAAGGATATTGCCCAGTCAACAGAACTTCTACAGCAACAGGTTATTGCCTCTCCGCAAAGAGATCCTCCCCCTCTCGTCATTCAGCAGCCATCAGTCACAACCGAATTAGATAAAGAATGGGAAACCTTCAATGACCTGATCAATCTTGAAGGGAAAACCATAAAAACACCTGTGAGCGATGCACAGGTAACAAAAGAAGTAGTCACAAGAACAGTTAGCAATGTCTCAGATATGGAGCATATCCCTATTGCCCCATCCTCTGAGCTTATGCTCAAAATAGAAGAAATTCCTCCCCTTGATGTATTTTATAGCCCACAACACAAAGCAGTAGTAAGAAGACAGAGGAAGAAAAGGAAATTGGAAAACGTGCTCCCTCAAGACGCAGAACAATTAGATGTCCTGTGGCAAGATCCCACTAGCAATCCTACTGAGAATCTCACCAAACTATCTCAGATCGCAGGAGCATATGCCTCTGCGACTATTGATAAGGCATTTGAGGTACAACAATTGCTAAAAGAAAGGGAAGACCAGATACAAGTATTGCAACAACAATTGCAACAAGCTAACGCCAACAATGAAGCACAAAAACAGCTTGAGAGGTTATAGCAGGACTTCCAACAGATGCAGATAGGATATCGGAAAAGTTTGGATGAAAAAGGAAAGTAGTTACTGGATCTACAGGAGATGCACAAGGACAATCCTAAACTCACAGAATTTATCACAGAGTCCATTTCATTGAATGAACAATTACTACAGCAGTAGGAAGCGTTGGGCCAAAAGGTATCACAGTGGAACTATTATTGTGAAATAAGTGATAAAACCACTAATCAAGTGGTAGATTTACGAAGTGACTATGATCTAATTGATAAATGGGTGATTGAATATTTGGCTTGGTAAGAAACAGATGAAGGAAAAAGAGTAGGTGCACCAAGGATCAATGAAAATCACAAAGAAATGCTCTTTAACAAATGGGACGACCAAATCAGAGAGGTAGAGCAAGCAACAGAAGGAGCAGCCACGGCAGCAAGCAATATTATTGATTGTGTAAATGAAAATTTGCACAGGGCAAATTGGATCACAGAGACCACTCCAGGATATTTACCTAACGCATAGCAACTATAGGCATATTGGAAACAGAAGGCCCAAGAAAAGGCACAGGCAATCCAAGGGTTAACCAAGATGAACTAGGATTATTACTGGGCCTACTTGGTAAATCCACATAGCCAGTGGATGACTATTAAGTGCATCATCAATTCGGGCGAAAATATAGTGCCAGCTCTCGTTGATTCTATTTTCTCAGCTCAGCTAAAATTGGAAGTCGGCCAGCCGACTCCTCTCAGACAGATGCTACATGCATGTGATCTCAAGGACCAAATACAGAAGTACTTTAATTTTAGATTCAATTTTAGTTTAATTTTTTTTTTTTCCTAAAAAGAGGACTATCATTTAAAGCGCATCCTATATTTTTGTAATAATTTATTTTTAGATTTAGTTAGTAGTATTTAAACCCTTCTCATGCATTTAGAGAAGGGTCCTGAAAATTATCACAAAGTTATCCCTAGACCATGCACTTCTGTACCCTCTGTGGAGGTTTTGATGAATGAATGGAGCAAGATTTATTGATGTTTGCATTTGATATCTGCTACTGATGTTGCACTTTTGTACTCCTAGTGGATATTTGATCAAGAAGAAATAAATCGTTATTACTTGAAGCTCATGAGTAGGACTAGTTATAAATGGTATTTCTATCTCTTAACTATTTCTGCCTTGTGTTAGAGTGATTTTCAGTTCAGTTATTTATATATTGATGTATGAATGCCTGAGTTATCATTTGGCACTTTTGTACGGTGATAGCTATTTATTTATGCTTAGTGTATGAATAACTTATTATGCGATATGTTTTTCACAACTGTTTCATCTAACTTCTTATATGAAGTGGTTCATCTTTATTGAATTCTTTTCTCATAACAGCTGAATGATCTTTATTACCAGTTGTTGTTTGAAATCATTTTAGATCGCATAAAGAAAGATTACACCCTGGGTTAGTGTAGATTTACATATTTCTGTTTATTAGAATATAATTTCCTTATTATTAGATTAGAATTAGAATAGTAGTATTCTATTTAGAAATTGTTAGAAACAGAAATACCCATCTTTCTCACACACACACATAAATTGGGAAACTGGTCCCATATACCTAGTTGGACCCGCTATACCAAACGGAAAAGGAGGTTCCAACCAAGGTCCGGACCGGGCGGGTATCCCCCTTGTTGTAGACCCAATTTTTGGGGCTTCAGCATATTTGGCACTAGAAGGAGGGCCTGAAATGTGAATGGCAAGAAAATCCAACTCTAAATACCATTCTCAGAGTAAATCGCCCTCACCATCTCCCCCGACTTCTCCATTGCATTCAGAAACCTTAAATCCAGAGTTAGGAGTCGCTGGAGCAACAATCGCTGCTACAAACCACGATATTTCAGAAAAATCTACTATTGAACCTCCTGAAGTTGAATCTTTGATTCACAAACTTTAGCGATTTTCAATATCTCCTCAAAAGTCTGATAAATCTCAAGGCAGCGTGGCTTCGCAATATAACCCTGCTCATCCTCTTACTAGGTTAAAGAGTGAAAAGTTTCGCGTTCAGCCAACCGAATTACCTCTACCTACTAGGAAGAGGGCAAGGAAGTCTCCTAAAGGATCTGATAGCGAGACTCTTTCATCATCATCATCCATCTCAACCTCTTCACCACGAAGTTAACCATCCACTCTTCCACTTCAGATCATTGTTCATCAGCCTATTGCAACTTCCTCAACTTCTTCTCAACCATCTGGAGTCATAATATCCTCATCTTCTCAACCACAGTGATCATCTTCTGCACTTTCCTCTGTTAGTAGTTCAGCAATGGCCCAATCTCCATGGAATAACCCAGGGGCAGTCTTAATTCCTGCACCCTTGAGTTAGTTACTAGCCCATCCGGAAAATGGTTGCCTAAGTTTAATCCTGAGGCAGGCATGCTAGCAGAATAACATATAAATAACTTTATGTTATCTATAAATCTCAATGGAGTTGTTAATGAGGATGTTGTTGTTCGAATTTTTCCTTATACTTTGCAAGGGACAGCCGGATCATGGTATTTCTCGTTACCTTCTGGATCTATTACTAGTTGGGACATCTTCCAAGAACAATTCCTGACCAAGTTTGGTGATGACAGGTCTACAACGACACTGATCAATGACTTGTCTAATCTTAGGGCCGAGTCAAGAGAACCTATCAAAGATTTCAATTTACGTTTCAATAAAATTTTAAACAAAATTCCTACTGCTTCTCAGCCTAGTGAAGAAGTGCGAAGTGAATGGTACATTACTGCTTTACCATCAAACTTAGCAATCTTTGTTGATAGGGCTAACAAAACAACCTTAGTTGAAAATATGAAAGAAGCGATAGCAGTAGAGAAACGTATTACGGCCCTAGAAAAGAAAAATGCAATGGAAGAACGAAAATCTAAGAAGGTCTCTTTCAAAGAAGATCCCAAGAAAAATCAACCCAAAGATCCATTCGATTTAGAAGGATTACAAATTTTTTTGAATACCATGTCTAACGAAATGGTCGACATCAAGAAACAAGTGGCATAAACTTCTTCTAAAAAGCCATACAGGCCTTTTAAAAGAAATCCTTCAACTGATCCCAAACCCCCTAACGCTATATCAAATGCTGAGTTAGAAGAAGAAGAAGAGGAAAACACTACTGAAGAACATACCAATGAAGAAGAAGTTGTAGAGTTACAAGGTATGTGGGATTTCATCCTCCCAAATGAAGAGGATCAAGAGGCATTCCCAGTCAGTACTCGCAGGAGAAATCAACTTGATCCTCCTCAACCTACACCATAGCCAAAGAGCGCAATCTCGGTGACAAAGGATAAAGTCGCAACCAAGAAAACATCACATAAAGCGACTCAAACCAGCCCAGTCCAAACAGACACATCTACTCCATCTAAAACGATAATCGTTTCGGATGAAATGGAGTATAATATCGTAGAAGACATGAAAAAGACTAAGGCCAATATTACTCTTTTTGAATTGAGCAAGTTAAAACACCAGTAGAAAGTACTTTTGAAAGAATTACACGCTGTGCCAGTTGCACCTTTACCAGCTGCTGTAATCTCTCAAGCTTCCCATGATATGGGAAGACCTCCAACTAGTACGATGAATAAAGTTGATCCAAATGATATCGCATTAATTGGAGGAAGATCGAGATCGCATACTCTCCCATTTCTCCTTACTTATGAAATTTTCAATAAAAATGTGCATAATTGCTTAGTTGATTATGGAGCTTCATCGAATATTTTACCAAGATCAATTTGTGCAAAATTGAATGTTCAACCACAAAAATCTGCTGTACACATAGTCCAATTAGATCGATCGCAAGTCGAAGTGATTGGCGAGTTAAATCAGGTTACCATAAGGCTGTCATCCAACCCAAAGGTATGTCAAGTTATCGACATTTTAGTTGCTAATATTCTTGAATTTTATGGCTTGATTCTTAACAGAGATTGGTCAGAAAAACTTCATGGATACTTTTCAACTGACTGGTCCCACATGTGGATGCCTTATAATGGTAAACCAAACCAAATAAAAGTTGAGCGCGAACGACATCATAAATACATAGTAACAGAACTTGAGGGAGAAAACGAACCAGTAGCATATAATTCTAACATTATTGGAAACTATTCAGTAGATTCTTTCTTAGGAAATTTTAATGCTCACACTTCACCTTACTTAGAACATTCTGTTTTATCTCAAGTAGAAATTTTTTCTCAAACAGATAGTTCTAAATGCATTAATTTTATAGATAGTCTTGTAAATAAATCTTTGTTTTGGAAATTATTTTTTGATGGTTCTAAGTCTAACGAAGGAGCAGGAGCAGGATGCGTGTTAGTAAGCCCAGAGGGAGATAAAATCATGCTAACTTGCAGACTCGAATTTGAGTGCACCAACAATACCATAGAATACGAAGCTCTAGTCCAAGGCTTGTACAAGGCAATCGGATTAGACGTCAAATACCTGCAAGTTTTCGGAGATTCTGAAATTGTAATTAGACAGGTACATAATACTATACACTGTTTATCAGGTCATTTAAAGCATTATCAATCTTTAGTTCAAGATCTGATCAAACATTTTATAGCATTTAATATTTCCTCAATTCCCAAACTCCAGAATGCTAGCACAGACCTCTTAGCCAACGTAGCCTCCAAGCTCATTCCTTCAGAAGATTTTAGCCCTGACCGATTTTCAATTGAGTTAATTTTTAGACCATCTATCCCTAATAACATTACCAATTGGAGGATTTTCGACGACGATCCTGATATCGTGAGTTTCCTTACATCTGAAGGATCCTACACCAATCAAATAATTGACGAAGACCAGCATGACCAACAATTGCAACAGGATAGTACTAACAATGCTATATCTAAATCAGTAGTCAAATTAGAAGACCTTTATGATTTGAAAGATCGATTCAAAAGATCTACCAATTCAAAACTCCAAAGTTCAACCTTGAATTATGAATTAGTAAATCTAGGAACTGATGCCAAACCACAAAATATCAACCTAGGCCTTGGCCTAGCCCTTGAAGAGAAATTAGCATATATCCGTCTCTTGAAACAATACAAAAGTGTCTTTGCCTGGAATTACAATGAACTCAAAACATACGACACCTCTATCATCCAACATACTATCCCAATGATTGATAATGAAAAACCTGTCCAACAAAAGTTGAGAAAGATCCATCCAAATTTAGAAAATCAGATCAAAACTGAACTCAACAAGTTATTGAAAGCCAAAATAATCTTTCCCATTAGAAATTATAAATGGGTCTCCAATATGGTACCTGTTAGAAAGAAAAACAGAGATATCAGAATCTGCATTGACTTTCGAAACCTTAACAAGGCCTGCCAAAAGGATAATTTTCCTTTACCTCCTATGGAACAAATACTGCAGGCAGTTGCAGGCTCAGAATTAATGTCATTCTTGGATGGATTCTTAGGATACAACCAAGTGCTGGTACATCCTGATGATCAATTAAAAACGACATTCATAAATAAGTGGAGCACATACGCATATCAAAAGATGCCATTTGGTTTGATAAACACAGGTGCCACATTTCAGAGAGCAACGGACATTACATTCAAAGGGTTAGTTAATAAGTCAGTGGTAATCTATTTGGATGATATTACTGTTTATTCCAAGAAACGAAACAACCATCTCAGGGATTTAAAACAAATTTTCCAACGTTGTTTAAGGTATGGAATTTCGCTTAACCCGAAAAAATCTTTTTTCGCATTAAGTGAAGGAAAGCTTCTAGGATTCATAGTGTCAAAATCTGGAATTCACATCGATCCTGACAGAATCAAGGAAATTTCCGCAGTTCCCCTACCTCACAATAAAAAAGCCATGCAATCTTTCCTTGGCCAGATCAACTTTGTAAAGAGATTTGTCCCAGATTTTTCAAGAATCGTATCTCCTTTACAAGCCATGATTAAAAAGAACACAAACTTTAAATGGGGCCAAGATGAACATGAGGCATTCAATCTGATCAAACAAGCAATTATCAATGCTCCATCTTTAGCAACTCCAAATTTTTCTGATCCTTTTATTTTGTACACATTTGCCTCGGATAAATCATATGCTGCGATACTCACACAAGCAAATCAAGAAAAGGCGGAAGCCCCAATTGCTTTTTTTAGTTCCAATTTACAAGGTGCTGAATTGAATTATTCAGATGTGGAGAAACAAGCTTATGCTGTTTTCAAAGCAATTAAATATTTCAGACCTTTTTTACTCAAAACACATACCAAGATCATAGTACCGTTTCCAGCGGTAAGAAATCTTCTAGTACAGAGGGATGTGGGTGAGAAAAGGGCAAATTGGGTTACTGCCTTACAAGAATACGACGTAGAAATCAAACCAGCAAATATTGTAAAAGGTCAAGGCTTTTGCAAACTGCTGGCAGGAGCATCGCTAATGCCCGAAAATCCATTTGAAGAGGTACAAGTGTACGAGGTAAGCCTAAACAATGCTGAGTCATTATATGCTGATATTATTTATTATCTAAAGAATGGATACGCTCCTTCAAACCTTGATCATACCAAGAAAAGAGCCCTGAGGTTAAAAGCCAAACAATATCAACTCGTAAATGACGTTCTTTTTAGAATAAATTATGATTATGTTCTTCTTAGATGTCTTGAGAAAACTGAAGCTGAAAAAGTCTTGCAGGAACTCCATGATGGGCCAGCAGGTGGACACTACGCTGGAGACACCACTGCTCATAAGATCTTACATGCAAGCTATTATTGGCCCACATTATTCAAACACGCACACAACTACGTAAGGAAATGCCAAATCTGTCAAACCACTGCTGGGAGACAAAAGAAACCATCCTTGCCACTGCAACCAGTTACCATCGAACAACCTTTCAATTAGTGGGGATTGGACATAATAGGTGAGATCGTTCCTCACTCTTCTAAACAACATAGATACATCCTCACAATGACAGATTACTTTACTAAATGGGTAGAGGCAGTTCCACTCAAGACGGCTAACGCTGAAAATATCATTGAATTCATAGATCAGTTCATAATCACCAGGTTTGGATTGCCTTCTGCTTTAATGTTTGATAATGAATCATACTTTTTTGGTAATGCAATGATTGAATTCGCACTCAAAACGGGTTTCAAGCTTAAATACTCGACCAATTATTATCCACAAGGGAATGGGTTAGCTGAATCTACAAATAAAAACCTAATTAGGATCATCAAGCGAACCATTGACCAAAATCATAAAAATTGGCATAAGTCTTTAATATATGCTTTATGGGCAAAACGAATAACACAAAAAGCCTCTATCGGCACTTCTCCCTTTAGTTTAGTTTATGGGAAAGAAGTGGTTCTTCCAACACATTTGGCAATTCCTTCTTTAGCCTTGGTTCAATACATTGATGAAGAACCAACTTCTTCTTTACAACTTAGGTGGCTGGAATTAATTAAATTAGAAGAACAACGAGAACGGGCTAATATAACTCACGCTCATCATCAAGCATTAGTAAAATCTTCTTTTGATTCCAATATGATATCCAAAAAATATTTTCAGATGGGAGATCTAGTCTTAAAATGGGACAAGGCTCATGAGGAAAAGGGAAAACATACAAAGTTTCAAAGGATGTGGCTTGGTCCTTTCCAGATCGTAGAAGTCATAGGTCCATCTACCTTCATGTTACAAGATCTAACAGGGAAAAGAGATTCTCTACCTGTTAATGGTCAGATTCTTAAGAAATATTTTCCATAGAAGAACAATCTTCCATTTTTGTAGAATAGTTGTTTTTCTTTTCATAATAAAACCAGTTGTGAATGGTTACAATAGGCATTTACGAAAAAGACACCAATCCTCTTTCAAATTTTGATCTTTCGCTTGTATAAATAGCAAATATTTTGGAAAATTGATCTTTATTATTGAAAGATACAGTTAAAAACTCTAGCCTAGATATGATACTAGTTTCAACTTCATAAAATTTGATGAAAACAACCTTTAGTGAGAAATTGTTTTATATCAGTGCAATGAAAGGTATCAATAACAAAATAAAGATTCTCTGTAGAACAACTATTTCCAAAAACTCTATTATTGTCGTCCAGAGCTATCTTAAGGAAACAATGACTTCCTTCCTACTAAGGAAATCACAACTTTCAGAGGAACAATCCAAAGATACACTTTATCTTAAAGAGTGAGAGGTCTCATCACGAGCCGGCTTATCATGATCATAGATGTTATAACTTGCTGACTTTGCCAACACTGCATACCACAACAGGGCAATGACTCAATATTGTTGCAATCAAAAGGCAAGGGGTCTCATCACGAGCCAGCTTGTTCAGCAAAGTTATAAATCAGTGAATGACTGTGTCATGAATTGGCTACCAAACCAAGACATTGCTTGTTAAGAGTTAAAAGAAAATGAAAGCAGAAAGTTTGGATGTGGATTCTTCTTTGGGAATTGTAGGTTTCTTTAAGTAGGATACATGATCATTGCTGGGTAACAAGTAACCCTGTCGAGGCTATAAACGCCTACTGGCAGCAGAGGCTATACCTACGACAAATGAGCATATTTAAAATTGGTTTACAGAGAAGACTTTGTTTTATCTTTATAGGCCAAGTAATGACTGATGTAAATACAAGGACTAGCTTGAGGCAGCAAATAATCAAAGTTGAAAATAGTTGAAACAAAATGTCATTGACAAGTTAAAGTATAACGTACTTTATCTTTCTATAATAAAGTTTAACTTTCTGGAAAATTTTCTTTTTGGAAGTTTTGAAAATTCAAAAAGCAGCAAAGATAATTGGTTCTTCCAAGTGAATCGCCAATTGTTGTGGCCAGCAACAACCCCCCTTCTTATTTAGTATAATTCCTAATACTAAATAAGTGGGGACCCTTAGCAAAAAATTTAAAAATCAAAGTAGTGTTTAAATTTCCTTTTTTGAATAAAATTACCATCATAAGCTTAGGAAGCCCCCTTGAAAATTCATAAAAAACTATGTTTTATGATAAGGTAAGACGCAAATATTTCCTTAGGAATATCGCATCGCAAAAAGAACACCTTACAAGACGAACTCCAAAATTACGAGATTGCGATACGCGATAATATCGCATTGCATGTAGCAAATACAATTTACATTGAAAAATTTTAATATGCCGATATGTGATGACGCTGATCACAAATCACATTTCGCAGAAAACAAGTTAACAGACTTTATCATATATAACGTTTTTGCGATATTGCGATATTGCGATCTCTCGATACAACGACAATGCGATAATGCGATGTAACGAGCAGTCAACTATGCGATGTTACGATTTTGCGATGTTATCATTTCGCGATGTTGCGATCTGCGATATTGCGAAGCAAATCGCAAAATCGCTCCATCGCAGATATTTCGGGCACGTTATTCAAGAAAAGTATTTTCCTTAAGCTGACACCTGGTTATGCGCTTTAATGCTAATAAATGAATTAGTTGTCAGTTATTAATGGAATATGGGTTCATGCTTATCGAAAAAATCATCTCACGTAAGGTGGTATACTTGATGTGTCTGCGGCATTTAAAACTTTCCTATCACCCTTCCTTGTCATTCATTTTCATTTCACTTGTGAATTGCAGGAACAAAGAACAGAAGCCAATACAAAGCAATACGCAGGGTAAAATGGGAAAGAAAAGCAAAGCCCCGAGCTCAGAAGAAAAGGAAATGGCGCCCCTATATACAGACACGGCCTGTAACAGAGACGCGGGAATTGCTACGTGGGAAGGCATGTATAATCTGCTCGAAGAGGAGAATCCCAGAGTAATGGAAGTAGTTGCTACCGCGGGCTCAAATGGTTCTTTTGAAGCATCCCTTACAGAGCTAGCCTGCTCATTCTTACACCGGATAGCAGCAAGACCCAAAATTCTCCCATACACAGACATGGTGAAGTGGATACTGGACAATGCAGAAATCAGAAACAAACAGTTTAAAACTCAGGGTCAGGGACTTATCGGCTCATTCGCTACACAAGATTTAAGGCTCATGTATCATTTATCGGAGCCACAGGCAACTTATAACAAACAGTTTATGGAGAAATTTTCAAAAGAAAATCAAGACCTGGCAGAAACCACCAAAGATTGGTCTAGGGGGGACGAACCGCTGAAGAAAGATAAACACGGTATGTACATTACTGGCTCTCTCACCTCCCCATATTGCTTTGCTGCTGCCATGATCTGTAGATTGTTTGGAATGCCAGATATCAACAAATTTTCATTTGAATGGCTACCGTTATTGGATGCCACCACAAATTCCACCATTGTAGATTGGGCCAAAATCTTATCTGAAAATTTAGTCATGGCCATTGTAAGTTACCGATCTAAAAGAACTGTCGCTCAGAGAATCTATCCTCCTTTTTACCTATCGGCGTATGTAGTGGATGCGATATGTTATGTTTCTAAGTTTCCTGTAATGGGTTGGAAGTGGACAACTCAAGACTCCTTACCTATTCATGTCTATCATAAAGAATTATGGGACTCTAAGTTCACTCCATATTTTTACCAGATTTGTCATGGAATTATGCTGCCCTTGTACAGAATGTTGTATGATAAAGACGCTCTGAGATGTTCTCCTGAAGCAGAGGTAGACATCCTCCCTGTTGTAAGATGGTTCGAGGAGGAATTGTTTACTTATGTTAGGGTGTTTGGAAGTTCTACTTCTCCTCATGTCCTACCTTTGTATATCCCTGATAAACTGTTAGCTCGAGAGATTGCCTATGAAACCTGTGGGGAAGGTGGTCTAACTAAAGATTTGAAGGACAAAAGAAGGCTATATGGCCACATTTTCCTGTAGCCTGTGGGGCCTTTTCACTATTTGATGTAGGCCACGGATTCACAGAAGTAAATAATATGACGTGTTTACAGTTATTTAAATTTTCAGGAAGACCATTTGACCCTAATGATGTTGCCAAGAATTTCACTACTGAAGTCAAGATAAAGTTGTTCTTTGGAGAAAAGGATTTATTCGATGATATATTCCAACAGAAAAGCACACTTGAAGAAATTTTGTAGGCAGCCCAATTGAAATTTTCTCCAGAAGAATTTCAAAAGTTTAAAATATACAGGGAAAGAAGGTTAGCTAGTGTTCCTTTGGAGAAATTACGCCTAAAACCCACAAGGGAACCAACTCCAAGCGTTAGTCTGAGTGGAAGTTCAGGCACTAACGGATCTAAATCCAAGTCTGGAAAAGAAACATCTGAGCATTCTAAAAGATCCGGAAGTGAATAGGATAAGAGCGAAGAGTCAGTAAAGGATACTGCCTAGTCAACAGAACTTCTACAGCAACAGGTTATTGCCTCTCCGCAAAGAGATGATCCCTCTCTCGTCATTTAGTAGCCATCAGTCACAACCGAATTAGATAAAGAATGGGAAAACTTCAATGACCTAATCAATCTTGAAGGGAAAACCATAAAAATACCTGTGAGCGATGCACAGGTAACAAAAGAAGTAGTCACAAGAACAGTTAGCAATGTCTCAGATATCAAGCATATCCCTATTTCCCCATCCTCTGAGCTTATGCTCAAAATAAAAGAAATTCCTCCCCTTGATGTATTTTATATCCCACAACAAAAAGCAGTAGTAAGAAGATAGAGGAAGAAAAGGAAATTGGAAAATGTGCTCCCTCAAGACGCAGAACAATTAGATGTCCTGTGGCAAGATCCCACTAGCAATCCTACTGAGAATCTCACCAAACTATCTCAGATCGCAGGAGCATATGCCTCTGTGACTATTGATAAGGCATCTGAGGTACATCAATTGCTAAAAGAAAGGGAAGACTAGATACAAGTATTGCAACAACAGTTGCAACAAGCTAACGCCAACAATGAAGCACAAAAACAACTTGAGAGGTTACAACAGGACTTCTAGCAGATGCAGATAGGATATCAGAAAAGTTTGGATGAAAAAGGAAAGCAATTACTGGATCTATAGGAGATGCACAAGGACAATCCTAAACTCATAGAATTTATCATAGAGTCCATTTCCTTGAATGAACAATTACTACAGCAGTAGGAAGCGTTGGGACAAAAGATATCACAGTGGAACTATTATTGTGAAATAAGTGATAAACCACTAATCAAGTGGTAGATTTACGAAGTGACTATGCTCTAATTGATTAATTGATAAACGGGTGACTGAATATTTGGCTTGGCAAGAAACAGATGAAGGAAAAAGAGTGGTGCATCAAGGATCAATGAAAATCACAAAGAAATGCTCTTTAACAAATGGGACGACCAAATCAGAGAGGCAGAGCAAGCAGTATTATTGATTGTGTAAATTAAAATTTTCACAGGGAAAATTTGATCGCAGAGACCACTCCAGGATATTTACCTAATGCACAGCAACTACAGGCAGATTGGAAACAGAAGGCACAAGAAAAGGGATAAGCAATCCAAGGGTTAACCAAGTTGATTTGGGATTATTACTGGGCCTACTTGGTAAAGCCACATAGCCAGTGGATGACTATTAAGTGCATCATCAATTCGGCCGAAAAGATAGCGCCACCTCTCGTTGATTCTGTTTTCTTAGCTTAGCTAAAATCGGAAGTCGGCCAACCGACTCTTCTCAGACAGATGCTGCATGCGTGTGATCTCAAGGACCAAATACAGCAGTAGTTTAATTTTAGATTCAATTTTAGTTTAATTTTGTTTTATTTTCCTGAAAAGAGGACGGTCATTTAAAGCGCATCCTATATTTTTGTAATAATTTATTTTTAGATTTAGTTAGTAGTATTTAAACCCTTCTCATGCATTTAGAGAAGGGTCTTGAAATTTATCAAAAACTTATCCCAAGAACATGCACTTCTGTACCCTTTGTGGAGGTTTTGATGAATGAATGGAACAGGATTTATTGATGTTTGCATTTGATATCTGCTACTGATGTTGTACTTTTGTACTCTTAGTGGATATTTGATCAAGAAGAGATAAATTGTTATCACTTGAAGCTCATGAGTAGGACTAGTTATAAATGGTATTTCTATCTCTTAACTATTTCTGCCTTGTGTTAGAGTGATTTTCAGTTCAGTTATTTATATATTAATGTATGAATGCCTGAGTTATCATTTGGCACTTTTGTATGGTGATAACTATTTATTTATGCTTAGTGTATGAATAGCTTATTATGCGATATGTTTTTCACAACTGTTTCGTCTAACTTCTTATACGAAGTGGTTCATATTTATTGAATTCTTTTCTCATAGCAGCTGAATGATCTTTATTACCAGTTGTTGTTTGAAATCATTTTAGATCGCATAAAGGAAAGATTACACCCTGGGTTAGTGTAGATTTACATATTTCTGTTTATTAGAATATAATTTCCTTATTATTAGATTAGAATTAGAATAGTAGTATTCCATTTAGAAACTGTTAGAAACAGAAATATCCATCTTTCTCACTCACACATAAATTGGGAAACTGGTTCCATATCCCTAGTTGGACCTGCTATACCAAATGGAAAAGGAGCTGCCAACCAAGGTCCGGACCGGGCGGGTATCCCCCTTGTTGTAGACCCGATTTTCGGGGCTTCAACACTTTGGTAGCTAAAATAATGGCTTCTAGTAGCTCGTCCTATGAAGGAAACTCAACATCCAAGAAATCATGAGAACTAGAAGGATCAAAAGAGGGAAGCAAGGGGTCCCATGCCCCCATAGGATAAATCACTCTATTAACTCTTGGGACCAAGTCTCGAGAAGGAAAATAATAGTTCAAAGGATCCTTCTCAGAAGCAATTGAGAATTGAGGATATAATGCCACATAGTTCACATGTGGCGGGGCAGAGTCTACTTGAACAGTTGGAACATACCAAGGGGTATTCTGAGCTAAGTTTGAATTTGGATGGTGATTATCAGATGTAATTTGATCAATTTTGACAATACTTCTATTTTGAGAGAAATACATCACTCAAAAGAGTGAAGACACCACAACATTCATAACATAGACATAATCACACCCAAGTAGCATATTAAAGTCTAAAGTGCAATCAATCACCACCATATCGATTAAGGCCATCTTCCCACCTAAAGTAGTAGGCAGTTGAGGAAGGACACCCATAGATTCATCGGGCCTTCTATCATAGGCTAACAACTGACTATCAGTTACCAAAAACTTTGGAGAACCCAAATATTTCCAAGCCAAGGAAGATATAATACTTGCAAAGGATCCTTTATCCACCATACATCGATAGAAATTTGTGGAATTAACTCTAACTCTTATTTGGAAAGGTGAAGCAAAATGAAGACAAGGCTCAAAAAGATTATCCCAATCAAAGGAAACACTCATAGAACTTGGAGGGGGTACATTCGAAGAAATTGACAAACCCCCTATACCAAAAGACTCTGAACTAGAAATAAATAAGACTGTTGTTAGGCACTTCACCCCCAAAAGAGGAGTGTGATCGACCAAATATTGCATTGGCTCGACCACTTCATCAACCAATGGTTGAGTAGATTATTGAGAAACCATAAAAAATTCATGAGTAGAAGAACCTTCAGACTCAGACAACAACCTTTGTACCACTAAAATATCAGGGAACAAATGAGTAATATGATCTCCATTACATATATTACAAGGGAATTTAGGTTTCAATCTTCTACGCTCAGATTTCTGATCAACCTCAATGCCCCAAAACCAACTAGCATTGGCTGGTGGAGGGTCTCCTACATGCCTTGCAAAGGTTAATCACTGTTTCGGTTAGGTCCCTATCATACTAGTGTATTCCCTTGAAAAATCAATTTGAAGTGATTCAAGGGGCATATTGAACGATATATATCAATGTTTGATTCCAAAATGCCTTGAAACAAAAAAAATGGACACACCTAGTAAGCGACCATAAAGTTCTTCTGTGACACGTGAAGAAGAGGAAGAAATGCAACATGATATAGCAAATTTACGAGACCAAGTGCAACAAATTTGGCTCTCGCAAAAAGTGGCAACAAATAAATTGGAAGCCATGATGAATGTTAAGATAGATGGTATAAAAAGGGAGATGATATTTAAGATAGATGGTGTGAAAATGGACGTAGGAGTTTTGAATGATGGGTTAAAAGAAAACATGGAAGTAATGATGAATGTCAAGATAGAAGGGTTGAAGGAAGGTTTGGAAAAGTTGCTAGAAGAAAGGCTTCTCAATGGTAACAAGGAAATCCATGAAAATCATGATGAAGACAAAAATAATATGAATTATGATTTTAGAGACTCAATGTGGGGTTTAAGAACGACCACATTCCAAAGATAGATATGAGGAAGTTTGATGGCAAGGATCTTGTTATGAAACCAGCTCACAAAAAGATAGAAAAGATAGTTGAATGCCTTAGAATTCAGCCTCTTCAAGGGGGCAACCTCCTTTACATTACACAAATGAACAATTTTTGGGTGATACAAATGAAAAGACCTCCTTTCTATATATAGGAGTCTAAGGGGTCATGATATAATCAGAGCCGACATAACAATAATAATGTAAGGGCACAATAATAACAATAGTGGGCTTCTATGGGGCACAATAGCAACAATATGGGCACTACATGGGTACATCAATATAATGAGGGGGTTGTACTAATAACAATAAGGGGTTACACTAGTAGTATAGGGGCCTAACATGCCCCTCTCCTTCAAAAAGTGTTGTCCTCAAAGCTTGAGTAGTTCTTGATGCTTCTGTATAAAATTCTTGTCCTCCCATGTGGAATCTTCAGCGGGTAAGTTCTTCCACTTGATGAGATACTCTGAAATTGATCGATTTCGTAGCTGTCGGGTTCTTGTTTCTGTGACTGCTCCAGGTTCCAATATGATTTTTCCTTCCTCTTCAATTTCTGGCAATATTGTTTGAATTGGGATCTTTTGCAACTTTTGAATAAGTGGCCATACTTCTTCGTCCTTCTTCCATTCATCCCTTGCTTCGTTTATCCAATCTGGTTGGATAATAGAAATAGCACAAAACAATGCTTCCACATCCTCATCCTTTCTTGAGAGTGCATTTGAAACAAAATTTTGCTTCCATTTTCTATAGATGATGTCAAAGTCATAACCCGACATATTTGTGACACATTTTTTCTGTTCTTCTAAAGATAATAGTTGTTCTAAAAAGTATTTAAGACTATCATGATCCATTTTTACCTTGAAGTGTATTCCCATTGGTAAGGTTGCCATTTTTTAAGTGCATGTAGTATTGCCAACATTTCCTTCTCATAAATAGTTAGCTTGAGATGTAGCAGTAAAAATACCCAATCACCTACATCAAAACATTTTTCACTACGATGTTGATCTACCTGTTGTTTTATTCGATTTTTCACCAAAGTGGAGTTATCCTTTAAAAGTTGGAGAACTTGTTGTTGATGCTCGATGTGATCTTTCACTGCTTGAACCTTTTTCTTCTTGATATGTCCTTCTATCTTTAGAGTTTGAGGAGTGGTAATTTCTTCCAATCCTTTACAAGATGTGGTTGGATTCATTTCTTGATGCTTGATGTGATCTTTCACTTCTTGAACATTTTTCTTCTTGATATGCCATTCTATCTTGATAGTTTGAGGAGTGGTAATTCCGACCAATGAGTTACAAGATATGGTTGGATTCATTTCTTCTTTCTCGATGTGATCTTTCACTTCTTGCACCTTTTTCTTCTTGATATGTCCTTCTATCTTGAGATTTTGAGGAGTGGTAATTCTTGCCAATGATTTACAAGATATGGTCGGATTCATTTCTTCTTTCTCTGGGGTTGGGTCCTGGCATATATCCTCTTCTTTTGATGTTTCTTGATCCTTTTCTTCGTCCTCTTCATACTATATGTAAAATAATTTCTTCTCAGCACACTTATGACCTTTAGTGCATTTGCTATCACAATTGTAACAAAGCTTCTAGGCTATTGACTATGAAGATCCAAGCAAGTAAGTGTAAACATCTATAAGGCGATATCATATATTGATGCCTGGGGCTGTATGACACTCTAGGTGTAGGTCCAGGAGGAGCCTCCAGAGCATGAACTAGGCCGAGCTCATATGACACTACTCTGGGCAATGATTTACAAGATATGGTCGGATTCATTTCTTCTTTCTCTGGGGTTGGGTCCTGGCATATATCCTCTTCTTTTGATGTTTCTTGATCCTTTTCTTCCTCCTCTTCATACTATATGTAAAATAATTTCTTCTCAGCACACTTATGACCTTTAGTGCATTTGCTATCACAATTGTAACAAAGCCCTTTTTCTCTTTTTTCTTCCAATTGTTGTGGTGTAACCCTTGTAGGTTGTGGAAGGCTAGGAGAAACCCATCTTTATAGTTGTGAGGGGTAGACTTCCTTGTTACCATAATTTTACTTTCCACTATGTCACAAAGCCCTTTTACTCTTTCCAATTGTTGTGGTGTTGCTCTAAAGAAGGTGTTGCTCTTTGTATCCTCATAATGTGCTATCATTTCCTCCATGAGAATTGACCACGTAACAAGTTGTTTACGAGAACAAAGCACTTTATACCATAAAAATTGATCTGGTTCTAAATATGAAGATGCAATACATACCTTTTGTAATAGTGGTACATCGTGTAGATCAAAATATTGCTCCATCTGAAGTATCCAATTTATCAGATCCTTGCCATCAAACTTCCTCATCTTGCTTTTTCTTGATTTTAGGAGCTCGATCTTGAAACTACTATAAATCTGTACTTTCAGATATTTAAGTTCTGAAATTGTGATCTGCAGTAGCCATCTGTGTCCTCTTTCCAATGCTACCAGTCTGATCGAATTTAGATTCTCCAAGAAAGAGTTATGCACAATCTCCCAAGATAACTTGATTATATACCTTTTCAGAAGAACGAACTTGTATCAAGCGCCACGTGTCCTTTTTTTGACCTTTGGCTCTGAAAAATATATACAAGAAACTAAAGTCCGTCCTCTTTCTCTACCTTCTTACAAAATTTCAATCCGATGCTCAGAGAGAAAGTTAGGACGATTTTCCCCAGGTCACCTTTTTGGAATGTAATTTAGGAGTCTGCAAAAATACCAACTTCCTCAGATCATATCTTTGCCAATATAGCACGAAAATCTCTGAAATTCAGATCCAAGGTTCAGTGTGATTTCGTCTCAAATGGGTTGTTTTTTTCGCTTCTGAAAAGTCGTAGAAATTTTTTTATAGCGGAAATGCCATGATGACCTATTTGGAGTAGCGAAACCCTAGAATCCAAAGCTCTGATACCAAATGTTATGAAACCAGCTCACAAAAAGATAGAAAAGATAGATAAACGCCTTAGAATTCAGCCTCTTCGAGGGGGCAACCTCCTTTACATTACACAAATGAACAATTCTTGGATGATACAAATGACAAGACCTCCTTTCTATATATAGGAGTCTAAGGAGTCATAATATAATCAGAGCCGACATAACAATAATAATATAAGGGCACAATAATAACAATAGTGGGCTTCTATGGGGCACAATAGTAACAATATGGGGACTACATGGGTACAACAATATAATAAGGGGGTTGTACTAATAACAATAAGGGGTTACACTAGTAGTATAGGGGCCTAACATAATGTTATGAAACCATCTCACAAAAAGATAGAAAAGATGTTGAACGCCTTAGAATTTATCCTCTTTGAGGGGGAAACCTCCTTTACATTACACAAATGAACAATTCTTGGATGATACAAATGAAAAGACCTCCTTTCTATATATAGGAGTCTAAGGGGTCCTAATATAATCAGAGCCGACATAACAATAATAATGTAAGGGCACAATAATAACAATAGTGGGCTTCTATGGGGCACAATAGCAACAATATGGGCACTACATGGGTACATCAATATAATAAGGGGGTTGTACTAATAACGATAAGGGGTTACACTAGTAGTATAGGGGCCTAACATGCCCCTCTCCTTCAAAAAGTGTTGTCCTCAACGCTTGAGTAGTTCTTGATGCTTTTGTATAAAATTCTTGTCCTCCCATGTGGAATATTTAGCGGGTAAGTTCTTCCACTTGATGAGATACTCTGAAATTGATTGATTTCGTAGCTGTCGGGTTCTTGTTTCTGTGACTGCTCCAGGTTCCAATATGATTTTTCCTTGAATCCTCTTCAATTTCTGGCAGTATTGTTTGAATTGGGATCTTTTGCAACTTTTGAATAAGTGGACATACTTCTTCATCCTTCTTCCATTCACCCCTTGCTTCGTTTATTTAATCTGGTTGGATAATAGAAATAGCACAAAACAATGCTTCCACATCATCATCCTTTCTTGAGAGTGCATCTGCAACAAAATTTTGCTTCCCTTTTCTATAGATGATGTCAAACTCATAACCCAATATATTTGTGACCCATTTTTCTGTTCTTCTATAGATAATATTTGTTTTAAAAAGTATTTAAGACTATCATGATCCATTTTTACCTTGAAGTGTCTTCCTATTCGGTAAGTGTTATAGACATTTTTGTGCCTTACAGCTTTAAGCATGAAATGTCCATAATCCAAGGGATCCAAAGTCCCTAAAAGTGTTGTTCCTACCCCTAGAGGAACAAGGTCAACCAATTACAGCTTCTCCCAGAAGTTCTCCACCAGAAACTACTCAGAATCAGTCAAATCAGGATCATTTCAACTGCTCCACTAGCTACCTGCGTTGCATAGCACCCCAGTACACTAGCTAGGTGCATTGAAACGCACCTAAATGCACTACCAGGGTGTGCTGAGCGGGAAATGACAAATGGCAGTGTCAATCCGTGAGGTGGACAGACAATGGAAGCTTCCAGAATCTTCCCCAATGACACTTGCCTCACTGAGTTCGACCAAGGATGAGTAAGAGGCTCTCAGTCTCCAAGTGGAAGCAAGAACTGATAGAGAGAAGCCACAAGTCAAATCATAAGCTGACTCATCCTCTTTGCATATATCTATATATGGATCCCTCATCCCAGAGATCCAGAGGCTGGAATTTTGTACTTTGCAGAGAATTGCTGTTGGTTTTGAGATTGAGATTAGTGCATTGGGTGATTTATGCTTTGTTGGAGGTGAAGAAGGGATTCCTTTGCTGGGAGGTAGATGCTGGATCGGGACTCACTTGGTTGTATCTCCTCCTGGATCTTCTTATTATATCAATAAAATTATTTGAGTTTCTCCTACATGCTTGTGTATCAATGATGTTTTGTTATATTTGCATGTTTAGCTTAAATCTGATCCTAAGCTATTTATGGATGTAAATCTATGTCTTTGTGTAGTTTTCCTCTTCTATGATCTTGCAGGAACTTGGTGAAGCTGGGCAAGTAAGGGAGCAGGTAGCTGGAAGCTGTCAAAGAGGAGAGCGATTGGATCAACAGACTAGCGCAAGATACAGGTTAGTTCATCCTTCTTCTTCGTTTACATCTCATAAAGAAGAATACGAAAGTAGTTTTCCTTGTTTGTTGCTAAGGCACTGTCACACCTTAGAGTGGGATAGGGGCGTTCTGAGTAGATACTTTTCCCAACAACAAAATGGCGACTCCACTGGGGATCGTGTCTAGTTAGTTTGTTTGGGTTTCTCTTGTTGTTTGTTTCAAAAACACAGAAGTAGTAATCGAACTGCATTTGCCATTATCAAATGCAAAGTAGACACCTGCTACTTCAATCCACTCACTGGATTTGTTTATGATTTGAATAGCTGATTCACAAATAATCTGATGACCCTTTGTGATAGCTCTTAGTCCTCCTTTAAATCATCCCTCTGATTGTACCTTACTGATTGCTTTTACTCGCCAAAAACCATAGATTAAACTGCAAACTGTGACCCAGAACCCGGATAGAAGTCTCGTTTCTACCCCAGCGCAGGCTCTGTGAAGAGGTTCTGCATTTCAACGCAGGTCCTGAGAGGGCTACCTGCGCTGCAATTCAGTTTCTCTGTGCAACAGGTGCGCTGATTAGCCTTTGCCCTGTGCAGCTGAGGTTCTTTGCTTCATTTTGTTCAGTTTTATCTCTGATTTTTGCAGCCTGTTATCAGTGTGTGTACCTGTCTGAAAACCCCTTTTCTTTGCCTTAATTCTGCCTCCTTTGTACAAAAAGACTGTATATGTTCTTTGTGTATTTGTTACATCATTTACAGTTTTCCATTGAAAAGTAGAATAGTCATACTGTCGTCCTTAGATTTAGATCTGTCATAAGTGTCGATTTTGATCTTAGGAGAAAGTTTGTTTGCTGTGGACAGTTGATTATACTTTTTACTTTTGCCTTTGGTTTGAATTTTCTCTTTCTAGTGTCGAAACGAGTGTTTATTTCAAAATCATAAAATGTCGTAATCTTCTCTACCTTTTTGATTTCGAAAAGAAGCTTGTCTATGTTTTTCACTTGAAAGCAAATTCAGATTTGTACATCAACTTTCTTTTTAGGCATCAATATTAAGAAAGTGAAAACAAATACATGCATATGTGCATTTTCATATTGATAGTTTGTATGGTTTGATTTAGGAAAAGTGCATTTACAGTGTGCTCTTTGCTCTTTGAGAAAAGATTGTGTCTTTCTTTTCCCCTTGTAGCTAGGATTTTCATTGTTGAAAAGAGATAAAAGCTTGCTTATCATCTTTAGATTGCATTTAGGAATTATATCTACATCTCTTGGTGATCCAAAAAGGCAAACTTCTAAGAAAGATCAACTTAAATAAATCGAATGAATCTAACAACGCATTGGAACTTAACGCACAACATAGAGGTCTAGGCTAGAGACATGTTCCGGCGTCGTAAAGCTTGGTAACTGTTGTCCTTACTGATGGTTGGGTGATTCCTCCACTGTGAGACGATAAGTGCCAGTACGGATTGTGCTCCCACGTACCATCGAGTATATATTGGGAGACCCCTATAGGCTTAAAACCTTTTATCCATAGGAAGCCGTGTCGGCCGCCCTACTGATCGCAATGCACTGAACACAGCATTCGGGAAGATTGACTGTCGTACCGTAAAATGTATTCTGCAGTTTTGTGATTGGTTTGGCACACCCTCTACCTAGATCTCCAGAGCAGTCCCTTTCGTTCCTTTTCAGACTCCTTAACAGAAAAGGTCCATCTGAGCACTTGTCACTTCAGGCTCATTAAAAATCGAAGGAGACTAGAGTCATCTTTTGTTTTTTCTCGACTCTTTAAAATTGAAAAAACAAGTTGTGTCCAAGCGTTGTAAAATTTATTTTAAACGGAATATTTATACCCTTTTCCTACGTTGATCTTGGGTTGAGAAAATGGAGTCTACCAACCAAAGAATTCCCCTTGGTGGAAATCCTAGTCCCTTCTCCTCTTGGGGAGATGTTGGGGCACCCCATATGGCCACATTGTCGCTTCCAGGACTGACAATTGGCTTGCCAGTCTGGCTCTTCTCAACCAATGTTGTTCAGAACACCACTATTCCTGAACAATCGAATCAGCAGTTAAACCAGTCCAGAGTTACTCACCAACCTTCTACTTCCTCTAATTCTTCCTCTCCTCCTTCCTCTTCGCTTGATGGGGCTGGAAAAGCCAAAAGTCAAGTTCCTAAGGAGAAGAAAGAAAAGAAGAAGAAAGAGAAAAAGAAGAAGGAGCCAAAAGCGAATGGGGGCAAATGAGTGTCGTCTAACGAAAATCCACACACTGCACCGACCAGGCCTAAATCGCCATGTGTCATTTGCAAGGGAGACCACTTTCACAAAGATTGTCCTTGTATCCCTCGGATACTAAGGGACTGCTCTTCCCGTTTGCACAATCCGGTGTCTTCAACCTCTGATGGCCATGTTGAAAGCACACCGTCAACTAGCGAAAGTGAAGCCCCAGGACAAAAAGGGAAAGCTAGATCTCCCTGTAAACTGTACGAAGGTGATCACGCCATCCACCGTTGTCCCTTCTTAGATGAAGCTAAAAGAGTTTTGGATGATCGTCCGGTTTCACCATTACAACTTCCTCCTAGATATAAAAAACTCTTGCCGAGTCCTTCGTTAGTTGAGAATCCAGCTGGCCCGCTCAAGTGGTCAGCTGAAGCGCCTGTCATTGAAGATGGACCAGCTGAATCCATACCCGACGAAAGTCAAAAGGTCGAGGTGGCAGTCGACCCGGTCTTGCCTTCAGAGGTTTAATCTTCGAATGACACAGTCACTGGAGAGAACAAGGATGACACCGTCCAATTTCTCTTCATCAACACAGACTTCGACGAACACGGGGGCAACCTACCCATTCCTTTACCGCAGGAAGGAAGTTCGTCAGAGCCGTACCCGGCCGTCTACTCAGTCCCACCTCCAAGCAACCTAGTTGTCTCCTTCGACTGGAATCAACTAGGCAGACCCCGTTTACCAGCAAGCATACCATTTAGAATTATCATCCAAATATATAGAATGATCATGGCTGGTACCATCATATATGAGGGGGCTTCTGTGAGTATCCTTTCCTCTACTGCTTGGAAAGCGCTTGGTTCACCATCGCTTTTGCCTGAGATGAGAAATATGACAGGCTTTGATAAAGGAACCAGTCGACCTTTAGGGATCCTCCCCAATGTGCCCATAACATTGAAAGGGAAGACAGTTCAAATGAACATAATGGTCATTCAAGGACCCTTGGATTATAACCTACTCCTTGGACGAGACTATATTTATTGCATGGGAGCCATCGTCTCCTCACTCTTTAGAGTAATGTGTTTTCCGCACGAAGGAAGAGTGGTCAAGCTCGTGGACCAACTTTCATTTCTCGGATCACGCATCGTAAATAGTCATATACCATCCCTAAATGGTCTCTTCACGCAAGAATTGTCTCAAGTCCCAGTCCGTCCTCCTGATGAGCGCGAGTAATCCGGAAGGATATGACTGAAACCCAGGGGGCATGCGTCCTGGTCTGCTTCGGCAGGAAAACTTCAGGTATAGAGTAGGTTTCCGCGGGAGAATATGACTAGTCCGTACCCCGTCCGTGATTGGAAGAGGGGTTGTTCTAGAATAAGATTCTTTTGTCAAAGTTATGTGAGTTGACAGAAGGAGTCACTTACCTTTGTCTACTTCGGTAGACATCGCCGAAGAAGTGTTTTGTTTACGCCGTAAAAAGAACAATCTTTGGGTAACTTGTAAGAGGTAGCACCCTTCCTGATAGAACATATGTTTTGTCAGCTCGAATAGAGGGTGACCTCGAAACTCTGTTTTATACCTGGGGGCATGCAAACCTTTTGGAGTGTAAGCAAAGGGCGACTATTTATTTTTTAAATTTTTAGGTCCTCCCTTTAAACCCGTAGGCTAACCCTTTAAACTCGTAGGATTAGTCGTCACCAAACTTGCATAAAGAAAGGATGCGGGGCAAAGCTTTGTAAGGTGCAAGCTCCATAAAAAATGGCATCTTCGGTGAGACATTCTTATCATATGACTGGATTAATCGAGCAGTTTTAGCACATAGTTCATGCTCGTTAAAAAATAAACATAAGACTGAGCAAGTGTTTCAATCCGCGTTTAAGCTCGTTAAAAAATGAACTATCCTCCGGTAAATAACCACCGTGAATGTAACATTATCAGCCATTAAAGCCTTGGTCATGTTTGCACCGTCACCTCCACTTTTCCATTGGCCGATCATTCACCTCCATTTGATTGTTTACCCATTTTGAGGAACAACTGCGAAGAGTGATTTCACTAGCCATCCTTGTGACACTGCCATGCTTGGAAAATTCCAACCCTTACCTGGAATCAGCTGCTACCCATTTTATCACTCGTTCCCCAAAAGACAAGTCTTCTTTAAGCTCTTTTCATCTGACTCGTAATATTTGAAAAGATTGCCGAGTTTTGGCCTTCCAGCTCATTAAAGCGACCGGAAGTGCTATCCCTCCTCTAGATTTTAATCTTTTTGGACCTGAGGGATTATTGCACAAAAAGATCGAGCGCTTGTATTGTTCGGCTCGTTAAAACTATTGAAAATTCATCCCTTCTGTATTGTTTTATACTTTTTTGGACTTAAGGGATTAGATGACGAAAAAGGAATTCCGGAGTTACCTTTACGTTCCTTTTCAGACTCTCCAAAAATGAAAAGAACCGAGTTATCTTTGTCGTTAAACTCGTTAAAAACACTAATAGCGACAAACTTGTCTTTAGACGAGAACGAGTTTCACTATCGCTAGGCTCGTTAAAACATAGCGATGGGTTTGCCCGAAGGGAAAATTATAGAACAAGCATATGTTATCCTCCTCAAGCTTGACAAAAATAAAGAGGTACTGGTCAGAAATGACTGGGGAAAAATTGGGAAGAAAACTCAAAGAAACTTTATTGGTAGCAAGTCGCTCTTGAACATGACACTTACACTCCGTGCCTGAGTCGGGTTGGGTTGTTTCATTCACCGGTCACATCACCATGGTCTCGCCATACCATCCACTTTTGGGGTAAATGCTACCAGTCCATCATATAAGTGTCGTTGACATGTTCAAGAGAAGTCATCCAGAGAAGTCACCCGTGTCCCATCCACTACCATACATTATACTTCATTCTTTCATGACCGCCACCCTGAACCATATATCATCAGATCGTTTTCACCTCCATCAAAATCATTTGCTCCGTTCCGTGTCATTGATGTGGGATACATCAAGGCCCTCCTTTGACGGATCGCTTCTTGGCGACATCAGCTCATTATCCGAGAAGTTGATCTAGGAATGCCCCATTCAGTACTTTGAAGCTTGCATACCTCAATGGCAAGTTTCTCACTTCCGGCGACATGTATACATCAATGACCTTCGACCGAAAGATTTTGCATGGTGTTCGACGCCATGTCCTTTATTCACACCACGTGAATTGTACTGCAGTACCTTGAGGGTCATCATCCTTATCGGTGATTCCTCTCGTGCTTGTTAACAGTTTACATCATTGACTGGTAATCAAGCGATGTCTTTCCATGTTCGACTTCAAAACATTTCTCACATGGATCGACTTGTACTTCGAGTGAAGATCGGAAAAGATTGAAGACCCCGGATCTAGTTTCATCCATCCGGGCTGCGATATATATTCAGGAAAAATAAAAACATTGACATGTACAGCATTGCAGCACAGATAATCATCCTACCAAAAGGATGATGACTTCATCAGAATCATCAGTCTACCATCAGACGATTGTCTGTCCTATGTACATAAAAATGAATTTATAAAGCTGAGCATGGGAATGCCCGCCTCAGCTAGATCATGAAAATAGTATGAAGATGATGTATTGTATTGTATCTTATTACAGGTCTCCTCCCAGCATTGAAATAACTTCGGATCCTCCTAATAAAGCATTTCACCCGATAAACGACCTCATACTTTAGGGGGCAACTGTTATAGACATTTTTGTGCCTTACAACTTTAAGCATGAAATGTCCATAATCCAAGGGATCCAAAGTCCCTAAAAGTGTTGTTCCTACCCCTAGAGGAACAAGGTCAACCAATTACAGCTTCTCCCAGAAGTTCTCCACCAGAAACTACTCAGAATCCGTCAAATCAGGATCATTTCAACTGCTCCACTAGCTACCTGCGTTGCATAGCACCCCAGTACACTAGCTAGGTGCATTGCAACGCACCTAAATGCACTACCAGGGTGCGCTGAGCGGGAAATGACAAATGGCAGTGTCATTCCGCGAGGTGGACAGACAATGGAAGCTTCCAGAATCTTCCCCAATGACACTTGCCTCACTAAGTTCGACCAAGGATGAGTAAGAGGCTCTCAGTCTCCAAGTGGAAGCAAGAACTGATAGAGAGAAGCCACAAGTCAAATCATAAGATGACTCATCCTCTTTGCATATATCTATATATGGATCCCTCATCCCAGAGATCCAGAGGCTGGAATTTTGTACTTTGCAGAGAATTGCTGTTGGTTTTGAGATTGAGATTAGTGCATTGGGTGATTTATGCTTTGTTGGAGGTGAAGAAGGGATTCCTTTGCTGGGAGGTAGATGCTGGATCGGGACTCACTTGGTTGTATCTCCTCCTGGGTCTTCTTATTATATCAATAAAACTATTTGAGTTTCTCCTACATGCTTGTGTATCAATGATGTTTTGTTATATTTGCATGCTTAGTTTAAATCTGATCCTAAGCTATTTATGAATGTAAATCTATGTCTTTGTGTAGTTTTCCTCTTCTGTGATCTTGAAGGAACTTGGTGAAGCTGAGCAAGTAAGGAAGCAGGTAGCTAGAAGCTGTCAAAGAGGAGAGTGATTGGATCAACAGACTAGCGCAAGATACAGGTTAGCTCATCCTTCTTCTTCGTTTACATCTCATAAAGAAGAATACGAAAGTAGTTTTCCTTGTTTGTTGCTAAGGCACTGTCACACCTTACAGTGGGATAGGGGTGTTCTGAGTAGATACTTTTCCCAACAACAGTAAGGTTGCCATTTCATATGTGCATGTAGTATTTCCAACATTTCCTTCTGATAAATAGCTTGCTTGAGATGTAGCAGTAAAAATACCCAATCACCTACATCAAAACATTTTTCACTACAATGTTAATCTACTTGTTGTTTCATTTGATTTTGCACCAAAGTGGCGTTATCCTTTAAAAGTTGGAGAACTTGTTGTTGATGCTCAGTGTGATCTTTCACTGCTTGAACCTTTTTCTTCTTGATATGTCCTTCTATCTTAAGAGTTTTAGGAGTGGTAATTTCTTCCAATGCTTTACAAGATACGGTCATATTCATTTCTTGATGCTCGATGTGATCTTTCACTTCTTGAACATTTTTCTTCTTGATATGTCCTTCTATCTTGATAATTTGAGGAGTGGTAATTCCAGCCAATGCATTACAGGATATGGTTGGATTCATTTCTTCTTTCTCAATGTGATCTTTCACTTATTGAACCTTTTTCTTCTTGATATGTCCTTCTATCTTGAGAGTTTGAGGAGTGGTAATTCTTGCCAATGCTTTACAAGATATGGTCGGATTCATTTTTTCTTTCTCTGGGGTTGGTTCTTGTTGTATATACTCTTCTTTTGATGTTTCTTGATCCTTTTCTTCCTCCTCTTCATAATCTATGTAAAATAATTTCTTCTTAGCACACTTATGACCTTTAGTGCATTTGCAATCACAATTGTAACAAAGCCCTTTTTCTCTTTTCTCTTCCAATTGTTGTGGTGTAACCCTTGTAGGTTGTGGAACGCTATGAGAAACAACACTTTCATTACTATAGTTGTGAGGGGTAGACTTCCTTGTTGCCATAATTTTACTTTCCACTATGTAACAAAGCTCTTTTACTCTTTCCAATTGTTGTGGTGTTGCTCTTTGTATCCTCATAATGTGCTATCATTTCCTCTGTGAAAATTGACCACGTAACAAGTTGTTTACAAAAAAAAAGCCCTTTATACCATAAAAATTTATCTGGTTCTAATTATGAAGATGCAATACATACCTTTTGTAACAGTGGTACACCATGTAGATCAAAATATTGCTCCATCTGAAGTATCCAATTTACCAGATCCTTGCAATCAAACTTCTTCATCTTGCCTTTTCTTGATTTTAGGAGCTCGATCTTGAAATGACTGTAACTCTGTACTTTTGGATCTTTAAGTTCTGAAATTGCAATCTACAGTAGTCCTTTGTGTCCTCTTTCCAATGCCACCAGTCTGATCCAAATTGGTTTCTCCAAGGAAGAGTTATGCCAAATCTCCCACAGTGACCTGATTATAGACCTTTCCAAAAGAGCGAACTTGTATGAAGTGCCACGTGTCACTGTTTCTACCTTTGGCTCTGAAAAATATATAAAAGAAACTACAGTCGGTCTTCTTTCTGTACCTTCTTAGAAAATTTCAATCCAATGCTCAGAGAGAAAGTTATGACGATTTTCCCTAGGTCACCTGTTTGTAATGTAATTGAGGAGTCTGCAAAAAGACCAACTTCCTCATATCATATCTCCGCATATAGTGCAAAAATCTCTAAAATGCGGACCCAAGGTTCGGTGTGATTTTGTTTCAAATGGGTTTTTTTATCGCTTCTGAAACGTCGCAAAAAAGAAGTTATAGTGAAAGTGCCACGATGACCTATTTGGAGTAGCGAAACCCTAGAATCCAAAGCTCTGATACCAAATGTTATGAAACCAGCTCACAAAAAGATAGAAAAGATAGTTGAACGCCTTAGAATTTAGCCTCTTCGAGGGGGAAACGTCCTTTACATTACACAAATGAACAATTCTTGGATGATACAAATGAAAATACCTCCTTTCTATATATAGGAGTCTAAGGGGTCATAATATAATCAGATACGACATAAAAATAATAATGTAAGGGCACAATAATAACAATAGTGGGCTTCTATGGGGCACAATAGTAACAATATGGGCACTACATGGGTACATCAATATAATAAGGGGGTTGTAGTAATAACAATAAGGGGTTACACTTGTAGTATAGGGGCCTAACAGATCTGGTAATTTGGATATTACAGATGGAGTAATATTTTGATCTACAAGATGTGAAATCCTAAAAAAAGGTACTTATTTCATCTTCATATTTAGAACCCAATCAATTTGTATGGTATAGATGGATTTATTATTGTAAACCACTTGTCACCTGGTCAATTTTTACACAATAAATGATAGCATATTATGAAGATACAAAGAGAAATACCTTCTTTAGCCAATTGATAAATCTCAAACAAAAGGGTTCAATGGTGAAGCACATTGAAGACTTACAAAAATTGAATATTAGGGTAAATGATATTCCAGAGGAGAATAGGATTGATGTCTTCTTAGGGACTTTAAAATATAACATAAAAAATGAGATTATCCTTTGGGAACTTGACTCATTGGAGAAGGCATTTAGGGTGGAAAGAAAAATTGAAAGAAAAATTATGGCATCAAGGAAGTCTACCACTCACAACTATAAAGATGGAAGTGTTTTGCTCCTAGTCTTCCACAACCTACAAGATTGACACCAGAAAAATTGGAGGAAAAAAGAGAAAAAGTGCTTTGTTACAATTGTGATAGAAAATAAACTAAAGGTCATAAGTGTGCTGAGAAGAAATTATTCTACATGTATTGTAAAGAGGAGGAAGAAAAGGAACAAGAAACATCAAAAGAGGAGGATATACACTAGGAACCAACCCTATAGAAATAAGAAATGAATATGATCATATCTTGTAATGAATTGGCAGTAATTACCACTCCTCAAAGTCTCAAGATAGAAGGATATATCAAGAAGAAAAAGGTAATAGTGTTGATTGATTCGGGTAGTACCCATCATTTTATCCATTGTAAAATAGCCAAGGAATTGAATTGCTTCATATATCTAGCACCAGAGTGTCAAGTGATGGTTGCAAATGGAGGAACTATAAATTTCTCTGGAAAGTGCCATAATATTAAGCTAACCACGGGGGAATATGTATTGAACAGTCCAATGCTTTCCATTCCAATGGGTGGTGATGTTGTACTATGAGTCCAATGGTTAAAATCTTTGGGGATGATAGCTTTTAATTTTCAAGAACTTTTCTTGTAACTTTTTTGGAAAGGAAAGGAAGTTGAATCAAGCGGTATTGCAGGGAAACCAATAAATATAATCAACTCTAATGGCATGGAAAAGCTTCTGAAGAAATAACAACGAGGCATAATTGCATAATTATGCTCACTAAGGGTTCAAACATCGAAATAATCTATTTCTCCAGATCTCCAAAAAGTCTTGGAAAATCATTCCAAGGTGTTTGAGACTCCCAAAGGCCTCCCACCTATTCGTGATCATGATCATGCGATTCACTTGATTCCAGGAAGTATTGCTCCAAACATCATACCTTACAAATATCCTTATGCCCAAAAGAGTGAAATTTAACATATGGTTGCAGAAATTCTAGAGGCGGGTATAATTCAACCTAGTCAAAGCTCTTTCTCTGCTATAGTAGTATTGGTGCACAAAAAGGATGGATCATGGCATATGTGTCCAAATTATAGGGAGTTAAACAAGATCACTATTAAAGATAAATTTCCCATTCCTGTCATTGATGAATTGTTGGATGAATTACATGGAGTAATTTAATTCACCAAGATGGATCTTCTTTCAGGATATCATAAAATTATATTGAAGATTGAAGATATTCCGAAAACAACATTCAGAACTCATGAAGGTCATTATGAATTTTTGGTCATGCCTTTTGGCCTTATTAATGCACCTTCCACATTTCAAGGTTTGATGAATTCCATTTTAAAACCATTCCTTAGAAAATTTGTGTTAGTATTTTTTGATGATATACTAATCTACAACAAGTCTTGAAAGGATCATGTTCAACATGTCAAGAGGGTGCTCACATTATTTGCGGAGAAACAATTATATGCAAAAACCTCCAAATGTTTCTTTGGAGTATAGGAGGTGGAATATTTGGGTCATATTGTATCTTCAGAAGGTGTTAAGGTAGGCCCTAACAAAATTACAACCATTAAGGAATGGAAAATCCCCACAACCATAAAGAATCTTCGAGGATTTCTTGGGTTGACAGGGTATTATCGCAAGTTTGTTAAGAATTATGGGAGAATAACGATACCTCTAACATCATTACTGAAGAAAGATGCATTTTATTGGACTCCAGAAGCAATGGAGGCATTTGAAGATCTTAAAGAGGCAATGTGCCAAGCACTAGTCTTAGCTATGCGAGACTTCACAAAAACTTTTATTGTGGAATGTGATGCTTCAAGAAATGGAATTGGTGCTATTTTAATGCAAGAAGGAAGACCCATTTCTTTTGAAAGTCATCCAATGAAAAGTATGTATTTACACAAAACTATTTATGAGAAGGAAATATTGGCAATACTACATGCACTAAAGCAATGGCGACTTTACCTAATGGGAAGGCATTCAAGGTAAACACAGATCATGATAGTCTTAAATACTTTTTGGAACAAATATTATCTTTAGTCTTTGGGTGAAAAAGATGTTGGGTTATGAATTTGAAATAATCTACAAAAAAGGGAAGAAAAATGTTGTTGTAGATGCACTCTCAAAAAAAATGAGGATGTGGAAGCATTGCTTTGTGCCATTTCTATTATCCAACCTGAGTGGATAACCAAAGCAAGGGATGAATGGAAGAATGATGAAGAGGTGTGGTAACTCATTCAAAAGCTGCAACAAGATCTGAGTACATCTGATACATTTAGCTGGAAAATTGATTCATTATGGTACAAAGATTGCTTATATCTTTGTAATAATTCCAAACTCAAACAAAATATTCTTTTGGCATTGCACACCTCTCCCATAGGACAACACTCAGGATTTTTAAAAAATTATCATAGGGTGAAGAAGGAATTTTTTTGGGATGACCTTAGATATTATATTAAGAAATTTGTGGTAGAATGTTTCGTTTGCCAACAAAATAAAGTTGAGATAGTTAAGATCCTGGGTCTACTACAACATTTACCCATTCCAAGTCAGCATTGGGAGGAGGTATGAATGGATTTTATCATAGGTTTAACCAAGTCTGAAGGAAATAGTGTCATCGTGGTGGTAATTGACAGACTTACCAAGAATGCACACTTTTGTGCATTATCTCATCTTTTTAAAGGAAACACAGTTTCCATTGTATTTATGGAAACAGTTCAAAAGCTTCATGGACATCCAAATATTATAGTAAGTGACAAATATCCCATTTTCACTGGAAATTTTTTGATGAAATTATTTTCTTGTTTGGGTACTAAATTAGATCGTAGATCATCTTACCATCCTCAACTGATGGGAAAACTGAGATAGCGAACAAATGTTTGGAAGGATATTTTTGTTGCTTTGTATATGATAAACATACACAATTGGTCAAGTGTTTACCTATGGGTTAATGGTGGTATAACACTTCCTTCCATACTATAGAAAAAATGACCCCATTTATGGCACTTTATGGATATCATCCACCGTTCATCACATCATATTTAAGAGAAAATTCTAAGGTTCATGTAGTGGAAGATCACATCGAGCATCAACAACAAGTTCTCCAACTCTTAAAGGATAACCTCACTTTGGCTCATAATAGAATGAAACAACATGCATATCAACATCACGATGAAAGAAGTTTTGATGTAGGCGATTAGGTATTTTTACGGCTATAACGATATAAACAAATTTCCCTCAAACAAGCTAAGAAGGATAATAAATTATCACCAAAGTATTATGGTCCTTACAAGGTGTTGCAAAATATTGGTACTATGGCATACAAATTGGAGCTTCCTACATCTTCCCGAGTGCACCCAAGTTTCCTTTTTTCATGTTTAAAGAAGGTTATAGGTGACAAGCTCCCAATTCAAACAATATTTCAAGAACTTGAAGAGGAGGAAAATCATATTGGAACTTGAAGAAATCACGGAAACCAAAACTTGATAGCTATGAAATCGATCAATTTTAGAGTATCTCATCAAGGAAAAGAACTTACCCTCTGAAGATTCCACATGGGAGGCTGATAATTTTATGTAGAAGCATCCAAAACTACTCAAGTGTTGAGTAAACCACTTTTTTGAAGGAGAGGGGCTTGTTAGGTCCCTATAATACTATTGTATTCCCTCATTGTTATTGTTAGTGTAGCCACCTTATTGTTATTGTTGTGCCCATGTAGTCCCCATATTGTTATTATTAAGCCCCATAAAAGCCCACTATTATTATCGCTGTGCCCTTACATTATTATTGTTATGTCGACTCTGATTATATTGTGACCCCTTAAACTCCTATATATAGAAAGGAGATTGTTTCATTTGAATCATATAAGAATTGTTAATTTATGTAATGTAAAGGAGGTTCCCCCCTCGAAGAGGATAATTTTTAAGTCATTGATCTATCTAATTGTGAGATGGTTGCTTAACACTTTCCCAAGAGAGATATGACTTGTGCTCCCAACATGACTCATAGAATCATGTGAGGAATCAACAATATGACTTATAGAGGTAGGTGACCCATTGTTAGTATGACTTGCAGTGACTAGACTTATGCCCCCAACATAAATTGCAGCAGCTGAAGGCTCATCTCACACATGACTAACAGAGGTTGGTGATGATTTGTGGAGAGAAGTATTCTTCTTCTTATTCTTCCTCTTTCTCTTCTTTTTAGATTTCTTATTACAACATGGAAGAGAAAGAGGAAACCTAGATTTCTCTGGTAATACCCGTTTGTTTCCCTTGAAATAAAGCGTTCATCTAAGAATCTTTAAGAACATTTAGAATATTCAGAGTGGACCATGGCCAAACTAGTAGTCCAACATTTAATCCAAAAATATTCAAAGTGGCCATCAAGGGGGTACCAAAGTTTCCAAAGAAAGGAAAAGCACAAGGATCCCTTTTTGGAGGGTTCCCTTGGTTGGCATCCACATGAGCATTGGCTGTACCCAACTAATACACAAATCCTTCCCTTACAGGATTGGTCAAATGAATTTTCAAGGAAGAGATATGCACAATCAAACCTTTTCCCTTACGAAGGAAACTCCACAATTTTAGGAGAAAGATCAAAAGCCTTTGAATGCCAGTGGAGTGGTTGGTCAGTCACTTAGAATCAAAGGTCAAAAGTGACAAGACAAAATCCACCTAAATCCAACTTAACACAAAGAGAAAATATCTCCCCTATCAAGTCCTAAAGATACAAACAAGCAAACGCTCCGGGTTGTTAGGATCAGACACCAAAATACAAGAAAATGAAGAAAAGGACCTCCCAAAGTTAGTTTGGGCTGATGAGGGCCCAAGCTTACTAAGGAAGGTATCATAAGTAGTTACACCAACCTCCATACAATAGACTTTTCCTGTGCAAATACCCAATCTTCACAAGGGAACCCTCTAGAAGTACTATGAAAGTGATGCAACGTCTACCTTAGGTACCATAAGAATTCCCCCCTGCACTCACCTATGTGGTCCATAGGAAAGGAAACTAAGGCCTCCAGCTCGTGATCAGAAGCTGAGCAGAACAATCATGGATGCGTGATCCAATAAGTAGGAGAGGGGGTATCTCTCTTTCCTTATCTTCATATGTCCTCGTGCTTGACTCCTGTGTTAGAGGATCTTTCTGGGATAGCTTAACACCACTATATTTCCACTCATTAATAAATTTTATACTTTCAGTTTAAGTGGCCTTGGAGATTTTACTCTCCACATCCTTATTCCAAGGTCCTAAATGCCCTAGACTAGTTAATGTTGCTATGAAAAAAAGAAATTCTAGTTCATTTTAATTTTAAGGACTCATTTTAGTTGGTTGTTATTTAGGACATAGGGAAATGGAAGTGCAACTGATGGTGTTATGACATGAAAGAAATCAATAGAAAACCTAAGCTACATGAAAATGAAATTCTTTTTCTTTGATGAAAAGTGATTTCTATAAAGGTTCTACGAGAAACTTAATAAAGAAAAACTCTTTTTCTTTTTCTTTTAAGCACTCACACATTCAAAACCTACCAAAAAAAAACTAAATGATGTCTAAAATGCATCTACCCTAATGCACACTAGAATGTAAATGAAATATTCAAATAAATACTTAAAGGTAAACAAATGTGATCACTAAGGTAAAGGCCAATTCACAAGCAAATAGAAGCAAATCCAAAAATAAAAATAACTCCTCAAAGCAAAAAGACTCTTAACCTTTAAAATAAGAATTCACACATTTGCCAAAAGCTCAAAAGACTACAAAGCCAAAAAAAAATAAAAATAAAAAATAAACACAAAGCAAATGTTTTTTGTTTTATTTTAAATATTTAAAGAACCAAAAAAGTTCAGAAAGGGGAAACAAGCAACAATTTCACGACCAAAAACATGAAAAAGACTCAAATCCCACTAGTCTTAAATGATCACAAAGATAAAATACTAGAGAAAAACAAGATACTTAATCACTTCAAACTATTTGGCCAGAAAGATACAAAAGACTCTGAAAATTAGAATGTTTCCAGAGAATTGAAATCTCTCATTCATCCAAGAATCACAAGCCCTTTTCGAAAAAAAATAAAGAGAAAGAAAAAAGAAGCCAACTTCTAGGTTGCAAAAGAAGAAAATAAAATACTGGGTTATCAACAAGTTTCAAGAGCAACAAGTCCTATTCCAGAGGCACAAAACAACTAGACACTTCATAAAGAAGATCTGGAACCCAACTTCAAACACAAAAAGCTTCAAAGGCCACAAACCCTAGGTTGACATAGGCATTTCTCAAACAAGATGAAATAGACCAACAACAATAGACATCAAAAAATCATAAACAAACTTGGTCAAGACCTCAACAAAAGCCAGAAATGAAAAAAAACCATTTTTTAAATACAGTCTGGTGTGTATACACGATTATGTATGAAGAAACACGTGTATACGCAGGTTTCTTTGGAAGAAACTATGTATGTATGCGACTGTATATAAGAAAAAGTGTGTATAAATAGAAAACTAAGGAAAAAATAAAAAGAAATCCCAGATCTAAAAGATTAGGCTGAATGACCAAATTACTTAAGACTCAAGAAGGCTGGAAAAAACCAAGAAACAACAAACTAAACCAGATCAAAGAACAACAACCCTTCTAGGAAATACTTGATGGTATTCCCCAATGGAGTTGGTAATTTTGTTGGAGGGAAAATTTCCCTAAGGAAAGGGTTGAAAGCCTCAACATAGCAGGGTAAGATCATCCAGCAAGAGAAGTCAAACAAGCATGCAAAACATACAAATTATCGAACTTGGATTTGGAGACATACCCGAGGGTCCTATGTTTGAAGATGTTCCCACAGGGTCCAAACCATTTGCTTCCTCCAAGATGTGCAGACCTGCAAAGAAATCACACAAGCATATACATAATATATAATTAAATGTGTATACATAGCAATATGTTAGATAATCATATATAAACATATAAACTATCATTCATAAGATGAAAATATATATCGGGAACAAGACATGAGCTTCTTTATTGATTAACAACAATAAGTATAGGAAAGATACAACCTAATCCAGGCCAAAGGCACCATCGAAGCCTTCCTCTAGATCTATCCAGTCCAAGCCATGAAGAAAACCTCTCTAATAAGTGCAACTAGATGCTAGATAAGGATTCTGAGCATATATGCAAAAGAAACCAGGGTTTCTTAGATACTGGGAGTGTAGGAGGCACGGGAAAATAAAACTTGATCTAGGAGAAATCTAGTATAATGTCGATATCCTTCTTCTTATATCAATTAGGCATTCCCAAGGGGTTTTTATATACCACCTCAAATTAATTATTTCAGTCAGGCCACAGGCTCAAATAGGCGGGCTCTCGGTCAAACCCGTAAACCCCGCCCCAAAAATAGCATTTTATTTTATTTTTTCATATTCTAAAATGTATATGCGGGTATAGTGTTATGGGACCCGCGTATATATGCGATTTAGTATGGGTGGAGTCACATATGGATTTTGAGATACTGTTTTTTAGTATAAAGTCAAGTATGCATAGGAAAAGGGACTTCCCAAGGCCACAAAAGAGGATTAGGTCTACAAGAATGTTAGATGAGGCTATAACAGTGAACCCAACAGTGATGAATTTTCCACGCGTCAAATTTTAATTAGAAGATGAAGGAAAAAAAATAGACCTTTGGGATTGGCTGGATGAACAATTTTTACTCAACCAATTCCACAGAGGGAACACCTTTTGTGTAATTAGAGAAATAACTAATACCTCAAATATTTTTGCAAACAAACAATCATAGTTAGTGTTGGCGGAAAATTGTAAAACAAAGAGGCCTTGGGCTCAGACATAGGGGGCAACAAAGGATTTGCTGCAGTTTAGCGTAATGCCGACATTTTCATCTTACTCAAAGGAAGGCGTTAGGATATTCTGACAAATAGGAAATAGTTAAGTATAACTTGGTCTAGTGTAGAGTTAGGTAAAGTGTGTCTCTTTACTATGTACTTTTGTAACTTACAACCCGACGGTCACGACATGTAGTGATTTGACGGTTCATTCTCTCCTCGGTATTACCGACACTTGATTTGTGGCTTAAAACCCGATTGGTCCATGATCTCTATTTAAAGAGCATGGAGGGTCATTTGTAGGGTAACTGTTCATGAGAGAAGCTTATGTAAATTTTCATTCTTTTATTAATAAATTGCTTGAAGTGGCCGCGTTGGCTTAGGCTGTGGACTGTTTCCCTCTTTGAGGGTTTTAACCACGTCAACAATATTGGTGTATTGATCTGTGATCTATTTGTGAGTGGTGTCCTTTGGTGTTTTGTCTGAGGAACTTACCTAGTAAATTCATACATGGTATCAGAGCTATTTGAGGGCTGCATCCATTGGTGATTCAAATCTGAAGCTAGTAGAACTGCATCCGACTTTCGTTTCCTAGATCTATTGTTACTAATTGCTTTCGGGCCAAGAGGACTGCTTTATTGTATTAGGAGCATCTGTTCCAGTGAGGAACACCTTTTGTTTGATGCAAAAAGGTTTCCGGTAGCCCTAGCTACTCCATTTTTAAGATTTAGAGGTATACAATGTTTATTTGCAGTTTTTAGTTATTTTCTCTCTGTTTATTTAGCTCTTTGTTTTTTTATTACCGGATCTATACCTTTCATTTTTGTATATGATCTTTGCCCCGTGACTCTGTGCGATCTGGGCAAATCAGAAACAGAAAAGAAGGATTTTTCTCATGCATATGCTCTTTTCTGCCGCACTTTAGTGTGATCTTGGAAAATCAGAAACATTGAGGAAAATATTCAGTTTCCGGCTAAAGCTAAGTTCAAGAAAGCATGCACCCCAAAGCTTCAGTGACTAACAAAAAAAAAAAAACCCCCTTCCATTCCATTCTTACTAAGTTGGGACTAGCCTACTTTGTGTTTGTTTCCACCTTCCATTCTAAAAGAGAAGCCTTCATTTCTCAAGGACAAGACTACAAGTCCCCTTCCTTTGATTCCTTTTGTGATTCTTTAATAAGAGAACAAGAAAAACTCTTACATCTTGGTCTTCTTAACCTTGGAAAATCTTTTAAGAAAGCCTTAGCCGCCTAGCAGCAATGAAATTCAAAGAATCCGAAGAAGCTGTATCCTAAAAAGAATGGTCCTAAGCCAAACAAGGGTCTTAAGCCATTTCAATCTCAAAATGAAAAATCATTTCAACAAAATGATAAAGAAAATAAAACAAAGGGAAGAATACTGATAGACATTGCCACTTTTGTAATCGAGATGGCCACTTAGGATCCAAATGCTTTAAGAAGATGGAAGCCTTGGAAGCAGCAATGAAGAAGCATAACATCCATTTGGAGAACTCAACAACTTCAACTTCATCTTCAGGAATAACACTTTCTGAATGTGGTTTTCAAGCACCTCGGTCTGGATATGCACTAAATGTATCTTCTTCTTCTCATTCTCATGAGTGGCTCATTGATTCTGGAGCTTCTTATCACATGGCCAAAAACAAAGCCATGTTTTCTTCTTTAAATGATTGTAAGACCAAAAATATATTTGTTGGTGATGATAGATCTCTTAATGTTGTAGGGACTGGAACTGTTCATATAGACAATGGTCAATTTAATAATGTATTATGTGTTCCAACCTTATCCTGCGACCTTCTATCTGTATATTAGATAGCTCATTCAGGTGAAGGTAAAATCATTGAATTTTCACCTCACGATGTTGTAATTAAAGACTTAAGATATCCTAGACAGATTTTAGCTATTGGCATTGCTGATGATTCTACAAGGTTGTATAAGTTTAACAACTTTGGGTCATCAAATCTTCCCTCGGTATTTGTTGCTCATAATGATGAAGTGAGCAAACTTTGGCATGAGCGATTTGGTCACTTAAACTATCACTCCCTTCGGAATCTATGTAAAGAAAATATGGTGACATGTCTTCCAATGGTATCTTGCATAGATGGTGTTTTTCCGAATGTGTACTCGAAAAACATCATCAGGATATTTTTGAAAAACGTGCCTCTTGGCACACCTTAGCCCCTTTACAACTTGTGCATAGTGATTTATGTGGTCCACTTCCAGTTGTTTCATTCTCTGGCTACAAGTATTTCTTAACTTTCATTGATGATTTCTCCAGACGCACTTGGGTATACTTCTTAAAACTCAAGAGTGAAGTATTTAACATGTTCTTGGCCTTTAAGGCCTTTGTTGAAAAACAATATGGACATCAAATTCTTAAGCTAAGATCTGATAATGGCGGAGAATATGTTAACAACAAATTCATCAACTTTTGCACTGAGAATGGAATTCAAATGCAACATACTGTTCCATATACTCCACAACAAAATGGTGTAGCTGAAAGGAAGAATCACACCTTAAAGGAAATGGCTAATTGTATGCTTCAATCTAAAGGACTTAGTCTTAATTTTTGGGTAGAAGCAATTAATTGTGAAAATTACATAATAAATCACACTCCTACTAAGGTTTTAAAGAATATCACTCCAGAAGAAGCATGGAGCTCAATTAAACCAGATGTAAGTCACTTTCGTGTTTTTGGAAGTGAAGCATGGGCCCATATTCCAGATGAGAAACATCAAGATTTAGAACCTAAGACTAGAAAATGTATTTTTATTGGATATTCTGAAGATGTCAAAGGATACAGACTTATTCCACTTAAGTCCAAAAATGTTATCATTAGAAGAGATGTAAAGTTTGCTGAAAATATATTGGCCTACGAGCCTAGTTCGGCGGATGTGCCACCTCTCTCTGTCCCTTCTACTTCTGAAAATATTTCTTCTTCAGATGAGGAAAGCAAGGATGAAAATCCTCCCCTACCTTCTCAGGATCCTCCTCAGCTTCCAAAATGGGTTCGTGCTACTCGAGATGTAGCAGGTGCTCTTGTCGGTGATGCTACAGATCAACAACGTACACATTCTCAGTTCGATAGAGCCTCTTCTTTACTAGCTCAAGCTTTAACTAATTATGATCCTGATACCTTTGCATAAGCTTCAGGCCATCCAGATTGGGACGTAGCTATGAATGAAGAATATCGTTCATTATTGGCAAATGATACATGGGATCTTGTTCCCCTTCCAAAGGGATGAAAGCTTGTTAGATGCAAATGGGTTTACAGAACCAAGTATGGACCAGATGGAAAAGGTGATAAACATAAAGCTCGTCTTGTTGCTAAGGGTTTTTCATAGGTTGAAGGCATTGACTATACTGAAACCTTCTCCCCTGTTGCCAAAATGAACTCTATCCGCCTTGTTCTTTACCTTGTTGCCTCTTTCAAATGGGAAGTCCATCAAATGGATGTTAAATCTACCTTCTTACATGGGTACTTGCATGACGAAATCTATATGTCACAACCTACTGACTTTATACAAACAGACTCCAGCCTTGTATGTTGGCTTAAGAAATCCCTTTATGGTCTCAAGCAAGCCCCTCAAGCTTGGTATGCCAAAATGGATAGCTTTCTTTTAGAAACTGGATTTTCTAGGTGTCATTCTGACAATACTGTCTACACCAAGAAAGTGGGAAAGTCTCTTATCATTCTTATTCTTTATGTTGATGATCTTATCCTTACTGGTAGTGATCCCAACCTTATAAACCATGTGAAGTCCAGCCTTAAAAAGAAGTTTGAAATGACATACTTAGGACACTTGCATTATTTTCTTGGTCTTCAAGTATTGCAATCCAAGGAAGGTATTTCCCTTTCCCAGTCCAAGTATGTATGTGATCTTCTACGCCATTTTCACATGGAAGACTGTAAGCCAGCCCCTTCTCCCTTTCATCCTGGAACCAAAATTTTAGTCACTTATACTTCCCTTGAAGTTGATGCTACCTTATACTGTCAACTTGTAGGAAAACTTTTGTATCTGATCCATACTTGTCCCGACCTTTCCTTTGTTGTTGTCCTTATTGCTCGGTTTATACAAAACCCACATGAACGTCATTGGAAAGCAGCTAAAAGAATACTTTGTTATGTTTGAGGTACAATTCAGTTTGGGATTCATTACAGTGCAGAAGCATCTCCTCTATTGGTTGGTTTCACTGATTCTAATTGGGCTGGTGACCCTGATGATCGAAAGTCTACTGCAGGTTATGTGTTCACTCTTGATTCAGGACCATTTCTATTTCTTTAGTAGAAGCAGAGTATCGTGGTGCCATAGAATCGTCAGATCTTGTCAAAGTTTGGCTTTCAGCAGCAGCATCCGACTACACTTTGGTGTGATAATCAAAGTGCCATTCAACTATGCAAAGATCCAGTCCAACATCAGCGTAGAAAACACATTGAACTGCACATGCACTTCATCAGAAAGCTCATTCACGACCATGTCCTTGAAGTGCATTATTGTTCAACAGATGATCAAGTTGCAGACATCTTTACAAAGGCTCTCACAGAGGTGAAGTTTACTAAACTTCAATTTATGGTTGGAGTTCAAGAAGTTGTCACTAAGGGGGGATAGGTTCTAATGCCTCCTTCCTTCTCCTACTGTGTCATATTTGTACATCCTTCAATCCTATCCCAAGTTGTTCTTAAGGGGGGATGTTAGGATATTCCGACACATTGGAAATAGTTAAGTATAACTTGGTCTAGTGTAGAGTTAGGTAAAGTGTGTTTCTTTACTATGTACTTTTGTAACTTACAATCTGACGGCCACGATATGTAGTGATCTCGCGGTTCATTCTCTCCTCGGTATTACCGACACTTGATCCGTGGCTTAACACCCGATTGGCCCATGATCTCTATTTAAAGAGCATGGAGGGTCATTTGCAGGGTAATCGTTCATGAGAGAAGGTTATGTAAATTTTCATTCTTTTATTAATAAATTGCGTAAAGTGGCTGCGTTGGCTCAAGCCGTGGATTGTTTCCCTCTTTGAGGGTTTTAACCACGTCAACATTACTGGTGTATTGATTTGTGATCTGTTTGTGAACGGTGTCCTTTGGTGTTCTGTTTGAGGAACTTACCCTGTAAATTCCTACACATCTCACCTGAGGTGTACAGTGACCTTAATAGGATAGGGATCAAGACTTGGAATTAAGGTGAGTTACATAAAGATCATTATTCACATCTACTCTAGAAATCATAGCTTCTAACATATAACCATCACAAAGTGTAACTTGCAAAACATCCAAAGTGAAAGATGACATCCACATTCATGCAAAATAATTTTTTTTAAAGAGTCCCAAGAAAACACATTTAGAACCATAGAGAAATCCCACAACTCTTTCCATTAGGCTTAAAGCATCATTACAGTCTAGCATAATTTCCCTTTAGATAGGAACATAAGAATCATCATACAAAGTAGCTCCGAATTAGATACACACATAACAAAACCAAGTCCAATAGGCTCAACGACAACATCCTAGCATATGAGATTTGCCTCCTCTTGTTGTCTTTTCCTTTAGCTTTTATAAACTTAGCTCACCTAAACTTCTAGTCTCTTCCTCAGATGCCATGCTCTTTCCTCCTTGGATGGTTTTGTGGCTTGACTGCGACTGCTCCATCTCTCGTTGATGACCTTTGCAACTTAGCTGCGCTTGCATGTCCCCATACTTTCTTCTTTCGACCTTTAGTGTGATGAACCTCATCATTGTGTAATTTTATGGGCCTTAATTCACCTCCTAGCTTAGTCAAATCAACTATTCTCATAGCTTATTGCATGCTTTTGATTATATTTTGTTTATGAGGTGAGTTAGAGTTGGATATTTTGCTTTGTGGTCTAATGTGCATTCAATGTAGGATTAAAGGAGAAAACCAAGGAATTTTGGAAAAGACCAAGGTCAAAAATCGAATGGGACAAGGGAGAGGGATTATAGGAGGTAAATACTCCTCATTTACTACCCCTCCATTTGAATATTCCTCCATCAGCTCGGAGTGCAAAAAGCCAAATCACGGGGACTAGAAGGCAACCGAGAAAATGAGAGACAAAGCACTAGTTTATCTCGAGTTTGGGAGATGAGTCTCCATAATTTTAAGGAAGTCATTGAAGACTTCAGATGTATAAGTAGAGAGACCTAGGACCTCAGTAGGATTCAGATTTTTTATTGTAAAACTCTACTCTATTTTCGAGCTGCAAGACTTGTGACAATCTTTTGATGTAATTTGTTGTTTGGTAATAAGAATGAGTTTTGGTTTGAGCCAGCATTGAGTTAACTCAGAGGGCTGAAGCTCTTGGGTTAGGGCCCAACCCTAGTAGCCAAGGCTCCTCTTGATTGTACATGTATGTTTAGTGTAGATTCATAATTTAATTGTTAATTTGCTTATTAGATGCACTTCCATTACAAGTAGTGTAGATTAGATTGGTTGTGTGATAGTTTGCTTCCATTTGTGCCTTTATTTCAAGTAGAAGGTTATCAAGGAGAAAAAGGATCACCACAAGGTTTTTAGCAGGTGTCTCGACCTCACTTCCTCCATCTGGGACCATGACTTGAGTAAGGGACCCTTAAGCAGTGCCAAAAACACAGATTTCTAGTTCTTTTATGAGCTTTGGAGTTTGCTGCCTTTAATTCAGTATTTGGTTAATGTTGCAAGGTATATTTCATTGTCATCTTTTCCATCTCCATTTATGCAATAGATCTCAATCATGCTTTCATTCCCTTCAACAACTTTATTCATGCATAATAAAGGCATTTTATTCATTAGTTCTGCTTCTAGTTTATGAAAATGTATCTTTTGTTGCATGACTTTTTGAAAGACACACATGTTTTATGCAGAGCAGGTGCTTCATGAGGAGACCAAGACTTCAGAGTCAACATCTACCTTCCACTTCATCCACCTTAGCCATTCCTTGTCTCCACCATCACCCTCACTAGTTTTTCATCATTTTTCATTGAAATTCTCATTAACACAGATGCAGAAAGATAAGCCATACCATTAACACAGATGCGGAAAGATAGCTAGAGGCTTTGATTTATATTATCATAAATAAGATTCGGATATTACAGAAGGATTATTTCTTTACAGAGATCGACTGTCGTCACTTTTACCGGACTTCATATCGTTCGTTGGGAACAAGTATTACCGGAGGCTACCTGGCGATGGACAGACACTGCCTCAGAAATCTTATGACAAACATTCAGACTTTTCCTATGGTTCAGCCACTTTAGGTTCTCACCAGTGCCGAGCACACTGATGCACAGGCTTCCAAACCAATACTATAAGACCAGAGTGATCTTTTCGTGATGCAAGCAGATCAGACACTATGGTCCGCAGATGCAGAGCAAGAAAAATCACTCGACTCCAGAATCACAAGACTCTAAACTCTTCAGACCCGAATGCCTCTCCTTTCTCAGGTCTCATCTATTTATAGGACTCATGAGGGAACAAGCATCTCATGAGTCATCAAAAAGATTGACAAAAAGCAATATGCTTCTGCTGACAGTAGGATGTACAGACTGACAAAAGTAAGATGCTTTGAAAGGACCAAAACCGGGCATGAGTGGACTACTCATGTTATCTCATCCCTATTCTGATACGGAAAGCCAGAGGCATATGGGGACCGGATTTACTTTATATTTACACCGAGGAGATTCGTACAAGAGAACCCTCAAAAGACTGAAAAGATGAGATTTTCATATCTCAATATTTACACAGTAGATATTCTTGATTGGGGAATCTACGCAAGACCCGTCCAACTCCATTATCGGTTGGAAAGACTTTACATCATGGTGTAGTAATCTACTTGAGGCCAGCTGTAGTGTTGGAGATTCCACCATTCAATCAAGTAATTTGAATAGTACTGGACCCATATCTCTTTCTCTGTTTCCAAAATATTCATGTCATGAAGATCTAGTAATTCCAAGTAGCTGAGATGAAGATAAGGATTGTGTTCTGCACTTATCTGCTGATGAAAATCTTCATAATTGGAATTATTGCTGGTGTAAAGTATTATTTCTTTGTAGCGATTCATTACGAACCAGCGTATATGGCCACATCTTTGTACTCCTTGTAGAAAATCAAGATCACTCAGATTTACAAGATCATTGATTGTTTTTCTTAGGACATCTGTCAGGCATGGTGTCTGCAGACTGAAGTTAGGAATCTTTAATAAGGTGAAGGAATGTGGTTTCAAGATTAATGGAGATAATCCATAAATCTTCCACCAATCTAAGAACCACTCTGGAAGTGGATCTTCTTCTTCCATATCTTCGACTGGCATGTGCTCATACCAAAAGGAGAACTGCACAGAGTAAAATAAATTAGTTACAAAATTTTGTAATCCCATAGCTGTGTAGAATGCTTGTTCTTGCTGTTCTTCATCAAAGTTGTCTCGATCCAAGAAGTTGCAAAATCTTCTTAGAGTAATGTGGTAACTAGTGATCCGTGTACTATCTTCTTCATCTCTTTCTAGCCTATAGGCTATGCTTCCAACATGTCTGAGATAATCAAGAGCCTCTAAAGCTTCTTCATTCATTTCATCTTGAAGTGGATCTGTCCATTTGTATGGTATACCAACTCTCTGTCTGACTTCTTTGATTGGGATCCCGTTATCCTCATGGTCAAACAGATTCTTCTGTAAATTGAAAGAAACCCATCCAGTGGATGTTCCAATTTCTACTTCTTCTTGATTTCTTCAGATAAAATTCAGGGATAAGGCGTGCATTGAATGTTCTTCAAGAAATTCTCTACTTAGCATGTCAGCAAAGCTATTTTTATCTCCTTTGACAAACTCGATATCAAAAGAATATTGGCTGAGTTGCATTACCCAGCGCACCATGGCTGCGTCTTCAAACTCACACTTCTAAATAGCAAACTTCAGGGCTTGACAGTCTGTTCTTACTGTAAAGTGTGTGTAAATGACAAAGTCTTTAAACTTGGAAATGCCAAGGCATACTGCTCGCATCTCCTTTTTAAGGCTAGACCAGTTCAACTGGTTCTTAGCCCAAAGACCAGAGGGGTATTGAAAAACTTCTAGTGCCTTTTTATCTGTGGGGTTTTCCTGACATAAGAGTGCACCCCAGCCGGCATGACTTTCATCTGTCATTATGATATTTTTCCATTCTTCTCTTATAGGTGAAAGGGGCTGTATATTTCTTACTCTTTCTTTAATTCTTCGGACTGCTTCAGTGCAATCTTTATTCCAGGGAATAGGATCTTTCTGTAGACGTTTATTTAGCAACTTTCTTTCCTAAGCACAATGTTTCAGGAACTTTGAGATATAATTTAAACTGCTTAGGAATCTTTGTAACTGATTTTTATCAGTTATCTCATCAAGAAAATGATCAACAAAAGTGAGACTCCTTTGTATCACACTGTAGGAACCATACTGAATATTGTATCCAAGAAAGTCTATCAAGGTTTTGAAAAGCTTCATCTTGGACGCAGAGAGGAATATTCCCATTTTTTTCACTCTTTTATAGAAGATCTTTAGATGCTTGATATGTTCAGGAATGTTATTAGAATGAATCAGAAGATCATCTATATACTTTTTTAGAAATTCATCCATACCTTCAAAGGTTTCATCCATAATTCTTTGGAAGGTGGATGGAGCATTGATCAGGCCAAATGGCATAATGTTCCATTCGAAATGTCCTTCAGGAACAGAGAAAGCTGTCTTCCATTTGTCTTCTTCTTTGATCCCAACCTACCAGAATCCAGAATTCAAATCGAATTTAGAAAAGATTTTTGATTTGGAAATCTGTGCCAGAATGCTTGATGGTTTGGGCAATGGATAAGCATCATAATCCAAAATAGAATTCAGGGGCTTATAGTTAACAACTAGTCTTGGTTTGCCCCGGGCCTGTTCAGCATGATTATTTACATAAAATGCAAAGCAAGCTATAGGGCTCTTGCTTTTCCTAATTAATTCCTTTTTTAAGAGATCTTTGATTTCTGATTTGCATGTCTTTAGTTGCTCTTCATTCATAGCAACAACTTTAGATCTTCTGAGCTTGCCATTAAAATATTTCTTGAGTGGCAACTCTACTTCTTGCTTCTTTATATGCCAGAATGCATTCGGATCATCAGAGCAACATTCTCTGAATTTGGTTGTTATATCTGCAATTTCTTTGGCATATTTTCCATTGTTAAGAAGTTCTTCTGCTTTTAGAACTTCTTTCTTCACCTCCATTTTGGCTAAGAGATGTTCCATTCTTTCAATCCTAGATATTCTATTTGGAGAATTAGGATTAATAAAAGGAAAGAAAATTTCTTTTTCATCCAAGCTAACAAAATAACCATACCTTCCTGATGCTCGATCTAGCTTGGCGCCATGCTTCTCAAATTTTTGGAAGAAGGGAGTCCCAAGGTACATGGCACAATCTATTCCCGGGACTATTGGACAGAGAAGATGAACTCCAGTGGCTTCTGTCAAAAAGATATTTACATCTGCTTCATGTTTTGTAGGAATAGTTCCACTGGCAGTTATCACCTTTGGATACTCTGTACGCCTCCTTAAATGTGTTGGAACAACTATATCACTGACAATGTTTAGGCGAGATCCAGTGTCCATCAAAACTTTCGAAAACTCTGTGTGATTTCCAATTTGTACCTTTAGTTTGACACAGTACATTACATCTTGGTTTACATAGTGACAACTCAAACCCGATCTTTCTGCTTCAGACTCATCATCTGAATCTTTCTTTTCAGGACCTGGTTTAAAATATGATGTAGAAGCTGTATTTGAATGAAGTAATTTGACAGAAATATCTCTGTGATTTTTTATGCATAGTATTTTATTTTCTTTTACTGTTTTCCTCAATTATTTAATAGCCATATGCATGGCAGGCAATGTCTATGGTAGATCTTTGCCAAATTCTTCATTCTTGAATTGTCTCGTTAGTGCTTCTACTGAAAATAATGATGCAGGGGGAACATAACCTCGATTTGAAGATGACTTTGAGGTTTTCTTTGAAAGATGATTAGTTAGCATAGATCTGTACATTTCTTTTAGTTGCAGATCACTAGCTGCCATCATCTGAGTGAAGAGATTTCTGCTAATCTCATCATCTTCACTTTTCATCATACGTATCATATTGCACTTGCGAACATCAGGATCACTGCAGTTACAATCATTGCAATTTGTGCAATAGGGGTCTCTGCAGTATTCTTCTTCTTCTAAGGAAGAGTCATCTGCAAAGTTCAATTCATTCTCTGATTCTGAATCAGAGGAGATTAGCTCATCACAACTGCTTGGAAGGTCAAAGTAATTTACTTTACCCTTTTTGTTCTTATAGGCAATTTTATTTTTAGAGAACTCTTTCTTATTCTCAGGACATTTATTAGCAGTGTGTCCTTTCTTTTGGCAGTTGTAACAAATTACTTCTTTGGAAAACATTTCTGTTTTTTTGTATGGCTTTGGTTTTCTGTGCTGATCGTATTTTTTGTGGTGAAGTGGGGAATTCTTCTTGGTGAATCTCTTTTTCTTTCTTCTCACCCCTTCAGAATTGCCAGCTTTGCCCAAATGCCATTGTTTATATAGATGCTGATAGCCATGCGGCTTCTTAGGATTAGTGGCGGCACGTGCAATCTTCATCTGAGAGCAAAGTTCAACAATGACTGCCTTAACTGCTTGTCGAATAATGCCAAATTTGTAGTCTCCAATTTTGCCGGGGAGTTTAGCTACAATTGCTGAAGAAACCCAGTTAGGTAGAGAGGCAACAAAAATCTCTTTCCATTTTGGTTCAAGAATTAAATCAGGAGAAAGAGTATGGAGACGATGCAGATATTCATTGAAATATTCATCAAAGTGCTGCATGTTGTTCAGTTTCATTGCAAGCAGAGTAATGACAGTTATATCATTGGTGATCTGAGGAAATCCAATGAAATTGACTGTGATGCCATAAATCAAACAACCTATCATATTATTTACAGGGAGAGTAGTGACGGGATCCATATATGTAGTGCCATCTGCATTTAGAATGACTGATTGTTCCCATTGTGAAAGCAGAGTAGCTAATTTTAAAGTCTCAGCTTTAAGCCAAGAGTCTAATGTACCTTCAAAGCCAGCTATTATTCTTCTTTTAGCATTTATTGGACCAATTTCATCTGCAAGATAAGTACGATAACATACAAGCATAGAATGCAGAACAGACATTACTTCGGCTTCGGTACAATTGTCAATGTTCCATGAATAAGTGGAACTTGCTGACCAATCCTTATGATATTCTGATTTCATTAAATCACGACGGTCAGGAGCAGGGTTCCAAGTAGAAGTCCAAGTAGATCTAGAAGTAGTAGCATGGACTTGCTGGTCAATGTCAGAAGTCTCCTTTTCTTCAGAAGGATCCAATTCTGAAATACCAAATTTTTCTTTATCTTGCTGAGAAAAATTATTTATGCAACTTTCTAGTTCTTCAAGTTTAGGTGTATCATCTATCTTATTGATACTGGTAATTGCTGCATCTGATTTTTCTTCTTCTTCATCATGACTAGATGAAGCAAAGAACTCTGAAAAACTTCCTTTGAATTCTTTAGATTCTGCTTCTTCTTTCTTTGAACCAGGAGTGTCTTTAGGGACCGGCTTTGGAAGTGGTGTAAAGAAACTTGGATTAGCAAATAGAGAGTATGGATGAGAAGAAGTGGGAGGAGGAAAGTTTATAATGCTTGGAGTTTTGATTAAACTTTCCATAGAAGGAGAAATAGAATAAGGAACAGTAGTAATTGGATTGGAAAACAAAGTTGCAGATTTATAGCTTTCAGTATTTGGCTTTTTCTTTAAAGTAGCTAAATCTGAAGAAACAATTTTCACATGTCCTTTTATCAAATCTAGATTGTTATTGACTCTAACAATCTCTCGTCCATGAGTAATTGCTACATCATGGATCTGCTTTTCTGTCTTTAAAGACAGCTTATCAAGACTCTGTGCTATAGTCTGATCATTTTCAGCCAAGGTCTTTACATGCTCATTTAAGTACATAGTATTGTAATCTTGCTTTTGCAAAATTCTATCCAGAAGTGCTTTCATTTCACTATTTGCTTTTTCTAAATTATCAAATTTAGCTTTAGCAAATCTTTCCAGGCTAGATAGAGCAATATTAGTCCAATTAGTATCAGCTATCATATCTTTGGCTGAAGAATTTGGATCATCTGGATGGGAAGGAAAAAGTTTATACAATTTCCCATCTTGTCCTCTAATGACCAAATTTTTCCAAGGAGGAAAATCATTTTCAGTTTCAAAAATATTTCCATCAAGGAGCTCCCATTTATGCTTTGCAGGGGTTCCTGATCTTATCATGTTTATTCTAAGATTAGAACAAACTTCTCTTACTAGTTCTTCTCCCTTTTGTCTGATATAAACCAAATTTCTAGGGGTTTTTGGTTTACTTATCATTTTTTGAACTTTTGGATCAAACTCTGGAATCCTTAGAGGAGAAGGAATTATTACAACATTTTCAGCCATTTTTTCATCAACAAAATTTTCTGGATCACTTAATCTTTTCTTCTTTGCTTGATTTCTGAAAGATTTCATCAAGGCATCTTCTACTTGATTAATTGACGGATAATACCATTCATAGAATGATATCCACTGATTATTAATAGTCATCCAGGCTTTCCATGAATCACTATTTTGCTCATTAAATTTCCTGCGATCCTTTTTCTCTTACAACAACATTTCTTGCATATAGAGATGCTCTTTTTCATGAGTAAAAATATCCCAAAGGAACATTTTCTTTTTCCAAGGATCAGCTGGGTCATAAGGGCCAATTCCTTTAAAGATTTTCAGAAAAGAGAGGATTTCTTCATCGGATGGAATCACTACAGACTCTGGAATCTTGTCTATAGGATGTCTTCTATATTCTGGAATTTGAGAAGGATGTACGAAGCCTAATCCTGAAGTAGAGGTTGGGCTGACTGACTGAACAAGCATTTCTTCACAAGGGTTGAAGAATGCAACTTTAGTATAAGTCTTATCTGGACAAGCAAAGTCTTCAGCTGGTATAAACTTGATCATATTTATATGAAAGTCTTGAGATGATTTTCCATGAGGGTTAGGAGGATCATTTGAAAACTGACAATATGTCTTGGAACAATGATCTAAAGATAAGGCATTCTGAGAAGAAGAGGATGGATTGCTGAACAGATTTTTTAAAGCTTAAAAAACAGCAGGGTCAATGACAATCTGCTGAGGAATTTGTACAGAAGGAATGATATTTGAAGAATTTGTATTTACAGTAGGAATAGAAGTGACAACAGTGTCAGAAGGATTTGATCTGGGAAATCTTGTGATAACTTTGTCATCCATCTCGGTTATTATGGATTGAGCAGCATGTACTGTCCTTTTTGCAGGTTTTTTCCAGTTAGTAACCCAATCATCTGGAGGACACAGACGTTTTCTTGAAACAGAGACCGGGGCAAATGGGTTACAGGATGAATCATACTGAATAAGAGTAACTTTTCCATCATCCTTGTCTGGAGTATGCAAGACTGCAGGAATAGTTGTATTGTAAAACTGAACACAAGTAATATAAAATATGGCTAGATTTTTGGATTTAGACTTAAAATTCTCATAGCCTTGTGTTTGTATACCAAGAGTCTAGCCATCTCTTATCTTGGATATTGACTCTTGAGTGCTCCTAGACCTTCTAAAACTCCATTCCACCCATCAAACACCTTTCCTAAGCCTCCCAACACCTCCAACACCTCCAACACCTCACAATTAGTGATCAACTGTATCCTGTAGGTTTCCTGTAATTCCTACAGGATCATCCTGTAGGTTTTCCTGAAACGATCTGTTTTGAGGCTGAATTGATGGGAAACCTCTAGGAAGTCACAAAATTCCTCGTAGGACCCCTCCACACCATCCAACCACTTCATAAACCTTCTAGCCATCCTCAAACACCTTCGATCCACTTGTCACATCCACAAGAACAGTTAGTTTGCATACTTGATTTTTCCTAAAAAGACAAAAAAAGTGAAAACAAATTTAGTTTAGTTTCTTTACTTGCACATTAGTATTGCTTGATGCTTTTTACTTCTGCAACTTAGATAGTAGCATTTTTTTATTGTTGATTTAGCATTTCTGCTTAACATAGCTTCTTAAATGGTTAATTAGGGTATGGTGTGGTTTAGCATTACATGTTGGCTTTCTCCATTACTGCAGTAGAGTAACTCTCTTACAGTAGATTTGCCTTTCTTCCATCAAAGAATCAAGATTCTTCTGACTCTATAGAAGTCTGGCTTGGAACCCCAGTGGTATCTCACCAGCTGAACAGTGAAAACAGGTAAAACCATCACTTTTACTTGTGCATATAGCACTGTCACCTCCAAGTTTGTATGAACCCTGGGTTGATAAGTGACGCTGGTAGCCCAAGAGTTGCAACATCCTTGCTGCAATACTGGCGCTCATCATGTTTTGGCACTGTTGCCGAGGAGGTGTCTGAGTAGAATGTGATTACTACTTTCTTTTCTTCTATTTCTTGTATTCAATGTTCTCCCATTAGTTTATTTATGCAAAAGTAATCTAGTTGTTTCCTTTCTTTCATTTTGCATTATCTACTTTTCTTTCCATTTTTCAAGTAGGATTTCAATTCAGCAAGTAGTTTTTAATTCTTTCAGTAATTCCCATTCAATCAACAATTTCAATTCTGCAAGTACTTTCCAAGTTTAAAAAAATTAAAAAAATTTACAAAACCAACCCAAAAATATTTCCTTTCATGCCTCGTAGGAATAGGGACAACTTAGGGAAATTTTTTCCAAATACCCCCACTACATCCAACAACCAACCTTCTCTCTTCTTCGGTGGCTGTGAACTGGAGGAACCCTTAGGTGAGAAACCTGACATATTTGAAGAATCTACAGTGGAAGAAGAAGAAGAGGAACCCATTCCTACTGAACCGATGGAAAAAAACTGAAATGGCAGAGGGAATAAAGAGAGAATTGAGGGTGCCTTCCCCAATAGGGAAACCAATGGGGACACTAAGATGAAAAATATAAGCCCCTCCGCCCTACCTCATTTCCATGGCCTGACCACATAGGACCCCGACACTTTCCTGTTTGAGTTTGTTGTTGTATGCCGAACCTATGACTATACAGATGATGAGAAAATGTTAAAACTATTTCGATCTACCCTCAAGGATGAAACATTGCGCTCATTCATGGGTTTACCTGGAGATAGCATTACAACTTGGGCTCAGATGCAACAGGCCTTTAACAAAAAATATTGGGACTATTGTCGGTCAAAGGATACTAAAGAAGAGGTTTTTAGGATGACCATAGGCAATGATTAATCCTTAGAAGACTATGAAGAAAGATTGCATCTTAGTTACAAAAGGGCAAGGTGCACACTTGACCCTGAGTCACTAAAGCTGGTCCTGTGTAGGGGAGTAAGAGAAGATCTTTTGGATACCTTACATTTGTTAGCAGGAGGAGATATCTACCAATTACCCTATGAGGATATCAAGATTGTCTTTAGAAACCATTCTAGGGCAACCATGAAAAAGGGTAGGGGTAGTCAACCTATGGCCAATACATCATCTTCCAACTCATCCATCAAGTGTGAAATTGGAAACATGCTTCAAAAGTGAGATGCTGCAAACCCTTGCCTTGCAACTGGACACGATGAACATTAAGAGGAAGCAGAGAGAGCATTGGCCATCTTTTGTTCTAGATGCACCAGTAGGCACCCTAGGAATGAATGTCCATTGAAATCTATTGAAAGTTGCTCGGTCTGTGAAGAAAACGACTCCACAGACAAGTGCCCTTCTTTACCCAGACTCAAAGCTGTATATCAAGGAGATGAAGGGGTCACTGAGCAAATTTGCTACATTAACCAAAGGAGACCTCCTGGGCCTAGACCATATCAGCAGGGCATGCAAGGGTCATCCCATGCATATTACAACCCCAGCCAAACCACAACTATACCTTCTTGGCGCCCCCCTACTATTTCTGGGAAAACTGGTGTCTTTTCGATCTGGTAGTCCCACTAAGACGGGTAGCTATATTAGAAACAAACAATTCAAAGAACTTCGAGATTTCCTTTATGTATGATAGATAAGAGAGAAGCAAAAAGGACCAACCTGTATCTTCCGCTTGGCTCCTTGCTTGTTTCCTCTCTCCCTTGATAGAGCTCGTCACTCTTCTCCTACTTGTCCCACTCTAGAGAATACCTGTAGAGGCAAAACGACAAAACACTATCAAAGCATCTCGATCTATGATATCATAAACAATTGTAGAATCATAAATACATTAACCATACAATTGCATCCACAAATAAAAATATTCATAGATACACGATTATATGGAGGAAAACTCAAAGAACCTTATTGATAGTAGAAATAGAAGAGAGGATTACAACCCAGCTATCTGATCCAGCATCATCCTCCCAGCATCAAATCCCTCTTCACCTCATGAAAAGCAATATCACACAACAATACAATTTCTATTCTCAAAGAGAAACCAATAGCACTTCTTTACAAATTACAAAATTCCAGCCTCTAGATCTCTCATATGAGGGATCCATTTATAGATATTTGCAGAGGGGTGAGTCAACTTCTGGGTTTTTTATTAGTGTCATTCCACTGATAGTTCTTGGTTCTACTTGGAGATTTCATTGATCCCTTACTCATCCTTGGGCGAATTCAGAGAGGCAAGTGTCATATGAGAAGCTTCTACAAGATTCTTTGGGTTTCCACTTAGCAAACTATCTCTGTCATTTGTCTACTCTCGCTCATCGCACCCCACAGAAGGATCTTTCAGTATGCATCGCACCTGGCTAGTGTAGCAGCTAGTATGTATTGTACCTTGACCATGGAGTAGTCTGTATGGTCCAATTTTGGCCAGTTCTGAATGGTTTTTTAGGTGGAACTTCTGGGAAATGATGTAATTAGTTGACCATGATTCTTTAGGGTATGAAACAACACTTTTAGGGGTTTAAGAGCCCTTGGTTTATCGACATATGTGATTGGGGTTGCAGTGCCCAAATATGTCTATAACAGTTGCCCCCTAAAGCATGAGGTCATAAATCTTCTGATGTCGGGTGAAATTCTTTATCATGAGGATCCGAGGTATTCGAACTGGAAGGTAACATGTATAAAATATAATACAATACATCATCTTCATATTATTTTCATGATCTAGCTGAGGCGGGCATTCCCATGCTTAGCTTTATAAATTCATTTTCATGTACATAGGATAGATAATCGTCTGCTATTGCACACTGGTGATTCTTGTAGAGTTATCATCCCTTAGCTTGGATGATCATCTGTGTAGCTTCTGTGTACATTTGATGTCTTTATTTTCCTAAATATATCGCAGCCCGGATGGATGAAACTAGATCTGGGGTCTTCAAACTCGTTCAATCTTCGTCTGATGTACAAGTCGATCCATGTGAAAAGATGTTATGAAGTTGAACATGGAAAGACATCACCTGATTACCAGCCAATGATGTAAGCTGTGAACAGGCACGAGAGGTATCACCGATAATGATAATGACCCTCAAGGTACTACAGTACAATTCATGTGGTGTGAATATATGATCTTAGGAGGTTATTGAGCTACCACAAGGGTACTTAGGATGTTTGCAAGTCAGATGTTTAGTTCATAAACCAACCCGGAGTTTGACTGAAGCAACATTGATATACTTTGCACTTGCATAGCAAAAGCAGTTTGAAGGCTAGCTGGCTTAACTTCAAGCTCTGTCTGTAGTTTATAAAACAAACAACAATAACTAACAATCAAACTATTTTTTCCCCAGCGGAGTCGCCATTTTTTTCTGAGAAAACTAGTGTCTTTTTGATTTGCTAGTCCCACTAAGACGGATAGCTATCTTAGAAACAAACAATTCAAAGCACTTCGATATTTCCTTTATGTATGATAGATAAGAGAGAAGCAAAGAGGACCAACCTGTATCTTCCGCTTGGCTCCTTGCTTGTTTCCTCTCTCCCTTGATAGTGCTTGCCACTCTTCTCCTACTTGTCCTGCTCTAGAGAATACCTGTAGAGGCAAAACGACAAAACACTATCAAAACATCTCGATCTATGATATCATAAACAATGCAGAATCAGAAATACATTAACCATACAATTGCATCCACAAATAAAAAGATTCACAGATACACAATTATATGGAGGAAAAATCAAAGAACTTTATTGATAATAGAAATAGAAGAGAGGATTACAACCCAACTGTCTGATCCAGCATCATCCTCCCAGCATCAAAGCCATCTTCACCTCATGAAAAGCAAGATCACACAACAATAAAATGTCTATTCTCAAAGAGAAACCAACAACACTTCTTTACAAATTACAAAATTCCAGCCTCCAGATCTCTCAGATGAGGGATCCATTTATAGATATTTGCAGAGGGGTGAGTCAAATTCTGGGTTTTTTATTAGTGTCATTACACTGATATTTCTTGGTTCCACTTAGAGATTTCATTGATCCCTTACTCATCCTTGGGTGAATTCATAGAGGCAAGTGTCATATGAGAAGTTTGTAGAAGATTCTTTGGGTTTCCACTTAGCAAATTGTCTCTGCCATTTGTCTACTCTCGCTCATCGCACCCTACAGAAGGCTCTTTCAGTGTGCATCACACTTGGCTAGTGTAGCCAGTATGCATCACACCTTGACCATGGAGCAGTCTGTATGGTCCAGTTTTGGCCAGTTCTGAATGGTTTTTCAAGTGGAACTTCTGGGAAATGATGTAATCTATTGACCATGATTCTTTAGGGTATGAAACAAAACTTTTAGGGGTTTAAGAGCCCTTGGTTTATTGACATATGTGATTGGGGTTGCAGTGCCCAAATATGTCTATAAAACCTGCTCATCCTTCCTGGTCTACACACCCTCCTCGGTACTATGCATCTCAGTATCACTCCCAACTAGCCAGCTGGTCATTTCAACCTTATGCTCCACCACAACCTCAGTGGAATACACCACTCCATGGGTAGAGACCCTAATACAACAATTCTCCAGCTCTATTGCCTCGATCACCTGCCCAACCACGGCTCCTACACTCTGCTCCACCCAAGCAACCCCAGATGCCTACCGAACCAAATTCGAACCCGAATAACAGGCATGCTCAACAAGTATACAGTGGAGAGACATCATATCCAGCTTATGCTGTGGAAATCCAGGAGATTAACCTGAGATCTGGGAGAGTTCTCCCGGATAACCAAACTCCACCTCCACTTAGGGACATTGAGGAAGAAAGAGAGGAATGCAACCTTAAAGTAAGTCCACCCTTTCCTGAGAGATTATCCCAACCACTCCAGCCTACCCTAGAAGAGATTGAACTTCTGGGAGAATTGAAAAATCTATGTGTAAAGATCCCACTTCTCCAGGCAATAAAATATGTTCCCATTTACAATAAGTTGATTAAGGAGAAGTGATTCAAGCATCCAAGGAGGCGAAAAAGGGATGCCCCTACCATTAATGTCATTGGGCAGCCGTCCGACTTAATGCTGAGGTAGGTAATATGTCCAAAATATTTGGACCCTGGAATCCCTGTAGTAGATGTGCACATCAATGGCACCATTGTTCCACACACTCTGATCGATCTTGGGGTTGCCATTAATGTGACGACCACAACAGTTCTGCAACTTGCAGAACATTCCACAGTAACCCCTGAGGGAATTGTGGAGGATGTGATGGTCTCTATTGACTCCTGGGTGTACCATAGAGATTTCCTAGTTCTACAACCTAAGGCTAAGCTTACTAGTTACCCTCTCATCCTTGGGAGGCCATGGTTGGCCACTGCCAATGCTTACATTAGCTGCAAAGCTAGGAATATAACCATCAAGAATGGGCATATGTCCAAGTAGTTAGTCCTATACCCTCCTGCTCAACCTTCTCTAGAGCATGACTTACCTTTATGGTTTGAGGAGGAGGAAGAAGATGAAGTTTATTCCGCCCAACTTTATGCTTTGGAAGCAACCATGGAAGGAGGACAACAAGATGAGGATGACTCGATTGAACACCTACTCCAAAGTCAAACTCTCGGTTCATTAACTTTAGAAGAAGCAGTAAAGGAAACCTAGAACAATCATCCAATTGACTTATGCTTGGCTGATTCCAACCCACTCCATGTCAAAACCATAGAATTCAGCCCAGAGGGAACCTTGAAAATCAATCCATCTCTTTCTGCCCTGGAAGAGGAGAAGCTATGCAACATGTTAAAGGAAAATCTAGAAGCCTTCGATTAGAGTTACAAGGAAATGAAGGGAGCATACCCCTCAATGTGTACTCACCACATATACATCAAAGAAGGTTGCGAGCCGGTCTAGAAAACACAAAGGAGGATGAATCCAGCTCTTAAAGATATAGTCGAAGAACTGCAAAAACTGCTAGATGTAGGATTCATTTACCCTATCTCCGACAGTGAGTGGGTCTCTCCTTTGGTGTTAGTTCCCAAGAAAAATGGTAAGTGAAGAATTTGTGTCGATTACAGGGAGTTGAAAAAAGCCACAAAGCAGGATCATTTTCCTCTAGCCTTCATTGACCAAGTGTTAGATGGCCTGGCAAAGAAAAAGTTTTTCTCTTTCCTAGATGGATTTAGTGGGTACAACCAAATCCAGATCTACCTAGAAGACCAGGATAAGACCACATTCACTTGTCCTTGGGGTAATTTTGCCTATAGGGTCCTTCCTTTTTTCCTATGCATTGATCTTGCCACTTTCTAGAGAGCAGTCTTGAGTATTTTCGCCGAATTGGTCCATGATGTGGTGGAGATTTATATGGATGATTTTACACCTTATGGTTGTGATTTTCAAGAAGCCTTGTCTAACCTAGGCAAAGTACTACACAAATGCATTGAAATGAACTTGTCTCTCAGTCCTGAAAAATGTGAATTCTTAATGACTGCAGGGACCATGCTAGGTCATTCAATATCTCAGCAAGGACTGCAGGTGGACCCAAACAAAATAACTATCATCCAAAGGGTCCCACCTCCTCAAAAGCAGAGAGATGTCAGAAGTTTCCTAGGGTTAGCTAGATACTACTGAAGGTTCATAAAGGACTTCAACAAGTTGGCCTCTCCTTTATTTGGTTTGTTGGCCAAAGATTTTGAGTTTATATGGTCAAAAAGCTGTCAAGAGGCCTTAGACATCCTAAAGGATAAGTTAACCACTGCACCAATTATCTGAGGCCCGAATTGGGTCCTTCCCTTTCATATTCATGTTGATGCCTCACACAAGGCCATAGGAGCAGCCCTAGGTGAGATAGATGAAAAAATTCCTTATGCTATCTATTTTATCAGTAAGAAATTATTAAAGGTTGAACTAAATTATACAATGACCGAAAAGGAACTCCTGGCTGTTGTGCATTCATTAAACAAATTCAGGCATTATATTATAGGCTATCAAACATTTGTGCATACTGACCATGCTGTGATCAAATATTTAATGAACAAACCAGATGTGAATGCTTGAATTATAAGATGGTTACTTTTATTGCAGCAATTTGATCTAACCATTGTCGATAAGCCTGGTAAGGAAAATTTTGTTGCAAACTTTTTGTCTAGGGTAAATTTTCCTACAGGTGAAGAAGGAATGGTGGATGACCAGTTATCGGACGAGCATTTATTTTCTATTTCAGTTCTCTCTCCATGGTTTGCTGATATAGCAAACTATTAGGTATCAGCACAGTTCCCACCAAACTTGTCCTCCAAAGAAAAGAGCAAGATAGTTAGGAAAAGCGCCCCCTTCACTTGGATTGGGGGAAATGTTTTCAAACTTGGCCCAGATCAAATATTGAGAAGGTGTGTCAGGGAGGAGGAAGTCTTTGATATCCTTTTGAAATATCATGATGGGCCTTGTGGAGGTCACTTTGCAGCAAATAGGACAACATTCAAAGTGTTGCAAGTAGGCTATTATTGGCCCACTCTTCATTAGGATGTGAAAAAATACACTAGTCAGTGTGCTCGGTGCCAAAGGATGGGAAGGCCCGCTCCAAGAGATGAAATGCCATTGCATCCTCAAGTGACTTTCGAGCCATTTGACAAGTGGGGCATGGAATTCATTGGGCCTATTGACCCTCCTTCAAAGAAAAAAAAATACATTATTGTGTGCACTAATTATTTGACTAAGTGGGCTGAAACCAAGGCAATTAAGGCAACAATAGAAGAGAAGGTGGTTGAGTTCCTAAGGGAGAATATATTCTACAAATTTGGGTACCCTAGAAAGCTGGTCACAGACCAAGGCAGCCAGTTTACCTCCAACATGATTGAATACTTGCTCAACCATCACAAGATCAAGCATAGGAACTCCACTCCTTATCATCCACAAGCTAATGGGCAAGTGGAGGTGACAAATAGAGCACTGGAGGGCATCTTAACCAAGGTCATGAGCAGCAGCAGGAAGGATTGGGCAGATAGACTAGTTGAGGCCACATGGGCCTATAATACCACATGGAAGACCACCACTGGATTCACACCCTATGAGCTGGTTTATGGGAAAAAGGCCTTGTTGTCCATTGAATTTGAAAATAACACTTTAAGGATGGCAACCCAACTAGATCCAGATCTCAGCAGTGCACAGAAAGAGAGATTGTTCCAATTGAATGGTTTGGATGAATTCAGAATGCATACCCTCCTACAACATAGGTAGTTCAACTTCAGAGGAAGATCTAGAATGATAAAAATATCAAAGGGAAGCAATTTTAGGAAGGTGATTGGGCATTGTTATATGATTCTAAGTATAAAGACTTCAATGTCAAGTTAAGGACAAGATGGCTCAGACCTTATGCTGTGGAAATATGCCATGATAATGGTTCAGTGCAAATCAAAACCATAGATGAAGAAGTCATTCCTTTGCTTGTTAATGGACATCGATTGAAAATTTACAAGAGACCTTTATCAAAACAAGAGTTTGTTGATGATATCAATAAAAAAATGATGATAGTGGAGCAAGTTCCAGCTCCTCCCTCATCAAATCATTGAGAAAAAGAAAAAATAAGGACTTAGGTGAAAACCTCCATGAGGCACCCGAGTCCCATCATTGGGTTGAAAACCTCTTGAGGCGGCTCAGTGATGAAAAAAAAAAGAAAGAGAATTAGAATATCCCTGGGTGAAAACATTTCTTTAGGCGTCCAGGGCAAACAACTAGGGTGAAAACCTATCTGAGGTAGCCTAGTTGTTTTTCAAAAAAAATAAAAAAATAAAAAATTTAATCATGAAATTTCTATTTGTAGGTGGGCAAGAAGGACAGTCAAGGAGCAAAAGAGGATCCCAAGGAGACCCCTGCCACTCACATATTTATTTTTTTCACTCATTCCCATACATCCCTCCATCATTTTTGTCATTTTTCCACTCCATTGCTTCAATTTATACAAACCCTATGTTTTCTACAGGATCCCTTGAAAACCTATAGGATGATCCTGTAGGAATTACAGTGACCCAGAAATCCTACAGGAAGCAATCCAAACGAAAATGGTGGACTTGTTGGGTCCCTAAAATTCACCCTCTTCATGATCTAGCACCTCTTCTTTTCCACCATCATCATCCCTGCACTCACCATTCAAATCAGTTTCAAGAGTTTTGCTCCAGTCTTCAAGGAAAAAAAATAAATAGAGAGGAATAAAGAGCATCACCTGAGTATTCTTTGCTCTCCACACTTCCACTCCTTCTTTCCATCCATGTCACCATCCTCACAACCCAAACAAGCAAAATGATTAAAGAGTTTTGAGGGAGAAGCAACTACAGGACATCCTGTAGGAAATCCTGTAGCAGCATATCCCACAGAATACCAATCACACCAGTAACAAGTCTTCACCATGATGATCCAGGAGCTCCAAAGCAGCAACATCAGATCTTCAACCACAGGTACCTGCAAAAACAAAGAAGCCATTAGCAAACAACAAGAGGAGGAAGAAGAATGGCATGCAACAAATATACACAGCAACACCTCTGGTCTTCGACAATTGCAGCATAGAATTGAAAACACAAGTAAGTATCATGCTCGCTCTCTCATACGCAGCATGTAGTAAAAAATTGTAAGGGTTATGAGATAGTTGGTGTATAAGTGAAAAGGTGGCCAGTTAAGGGTTCAGTCAGCACATGCACAACCGGGTGTCCTCTCACACATGGCTGCAGTCAACTCAAAGACAGAGAAGGAGTAGGACAAAAAGTAGTTAAACTACAGATCTACAAGGTGGGAGCTGATTACGAGGAGTGGGAAATGATGAGGTGGTAGTGGGGACCAATGGTCCAAAAATGGCAACGTACCTTTGCTGTCAGCACACCACCTCACCTTGAATCACCATAAGAGGAAATAAAACATCGTTCCCATGCATTCATGCATTTCACCTCCTCGAAAATCCCTCACTCAAGTCACTCTCATACCCAAGCAACCCATGGAAGCAAAGATCCATCGTTTCACTGCACAGGAATTCCTACAGGAGCATGCATAGGAAATCCTACAGGATCCACAACAAAATCTATAGGAAGCAAAAATAGTCCTACATGATACTCTACTGAATCTATAGGAGGCACAGAAATTGGAAAGGAAGGTAGGGGAGCAGCAAGAAGCTAAAGAGGAGGACCCAGAGACAAAAGAACCCAGCCCCCAACCTAACCTGGACTCCTATTACTGGTTTATTAAAGGAGGCAGGGTCATACCTCAAAAATTTTCCATCCCACTGTTCTTCGAGCTTGAGAAGGAGAGGGCTAGAACTCACCAATGGATGCAGATCACCAAATCAAAGGGGGTGGAAGACATTGGGAACATGGAAGAGAAACTCAAGGAAATGGGCAAAGAGCTAAGTGGCTTGAGGGACAGAGAAGCTATAATGAGAAATCAACTAGAAATAGAAAATGCATGGCTGAGGGGACAACTGCAGGAAAGAGAGAACCAATTGGCATGTATGGCTAGCCTCTCCTTGGCAGTGTAGGATGCTAGCTAAATCCTATTCTCTCTACCTCAAAGAATAATGGCTGTAGTTTCAGATTAAGACCCCATCACAGAGGGGAACCATGCCATTTCAGGACTACTGACAGTTTATTGATCTTTGTGATCAAAGTACACTGGAGGATAGGGCCAAAATGGCTGAGTTTTATTTGCACAACATGACCCTCACAGACATGAATGTATGGGACTTTAATGCCAAGCTAGGATATCTACAATTAATGGCTTTGGCATCATGGATGAACCATGAGGAGTTAAGATTTGAAAAGATGAAAAGGATATTGGCAAGAGAGCAAATTGAACCTCTTTTGATCAAAGTTGAATAATCAAATCCCATGGCCTTCATTAGTACCCATAATTTGATTGCAAATGATCCTCAGCTGGCACCTAGATATCTTTCTGCCCAAGAGCAAGAAATTTCACATTTTGAGGACATGTTTAGGCTACTAGGAGATGATAGTATACATGCTTGCCTGAGGAGATGGAACACCCTACCATACAGCTTAAAGATAAGAGAATATCACTCCCCTCAAAGGTTGAGAGAGGCACTCAACAGGACACCTATGTATAAGCAATCTATGCAAAGGTTGAAGGTCAAATGGATAGGCTTAAAACTCAGTCCACCACTACTCTTAGGGATGCTAGAAGGGAGAAACGAAGAAGACGAAAAGAGGCAGTGGGAAGAGGTAGAAAGAAAGCAGGCTTCTATGAACAAGAAGAGGAGACCACAACAGAGGCATGGGATGTCAGAGAGGCTACCATAGCCATGAAGGATATGGATATTGACTAAGTTGCTCAGAGGATGAGCAACACTTTCAGTAGGGGGGTGATGATGAGCCTCATCATTGGGTAATTATATGGGCCTTAATTCACCTCCTAGCTTAGTCAAACCGACTATTCTCATAACTTACTGCATGCTTTTGATTATATTTTGTTTATGAGGTGAGTTAGAGTTGGATATTTTTCTTTGTGGTCTAATGTGCATTCAATGCAGGATTAAAGGAGAAAATCAAGGAATTTTGGAAAATACCAAGGTAAAAAATCGAATGGGACAAGGGAGATGGATTATAGGAGGTAAATCCTCCTCATTTCCTACCCCTCCATTTGAATATTCCTCCATCAACTTGGAGTGCAAACAACCAAATCATGAGGACTAGAAGGTAGCCGAGCAAGTGAGAGACAAAGCACCAGTTTATCTCGAGTTTGGGAGCCGAGCATCCATGATTTTAAGGAAGTCGTTGGAGACTTAAGATGTATAAGTAAAGAACCCTAGGACCTCAGTAGGATTCAGATTTTTTATTGTAAAACTATACCTTTTTTTTCGAGCTGCAAGACTTGTGACAGTTCTTTTGATGTAATTTGTTGTTTGGTAATAAGAATGAGTTTTGTTTTGAGAAAGCACTGAGTTATCTCAGAGGGTTAAAGCTCTTGGGTTAGGGCCCAACCCTAGCAGCGAAGGCTCTTCTTGATTTTACATGCATGTTTAGTGTAGATTCATAGCTTAATTGTTAATTTGCTTATTAGATGCATTTCCATTACAAGTAGTGTAGATTAGATTGGTTGTGTGATAGTTTGCTTCCATTTGTGCCTTTATTTCGAGTAGCAGGTTAGAAAGGAGAAAAAGGATCACCACAAGGTTGTTAGAAGGTGTCTCGGCCTCACTTCCTCCCTCAGGGACCATGAATTGAGGAAGGGACCCTTAAGGAGCCCCAAAAACACAGATTTCTAGTTCTTTTATGAGCTTTGGAGTTTGCTGTCTTTAATTTGGTGTTTGGTTAATGTTGCAAGGTAGATTTCATTGTCATGTTTTCCATATCCATTTCTGCAATATATCTCACTCATGCTTTCATTCCCTTCGGCAACTTTATTCATGCATAATAAAGGCAGTTGATTCATTAGTTCTGCTTTTCTAGTTTATGAAAATGTATCTTGTGGCATGACTTTTTGGAAGACACACATGTTTTATGCAGAGCACGTGCTTCAGGAGGAGACCAACACTTCAGAGCCAACAACCATCTTCCGCTTCATCCACCTTAGCCACCCTTGTCTCCACCATCAACCTCACTAGTTTTTCATCATTTTTCATTGAAATTATCCTAAACACATTGAGTGAATCTAGCCATCTCTTATTTTGGATATTGACTCCTGAGTGCTCCTAGACCTTCTAACACTCCATTCCACCCATCACACACCTTTCCTAATCCTCCCAACATCTCCAACACCTAACAATTAGCTCTCGGTTGTACCCAGTAGGTTTCCTGTAATTCCTATTGGATCATCCTGTAGGTTTCTAGTACATCCTGTAGGTTTTCCTGAAACGGCCTATTTTGAGGCCAAATTGATGGGAAACCTCTAGGAAGTCACAAAAAGCCTCCTAGGACCCCTCCAAACCATCCAACTACTTCATACACCTTCTATCTATCCTCAAACACCTTCGATCCACCGATCACATCCACAAGAACAATTAGTTTGCATACTTGATTTTGCCTAAAAAGACTAAAAAAGTGAAAACATATTTAGTTGAGTTTCTTTACTTGCACATTAGTATTTCTTGATGCTTTTTAATTCTGTAACTTAGATAGTAGCATTTGTTTATTGTTGATTTATAATTTCTTCTTAGCATAGCTTCTTAAATGGTTAATTAGGGTATGGTGTGGTTTAGCATTACATGTTGGCTTTCTCCATTACTGCAGTAGAGTAACTCTCTTACAATAGATTTTCCTTTCTTCCATCAAAGAATCAAGCTTCTTCTAACTCTATAGAAGTCTGGCTTGGAACCCTAGTGGTCTCTCGCCAGCTTAACAATGATAACAGGCAGAACCATCACTTTTACTTGTGTATACAACCCTGTCACCTGCAAGTTTGTACGAACCCCGGTTTGATAAGTAAAGTTGGTAGCCCAGGAGTTGCAACATCCTTGCTTCAAAACTGGTGCTCATCATAGTGTTGAAGCATAAAACTTCTGGAGAGACAGAAATATATATATAGAAATATTTTATTAAAAAGATGAATTACCGATGATGATTGATTACAATGGGGTTCCTGGCTTATATACCACCATGGACACCCTTTGGGAAAGGGCATGATCTTATGATCGTGCCCTTTCGTCTAACTAAACCTAAAATTAAATAATAACCTAAAATTAAATAGTTTTTTACATAACATTGCCTTCCTCTCGAAAGAATGCTTTGTCCTCAAAGCATATGTAACGACGAATGTTGTTGACAAAATGCTTCCTTCTCCAAAGAAGCGTTTTCTTCAGGTAAGTTCTTCCACTTGATCAGATACTCCAAGATGATCAAAGTCACACACTTTAAAAGATCTTGGATTAATCTCTCAATTTCCACTTTTTGGAGCTGTGGATATCGGTATGGCTTGATGTTGACAGGGTCTGACCCTGCCTTGACTTCTATTCTATGCTCAATTTCCCTATTAGGCGGCATCTTCATAGGTAGGTCTTGAAATACTTTTTCATGCTTCCAAATCAGATCTTGTATCTCTGGTGACTCTTCTCTGGTCATATTTTCAGATAACATTTCTAATTGGTTACATTGTACTACATAAGCAAGTGCTCCTTTTCGACTCAGCTTCATCATCTGAGATGATGATACAACTTGATTTTCTGGTGCTTGGAATCCGTGTAGTTTGTACTTTTGACCTCCCCATTTGAATTTTATAAATTGTACTTGATGGTTGGCAGCATAAGTACCTAAAGTTCGTAGCCATTGGATACCTAAGACTACATCTACTCCTCCTAATGGTACCGTGAAGAATGGAGACTCTAAATTAAAGTCTTGAATCTGCAAATTGACCTTATGGCATTTCCCCACCTTTTCAATCTTCTTACCATTAGCTACCATCACTTTCATGTTTGGTAAGGGAAATGAAAAGATATTGAGTCTCTTTGCCACGGTTGCATCTAAAAAATTGTGTGTGCTTCCAGAGTCGATGAGAACCACTACGTTGTTCTTCTTTATGTGTCCTTTTAACTTTAAGGTCTAAGGTTGTGATATACCTGTCATAGCTGATAATGACACTTGCAGAATACTTCCGTCATCTAATTCTGGTGAGAATTCTGGGGCATCTTCTGTTTCTTCTATGTCATAATATTCACTGTTTGAATCATTGGTTGCTTCACAATTATATAGGTTCTTTGGTTCTTTTCCTTTAGCACATCTATGTTTGGGGTCCCACTTCTCACCACAGTGTTTACATTTACATTAAAGAGTTCAGGCTTCTGTGATCCATATCAAGTTTGTGAGAGATTTTTCGGTGAAAATCACATGGAATACCATTTGTCGACGCGTTTCGAACCAACTAGTGTGGTTCATCGTTAGGACAAGTTGAAGAAATAGATCCAGCTTAGCATGTTAAATAGTCCGAGCAGAGCCTCCAATGGCTAACTTGACCAATGGCTAGTTTGACTCTAGGACCGGGGTCAAAATTATTTAATAATATAGCTAGTAATACCTAGGATCAATATCTTAAAAATATATATATATATATATATATATATATATATATATATATATATATATATATATATATATATATATATATATATATATATATATATTTTTAATGGGTATTCTTTTATCCTAGTAATACATTTACATTCTTTTATCCTTTGCATTTCCATATTAGATTTTTCATCTTCACGACAATGTGGTGGAACATATCTTGTATTATTTGAGTCCATATACTGGGGTATCCATCGTCTTGAATATGCTTTTTCTGCTTTTGACCAAAATATTGGCTCGGAATTCTTTTCAGCTGTTTTTTCTTTTCGTCTTGCTACTTCTATTGATGTAATGTCATGCATCTCAAGTTATGCTTGTAAATGGGATTTGAGTCTCGAGATGTATGACTGAATTAGACGAGATTCTGATAACCCAGGTACTTGTGTTACTAAGGTCTCCCATTCTTGAGTGTATTCGTCCACACTTCCTTTTTGTTGTAATTTGATGAGTTTTGAAAAGAAGTCTTCTTCCTTTATACCTTGGAATATTTTAAAGAATGCATCTTTAAATTTCCTCCAGATAATGACGTGTGTTGTCTTTTTCTACCACATATACCAGTTATATGCTTCTCCCTCCCTTTTCATGGATGCATGCTTGAGCTTTTCGTCATCGTCATTGATGTCATATATCTCAAAGTATTCTTCTGCTTTATTTATCCATGCAACATTGTTTTTTTCATTTCCATTGAATTTAGGCATCTCGACCTTTGCCCTTCGCTGGTATGTTGCTAATGATTGAGCGAAAAAAGGGTTTTGATTGGTAAAGTTGTCCCATAGTTGCTTGTTTATAAAGGCTGTGTTACTTGCTTCTTGGTGGGGTGTTGCTGATTTTTTTGGGGATTCAACTTTTTCATGAGAGTCTGTTGACTTTGTTGAATATGACGAGATGTGTTCTTGATTCTCTTCACCTTCTTTTAGTACTTGCTCGGGTGTACAATTCGACCTTTTACACAGAATTTTCAGCATTGTTAAGGCCTATCTGATGCCTGCTTATGTTTGGACATGGTAATTTTCCATCTTTATTTCTATTCTATTTGTCGTATTGTGAAGATTTTTGATTTCATCAGCTTGCTCCCCAAGCTTGATCTGGAATTCATTTAATCTTTTACTGACCTCATCGTGGTTGCTATTTATCTTATGCTCCGCGTCCAACAATTTTTTTTGGAAATCCGCCATTGTCATTGTCGACATTGAGCGGGTTTGCGGTGGCGTGTATTTATTTGCCAGCTAAAATATTTTTATTTTTTCCTCTTTTTTTTTTTTAGCTAAAATAAATTTTATATATATAACTTTTAATTAATTAAAATAAATTTAATTAATTAATTAACCTATATATATATATATATATAACTTTTTAATTAATTAAAATAAATTTAATTAATTAAATTAACTTTTATATATATATAATTTATAACTAAATTAAATTATGTATTATATATAACATATATATATATATATATATATATATATATATATATATCTATATATATATATATATATATATATATATATATATATATATATATATATATATATATATTTGACGTTATATATAAATAAACGTTATATATTTGATGTTATAAATATATTATATTTTATTCACTGCAGACAGTCACGTCTATTGGTGGTCACCTCCCGTTGACCATTCAAAAGAAAAACCCTAAAGCGAAGGTCACCGCAGCGCTTATTCCAATTAACCGCAGGTCCACCACACAGGATAGTCCACGACGCAGATTTTCGGCGCTGGTTCAATGTGTCAACCGCAGAATTATTCCGTGGAGTTTATGCTACAGCTCGGCGTAGCCACGCCCTGACAACCAGCGACTGGCCAGAACACGCACAGCCACGAAAACGTAGCTATTGTTTAGCCACAAAGCACCGTAACAACACCTCCAGGCAGTACAAGAATAGTCCACATGCACCAGTTTTTTCTGAAAGCCCGTAGGGCCTCATGGCCAGCAGAACTTGTGGGTGTCACCAGTTCGTGTTGGCTCTGATACCAGATGAAGCATAAAACTTCTGGAGAGACAGAAATATATATATAGAAATATTTTATTAAAAAGATGAATTACCGATGATGATTGATTACAATGGGGTTCCTGGCTTATATACCGCCATGGACACCCTTTGGGAAAGGGCATGATCTTATGATCGTGCCCTTTCGTCTAACTAAACCTAAAATTAAATAATAACCTAAAATTAACTAGTTTTTTACATAGCAAGTGTCTGATGGATCTTGGTGGATTTTCTCTCTTTCCCTCGATTGTTTCGCCCGCAACTGCCTTCGGTCAGACTTGGTCAAAATGTGTCAAAAACTCTGTCCTCGAAAACGAAGAACCCAACAGGCCACAAGCACAATCGATTGAATCGTCCCCAAGTGAATCCTTGGCTGATGTTGTTGTTTCTTCTTGTTGCTGTGGGGCTTCTACTTGTGCTTCTTCTTCTTGAACTATTCCTTCATGCACTGGAGATTCTCCTTCAAATGAAGGACCCAACTCTGGGACAAATTGTATGATTGTGGTTTTGAATTGGGTATATTCAGCAAGGGTCAACTGCTAAGGATCCGTAAGAGTGACAACTTGCTCAAGTTATTGCATGGCAAGTTTAGCTGTTGGTTGGCCGAGTCATGTATTTAGGAGAGAATTCCACTGAGTATCTTCTTCTATGTTGAGCTGCTACAGTTTCTGAAAATGGATCTGTGTTGGTGGTTTGAGGTCATGGAGCTAAGCCTTGGTGGCTTAAGACTCATCCTAAATATGTTGGATATGATTCTCGATTAGATCAGTCTGTGTAAACTGATCCCTTTTCTAGTCGAGGTCAAGTGTAGTCAAGGTCTGTTTGAATAATGAATGAGTGTGTTGTCGTAGAGCATAAACTGACTGATTCTTCTTGGCAAGGAACCCTGACCAGTCCTAAACTTGAGTGAAGATTTATTTTTCCTATGTAGTATATTGATGAAGGGAGGCATTCAAAGAAGCCACATCATTGACCTTTTGGTCAATATCATTGACATATTGGGTGGTAGGATTAGAGATCACCCTTTGGCTAATTGCGATAGTATTTTGAAGCTATCGGTTTGAGGAAACAAGGTTGGCGCACCCAGTTTTGATGTGGTAAAAAAAAATATGAGAGTGTGCATGATGAGAAGTACTCTAGAGAGCTTAATACTATGTTAATGATGGTAGGTCACGCTTGACTGCAATGGAGAGAAGTTATTGCTTCTATTGTTCATGTTCGGCTGTCAATGTATTGTACAATGCATCTTCTTAGTGAGTAACCAGTTGAATGAAAGTAAATAGCTAAGAGGACGATCAATTATGTAGCTCATCAGGTTTCATGGTAGCAGAGGGAGGGTAGAGGGATTGCAATTGTTGTCCACTGGAAACCTATTTCTCAGATTGTCCTTGGGGTAAAGTTTCCCACTGTAGGTTTTCTATAGTGTGGGTGTTGTTGTAGTCTAGGACAAAATGTGGTGGCGAATTGGGAATGGGTTTGAGGGTTTGAGGTAGGACATTTATAACTTCTTGGCCTTGTGGGTTATAGTGGATTTGGTGCCCATTATATGGATAAGGGCTTGATGCTAGTAACAAGGATAAGAGAGGCATGGTAACCAAATCCACGACTGTATGTGTTGGTGATGGATTGAATTATGGAATCAATCTCCATCTCGGTCTCGACACTGAGGAGGTTTATAGTCAGAGGAAGATCTAAAATGTTTGTGGAGGGGGAGGTCATGTGGGGTGATGGGTTGTGAGACATTAGGGACACAGTGGAGGTGGATTATTGCGTTTCTTAGATGATCCAAGTGCTGGCGAGAGAGTGTGTTTCTTCACCGGTGAGATCGGCAACCTGGGGAGAGGTAGTTAGAACAGGTCTTTGGGAAACTGAGGGAATTCAAGTAGTAATTAGACGGGTGTTCTGGAATGTGTTTTCAATAGTAGAATGAGGGCCCACCAGAGGAAGGGAGGCAACCATTGAGCTGAATGATAGAGTACTGACCGGACTAACATTAAGAAGTTTAGAAAACATGGGTAGGGAACTTACTGATGACCCGAGAGCTTCCAGGGTGTTTCAGGATGATATCACAAATGTCTCAAATCTCTTCAAAATGGGATTGATCATCTAATCTATTGTTCGCTTCCGAGGGGCGGAGGGGATCTCACCAAGTAGTGGTCGTGGCAACATCCCTTCAAAAGAGTATGTCCACTTTTTGATCCGAATCTCACCAATGAGGCATGGCCAGGACATAACTTCACTGTGGAGTGCCTCTTCTGAGAGAATGAAACACAAACCCCACATATAGAATGTGTCTGGGTGGAAAACCTTGTGGAAAATCCAAGTGGTTTTGTGGTGAAAACCAAACCATATGGCATGTGAATAGTCATCTAAAAGCAATTTTTGGATTCTAGGGATGACTTTGGTACCAACGAGCATCTTGTCATACCAATCAACGAAGGAGGCCTCATTGATTTATTTTTTGTTTGAGTCCCTTGATGTCCACCATGGGGAGTACCTGAGTGTCAGGGGCTAATCTTCAGAGACTGTGGATAACTCTCTGCCTTAGAGATGGTACCACTTCATCATTTGTAGAGAGACGACTAGATATCCATAGATGAAGTATGTCTCCCTCTTGTATACATCCTCACAAGATTCAAATAGTTTGTTTAGCAAATAGCTGCACCAGTTCAATTGTTTCCCCTTTCATAGGTTTCCACCACCGAGATGGTATCTAGAGGGCATTATCCCTTTGTGTAATGACGCATGATTTTTTTGTCAATTATGTGACAGGAAAACTTGATTGAGGGAACATTAATCATATCAATGGTTGCTCCTTTTCCGTCGTGTTGAGTGGCATACTTAGTATAGTAGTTGTTGTCACATGTTTTATTCCCATGCTTAGAGTTGGTCTAGAACGCAAAAGAAATTATGGCTCCCATAGTAGATAACCCCGTCAATTATTGGATGTCAATGGCATGTATTGGGTACTCCCTGTCGAGCCATAAGGAACCTCCATGCAGCCAACTGATAAAGAACTTGGTGCATTGCATGGCTGCACCTGAAGAGCCAAAGACTGGTAAATTCCTCAAATGCATCAATGTGGACCCATTAGAGGAATTTTGAGGTCTAAAATGGGCTCCTAAAGAAATTATAAAATAATAGTAGAAATAATAAAATAAGAATATATTACATCATCAAATTTTAGAGGGAAAAAAGAAAAAGCTACTTTTTAAACTCGTATTTTCAACTTATCTCCCTATGGGTTTACTCAAATTTTGAGGGGGAACACTCATTGGATGCATAATTTGATTCCCCATCCAAGGAGTACCCATGTTGCATACTTTCGATGGACACTACTACACGAAAAATTAGAAATACAAGAAAAACATGATTGCAATCACGTTTTTTCATGTGTTTCTCATTTTTAGTGTAGGAGGGTCCATCGAAAGTATGCAACATGGGTACTCCTTGGATTAGGAATCAAATTATGCATCCAACGAGTGTTTCCACTCGAAATTTGAGTAAACCCATAGGGAGATAAGTTGAAAATACGAGTTTAACAAGTAGTTTTATTATTTTATTATTTTTTAATCTTTTTAATTTTTTACTCCAAAAATGGTGAATCATCCCCCATGGTTGACATTGTTATCACTCAGAATTTTCTCTATAAGTTATCAGAAGAAATAAAATGATTGAGGTAACCACAAACCAACTTTTAAGCATAGGCTCTAGCCAACCTATGGCTCAGAGAGGGCTCTCTCTATATGATTTAGTTTTGTTTGCTAGAATTTCAGGCTAGTTCTGAATGTTCAAGGGGTTTTTTATTTGTATTGAAGATTGGATGGTGGAATCCTTAAAACATATGGATAGAATGATGTCTTTAGACCATTGGGCTATGGAGTCAACAGAAGGGCAACAGAATTGGAATTAACTCACTAAAGGGAGTGTTCAAAGGGAAAGCTAGCAGAGTACAGTGCAGGTCTTTGGGTCAGATGGGTGAAATGGTCTTAACCAGGGTGAGAGAGCAATTAAGAATTCTCAGACTGAGATCAAAACGAGGAACAAAGGATAATCAGAAACAAAGGGAAATTAAGAATCCTTTGCTATAGATTACAGAGAGACAACCTAAACTAAGGAGCAATTAAGAATTCCTTAACTTAGATAATCAGTGGAAAACATTTAAATGCAATATAATAGTTAAAACATAGTGAAATTAAGCAAATTTTGAGATATCATTCCATGTAATAGCATTCAAATTTATATATACATTAAAGAATGTGGAAAAACTTTAAGAAAGATAACAAAAACATGAGAAAATACTTGTCTGCACTTCGCTCTACACATGAATCCTGTGAAATATCTTGTCTTTATTCATCAATCTAGCTTGTTGGTCCAGTCAATGATACAATAGCCTTACAGTCCTTTGATCAAGAAGTCTATAGAAATGTCTAAGAATCCACCTACATTCTTCGAATTGTGAAGTATTTATACAAATTTATTACAAAATATCTCAAACTAACTTGAGATTTAATCTAGGAAATACAAATATCTTCTTGCAAGAAGATAGAGACATCTATTGAACTGCTTTCATGCTGTCCCTTTTATTGTGGTTCTGCTGGCCTTTATAGTTTGGCTTGTAGCCCTTTATGCTCTTTGCCGTTTGAACTTTCACGCTAGAGGCTGAGTTCACTTTTGGCTTTCATCTGATACACTTTAGCACTGATACTCTTTAACCATGCTGACCTGTTTTTACCTTTTACCCTGCTGACTGTACATTAACCTTTTACTACATTTTACTATCGTAAATCAGTCATTTTTTCCCATAATTCAACGTTAGGTAACTTGATTTTCAACATCCTCCTATATATCTCATCTGCCTCGGTATACTTAGCAAAAGTAGGCCTAGTGATGAATAGGTGTTTCACCTCATGCTGGAGGAAAAACATGTTTTCAAATGTCTGGGAAAGAAATTTTCCTGTTGGCAATGCTTTTATCAATGATGTACTGGCCTGTTCTTTAGATAGCTCTCTAATTTTGTTGTTATAATCTTGTTGTGTCATGAGCTTGTCATTTATGACCAAGGGACTGGGTAACCCTTTCTCTCTCAAAATTTGAAACTTGGTCATAAATCTATCATTTGTTACTTGCATATTTTGACATTTGTCATCCAAGTTTATCATTAAGTTTCTCTTGGAAAGGACCTTTCTTACCTCAAAAATTGTTTCTGTCCTATCTTCTATATCCAATTCTTGAAGTTCATACTTGTTTTTACTGTTGGGGAAGTGGATAAGTCTGGTTGCATCTTTAGGCATGTCTCCTAGTTCTTCCTTGACTTTTTGGATAGCTTTTGTAGCTACCTTTATCAGGTCTATCTGTTCAAAAATCACTTGAATTGATGGCCAAATATCATTGACAGAGTCAATGATATTGGCCCATAATAGTTCCTTGGCTTGCCCAAGGGGTTCTTTTAGTGTTAGATTTTTTTCCATGGCCTTTAATCTTTCATTCATTCTGGCGGCTTTCTATACTTCTTCCTTGTGCATGATCTTGGAAAGCTTGCAATCTATTTCCAAGCTTGTCACCTGTTCTTTTAGTTTGTTCATATCTGTAGCTTGAATAGACATTTCCTCCATGGCTTTGACCAACTCTACTGCTTTTTATCCTAATGCACCTACTGCTGATGTAGACTCTATTGAAATTGGTTGTGCTGTAGGCATGGGAGCTGTGGGAGCCAATGAGGTTGCCAGTGTTGAAGGGACTATTGTTGAGACTGTTGGGATGACATTTGGAGATGTAGTGGTAATATCACTTTTCTTCAATTGAATTAAAGTGTCTAATTCTTTCTCTGTCTCCTTCAACTGATCATTAAGTTTTAGGACCAAGTCCATCAACTCTTCATGTCTAGTTTGGGTCTCTAAGACCTCCTGTGTTTGGGGATGTTGCAGCTGAGGTATCTTCAATTGTTTTTTTAGTGCTGCAATGTCATCATTCTTCTTCTTTATCAGTTGTTCAGTGGCTTTAATATCTTTGGGATCATGTCCCAATTCAATCACTAAGTCTTCCAAAGACTTGATTCTAGTATCCTTGGCTTGTGAGGAGGCCTTCTCTAATTGATATTGAGCTGAGATATTGCTCAATGAATTCTGCAACTGATGAGCAGCTATGGATTTACCTGTGAGGGTGGAGTATATCATCTCTCTAGCCTATTTGTGCAGTTCAATTTGGTCTATGGGATGAATATCCCTTGCCATCACTTCAAAATCAACTCTCTTGAAATCTGCAGATGTCCTTGGCTGTTGTGCAGTTGGTTTTATGAAGGAAATTTGTAATTTTCCCTCTTTGATGTTGAAAGCAGACATTAATCTTGTCTGATTGGTAGGTGTGAGTTTGAGATATTGAGCATAAGTTTTGTTAGAAAATTATATATTACAGAGAAATGGAACACATAAAATATTGCAGAAATATAAACACAGAAAACACATAAAACAAGAGAGACACAGATATACGTGGTTCACCCAGTTTGGGCTACGTCCACAGAGAAACAACCAGTCCTTCCTTTTATATTATCTAGCAAACTAAAGAGATACAACCTACAACAGATCCGCTGTAACACCCTCTTCGCTCTCAATCTCCTCTCTCTTCCTCACTCAGAATATAGATCTATATAGACGCAATACAATTCCCTCATACATAGTGAGGAGTTGCCTTATAGGGCAAAAAACCCTAAACTAAACATAACATCTACCGTCAGATCATCCGCCTAATGAATGGCCCAGATGGACTAGAAATTACTAGACTTTTACAAGGCAATTTTACATCTATTTTTTGCTTCGGGGGTGCTGCCCCCGAACCCTTGCTGAGGAATTGTTGGCCTCCAGACCCCCTAGCCAAGGGGGATCGCCCCCCCTGAACCCCCGCGGGGGGGACAAGTCCCCCCCACGTGGAGGGGTGTACAATCTTCCTGGGGTATAAATCTAGCTGAAAACCTTTGAATATAGAAGATAATCAGGCTCCACACCCAACAAGTTTGGGCATTTAGTTTCTCATTTCTCATTTTGATCTCTTTATATCTATCTTTATATCCTTATCCTTATTAGCAGGCCTACTGAATGAGGATATCTCTACACTTAACTGTCTTTCCAAAATTTGGGTCTGTGATGTAGATGGCCCCTGTGTTTCCTCAGATAGAGCTATGGCTTTACTTCTGTCCAGCTCAGTATCAGTTATTTCTACTAAGCCTTTTGTGTCTTTCTGCTCTGAAATAGGATTTAGCCTAGGTATTTTGCTCTGATTGGTCCCATATTGTATATTTGATGTTCCCATTCCTGAACTTGAGGGTTCCTCCCTGGTCCTTTTGGGGTTATTTTCCTCATTCTGAGGAGCCTGCATGATAGGAGGGGTGCTCATGGCTGTCTCTTGTTGTTTAGGTACATGCAGAAATGAGCTCTCATCAAACTGTCTTTCTAAGTCACATAAGGAATTCTCTACATCTACCATTGTACTGTCTCTGTCTATAAGAGTGTTTTCCACCCACTCAGATTGATTTGCATATCTTTCTATCTTTGGTATGGGGTGGTGAATATAAGGTCCCAACTTGGCCTTCTTTCTCCATCTGGTCATACATTCTTGAGGATCATACCTCCACATGAAACTCTTTTGGAACTTCATTCGCTACAAAATTTGGTCTGCCTCCTTCCTTGCCTCTCTAGAATTGCAGATGAAGGGGCTTAACTGGTTTTTTACTTTGAATTATGATCTTTTCTTGGCTGAGACAAAATGTGTCTCATCAGAGTTCATTATTTGTATATAGTACTCTAGAGAAAATAATCTCATGGGGAGGTATTTGGGTAGTTTATATGGTGCAAGCTGGCAACCATAAATCCTTATCTCTGTGTGGTTTTGGTAAAGGTACTAATCTCCCACTTTTCTTGGTTTAGACAACTGAAGGACCCTTTTGATCTCTGGACTTATCCTGGGTGGAGGGTTTCCTTTCAACATAGTCATGACTGGATGAACAAAATAATATATGAAATCTGAATAGGTAAATGGTGACTCAAACTTATGGAATAGTGGGGTCCAAAAAATGATAGACCTGGGCTGGCCTTTGGTATCCAGCTTCTGGAGGGGAAAAGGAAATTTGTCTAGCTGATAATATAGGAACATATGGTAGAGGACAAATGAGTATTTGAACACTCTTTCATTGTGCATCCTGGTGAACTGTTCATGCATTCTCTCAGCTATGAACTCAGCATAATTGTACAAAACAACAGGAGGCTGTCCTGGGGTATAGATTGACATGAAAGCTAGGACAAGTTCATCAACAAATTCATCAGCGGAGTAGCCTAGGACACATAATATCATGGTGATGATTTGTTTTTCCCTTTCATAGAACATGGGATAAAGATGGGGGGGGGAATCTTAGGAATGTACTGCTCTTCAACAATGAAATCTTGGAACAATTGGGCTAGTTTAGAGGGACTTAACTTGGAATATTGGTCTAACAAATCTCCAATTGAGAGTGGAGTCAGGTTTGGTCCTAGTTGGAGTTGCAGCATTTCATTTATGGAATCAGTTGTAATGGTGAATAGAATGTTTTGGTCAGGGAACATTACAGCTCTCAGGCTGGGAATGTAATAGGCATGGCACTGGTGGACAATTTCAGGGAAAAGATGTACCTGTGGGAACTGGTTTGGGAAAATTTGACTCCCAAAGGCCAATATCATCACCACGGCTGAGGTATCTGTCCCTAATTACACAATGGATTTTAAGCAGGAGGCCTTGGGTAGATGTATCCTTAATTTGGAAATCCTTGTCAGCAAAGGGAAGGTGGTCGAGGTCCAAATGGGGAGTTGTGATAGATCTAATGTCAAGGGCAACAGGGGCAACCATAATTTAGTTCTTGTGGATTTAAATTAGGCTATACAGGTTTATTCAGAAGTTTTTTATAGAAACTAGGATTTTTCAGAGGGTCTGGCCGTGGGTTTCAAAATTTAAAGTATTTATTCAATTAATTTTACTTATTTGAAACACTAAAAAAGGCTGAGCATTTCTGAATTTGAAAGGGTGAGTGATAATTTGTGGTAAAATACCTGGAATTGGGTGAATAATTTGCAAATTTGGAGGCAGCTGCAGAGGTTTGAATGGTTTTGGTACAAACTGACAGGTCGACTGGGGTCTCTGCAACTTTCTTCAGGGGTGAATTCAGAGTTTAAATGGTGAATTCAACATTTGCAGGGATCACTGGTTTATAGAGGTTCAAAAAGAAAACGAGCGAATAAAATGAGAAAAGGGGCTTCTCGGCCTTTTATGGCGCAACGATTATTTTTTGGTGGCAATTTTATGAATGAATAGTAGGTGGTTTGGCAGGTTGAGTGGGGAGGCAGTTTTGGAGGGCCATCGCACTGCTTGTGTGGCGTGGGCAGTTTTTAGGAGGGGTCACTTGATCTACTGTTGAGCGCAACACGTAGCATTTGGGGGGTTAGGGAAAACTACCTTATCGAGTGGGTAAAGGTCGGCTATCGGGCTCGGTCGATATGGCTGTGGTCCATTAGATTTGGGCGCTTGTGATCTGATGGTAGTCGGGTGGAGAAGATGCATAGAGGAAATGAACGGGAGTTGAGGGGGGGCCCAGGGTTTTAATCACAACAGTTTGGGATTAATTTAGGAATTAATCCTAGGTTAAGCGATTGGGCAGGCTTAATCACGGGATTAGGGAATCAGGTGAGGTTAATGACGGGATTAACTTAGGTTTACTTTGATTAGGTAAATTAAGTAAGTTTTGTTGGGATATGAGTCAAACATATTAGTTTCTATTTAAAACTAAGGGTTGGGGGTATTTACATAGGGATTTAGTTAATATACGGGAAAAAGGGTTTCAACGGGGACTTATATAATAAATTTAATAATTAATATGAAAAGTGATGAGCGGAGTGACTATATCCTTCATAATGTGAAATATGCACATTTTTAATACATTTGCCACTTAGGATAAAGTACTTTTTGTGGGTTTTTTGGAATGAAAATGGGTTTTAACATGGAATTGTTTTTATTTTTCCTAGGCAAAAGAGTTTTAACCTTAGGAAAAGGGGGTTTTATTAGGGAAATGAAGGGGATATGTTTTTTATGAAGGGGATTCTAGAACTTATGTCAATAAATCATTAAGCTGAGGGTCCAATCCCTCCAAAAGTCAGAGAAATGCTCTGAGCCTTTTTGACTTGTAGGATTTAAAGTACTAGAACATAATCATGGATAGGAAATTAGTAAGTAAAGGGAAAATATGAATGAGGAGGAGTTAATCACATGAACTTGTAAACCTTTGCTTTTGCCTTCATAATTGATCATACATGTTGAAATATGTATCTAAGCATGATGCATGTGTTTTGATCCAATCATCTTTGTAGTTCAACAACCTTTCTTCTACTTACCCATTTCTTACCCTAACATTTTTTCTTCATTTATTTGGGTGCATTTAGGCTAGCAAACCCTTATTCTATCTTTTCTTTAATAAAACAACTAACTATTTCTAACCTTATATCATCCAAGGGCTCAGATTAAGCTTATGAGCTCCTTTTATTTTCTCTACCTATCTAATGATATGCCAAGATTAAATTGTTTGGTCAAATTTTATTCTCTAACTATAAACATAAAATTCAAAGCATGATATAATCAAGATTAAACAATTTAATTACCATGGATTGTGGCATGAATAACAAGCTGCACACAATCATTATTATGCATGAAAGTAAATAGTAGTGGCATTTAGACTTGCTCACTTTCATGGTCTCTTTTTGTTTTTTGTGGTTCATATATTTTCATTTTTTTTGACATTTTATCATTCTTTTTGTTCTTTGATTTTTCTTTTAGGACATACCTTCTTTACATTTTTTTAATTTTTTAATATGGAAAACATTTGTAGAAATCAAGGATATGTACAATATTACAAGGTTTTAACCTTAGTCATTCAAAATTATGACTCCTGTTGGTATAGGAACCTAACAAACATCATCATCTTGAATCCTATTGGTTCTTATAAAGTTTATTTTGATTGTACATTTTTCTTAGAAGGCCCATTTTAGACCTCAAAATTTATCCAGTGCATCGTAATCCTTGGAATTCCTCTTTTATCCTGAAAGAGTGGCTACCATATTGTCTGGTTGTAGTCTCTGTTAAGACTTTGTGCTTGAGAGTGGGGAATTGGAAGGAGTATGATAAATGATTGTTGACGAGCGTAGCCTTCTCATATTCATGAAAATACTTTCAAGTTTTGTCACTCTAAGGTCAGAGGGAAGGGGTTAGAGGGAAGGGTAGGAATAACATTTTTGGACGCTCAAGTCATGTCTGTAACTCATCGAATGTACATAATAGACACAAGGGGATTGAATTTGGATTGAGAACTAGGGGAATTTGACATCAAAGCCAGAGTGAGAAGTTCGACCACATAATATTTCATAATGGAGATCTTAATGTCTCCATGAAAACCATATATAAAGACTTGAAACAACGCTTGTGATTAGACCATTTAACTAAAAAATATGACAACTTGCTATACTTGATTCAAATCATGGCATTAACGGCGACTATGACCTGGAATTGATCTGGATGATGCAAAAAATCAAAAGGTGAATGATCATGATGGTCAATTATTATGAGATGATGGAAAAACCAAAAAGCTGATAACTAGAATGTGTCAGGGGTATTATGGGAGAGATTTAAACCAAATTCGAAAAGGCACTAGAAATTATTACTAATTATGATGGATAATATGACCACCACATGCATTTCCCCAACCACAATTAGTTGCAGAGAGATGCAGTCAACTAACTAACAAACCTAATGCAAGTAACTTTATTTGCAACTGACATAACTTACATAACTTACATAACTAACTCAACTTCAAATCTAACTAAATAACTCTATCCTAAACCTAACTAAGATCCCCTTTCAGAGATCAAACCAATCAATTAAGAAGTGGGTGGGCCATGGAAGGGATTCAGGCGTGCGCCATTGACCCAACGAGGCAATAAGATTCCATCCAATTGCGCAAGTTTAACAACTCTAAACTCTCACACTTGCGTAGGAATGAATGGTCCTAACTAGCGCATTTGGAGCTTCCTGGGAGGTTTCAAAAAATTACTATCATATAGGCGAACCTTGTCACCAACTGCAAAATAATTCCTTTTGATGTATTGGTCGCATTGTACTTTCTATCTCTCCTTCTGAACAGTCTGGTGGAAATCAGCTAGAAACCTGACTTCATCCAACTCCCACAGTTCATCCAACTGTTTTGCAATTGACTCGTCCTCTATTTTTAGACGCTCAAGTCATGTCTATAACTCATCGAATGTACATAATAGACACAAGGGATTGAGAACCAGGGGAATTTGACATCGAAGCTAGAGTGAGAAGTTCAACCACATAATATTTCATAATGGAGATCTTAATGTCTCCCTGAAAGCTATATATAAAGACTCGAAACAACGCTTGTGATTAGACCATTTAAATAACAAATATTACAACTTGCTATACTTGATTGAAATCATGGCATTAACGGTGACTATGAACTATAATTGATCTGGATGACGCAAAAAATCAAAAGGTGAATGATCATGATGGCCAATTATTATGAGATGATGGAAAAACCAAAAAGCTGATAACTAGAATGTGTTACGGGTATTATGGGAGAGATTTAAACCAAATTTGAAAAGACAATAGAAATTATTACTAATTATGATGGATAAGATGACTGCCACATGCATTTCCCCAACCACAATTAGTTGCAGAGGGATGCAGTCAACTAACTAGCAAACCTAACGCAAGTAACTTTATTTGCAACTGACATAACTTACATAACTAACTCTACTTCAAATGTAACTAAATATCTCTATCCTAAACCTAACTAAGATCCACTTTCAGAGATCAAACCAATTAATTAAGAAGTGGGTGGGCCATGGAAGGGATTCAGGCGTGCGCCATTGACCAAACGAGGCAATAGGATTCCATCCAATGGTGCAAGTTTAACAACTCTAAACTCTCACACTAGCGTAGGAATGAATGGTCCTACCTAGCACATTTGGAGCTTCCTAGGAGGTTTCAAAAACTTACTATCATATAGGAGAACCTTGTCCCCAGCTACAAAAGAATTCCTCTTGATGTACTGGTCGTGTTGTGCTTTCTATCTCTCCTTCTCAACAATCTAGTGGAAATCAACTAGAAACTTGACTTCATCCAACTCCCACAGTTCTTCCAACTATTTTTCAATTTACTCGTCCTCTATCACTTGAGTGGCCTGCACAATAAAGTGGTTGAGAATGATGAACTCAACAGGTACTAGAACTTCTCAACCATAAACAATCTGGAACAATGTATATTTATGCAACCGTTTGACGGTGGTATGGTAGGCCCACAAGGTAGCTAGTACCTACTCGTCCCAATCATCTTGGTTGGAAAAACAGATATTGGTGAGACCCTTCTCTAGGATCTTGTTGAAAGCTTCGACAGTGCCATTTTCCTGCGGGTAGTAGGGCTGCTTTTATGGTGCTATATCATGAATTTCTACAACAATGCAACGATTTTCTCATTAACGAAGTGGGTCCCCTAGTCACTAGTGAGGCTCTGGGGGAACCCAAATTGAGTGATGATATTCTCAAAGATGAATCAGGTAGTGGTGTTAGCAATGCAATCTTTAATTGGTGCGCTTCGGCGCATCAGATGAGATATGTAGCAGTAATAATTTATCAGGCATGTGAGTGATGCACTGACGGATTAATAGGCCCCATATAGTCCATAACCCACTTTTCAAACACCTAGAGTGCATATATGGGTTGCAGATGAAGTTCATCCTAATGCAATGGTGATCCCATCTGTTGGTAAAAATCACATTTCCCGATGTACTCCTTTGCATCACGGAAAAGCGTGGACCACAAGAGTCCTATTTACAGTACCTTTCTCACAGTTTCTTTCTTCCCTATGTGTCTTCCCATCACTCCAGAGTGGTGTTCCCATTAGCACATCTTGCTTTTCATGGTTGAGGACACATCGTCATATTATGTGGTCGAGACCCATATTGTGTAATTGGCTTGCAATCAGCTGGTAGTTTGCAGCTTGAACCACCTTATTCCTTCTTTGGGTTGTTGTGTATTATTTCACAGATTTTATAGTGGTTAAAAATAGTGCAGTGTATTCCAAATAGTCAGGGATGGCCTTTACCGAAAACAAATCAACGCCTGACAATTTATCATCTATTGAACTTCCTGCCTCGCCCGACTCTAGCAAAGAGAGATGGTTAGGTCCTACATTCATCCTTCCTGGTTTCACAATGACTTCGAATGTAAACTCTTGGAACAATAAGAGCCATTTGCAAGTCCTCCCTTCTAGCACATGATTATTTACCAGGTAATTCAGTGTAGAGTGTTTTATCACTCTAAAATTTCCCTAGGGTTTTCATGAAAGAAATAATAGAGGTAACCACAAACCTACTTTTGAGATCAGGATTTAGCCTTCCTAATGCTCAGAGAGGGCTCTCTCTTAATGATTGAACTTTGTTGTTTTAATTGATTTTAGGCTAGTTATGTAAGATTGATTTGGTTTTGATTTGAGTTGCTGGTGGAATTACTAAGCTAGATGGATATGTGGTTGTCTATTTTCCATTGGGCTATGGAGTCAATATATCAAGAAAACAAAACAGAAACAAATTATAAAAGCAGTGTTACAAGGCAAGGTAGCTGAGCAATATCAGATATCAAGGATGGAATGGTGAAATGATTTTCAATCGGGATCAAGGAGCAATTAAGGATTCCTTAAACTGGACAATGAAGGAAGTGAAAGAGGTCAACCAGGATGGGAGAGCAATTAAGGATTCTTAGATCCGAATATTAGAAGAAAACATAGAAAAGTATAATAGTAAGAGCAGAGTGTACTTAAATAATTTCTGCAATAACATTCTTGTTATACCATTCAAATTTAGAAAACATTCAAGTCTATGGAATACTTTAGAAAAGAACATGAACAATTGAAATATACTTCACTGAAGTGGCTCAACACATGAATCTTGTAAAGAAATGCTTCTATTATTTTCCCTGTCTGTTAACTGAAAAAGTACAGTAAACCCTCAGGTTGTAGATGAGTTCACCTATAGAAATGTTCAGAAATCCCCCTTAATACTTCAAAAGCAGAAGTATTTATACAAAATTTACAAACTATTTACAATAAATGTTGTCTCTAACAGACAAGACATTTCTAGACTATATATGAACTAAAAAGCTCTAATTGCTGCAGATTAATAGTTCTGGTGGAATGTGCTATGCAAACGCTGTTTCTGTGGATGTGGGAGCAGGTAGGATGTGGACCCAAATTTGTGGCTATGCTAGCAGATGAACTAGTTGATGCAGATGTATCTCTCTTTTTCTTAGTAATTCACTCAACTACTTGCTGATCCTCTGACTTGATAATCTGAGACTTCCCTCACTGATGGCTGATCCTGTGACTACCCTATTGTTTTGTCATCTGTTAGTGTCACAAAATATTTTAGAAAATATATAATAATATATATATTTGAATAATATTTCCAAAATATTTTAAATGAAATTTATAATTAAATTTCTACAAAACCATGTTTTGTTTCCAATCCATGGTTTTGTTTTATCTTTCCATGAATTCACAAAACCATGTGCAGTTTTGTTCCTATTACTCCTTCCTCTGTAAATTCATTTTATCTGTATGTAAATCCTTTTACCCTTGTAGAATACCTGGATGGTTTTGCAAAAACATGTGTTGATTTGTATGGTTGGAAGAGCATTTTCACTTTACTCTTTTACTTTCACCTGTAACATGATTTTACCCCTGTAAATTGGTTTCACCATGCCTGTAGATTGATTTCACCATGTCTTTTTTTTTTTTTTTTTCCTTTTTACTTTATGGGATTTATCTCTGTTTTAATCATTACTGCTTCTGTGTAAATGATTTCTTCTTGCTTTCTGATAATTGTCTTTTCCTTCTGAATAAAGCCTTTGAATACATTTCCTTACGAATCTTGGAGTACACAGGTTTTGGAACTAGTATCAAGACTGTTTGTCCAAGCTCCCGTTCTACTAATCACCTGAAAAATAAAACAATCATTAATGAAGCATAGGTTTGCAGGGAAGACAATCAATCTCTTTATTGAACTGAGATGTCTATGGACGGAGTCTGGACTGTGGATGGCTCAATTCTATTTGGAAAAGGCTTTTCATTTATTCATTTTAAACAGAGGTAAGGGAATGGAGGAATTTCATATTGTAAAAATTCTATGATTTTTCACATTGTGCAAGTGCAGTTAGATGGTTTACCGCATAACAATGGATGATAGGGCTTCCGGGGATACACAGTGAAGTAGTTGGAGGAGGCTTTCGGGTAGGAGGAGACAGTTGGAGGTCGGTCTTCTGAGGGGGCTGTCGTGGAATGAGAGGTGGTTTTGTGGCATATCACACCGCTTTTGAGTGGAGGGCGGTATTTTTTGAGAGCACGCGATATAATGTGGGGCTGCCACGTAGCAAAAGGGCACTAGGGAAAAACTATGAATCTTACGTGCTTTTCAGATTTTAACTATTAGACGATGGGAGCACACGATATGTATATGTGCCATTAGATCTGGAGGTGGGAGATCAGAGGGTTATCGCGCGACGGAGTTGCAAGGGTTGAGTCAGGATGTGGTTGGTGGGGTCCAGGGATAAAAAATGCAGTGGTTTAAATATATTTCAAAGGTTTAGTGAGGGTCGGGAATTATAAAGTGGGGGGAGGTTTAAATATATAAAGCATGATTATTGTATGAATAATGTAAGGGTTAAGTTAAAAAGAGTATCGGGGAGGGTTTTTTGAATGGGGCCCAATACATTATTCAAACTTAGGATAAGGGGTTTTAGTGGGTTTTAAGGGAAAATGGAAACTAATAAGGGGGGAGTTATAAAATGAAGGGGTAGGGGTGATTTTTCAAGGGAAAATGAGTTTGGAAGGAAGTTAGTAATATGAAATGAACCAACTGATGCTCTCCATGCCTTGTGAAAACTACTTCTACCTACCCTTTATTTACCCTAACATTTTCTCTTCATTTATTAGGTGCATTTGAGCTTGTTGGCCCTTTTATTTTCTTTTGATAAGCAAACTATCAATTCTAATCTTATAACGTCCAATGGCCCAGATTAAAATGATGAGCTCATTATTATTCTCTACCTAACTACTGATATGCCAAGATTAAACAGTTTGGATAGATCTTTATTCTCTATCTAGCAGCATGAAATTTAAATCATGAATGAATCAAGATTAAACTGTTTGATCATCATGAATTGTGGCATTTTGACAAACTACACACAATTTTATTTGAAAAAAGTAAACTGAGAGGAGTGGAATTTGAATGTGCACACTTTCATGATCTATTTTCATCTCTTTTTGGTGGGGTTCATATTTAATATTCTTTTTTGATCTTTGTTTCTTTTTGTACTTTGATTATTCTTTTAGGACATACCCTCTTTACATTTTTTAATATGGGAAAACATCTGTAGAAAAGCAAAGGTATGTATAATATTACAAGACTTAACATAGTCAATTCAAAATTATGATCCCTATTATTATAGGAACCTAATAGAGTGGTCGGTAAAGAACTTGAATGTACCACCCAAAAGATAGTGCCTAAATTTCTACAGGGATTACGCCATCGCAAGATCTTCCCGTTCAGTAGTGGTGTAGTTCCTTTGCATAGTGGAAAGTGTTAGCACTCCATAAAATTCCCTAAGATGAGGAGAGAAATTTCAGAGGTAACTGAAAACCTCTTTTAGGCTAAGGTCCAACCCCCTTAGCCTTGGAAAGGGCTCTCTCGCTATGTTCTGCTATCAATAAACTAGATGACTGATAGGATCTAGGTTTTAGGCTGGTTATACTGATCAAAGGGTAGCTTTAAGTTTGATTTATTGAAGGTGGGTGCAGAGGGTAGGACTACTTAAGATCAAAGCACTATTACAAATCCAAATGAATAAGGGATATGCTGCAATTGAAACAGGGGCAAGATAAGTAGGCTTATTGATATTTAATCAAATCTCATTGTAGTGAGTGGATGAGTGAATCATCAGAAAGGATGAAAAATAGAGCATCAAAATACTGATGAATTCATATTTCCATAGAAGAAAATATAACACATATTATCAACTAGTCTAAAACAGAGCACTAAGTGAATTATGAGATATTATTTTCAAGCTGAGCATGAAGAATGTTTACACCATGGAAATATATATTAGAAATAGAACACAAAGGAACACACATACTAATAAGCACTAACATAGGTATCACTCCAACCAAAACCATTTTTCACGTCTTTTCATCTTTAAATACAATGAGGAATTCGATTTACAACTCTAGGTGGTCGAATTCACTGCATAGAAGTCAAATAGTGTAGATATAATGCATCTGCAGAGAAATATGAACTACAATATCGAAACTATCACAACTTAGAAACATCATGATTTAAAACTTGAAATAATTATAGAAACATCATGTTTGGAACTCAAACTAAACTAACTTATCCACACTTGTCCAACCAACAAAATCACTTCTAGAAGGTCACAGAATAAAAATTTACAAAAATAACCATGACCGATATACTTGCACAACAGAGTGCAATAGGTCTTCAAAATTGGCATGGTTACAAAATGTTCTGGATAAAACTGAGTAGATGGATGCACTTGAGATGATGGTGTGTTGGTGTAGAACCTATTGAATGATTCGTTCCATGCTTGCAGGCCTTCCAAAATTAATTTTCTCAACTTGCATATCATTTGCGCAACAGAAGTCAAATTTTGAACTTGTAATAAATTCTACTGCTCCAAAATGGTTATCAGTGACCAACCAACCATACGCATTCACCTAGCATTACCAAGCATACTTCAAAGTTTCCAAACCTTTGAATTTACAAATTGAATTTAAAAAAAATCAGAATTCTAGTCCACTCATCTTCCATTATTATGAAGACATCATGGAAGAAATGACCACCCCTGATTACCCTTGGGATGATATGCACCATCGTGCGTACTTCCTTTCGCAGCAGACCCATGACCAATATGTTATGGAGTCCAGATACTTCCTCCATGGTGAGGTCGATTGGTTGAAATATCCCTTACTTTGAACCCATGAATTCAAACCACATCCATCTTGTGGCCATTACATTGCCACCCAATGTTTGGGCAAGGGGGCATGCCTATTAGAGGATCCATAAATCCTTCCCAATCCTCGAAATACACTCTACCTTAAGAAATATTACCCATAACATTTCCCATTGAACTGCGTGTATATCTATCTTTCTTCTTGCATTTAGGTAGTTTGAATCTACCACATTCTTACACATTTGTCTTCTTGTGTCTTTTAGATGGATCCATCATCCACACATTATATTGGTTTTGCTGATGGTGCGAGTTGCTTCACCAAGAATCTTGCCTTAGCAACTTGGGCCATTTTCACCCCCTTGCATTCGTTAGTCCACACCAACAATTCTTGCATTGGATCTGCCATCAATAACTAGGATGAATATGATGCTATGATAGGTTTGTTAGTCGATGCCCTTGATCATCACATCCTTCACCTTCATGTTTGTCTAGATTCCTTACTACTTGTCATGTAATTGAATGGCATTTATTGTGTGCATAATCCTGTCCTATTTAGAAAATATCTACGAGTTAAGCTTTTGATGCGTGAATTTGAATCCATTTCACTCAATCATGCACTTAGAGCCCAAAATCACTGTGTAAATGCCATTGCAAATAACATTTTAAATTTGAATTGATCACATATAAGAAGACATCCATAAACAAATGGTGAACCACAATCGTCACACAAAAAAGATGCATAATCATAAATGTGTATTATCATACAGTGTCTTGCATCCACTAATATAATACATCCGACATGCTCACTAGCATGTTATCATAAAACAAAAAAAGGGACCCACATGTCCCTATGCCTAATCACCATCATCTGGAGGTTCCCAAGCCAACAACTCCATCCCCCTAGCCCGTAGATTTCGTACTGCCTCACCGACTATTGCAAGGCGCCGCGTGATTCTTTGCCACTCCAGGGAAAGACTTGTGCACTCATTTGTTTGCTGATATTCTACTTCATGCCACTTGTGTTCTTTCACCCTGGTCAATAATATGTCATATCTACAACAAAAATCCTCTAGTAGAGCACCATCATCTGGTCTCTGTCATGATGAGGTCCCCCCTTGATATGTTGCCTCGCGCGTTATGGCTCGTCCCGCATATCCTGCCAGTCTCACCGGTGCTATATCTACATACCACAAAGTTTATAAATCAATACCACATACACATATTTCTTAAAATATAAATGCACCAAATATATAACAACTTTCAATTACCATCTGGGTCCCATGCTCATCTTGGTGGAAGTGGTAAGTAAGGATCCCCTTGATAATTCAGGCCACTGTATGGATAGTCTTCTATGTATAGTGGCATCTGGTCCCAATGAGAAAAAATCTCAGGTCCGAACACTCATCCGACTCCCCATCCACCTCCTTGTCTCAATAGCTTCCCTTAGTGGCGCATCCTGTGCTCCTGTGGGCCCCCATCATGGATCTGAAAATGAGGTTGTATAGTGGGGATCTTCTCAAAGAAGAGTGAGCATAAGACTGTCCCAAATGAACATCTATCATTGGTCCTCCATCTACATAATGTCAACTATCATTTCAACGACGACAACATCATCTGAGTCCACCCATAGTAGGTCCCTCCAAACACACTCTCCACCAACATCATCTTCCCTCTAGTGATATGGTGGAAGGCATGGCTACCACAGATCTATAGCACTGTTGTGTCTATAGCTCGTGTCTCAAGCCTCTCCAAGTCATCAACCCGGATGGTCATGCCCTTTGTACAACTACCCCATACATAATGATGCTCAACAAACTCGACAATATGCCTCCGGTGAGGTAGCAATGGATTTATCTCCCCTACCACTCCCAAGTGGGGCAGTCGTGTCAGAAAAAATATGTCTTGGATCGTGAGCTCGATCCTGTGTCCTTGTACTACAAAGACCTCTTGATCTATGTCCCAATAAATCACTATCCTTGATAGCAAGGGCTCACCAACACTCATCAAAAGGTTATCTACGAACTTCAGCACACCATATCGTGCCAGCATCCCTCTCACTACTTGATTCCACTGAATCGCAGCACGGAGGGCCTCAAAATCTTATTCTTGCCATAATATATTTACCTCTTACATACCTGTAAGACATCATTATGTTTTTTTAATTAAGAGTAAAAAAGAAATTCATGACCTAAACTCAACTTTACCACCAGTCATGCCCATATTCTCAGCCTAGAGCGTAGATTTTGCCCTCAAAACTGCACTAATTGCATTTTGGGCCCGATTTCTGTGCTCCAGAGCACAGATCAGGCCCCAAAAAAGTTCTCTGCGATCATGAGGATGAGCAGGGGTCCCCAACAAACAGGTGAATCTCTAATATGGAAATCTAAACCACTAAAAGTGATGACTATGGTTGGGCCACCTACCTCCAACTTGTAGGTCATGATTCTGATGGTAGGTTTGTCTACTATAATATCCACAAGATTTAGAGCCTTCTCCTCTTCGAATTCTTTACAACTCAATATGCAAATGAATTGGATTTGGAGGCAAACAAACCCTTTTGTAGGAAAAACCCTATTTTTTTTTCGCCCATTGTGACCAAACCGTAGCTCCATTTGACGAATCGTTAGCGCTGTTGGAAAGCTCTCACCAAGTTCTATAATGGGTCTTCCTTTGTTTTTGGTAATTTGAAACTTCACCTGGAAGCCATTTTTTCCATGAGGTCTCACTTTGCCACCTCTTAAAACCAAATCTCTTCATCTGAGCCACCCATACTCTAGTACCACTTTACCTTTGCACTGGTTGACTCATGTGTCAATTTTCGTCATGAGTAACCATCATTTACTCATGTTTTCATGGTCCCCACTGGGCCTCCCCCACGTGGCAACATCATCGAGTCACCCTTGTTCAGAGCATCTGAGATGTGTCACCCTTGTACTTATGGAGTTTGTTCTGAGTCCCCATTTGAGTCCCATTATAGTGTTTTATTCATCGTTGTGTCACATTTCTCCCATTTTACTTATCTTTGGTGTAATATACCTAAGGGGGATAATATGGGTACAAAGGGAGGTACCCAAGGGAATAATGTAATAATGGGACAGGCCATAGTAATAAATAAGGTGGTTAACCCATATCATATAAGGGACCACAAATAGTTAACAATAATGTAATAAGCCCATGGTATTAGATAGATGGTATTGAGAGAACCATGGTAATGACCCATGATACTTTACATATGAGGCCTATATAGAGGCTAGAGACTCCCCGTTGAGAGGTGTCAAAGATTATTGTATGAACAGACATATGGCTTGTGGAGTGTTCTCCTTCCTTAAGGAGTGAATATATGGTGTTGCCCTACTTTAAGGGTTTGATCAATGAAGTGAATCATTTCTATCTATATTCATATCTTGTTATTTTTTGGGTTTATTTCTATTTCTCATATATTTCTGGGTTAGATCTATAACAAATGGTATCAGAGCACTTTTTTGGGCAAAACGAAGAATTTATTTATTTTAATTTTTGCAGAAATTTATTGGGCGGCGAGTTTGCAGATCAGATCTGTACATTCTTGTGCAAAATCTATAGAATCTAATTGTAGATCTGGATGGTTTGTGAAAAAATACCCAATTTAAAAAAAAAAACGGCCGAATCGGAGTCCGGATGAAGGAGATATTGCTGACCTAAAAATTAGTGGTGTTGCAGATATTTTTCCGGGGTAGCAAGTTTGTGGCGCAGATCTATACATTCTGGTGCAAAATATACAGAATCCAATTCCAGATCTGGATTGCTTGTGAAATAATACCTAAGTTAAAAAAAATCAGTCGAATCGAAGTCTGGACAAGGGAGATATCGCTGATTTAAAATCAGCCCTTTTTTTCAGAATTTTTTTTGTGACGGCGGGACAGTTGCAGCGCGGATATGAAATTCCAGTGCCTAGATCGGGATTTCTACCACATGGAAAGATGTAGAATGGTTGTTTCATTTCAAAAAACAGGTCATAATAGAGATTCTGAGCAATATTGACGGAATTGTGGCCATTTCAAATTTTCGCCAAGTAAGCGATTTGTTTTACAAACTTTCTTCAAGGCTTATAACAGTAAGTTTTTTAAAGGAAAAGATGATTGGACTTCTATTGAAAGTTTTATAGCATATCATAAGTTGGATCGTCTAGGGTGTTGGAAGGACAAAATAGGGTTTTATTTGAAAAATGACGCCGTTATATGGTGGGAATCACTTGACAATGAGTTTCTGAAGTTATGTAGCGCTGATGTAATAGAAGAACTACTTTTGGACGAATGGTCTCACACTAGAAAGGAGAAAAGCACAAAACCTAGCAAAGATTTTATTTGTACAGGAAAGAAGGAAACCAAGAAAGATAAAGGGTTATTTTCTGCTAGTATCTCCTTATTGCAAGTTCATGGATTGATTCAGAAGGAGAAGATCATTGTGTCTATAGATCCTAGTTGCAAGCAAAATCTCATAAATGTCAATTTGGCAAAAAAATTGCAAGTGCCAACAAAATACATTGAAAACACATAAGTTAATGATGAGGATGTGCAAGTTTATAAAGATTTGAAGATTTCTATAGACAAGTATGTATTGCATTCTAATTTTTATGCTTCAGATATGGATAACATGGGTGTTGTTTTGGGATATCCTTGGATGGAATCTGTGGGTACTATCAATATTAATGTGCAGAAGAAATTCCTGAAGCTCTGGTATAAAAAGAAGAAAATTACATTGCATGATATTTCCATTAAGTTACAAACAGAGACTACGGAGGCAGTAGCACAAATCTTTAATGACACTTACACATCAGATGATGAGCCGTTGATGGTCGAAAATCAAACACAAACAGAGGCTGAAGTAGAAAATGTTATAGGTACTGATACACCAGATGATGACTCAATGGTTGAATTAATATTGGAGAATAAAAAACCACAAGCAGCACCACGACATGTACTAGATAACAATCAGGCTCTATTAGGTGGTAAATTAAAGAAATATACACTGTTGGTTAAATCTTCAGCATATCACCACCCACATCACCCAGCAAGAAAATAACCGACAAGATGGCAACAAATCAGCTACAAGGACAACAACCCCGGCATGGCACATAGAGAGGGGCGACGATCCACCTACTATACATCAACATAGAAGAGCTACGAGGATCAACTTCCATCTCAAGCGAGCGAGGCACCAGATAGATCGAGAGTTCACCTTTCTCTTGGATGGCTAGATGCACGTGCATGGTACTAGTGGACTACTCTTTTGAGTAGATCTTATTATTTGTGTTATTCCCATGTTTCTGGGACGAAACATGTTAAGGGGGGTGGAATGTAGTATACCTAGGGGGGATAATTTGGGGTACAAAGGGAGGTACCCAAGGGAATAATGTAATAATGGGATGGGCCATAGTAATAAATAAGGTGGTGTTGTGGTAAAAACACAATCCCTCAATTATTGGTTTGTTCACTTCAAATAATGGGGACCCTTTTTATAAAAATTTTGGCTAAACACCTTTTAGGATTTTTATTTAGTTGATTATCCTACGCTTTTCTTAATTTTTCATTTTCTTTGGATTCTTGTTTTTATTGCTTTGTTAGAATTGATTTTTTATAAGCTTTCCATTGATATTTGTTTCGCCTCATTTGGTCAACTGGTTTGTAAATGGAATTCCTTTGAAATCCAATCATTTATCTCACCTGGGTTAAAAATGCATAAAATGTAAAATATTCCATTTTTGTAATTAAATTAGTTCAATAATGCATTTATTTCAAATATTAACCCCTAGTTAGTTATTACTAATATTTTTCATTTTTCAGCCAAATCATGAAGTATCGGGATTTTAGTAATTTACTTTTAATTCTCAAATTGATTACTAATCTCGAAAACCCAAAATTTCAAAATCGCTATAGTTTAATATTCATTTTTATTAAAATAGTTGCAGTTTATAAATTAAATTTCATTAAAAATAAAACCAAAATAAAAAAAATTGATGTTTAATATTAAATTTTAAATTAATTAATATCAAATAAAATTAATTTAATTAAATTAAAATTTAAAACATAAAATATATATAAAATAAAAATATAATAATAATAAAAAAAATTTAATTGCATCCGGGATCGGGTTGGAAGTTTTGATCGGGGCATATTTTAAACAACTCCGATACATTCATAGCCCCGATGCCGATTGCTGATACCTTCATGCTCCCGATTGCTGATTTCCCGATCGTGAAAAGCAAATAGTTAAAAGGCTTAAGGCATGAACCAACGCCTTTTTATAAGCTTTGTTTTTTGTTTTAAGTTTCATCTATCTCATATGTATGAGTGGTAGGTTAGTTTAACATAAAAATAAATATAAAATATTTAAATAATAAATTTTAAATTAATTTCAATATAAAATTTAATTAATTAAATTAAATAAAAATTTAAATATTATTTAGATTAATATTACTCTGTTTATAAATAGTTAATTATGTTAATTAGTTAGATTAACATTAATTAATAATAGTTTATTAAATAATTAGTTTAATTTATGATTAACAATTAAATTAAAATTAATTATTAGTTAAATAGAATTGTAATTTAGGATTTAATTTTTAATTAAAATTTTGTTTTTTTAGCCCAACGACAGAAATTCTAGAATTGTGCCAGAATTAACTCATCTACTTCAGAAGCTTATAGATTGAGTTTTACTTGGCTAAATGAGGTCCATGATGACTTATTGGAAAGATAAAATCAAGGAGAACATTTCTAAGGAGGTTTCATTAACAGATTTGGTCATTTATTGGGTCAAAAATTGGATAGAAGATCAAACTACGAATTTCTAAAAAAACAAAATCAATTTTCTGAGTTTTATTTTCTGCATTTTTATTTGTCCAAACCTTTTCTCAATGCAGATCCATTCGTCAATAATATCCTTTACCAATTAAATCATCCCAAGCATCAATATAACACTTATATTTTATTTTCAATTATTTAATTAATTGCATTTGATTGGATTTGTTTTAATGCCAGAAATGATATTTTGATTTTATTGTTGTATCTTAATTAATTTTTTATTTCATTTTATAGGAAAACAGTAAAAGAGATATGGAGAAAAGGATCTCAATCAATGAGAATGCTCTAGCAATTAAAGATTGGAATTTTTGAGCAAATAAAATTGGATTGGACAGATTTTTCTTCAACAAACTCTCATCTCAAAATACTTTTGGAAATATTATAAATAATAAATTGCAGAATGTAATAAGGGGCTGCTTTCCTCTGCAATTCTAGACTTCTAAAAGCACTTCTATAATAGGGATTTAGAGTTGTAGGTGGGAGGAGTGGAATCTCAGATCTGGGGATTATTGAGATTTTTCTTCTACATTCTGAGTTATGTATAATAAACAGAGTTTGCACTATTGTAGCTTTGGTTTTGAAAGCAAAAGCTCAAGCATTGTAAAGGACTATTAGAAATCGGAGTTGGAGAAATGGATTTAATAAATTGGTATTTCAAATACTATTATTTAAATGCTAGTTTCATTTTTGATGACGGGAATGTCTCAATTTACTTCCATATTTGTGCACTTTTGTTGGTATAGGTAATTTGTCTCTATTTTTGTTATTATGTATCTATGCTCTTATGGATTAAATTCTGATTTCTGAGTAACTATTTACTCAAAAATCTGCCTCATAAAACTAATTTATTGAGTGGTAATGTTTGTGAACTATTTCCACATATTATTGTTTAATTATTGGATTTACTTATTTGATAATCAATATCATTTTTGTGAACTACTTCCTGAGTGTTCTTGGTTTATTATTTCAGTTAAAGGGTCTCAATAGGATGTGTTTTGGTATCCATAATGTCAGTTATTTGAATTATTTCGTTAATTTGATATTCATTATAAACAAGACATATTTAAAATCCAAATACTTTAAATATTTTGTTTTTGGTTGGGTTAGATTTATATCTGCCTAATTAAGATAGGATTAAGATTAGTTTATTTTGCTTGCATTATAGAATAAGTTTGCATTTAGAGTAATTTCTATATTCTTTTAAGTTCTCTTCTCAAAGAGACAAAACTTTAGTTGTGGCTTCGCTGAACCCAAATCAGCTTAAGGGTCATTCTCTTTTCTGATCAACAAAAAGAAGTGATCTGTCTATTGGTAGTTAAAGATACATCATAAACCAATAGCGATAGGGAAAAGGTAACTGGTCCTAGTTAAACTAGTCAGAGCCACTAATTCAAATGGAAAAGGAGCTGCTTTAATGTCTGGACCAAGTGGTTATCCCCCATTGTTGTTGCAGCGATTTTCGAGACATCAACATTTTTGGCGCTAGAAGGAGGGCCTGAAACTTGTTGTCTATTGGAGTCTTTTCAATTTTAACATTTTAATTAAGTCACGATGGTTCCTCTTAATATTCCAATTTGGAGTTGTATCCATGGACATGCATCTTCCAATGCTCCACCCGAAGTGGTAAGATTCTTGTCTTAGGTAAAGTTTAATGGTAAGAGAAATTCTTCTGCTTTTAACCATGTCTTTCAATTTATTCAAAAGGTTTCATATTATGATTTTCAAGGAATTGATGAAGACATTTTATGCAGAATTTTTACTCTCACATTTGCGGAAAAAGCCACAAGCTGGTGTAGAACTCTTCCAGTTGCCTCAATCCACAACTGGGATCAATTTGTTACAATTTTCATTTCAAAATTTGATGGCTACGATTTTGAACATGTATGTGATGAAATTGAATATCTATGAAGATTTGAAAATGAGTCCGTTAGAGATTTTAATATTCGATTTCATATGAATTGCTTAAGATTTAAAGTCGAAGATAAACCTACGGAAGAAGAATCATTATATTGGTTTGAATATATTTGTTCTCTTCCTCCCATTCCCAATCCATACGAAATTAGTTCAAGTTTTGTTCCATCCCCTTCCAACATAAATGAGAATTCCAATTTGGATGTGCAAATAAATTGTAATGAAGTGGTTTCACAAAGCTTGGAAAATGTTTCTAATCAAATGCAAGAAGACAACAACATCAATTTTGGAGAAAGAGCTGCCTTGAAATCTAAAAGCTACTCTGGGGTGAATTCAGAAAATCAGATCGCAAATCATCAAGTACAAACATCAATCAAGCTAAATAATAACACGCAAATTATTGTACAAATTTCTGAATTTGCCCATGATGAGCAAATGCCGAAATCAGAACAACAAAGCAACATTCTTCAAAAAAGCATGAGTACGCAAATGAATGATCTGCAATCTGAAATTTACAATGAGCAGAATGCACAAGAGATCCCAAACAGAGACAGTTTTAAATACATTGTTTCAGGTTCACATTTTTCCCTTTATCCTGATATTTTTAATGATGGTAATTTTTCCTATCTTGGTATTAATGATATTTCAGAAAATACAGAGGCTGATTTAAATGAATTACCAATAAGTTTTTATCAAGATAGAGAAGCAATTAATGATTATTCTTTTGCAATTAATGAACATGAAATTCTTGTTCCTCATTGTTTGGATATATTGGATGAGATTAAAGAGAATTCTAAATAATCTTGTAAAGTCATTTATGATAATTACTTTGACATTGAGGATGTTGATTCTATTTTTCTAAAGAGAATCTTCATGAGAAAATTCAAATAACAATTGAGAATGAGGAACATTTCAATTTAGAAATTATTCCAACTAATCCTCATTCTAAAGAAGCAAATTATCTTCATGATTTCACTATTCAAGAAAACATTTCAATTTATGATTCATATCATGATCAAACTCTCATTCTTACTCATAATCATAATTCTCTTTCTAATTCACAAGTTGGAATTGGCAGTTATCTAAATTCCATTATTCTGGCCAATTCTTGTAGAAAAGAAATTATTTCAAAACAATCCCAATTGTACTGTAGCATTAGTTGTAACAATAGTGATTTCATTTTATTTTTGTTTCCTCACTTATTTTATTTAAAATCAGATTTTGTTTCTAATTTTATTTTCCAGATTTTCGATACTTTATGCTGGCATATTGAGCACTTTACTATCAAACATTCAATTGATGCATTGCCTTATTGGAAAATTGAAGTTTCATATTATAATCATGAGAATCAAAAGCTATTAACATTTCAATTTCATTCAATGCTAATGTTTCATCAAAAGTTTCTATCTTCTCAAAGACAATGCCAAAAAGAGAATGCAATTTTATAATCTAGTCAGCGATCTAATTCAATTAATATAATTCCATTTTATTTGACAGATTTCCATCCATTTTTTATTAATTCATTTGAAAAATATTTGGAAAATTTTCCTTCATGGAAAATTGTTAATAATTTAACATTTGTAAATAACACTAATAATTTTTTCCAGGCCTTTGAATGTAAAAGTTCATATCCACAATCTGGCCTTTTATTTCCTCTTTTGAATCTTTCCCAATCATTAATAGAAACCCATCCAGTTTTCTATTATCCAATTGGTATTCAATTGGAAAAGAAATTTCAAGAGAAGGAGATTTTAATTAAGATGCTAACAATAACTGTAAATTCTATTTACAGATTTAATTTTCTTAGTTCAATTAGATTTGTATTACTAACATTTGAACTGTACATATATGCGGGAATAAAAATGAGAGAATGGTTACATTGGAAATATGACTATACCTAGTCATTTTCATGTATATGGTTAGAATATGAGTAGAATTAATTTAGTTAGTTTGTTTTATGTAGTTAATTTATCTTTAACAATTTTGTAGATTAAAAAAATAAAACAAAGCAGTGAGCCCTTCTCATACATGTTCAATGAAAACATTTTCTTTTTATTAGAAAATTTTAATTCTTGCTTTTATTTTTTTAAATTTCTTGCAGCAATACCTCTACTCTGCCTATTTTGAATAACGTCTTGATTAAATTTAATTGAGGTTGCACTTGGCATTGATTGCCTCAAAGCCACTTTTCTTCATTTCGAGATTTCCTTCTAAGATTTATATGATAAAGGTTTTGAAAATATAAAAGCTTCATGATCCCATTATCCCATGAAATGTATGATTGTCTATGATACGCTTAATTCTAATTCAATCATTATTAGTCAGTCAAACCTTTCGCGGTAATCATATGAACTTCATATTATCTTCCTCGAAATTTGCTAAGGATGTCCATTCGGCTATGTGCACACATTCAAATCTGTTTTGATATTTTTCCACAATTAGTGGCTTTATCTCATTCTGATCTTTAGTTTATTATTTGATACCACAATACGCATCATATTAATTTATTAAAGGCATTATTGAATAGTCACTATAACAATACAGATTCTTCTCAAGTTATTGAGAATAAGCAGAGGTAATAAATTGTTGTTTCAATTCAAAATGAAAGACTATTTTCATATTTATTTCTGGTAAATTTTATATTTCTTGAACATGAATAAACATATTTTATTTAGGTTGATTGCACACTCCAATTTAGAATAAATGATGAGATGATTTTCAATAAAGTCAGAATTTTGATAAATCCAAGGAAGGATTTGAAGATTCATGAGGTAAAATCTACAGACAATTTCCTTCCAAGTACACATTTACAAGTTCGTTCTTATCTATTGTTAGTTTCTCTTTTCTTTAGTTTATTTATTTATTTATTTTGTTTTGTTTTGTTTTATTTACAGGTTTTAATTTATTTTCAAAACTTGAAATAAGCAACAAACCCATTTCAAGTTTACAACAGGTTTAGGGAAATTTTATTTGTGATTAATTAGAATTTGAGAATTTTTAACTTTGCTTTCAACCATCAGAAAACCCAACTGAAATTTCAAGCAATATCATAGGATTCAACTTGATTTTCATATCGCTGATACTTTAGTGAAAATATTCGCAATACTACCATCCCGCTCATCTTCGTCAATAATTTCATTCCGATATCACATCATCCACTTCACAACCATTTGTAACGAAATATTTCATCGGAAGTAGCTTTTAGCATTTTTGATAACAAATTGTTTATAAAAGATCTCCGATGTATTACCTCGCTCATAAGCCATATCGCATTTCGCATATCAGAGGTTTGCAGTTGAATATACTTCCATTATCATGAATCGTCGATCTCCGATAAATGACTTTACCGATATTGCGATGACCACATAATTCCAGATCTGATATGAAATTCAAATCAAGTTTATAAAATATCGCGTCCATTCAATTGCAATAAAAGTAGGGGCATAATTTTAAAGGGCCGATATCTCGGATCCGATATGTTATTAAAATCCCATCATAAATTTATCGGGTCCACTCTTCATCACATATTGGCATATCAAGAAGTGTTACATCATGTGTTTAAAATTGCTGATCGCCGATTAGCCATGTCATTCATCGCATATCGGCATCACAAAAATCATATTGTGTTTCATTCAGTACTTAGAGTTTGCCAATTGTTGATTAGCTACGTCATCCATTGCATCATCGATATTGGCATTTCCAACATGATTATGCTCTGATATTCTGATACGCCGATATCACAATCATTTCATCGCATTTTTATTCATGGCCATACCACTATTCCGAATCTACAATGCACGATGTGCGATGTGCAAAGTATAAATCGCGAGATGCAATGTGCAATGTGCGATTTGTGACATGACTGTCTCCGATCCTAAATATAACATTTCTTCAATGGTGTGATCGCTCCATCTCATCGCACATGTTCTCATCACATGTTCTCATATCGACAATTTACCATTTCAACCTCCGATGCGATAAACTCCAACACATGCCTCTATATGCAATATGAATCATCCGATAAGGCATTGTGTTAATTTAAAGCGAGCTTGGGTAACCACTATGGTAAGAAAGTAATTGATGACAAATTTGCAGCATATTCAAATCATTTCAATTTCTCATATATTTCAGTTTTAAATATATAATTTCATAATTTAATAAGAAATTTAAGACCTTTCTATCTTCATATTTAAAGTTCATTATCTTGGATTTGGTCTTAATTCTGGACAATTTATAAAATCATGGAGTTTATATGAAACTTATAATATTTTGAGAAACAGTCATTACTGCAAATTCTCATTCTTATTTCTCATGCATTGGTTTTAATTTCACTTCCCTTGAGCACTAAGCATTCCATTTTTACATTTTACTGCTTGCTTTAGTGTAAATAAAATAAATAATGATTTTAGGTTATAGGATTTTGGTTAGTTTGACTTCTTCATGTTTTTAATGTTAATTAAAATAAGAAGTCATCTAATTTGGAGAAAATGATACCTTTCAAATAGGATTAAAAACAATTATCCAATAATAAGATTCATTTACCCACTTTCATTAATTACTACTTTGTTTTTTTTTTTTTTGCTTGTTAAGACTAACCTAAGTACCCACGGGGATTTGAACCGGTGACCTATCGCAAGGAGTGCCTTAACAAGGCACCCATTCACCGTCAATCCAAAGCCCCGTGGGCTTAATTACTACTTTGTTAATTTACTTTCATTTTTGTTTTTCAATTACGCTGATATAAAAATCTATTTTGTAGTTCTTCATAAAAGTTTCCAATCTTCCGCCAGATCATATTTTCAAAGTCCATACTCTTCTCCTGGCTTTATTTCAAGAAGCAGCGATAATCTTCATTGAAACAGTGACACCAGGAAGTTTCAGAACCTTTAGCTTGTTTCTCTAAGCATTCATTTCATTATAAAATAATTAAGTTTGTGCTTTGAAACAAGAAGATTGACATCAGACAAAAAGTTTTCATTATGGCTGAATTTTACAGTCACTACTATCTAAAAGCCTAAAACACTTACAACCCTGCAAGGTATGATTTTTCTAAATCTCGACATAAGAAGAAATGATTACGCGATTTTTTTTTTTTTTTTCATATTGTTGAGACGTTGGTATAAACATTCTTGTTTGAGATTATCTTACGAAACTTGGATTTTCCTTTCCACTTTTAAAATTTCTTCATTTTTATTTTTATTCACTATTTTATTTTCTCACTTTCGCTTAAGAATTCGTTTTCTTTGGTTTTCAGTTTTGATTTTGATGACTTTGCCATGATTTGTATGGAAGACCTTCTTGTTACCTAATAATGGTTAACATACATGGAGAAAAATTGTTAGTGGTCACCTATTAGTTTTTTCTTTAAAAACTTTTAATAAAGTTTGATTCTTATTATAAAGGTAAACATACTTAAAGAAGAGATTACCAATTTAGAGAAGTTGACAAAGTATCATAAAATCTAAAATTTTTTTTTTTTTATCAAAATTGTAATCATTTTGAGATTTCAATATTTTATTAAGATCTTTTAAAGTTCTATTATCAGTCAAGAAAAATTATTTTTAACCAAGTAAAGACACTTTACATCAAAGCACCTTTAACTCTGAAATTGTCATTCTTAACTCTTAAGAAGTCAATGATTCTCCCCGTCCCGAATAGTTTTACTTTTCTAGAGTATAATCCAGAAATATATTTAAACTTAAAAGATAAGAGGTCTCATCATGACCCTGCTTACCATGATCATAGGGGAAAAATAAGCTGACATTACCAACATTGCTAAACAAACCAGGGTAATGGCTTATGATTGTAAACAATTATAACACAATGGATTTCATCATGAGCCAGCTTGTTCAGTCCAATAATAACCAGTGAATAGCATTGTCAACTATCTGGATACCAAACCAGGACAATGGCTTTTAAGAATAATAAAAAAATAAAAATTTAAGAAAATAAACATATATAAATGGATTTATCTCTAAATCAATAATTTTTAAATAGATGGGATTCTGAATCATTTATGATTGAAAGGTAACCTTGTCGAGACTATAGATGTTTGCTGGCAGCAGTGGCTTTACCTGTGACAAATGAGTATATTTTAAAAACTAAGCTGTAAAGTGACCACTGCGTTATCTCTACAACTAATTAAGGACTGATATAGAGTTTTGAAATATTTTAATTTATGAGGAATTTTAAGAAAAATTAAATTTAAATGATTCTTTTTTTTAGATTAATGAACATAGTCAAGCAGTCCAAAAATAATTTTTTCTTTAATTATTTTTACTTTAATTTTAGGAAAATCTCATTCATATCAAATAGAGATAACTGGTTTTTTTTCTATGTGTCGCCGTTGTTGTGGTAAAAATACAACCTCCCTATTATTGATTTGTTTTCTTCAAATAATGGGAACCCTTTCTATAAAATTTTTGGCTAAACACTTTTTAGGATTTTTATTTAGTTGATTATCCTACGCTTTTCTAAATTTTTCATTTTCTTTGAATTCTTGTTTTGACTGCTTTGTTAGAATCGATTTTTTATAAGCTTTCTATTAATATTTGTTTCGCCTCATTTGATCAACTGGTTTGTAAATGACACTCATTTGAAATCCAATCATTTATCTCGCCTGGGTTAAAAATGCATAAAATGTAAAATATCCCATTTTTGTAATTAAATTAGTTCAATGATGCATTTATTTCAAATATTAACCCCTAGTTAGTTATTAATAACATTTTTCATTTTTCAACCAAATCATGAAGTATCAGGATTTTAGTAATTTACTCCAAATTTCTAAATTACTTACTAATCTCCAAAAACCCAAAATTTCTAAGTCACTGTAGTTTAATTTTCCTTTTTATTAAAGTGATTGTAGTTTATAAATTAAACTTCATTAAAAATAAAACTAAAATAAAATATTGAAGTTTAATATTAAATTTTAAATTAATTAATATTAAATATAATTAATTAAATTAAATTAAAATTTAAAACATAAAATATATATAAAATAAAAAACATAATAATAATAAAAAAATTTAATCGCATCGCGGATCGGGTTAGAAATTTTGATCGAAACATATTTTAAACAAACCCAATACCTTTATACCCCGATGTCGATTGCCGATTTCTTTGTGCCCCCGATTGCTGATTTCTCGATCATGAAAAGCAAATGGTTAAAAGGCTTAAGGCATGAACCAAAGTCTTTTTATAAGCTTTGGTTTTTGTTTTAAGTTTCAAGTATTTCATACGTATGAGTGGTAGGTTAGTTTAATATTAAAATAAATATTAAATACTTAAAAAATAAATTTTAAATTAATTTAATTAATTAAATTAAATAAAAATTTGAATATTATTTAGATTTATATTAATTAGTTTATAAATAGTTAATTATGTTAATTAGTTAGACTAACAATAATTAATAATAGTTTATTAAATAATTAGTTTAATATATGATTAACAATTAAATTAGAATTAATTATTAGTTAAATAGAATTGTAATTTATGATTTAATTTTTTTTTTAGCCCAACAATAGAAATTCCAGAATTGTGCTAGAATTAACTCATCTACTTTGGAAGCTCATAGATTGAGTTTTACTTTGCCAAATGAGGCCCATGACGGCTCATTGGAAAGATAGAGAACATTTCTGAGGAGGTTTCACTAACAGATTTGGTCATTTATTGGGTCAAAAATCAAACATAAGATCAAGCTACGAATTTCTAAAAAAACAAAATCAAATTTCTGAGTTTTATTTTCTGCATTTTCATTTGTCAAAGCCTTTTCTTAATGCAGATCCATTCGTCAATAATATCCTTGGCTAATTAAATCATCCCAGGCATCAATAGAAAACTTATATTTTATTTTCAATTATTAATTGCATTTGATTAGATTTGTTTTAATGCCAGAAATAATATTTTGATTTTATTGTTGTATCTTAATTCATTTTTTATTTCTTTTTACAAAAAAACAATAGATGACATATGGAGAAAATGATCTTAATCAATGAAAATGCTCCAACGATTAAAGATTGGATTTTTTGAGCAAATAAAATTGGATTGGACAGATTTTTCTTCAACAAACTCTCATCTCAAAATATTTTTGGAAATATTATAAATAATAGATTGCAGAATGTAATAAAGGGCTGCTGTCCTCTACAATTATAGACTTCTAAAAGCACTTCTGTAATAGGGATTTAGAGTTGTAGGTGGGACGAGTGAAATCTCAGATCTGGGGATTATTGATGTTTTTCTTCGACATTCTGAGTTATGTATAATGAACAGAGTTTGCACTATTGTAGCTCTGGTTTTGAAAGCAGAAGCTAGGCATTGTAAATGACTATTAGAGACCGGAGTTGGAGAAATGGATTTAATAAATTGGTATTTCAAATACTATTATTTTAAATGTTGGTTTCATTTTTGATGTCAGGAATGTTTCAATTTACTTCCATATTTGTGCACTTTTGTCGGTATGGGTAATTTGTCTCTATTTTTGTTATTATGTATCTCTGCGCTTATGGATTAAATTCTGATTTCTGAGTAACTATTTACTCAGAAATTTGCTTTATAAAACTAATTTATTGAATGGTAATGTGTTGTGAACTATTTCCGCATATTATTGTTTAATTATTGGATTTACTGATTTGATAATCAATATCATTTCTGTGAACTGCTTCCTGAGTGTTGCTGGTTTATTATTTCAGTTAAGAGGTCTCATTAGGATGTGTTTTGGTATCCATAACGTCAGTTAATTGAACTACTTCATTAACTTGATATTCATTATAAAAAAGACATATTTAAAATCCCAATACTTTAAATATCTTGCTCTTGATTGGGTTAGATCTATATCTGCCAAATTAAGATAGGATTAAGATTAGTTTATTTTGCTTGCATTATAGAATAAGTTTGCATTTAGAGTAATTTCTACATTATTTTAAGTCCTCTTCTCAAAGAGACAAAACTTTAGTTGTGGCTTGGCTGAACCCAAATCAGCGTAAGGGTCATTCTCTTGCCTGATTAGCAAGAAGAAGTGATCTAATATCCTTGTCTATTGGTAGTTAAAGATACATCATAAACCAATAGCGATAGGGAAAAGGTAACTGGACCTAGTCAAACCAGTCGGAGCCACTAATTCAAATGGAAAATGAGCTGCTTTAAGGTCCATACCGGGTGGTTATCCCCCATTGTTGTTGCAGCGATTTTCGAGGCATCAACAGGTGGTTAACCAATATCATGTAAGGGACCACAAGTAGTTAACAATAATGTAATAAGCCCATGGTATTAGATAGATGGTATTGAGGGAACCATGGTAATGATCCATGGTATTGTATATATGAGGCCTATATAGAGGCTAGAGACTCCTCATTAAGAGGTGTCAAAGATTATTGTATGAACAGACATATGGTTTGTGGAGTGTTCTCCTTCCTTAAGGAGTGAATGTATGGTGTTGCCCTACCTTAAGGGTTTGATCAATAAAGTGAATAATTTCTATCTATATTCATATCTTGTTATTTCTTGGGTTTATTTCTATTTCTCATATATTTCTGGGTTAGATCTATAACATTTGGCCTCCAGTCCTTCTGCTTCGTCTCTGCCGAACCCCCGTTTGAGTCATTGACCATCCCTTCTAGAATCAAGTCAGTTGGGTCAACCATTTTTATTATGCTCTTACAAGGAAATTCGCTAGTCTGCCATCCATATTTTTTCCTTCCATCATTATCCCTACTGTCAGTCCATTAATCATTCTACTATAATCCCTCGTGCCTTTGTTGACGATTTATCATTGCCTTAACTCTGGCAGGATTTCTTCTGTCAATATTAGTACATTTATTCTAGAAGAGTGGTCTAGAGGGTGGTGTACCTTGGTTCCAGCTTCCATATTTATTTGTTTCTTTGGATCAAGGAAAGGGACTCATTATTACCCTTTTCCCTCGTTATTTCTCATGTGATCGACATCATCTCCTTATCGCACAATTGAGATTCATACACTTGACGGTTTGGTGATTTAGATGATTTTCCCAGTGATTCCCAGGTGTGTGTGAGATGTTTCAGACCTCATGAGGGGGTGGCCCTTCAGGTAGACCCCCACATGCTTGGATGACCACAAATGTTGATCTAGCCTCTGATGCAGTTCCACAGATTTGATGGGTTCGGTTTCCACCGCTTGTAGTGCCCACAACATGCATGTCTCCTCCAGATGATCCATTCAAATCTTTAGAGCCCTTTTCTATTCAGTAGGGCTTTCTTGGTTGTGATTCCCCCTCCCCATGTCAGCTTGAGGAGAATTATATCTCTTGTACTCATATGCTATTGTCTTCAGTCCTGGCCTATGTTTTTCCAGGCGCATTATGTATATGGGATCCATTGTATTATTTTCTGGCCCATTGATGCCACTGTATCATTTATTTTGTAGCTTAGTCCGAAATTGTTGGGCTCACCATTATTCTTTATACGTAGTTATCTCGGTGGGTATGGGTATGTCTCCCCTGCCTCATTTGAGATCATGTATTACCACATAAAATGAGACTTCGATCAGTTTTATAGGTCTCACCCCCTTCATTATTTGTCCATCCTTGACTTGCTTCAGTTCTCTTTCTCTCTTTGACTCCCCTTTTGGTGCCATGGAAGTGTAATCTACAATGTATTTCAGTCATACAATTTTCTCCTAACACTCATACGCACAGGAGCAATTCGTTATCACCAAAAAATGATCACCTAGCCATTTCTAACTAGGTGGATCGAAACACACCTTGTAAATTTAATTTTACCATAGTAAAATCACTTTCACAATGGAAAATAATTTAATAAACCACTTTTATTAAATTATTTTATGATTTAAATTAAAAAACCCTATGAGAATAATTAGATAAAACATTATTTATTTAATTTTCTCTGGGAATGATTATTAAATCATTATTTAATAATTATTCCTTGTCACATTTGACTAAATCCCTTAGGAATATTTAAATAAATCATTATTTATTTAAATTTCCTTATTTATGTTATTAGAATAATTATTTAATCACTATTTAATAATTAATTTTATTTCACACCTTTCTTATTTTTCGCAAAATAATTAATAAATCATTTTATTTATTAATTATTTCTAAATAAAGGTATTTAACCATTTTAAATACCTTTTCTCTCTCCAATAAATATAATAAAGTATTCAAAGTAGTTAGATCTGAATTTGGTTAATAATATTTTATTATTTTCCAATTTTGAGATTAACTCTATATTTTGCTATAAAAAGGAGGGGTTTTCATTCATTCTTCACCATGATCATAATCATCGTCAACATTATTGTCATTTTTCTTGAGCTCCCATTTTGAGTTCTTCACTTTTCTTTGGGGTTTTTACATATTGAGAGAGAGAGAATCAGTTTCTGAAGCATCAAGGATACCAAAGGACCTATCCCATGGGGGGGACTTACAAGTTAATCTGTAGATCTCCTTCACCAAGTGTTATCAATAAAAGATTTCTTCATTTAAAATAACCTTTCCAATTGGGTTATTATACTGGATACTTTATATTGCTACTTTCTGTTTTGGATTATATCTTCTTTTACTACAGGTTTTCTATTTGTGTTTCAGATCTAAGATGATAATATCCATCAACTTGTTGTTAGGGTCACTTGTCAACTAGTGACTTAAGTGAAGTAGTTTTGGTACACCTTCCAAAATTTTTCACACTAACACTCTTCCAAACATTTGTCATCAACAAGATTAGTAATATCAACCAAACCAAGCATGCTTCCTTTTTGTTAGGAAGAGACTTTGTTAACACATTAACTACCTGTTCGTCGGTCAAGACATACTGTAGCTTCATGATACCATCTTATACCAAGCTTCTAATGTAGTAGTACTTATTGTTGATATGCTTTGTCCTTGCACGAAACACATGATCTTCAAACATCTTAATGCCGCTTTGATTATCACAATTTATCACAGTAGGACTTAGAGGTTTCCCAAACAAATCTGATAGAAGTTTTCTCAACCAGACAACCTCCTTTCCTACTTCACATGCAACCACATACTCAACTTCAACGCTACTTAAAGCAAAAGGATCTTGATTTCTACTCATCCATGAAATCATAGAAGATCCTAAACTAAAACAACTACCTATAGTTCTTCTTCCATCGTTCTCACTACTACCCTAATCACAATCTGTAAAACCTGCCAATTTGAATTCCCTTTTGCTATACATTAGGTAGTGATGTATAGTGCCACGTAGATATCTTAATATATGCTCGGAAGCTATCCAATGATCATGATGAGATTGCAACTAAAATTTACTAAGAATGTTCACAACAAAACATATATCTGGTCTAGTGTTTACCAGATACATAAGAGAACCCACCAAACTATGATAGGTGGTAGGATCTACGAGACTAAAGTTAGAACTTCTCAAATTCTTGAAATTGGTGATCATGGGAGTAGTCATGGGATTGGAATCCATCATACTGAATCTCTGCAATAACTTGATTATATACTTTCCTTGTCCCATATATATCTCCCCATGTTTTTCCCGTACTTCTTGGCCTAGGTAATAATGCATAGGTCCCATATCTTTCATTTCAAACTCGACTACCAACATATTTTTTCATTCTTGTATCTTTCACTCCATACCTATAATAAATAGATAATCCACATATAGAAGAATAATGAGTTGCTGATTATTCACAAATTTGATGTAGAGGTTTGGATCAACAATACTTTTGACGAACCCAATTCTTAGTAGATATCCATCCATTCTTATGTACCTGTTGTAGCAGCTACAACCATCCTCCAAAATTTTCGCTCGCATGCAAATTATGGAGCCTACCTTGGATCTTGCAATCGATCATCCTTGGTCACTTATTGGTAAGATGATGATTTCAAGCTCCCCTCCTTGGTCCTAAGAGTTGTCCGCATTCTCATCTTTATGTAGCATGTGTCATGTTTGGGCATAGGGGTTGTTGTTTGTCATGCAAAGAGAATATTGTTTTTCTTCAAGGGAAAGCATGTGTGCATGAGTGGTTATCATCACATAGACATGTTTCACACTCACTTCACACACTCTTGTCACGAAGGTTGTTGCATCAAGCAAAGTATGTCTTATGCATTCTGGATGGTCTACATTGTGTCACTAAGTGTCTGTGTGCGATCACAGTCAAGTCCTATCAATGTTTACATATGTTTCACTGATCTCACGCTTAGCCATTTTCCCAAGCAACCTAGCCTCATCCAACTTCTTGGAACTGTGCACTTTGCTTCTGCAACCATTAAGCTTCCTCCCTTGCCTACTAAAACCCCGTAGTTCACGGAGACACAAACCTCCCTTTCCCGCTGAAACCTCGTAGCCCACAGAGACCCCAACCAACATTGCTCTAAAAAAATGCTTAGAATAGTCAAGCAATCAACACTGCTCTCCAAAATTGCGCAGAGCAGTCCAACTGCACTGCACTCAGAATTACGCAGAGGTGTCCTCGAGGGACCCCCACCAACAGTTTCCTGTGCCTCAAAACTGCACAATGTTGTCCAAGCTTCCCTGTCTATATTGCATATAGAAACTGTGCAGATGGGCCTCCCAAGCCCTCATTCCCACTGCAGTCAATTTCCGCTGAAATTGCACAGATCTACCTCTCAGTGACTACAGGAAAAGGTGACATGCTGAAATCGCTTCCAAGGAGTTGAGGAGAAGGACCAAGGAACCAAGTAATGGAAAATATCAGGACCACATGCAAACTCCATCGGATGCATGATCATCTTGAGGGTAAGTATGGTAAGTAAAGAACACCTTTTGAAGTACATCTCTTAGTTGAGTTTGCAGGACTTCTTGTCATTGTCATATCATCCTGTCCTCAGTAACATGCATGTGCGCAAACACGAAAAGTTATTTTATGTGTTTCTTCTACATGTCTTGCTTCCTTTTCACTTGTTCGACCAACTGTCATCTTCGGCATGTTTATTGTTATGTCATGCTTTCGAACTCATTCTGGTGATGTTGAAGGTTGTGTGTTGAGGCAAATTAATTACCTATCATTTAACTGTCAACCCAAGGGTTTCGTAAAACTTGTGAAGCATGCGTGCACTATATATGCTAGAAATTAACTTCCAATTTAGATCAATCTAACTACGAAACCAAATTTACCTATTATAATTCAACAATCAATTCAAAAGAAATTATAGTACAGTGCATGGAATTGAAATCTTAATCTATCACACTTGCAGGAATTGAAATCTTGATCTACCACACTTGCAGAAATTGAAATCTTGATCTATCACACTTGCAGGAATTGAAATCTTGATCTACCACACTTGCAGAAATTGAAATCTCGATCTATCACATTTGCAGGAATTGAAATCTTGATCTACCACACTTGCAAAAATTGAAATCTCGATCTATCACACTTGCAGGAATTGAAATCTTGATCTACCACACTTGCAGAAATTAAAAAGCACACCACTCTTTCAGAAATGAAATTGCATGAAATGAAATCTACTCTAAGGGATCATTTGTGCATTATCAAATCAGGATCCTATGAAATGAATAACCAAAACCACATGATATGAAATGAAAACAAAAACAATCATTCTTAACCTCTAGATATGAAAGAAAATAAAAACAATCATTCTTAACTTCTAGATATGAAAGAAAATAAAAACAATCACTCTTAACCTCTCACACAGGAAAATATATGAAATAAATAAATCTTAATCTATGAAAGCAATAAATCTTAATCTATGAAAAACAATAAATCTCACACATTATAGATGGCCAATCTAAAAGCATGAGGTATGGAAAGTTGAGAGGCTCCAAATACAATCATAACCAAATCAAAGTGAACATCACTCATGAGCATGGTGCCAAATCCAAATTTTATATTCAAAACAAGAGCATTTCCCCAACTTTTCACATCTCAATGACAAGAGAAAACCTCCCCTATTTATACAAAAAGATGAGAAGCTATCTCATTAATGAGAGTCCATGAATCTCTCCCTATATCTCTAGAGCTACAATCAAAATAGGAAATGATAAGACACATGTCTTCTTAGAGTTTCAATACAAATAGGAAATGAGACACATATTCTTATGATTCCATGATCTTCTCCACTCAAATTCAAATTTGGTTTTGGAAGGCCACATAAGGGTCGTTTAGAAGCTTCCTTTTGACCTACACATGTCAACAATATCATCCCACTTGTTAGGTATAAGCATATGCACATTATTTTTTAATTTTTAACCATAAATTCACTTAAAAATGCTAAGAGTTAATAAAGTTTGTAGAAACATAAATATGACCCAATAATAATAATGGTAAGGTAAATGTAATGAAATAGAGGTGGAGTGAAGGTGACAATATGGAAATATAAGTGAAAATGTAATGGAATTGAATGACAATTTCAAGGCCCAACATTGTGTTTGAGTTTTGTTCGCTATGTAGACATCTATCACACTTACACACAATGTTGTAAGTACTGTGGCAAAAGCGTCATCGAGGTCGTCCAAATGTCTATCACAAGTGCCATGCTTGTCACTTGCACCCATCAGTCAGTCACACTGAGTGCATGTTGTCTTGATGGTTCAAAGTCTCTGGTCGTGAAGTCATGTTGAGTGTGTGTTCGCAGGGTCATACATGTACGAAATCACTCGTTGACACACTTAGTCATTTTTCCAAAACCCAAAACCCTGTCAACTGGAACACCCTCCAAAAACTAGACCTCCACTGAGCTACACTACACAGTCTCAGCCCTCAGTGATCATGTACTCCTACCCAAAATTGAAAAAATCTTGAGTTGTCTCCTAGGAAGTCTGCATTGTGCAATCTCAGATTCGACCTCACTGTCTGTCACCCAGAACAACGCAGAATTTGCTTAGCAAGTCATCCCAAATTGTAGTTCCCGCAAGCAGATCCATTAAGCCTCCAGCTGGTAAACCAGAGAGTTTGACCAGGGAATGACTCCGGGCCTGACTCCCCCAAAAAATTGCACAGAAGCTTCCAAGCATGCTCACTTCCGCTAACTAAAGAAACTGCGTAGACATGTCGGACAGACACCCATTTTCTTTCACTGCAATGCCCTAAAAAATTGTGTCATTTTTCCAGCCAGTCACCCTATCAGCCGACCTGCTGCTCATCCTGAACACTGCGCAGTTTTCATGAGAAGTGTCTTAGCTGCCCAGCATCCCGCTCAGCACAAAATTTTTCCAGGGATGTCTAGTAGGCTAGCTCTGCACAATTTTTTTCCAGCATCCCATTATCACCTCCCAAGAAAAATTGCGCAATTTTTACCAGTAGCCTCCCACAGCCCATTGCTAGCTCCCTAGAGAAATTGCATAGTTTTCACTACGAGTCTCCCTTTGTTGCTTGCACTGTTTCCCTGAAAAAATTGTGCATATCTGCTCTTCGACTGAGCTAGATCTCGCAAACAGTCACTGTTGATCCGAATTTCCCATCTCAGCCTCCTAGTGACCTCTATGAAGTTTTCATGGATAGTGCCCAGAGCCCGCATCCCAGCTTGAAATATACCTTGCACAATTGCACAACCTTTTCCTCTCTCCCAGTCACCTGCATCAGAAAGCGAAAGATAATGCATTATGGTAAACTAGGAGATTTCTAGATTTGATGTCGTCTCTTCATGAGTAATTACAGATACATGTACATGGATGAGATATGGCGAGACGATGAATGAGATGAACAGAGAGCACATGCAAGGGGACTCGTTCGCGAATGGAAAAACACATGAAGCATGCCAAAGTACAAGTGAAGGAGCAATGTGCACATGCAACATCAAGCGAACACTAAGACCATCGAACACTTGGTACACCTTTCCATGTGGAGGTGAATCTATGATACACAAAGAGCACATCCATCACTTAGCAACACTACAACTCGACATGCACACCAGCAGCAGCATGGACATACCAACTCTGTCGTGTCAAGTCATGTCACGAGTCATCTTGGCCACATTACTACTATGCCATTTTTACCCTTGGCTATAAATACCCCTCATTTATACATGCAAAAGAATTTTCACGTTGCTTCCTCCCACATAGCCTTGAGAGTTTGTAATCGTTTCTTTGAGGAGTGAGCAATGACTCCAACGCCTCGCTATCGGGAATAGTGATGTAATTGTGTATGAATATGTCTTGGAACTTTCACGTAATTTAGAAGCCCATTAATAGGCCATCATGTTTTCACACATGTATTATATTCATTTGTAAGAATATTCTTTGGACGCTTGTAATGCATGTTGCTTTAACCTGTATTAAGACATTTGAACTATTTCGGTTGTTATAGTACATATGCTATTGGAAACGTGTTGTATCAGTTGTTAATGTTGTCTCGCCTGTGTGGGCTATCCCACCGGAAACTAGACAAATTCATTCTTGTAAACTTGTATATAACGCCTGTTGCACTCTTGTGGACTATTTTGCTGGGTGTTGTACATGCTATCTGTTCACCTTGTGTTTGTGACTTCCACATCCGTGTGGACTACTCCACCGGAAGCTGCGCATGTCCTGTTGTGTGTCTCTAGTAGAGTTGGGACTATTCCCTTTTGACCTGAGACTCACTTCCACCCTCTCCCCCTGCAATGAAAGAACTTTGACACAAGCAACACTAAGTACCCACCAGGCATGCAAACCTCGTTGTTCAAAGACAAAGTAAACCACTCTCATGTGTTGACAAGAAAGAGCTAAGGAAAATATTTAAGATAATGGCAACCGGGTCATCATACCAGATGGGACTCCTACACCAAATGGTGTCAGGTATAGTTGGGACTTCATACTTGGTAGATCCCCTGAATGTTAGCAGGTTCATCATCGTCAACATTTCTAGCGCTAGAAGGAAGGCCAAATGACAAGTTGAGTCCTCACAATCTATTTTGAATCTTCGCATACTTATCATGACTAAACACAAAATTTCTCTTTCGGAGTGTATGTCTTATGGAAACGACTTTGAAATCTCGGAAGAGCTCTGGAATAACTTGTCGTGTAAAACATACGATGGTGGAGGCTGAGTAGCCTTGGTTAGGGACATGGTTGGTGTTGTAGGCTCCTATGAAAGGCATGAAATCTTTGAAGATTACATGACCTGTGCACTATTCGCATGCATGCTTCCAGGGCACCCACTACATTGGTGTGCCATGCTGCCCAAAAAATCTATTCACTCTTTCCATCATCTGATCACAGAGATAGATCATGCTTTCAATCATTTTGACCGTAAAGAACTCAATAAAGAAATTCTGAAATTACGGAAAGCACCTGATGAATCCGTTGAACAATTTTACATGCACTTTTGTAATCTTGCATATCGATTTCCTGAAGATGAAATTGATTGAGAATTCATCGATGGGAGATTTAATTATCTTCTTTACATTTTTGAAAATCCAAAATTCTTAGAATCATTCGAACCCCTCCCAACATACCTCGATGTTAGAACTGCTAAATCTAAGATGGACAAGGTCACTGTCACGAGTGACTGTCCGTCCTCTTCTCATCAAACATCTCTAGCCTCGTAGTACGAGGTGGGAGAACATACGCGCACATCTTTTGAACTATCACATCATCCTACCCCACCCGCTCTTGATATCTGTGCAGATTTGGCTTGCAAGCCTGCTGGTTGTCACGTGGATTTGTTCCCTCAACCTCTGTCTCCACGTTCCATTGATCCTATGGATTGTATTGTCTTGTGTTCTTCCGTTCTAGACTCCACACTTGTTGTGAATGAGGATCAAGTTGTTGATGGAGTTGGTGTTGTGCATCCAACTTGCGCTATCATTCATGATGAGTGTGTGCGGGAATCTAAAGAAGAACGTGTTGTGAAGGATAACTCCCTTCCATCCATGCCTCGTCTGCTTTATCTTGACATCCCTTGTGATTCTACCACTTTTGATTCTCCCTGTGTGTTGCTGGTGAAACCACCCTAGGGCTTTGGGTTGAGAACCCCAACAGAGCAGAGGGCAAACCACAACAAGAAATGCTCAGGCAATCAACCAAAACACTTATTCTACTAAATCATGTAGGAGTGTCCTTACCTGGATGTCCTTTGTTTGGGTAGATCCCGCAGGGTGCAAACCCTTAGCTTATCCCAATATTCTTGAAACCTGAAAATTATTCAAATGGAACATACATGACAGTAGAAACATAAATCATGTTTATGATATTAACTTTAAATCATATAAATGAATGACTAATTATACATCAATATAAGATTCATAAATGAATTACAACATAATTTGATGCATAAACACATTTAATATTGGAAATAGAACAACATTCCTTTTATTGAAGTAAGCTACAAGTAAAGTGGAGAAATACGAATTGAGTCCTTCTTCGGCTCCAAGCGGAATCGTCCTCCGGACCCGTCCTTTCTCAGCCTTCAACAATATTCCTCCATCACCAATACAAGGATATCTCAAGCAAGATGGGGGATATCTATAATAAAGGAAACAAGGGTTTCCTGAAGCTTTGGGGAGTGCAGGAGGCACAAGGATTCCTCTGACTTGATCAGGGATAATCTCACTATCGTATCAATGTCTCATCTCTTCTCCCTTAAGGCCTTCCCATGGAGGTTTATTTATACTTCTCCAAATTAGTTTTTTCAGTTTGGAAACAGTTAGGCCACGGGTAATAGGAGGTGAGTAACAGGTAAAACCTGTGAACTCTGCCCGAAATTAAGGAAATTTTTTTTTTTTAAGTGTTTTAACATATGTAAGCGGGTTGGATATATGCTGACCCGCGTGTTCACACTTTTATCACAGGGAAAAGTAGAGTATAAGGAATAAATCACTGTTTTTTAGATTTTGGACCATGTCTGGAAGGAAGGGTTTCCATAGGCCACAATCAGAGCATCAGATCTACCAAGAGTGGTAAATGGTGCTATAACAAATGCTCCCTAATATATGAGGTTAGAAGGGGCACATGATGGCCGAAATGTATTGAGTGTATGGAAGGAATCATGCCGAGACTGAGGAGGAGTTCACCAGAATTCAACCTGCCAAGCCAGCGAAAGAGATCAGAAGGAAACTATTGTCTGAGGCTAGCATACCCATGCTTAGAAATAGTAAAGCATGTCTGCATGTCAAGTAAAAAAGAGGATCCAATATGCATACAAGTATAAAGGAACTGAAAATACATAATGGATCATCTGATCATAATCAAGAAAGTACATGTCTGAATATCACATATAAAGAGCTGATCAATGATGCTGAAGTATGAAGTTGATCATTGAAGCCAAGAAACTGATCCAAATAGTACCAAGTGAACATGATGGAATAAATGGTACTACACTACAACTTAGGTGCCAGCATATAAGATGTCACTGTAAGGAACTGCAACATATAATGTGGATGGTGTCAACTAGTAGAAACAAGAGCAACTAACAAGTGAACCAGGACATGTTGATGCAAACCCGAGGTCTTCACTGACCACCGTGGTACATTTCTACACAATGGGAATGAATGATCTGAAGTCGACCATGTGAGAAATCGTTTGATTACTGGTCATTGATGTATACCATTAACAAACACGAGACTACTCACCAATAATGATGATGAGAGTCAAGGTACCTAGTAAAATCTAACATGTGCGAATAAAATGAGTTGTAGTCGAACACTTGAAAGAATCTATCAATTAGGAGACAGTGATGTTTTCCCATTTTCGATAGCGAAGGAATCTGCCACTGATGACTGAAAACCCTAAGGTACTTCCAAATGGACTCTAGATCCCTTTCCCAAAGCAATGAGCTAAAGTCAATGGGAAAAGATCTGCTAGAAGGAAGGAATTAAGGCATCCTTCATCAATCTAGTGCGAATGTAACCTGTAGGCCAATAATGTGGAAGGAATTAGACGAACAAATATGTAGTAACTCAACTGAAGCACGTTTCCAGCGTACACAAGATGAGGCTAGTGCATGATAGAAACCCTCTGAACCAACCAATAATGAAATATGACACAGAGGTGAGGAATCCACCAATAGGGTCAAATGGAAACCAGGGCACTACACAAATCTCAATGTGCAATAATAAAAGCTAATGTCAAACACAAGGGAAACCACCTAGTCAAAGACCCATGATACTGATTGATGTTGAGCATAAGGTGACCTATCAATAATGAAAATAGGGCCAGGGTGCAGCTCTAGATCTGCCCTCAGAGCAATTTGTCGTAGTCGATAAGGACAAGACCCGCCAACAAGAAGTCAATGGGAGACCCTCTCAAACCGGCACGAGCAAAGGACCAATAAAAATGATATGATAACGAACATGACGCTGAAAACCAGGGATGACCAACTGAAAAATAGGTCAAGATACACTACAGAGAGGTCGAATCAGGTTTACTTCCCTTGAACAAAAGCACGACTCAACTGTGACTACATGGAAACATGTGATAACTTTGTATAAGTTTGTCATGCAGGAGGCATAAGTAAACTCTCCATATGATTGGAAAAGGTAACCAATTGAAGGAGGATTGAATCGATAACAAGGTTAAGGCTCTCCTAAGTCAAACTAAAGCCCACCCCAATGGAGGAAAGACTTTCTTTTGAGTTCTTTTTTCAAGGGCGACACGACTGAATCTAGCTTCCATCAAAATATGGAAATAATGTCCCGTTCCCTCTCTTTTTTGGAATATATAATTTTTTTTTCCTTTTCTTTTATATGAAGCTTGAAAAAGAATAAAAGAATGTTATAGTACAATGGAAAGAACGAGTGTTGAAAAATCAGATGCTCTAGTTCTTGGGAGGGGAACATTCCTATGCTTAATGCAAGGTGGCGAAACTGGTCAATGACACTCAAAGGGATGTTCTTTCCATGGGTATAAGGGTGTGTCAAGTTGCAGAGGCTAAGTGATTGCAAGGTTGATTTTGCGTAAGACATGGTCGATAAGTGGCTTAAACACGAGTCCAAGTGAAGTTGGCTCAAGGCCAAAAGGTGCAAGTAGTCAATATTCAATGCAACAATACAACTCAACATAAAGGAGCCTCTAGGGTATAAAGCCAGAAAGTAATGAAGAAGAAAGAGAACGAGGCTTCATTGCAAAAGTCATGGTGGACTAAAGAGGACTATTGAGCCTAAGAACAAAAGTTCAACGTGGGTGCCAAATGACAACAAGGTACTATTTAGGGCACCCATGATAAGGTAGGCTCTACCACATAAGTCATTACACTTCTAAGCAATGAGAAGGTTCTGCACCATAACTTGGTGGGATCAATCCTAAGGCCAAACGGGGAAAGGAAATTGATAAATGCATAATGTAGGTGAAAAACCTAACCTATATGCCAGTTTTGAGAACCAATACCTGTAAGAACTGATCAACCATAGAAATGTCCAAAGGAGAAATCTTCCAAGTTCTGTAGACATAAATAGGAACACTAGAAAAGAAGTTAATACATCCCACATATAAACTTCATATAAAATCTTGTGGTATAGAATAAAAAACTTGAAAATGAGTACCTTATATGTACAATATGGTACAAGGAACCACACAACCTTATGGCTTACGCATAATAGTTCTTTAGGATAAACTCCTTGCAGGGTTCAGGCCAAGAACTCCTTTGGTAGTCAGAACTCATGGCTTCAAAAAGTTCCTCCTATGAAGGAAAATCAAACTCAAAGAAATCATGAGAACTACAAGGATCAAAAGAGGGAATTAAGGGGTCCCATGTCCCCATAGGAGAAATCACTCGGTCAACTGCTGGGACCAAGTCCCAAGAAGGAAAATAATAGCTCAACAGATCCTTCTCAGAAGCAACTGAACATTGAGGATTCAATGCCACATAATTCACCTGTGGCGGGGTAGAGTCTACTTGAACACTTGGAACAAACCAAGGGGTATTCTGCAGTAAATTCGAATTAGGGTGGTGATTATCAGATGCAAGTTGATCAATAGTGACAATATTCCCTTTATGAGGAAAACACATCACTCAAAAGAGTGAAGACACCACAACATTCATAGCATAGACATAATCACGCCCAAGTAGCATATTAAATTCTAAAGGGCAATCAACCACCATCATATCGATTAAGATAGTCTTACCACCTAAAGTAATAGGCAATTGAGGAAGAACATCCATAGATTCACCAGGTCTTCCATCATAGGCTAACAAATGACTCTCAGTTGTCAACAACTTTGGGGAACCCAAATATTTCCAAGTCAAGGAGGATATAATACTTGCAGAGGATCCTTCATCCACCATACATTGATAGACATTTGTGGAATTAACTCTGATATTTATTTGGAAAGGTGTAGCGGAAGGAAGACGAGGCTTGACAAGACTATCCCAGTCAAAGGAGACACTCTTAGAACTTGGAGGGGGAACATTCGAAGAAAAAGGAACGCCCCGTATACCAGAAGACTCTGTACTAGAAATCAAACAGACTCTGTTTTTAGGCTCTTCACCCCACAAAAGAGGAGTGTAATCAACCAGAGATTTCATTGGCGCAACCACGTTATCAACTAATGGTTGATGGGAATGTTGAGAAACCATATCAGATTTAGGATTAGAAGAACTTTCAGAATCAGACCATATCCTTTATACCTCTCAAATACTAGGGCACAAATGAGTAACATGGTATCCCTTGCATATCTTACAAGGGAACTTAGGTTTAAAACTTTTATGCTTAGGTTTCTGATCAACATCCATTCTACCAACATGACTAGCAGTGGTTGGTGGAAAGTCCCTAACATGACTCACAGAGGTTAGTGAATCTTTCCCAAGAGAGATAAGACTTGTGCCCCTAACCCTACTCACATAAGCAGGTGAGTCAACAGAAATATGACTCATATAGGTAGGTGACCCATTTCTAGTATGACTCGCAGTGACTAGACTTATGCCCCCAACGTGACTTGCAGCGGTTGAAAGCTCATCTCCAACATGACTAGCAGAGGTTGGTGATGAATTGCTAGTATGACTTGCAGTGACTAGTCGTATGCCCCCAACATGACTTGCAGTGGCTGAAAGCTCATCTCCAACATGACTAGCAGAGGTTGGCGATGATTGGATAGAACTATTCTTCTTCTTCGTCTTCTTCTTTTTCCTCTTTTTAGATCTCTTATTACAAGAGGGAGGAGAAAGAGGAATACTAGATTTCTCTTTTAAAGAAGATGAGCAATTAACACCCATTTGATGCTCTTGAAATAAAGCATTCGTCTGAGAAGCTTCAAGAACATCTGGAATATTCGGAGTGGACCACAGCCAAATTAGTAGTCCAACATTCAATCCAGGAATATTCAAAGTGGCTATCAAGGGGGTACCAACATTTCCAAAGAAACGAAAAGCACAAGGATCCCATTTTGGGAGGGTACCTTGGTTGGTTTCTGTTGGTACCATTCCATTACCATATTTTTCTTCTAAAAACACCATCATTTGTCTACCTTTTCCTCCATAGATCCCTTATATTCCTTGAAATTGATTAATTAAACGAATTATAGTTGTTAGTTTGCATTAAAGTTAATTTATGAGTTTTTATGTCAGAAATTAGGAATTTTCAATAAAAAGACTACAGGAAGTCATAACATCATGTAAATGGTGTATCATCTGACACGTGGCATGATAGGCAAGCCAAAGCAATGGATAGGAATGAAAACTGGAATGAACAAGCATGGTGAAAAATCGATTCTACAACAAATCAGAAGCTCCTAGTTATGCGATCCACGCTGGTCAAACCTCAGCGTTTTGGTTACAAAGGCAGTAAAAGCCATAGTTTCCCAAACCGGTTTCATTTTGTTTTCTTTTTGGAAATCGGTTTAGATTAGAAATGACCAAAAACCATTCCTTTGTAAAAGCGGAAACAACTTCTCAATGAATGTACATTCGATCCAGATAGGGATAGGCAGATAAAGACTGTGTATTATTTTGTTAACGGGAAAGTTACGATTATTATCTCTGTACATCGTTTGAGAACAGAACTTTTGTATGTGATTGCAATCTACAATACTTGAATATAGTCACGGTTTTACTCCAGCAGTGTTTATGCATTAAATCTCTCGTTGCTTGAGTTTACTTCAGTGTACCATTGAAACGTGGACGGGCCCTGTGTGGATTGGTATACTGTTAATTTCATTTCCTTAGCAGTTCTTGAATTTGAATAGAACGCATAGTGTTTAATGTTATTTCCATGCTTATGATTTTGTCGATTTGATTAGAAATTCTCACAAATGGTATTTATGGTGATAGCTTGAAGATTTTATCGTTAATATCATTGAACCATATCTCGTAAGAGATTTGATCCATCGTTATATTTTGAAGCATCTCCATAGACTCTGTTTTTCATGCATTTAAATTTTAGTGTGCTTTTCATTTTTCATGAATGCTCAAGTGTTAACTAGATAGAGCTTTTGTGCATAGCATCCTTGTAAGGGGATTAAAATCTCAGTCTAGCAATATGTTGTATCTTTAGGACAGTTAGATAAGTTAGGTGATCTGAGTGTTAAGGTGAGAGGAAACATATCTTAACCTTCTGTAAAGAAGTACTGCAACCTATCACAATAAACACTTAGTTAGGAATCCTTTATGTCTATAGATTGTAGATGCATGCCTCGAATTTTACTGACCCTGGTTGATAATAAATCTAGTCTAATCTAGCACCCTAGATTGGTCACTACATTTTGGCTCTGTTGCCGGGGAGGCGTAGTTAGAGGGTTTCGAAAAATTAAAATATAAAAAAAAAATTAAATAAACAAAAATAAGCAAAAACATAGATTTAGAAGTCATGTTTACTTATGCCTAGATCTAGAGATAATATAGGTAGATTCATAAAAACCACCCATCCAAAAACTAACCTACCATCAGGAGCAGACCCTTTAGGAAACGTTGAACACACAACATCAGCTGAGGAAGTCACCATACAAAAGTTAGAGGATAAACAAAAATCAGGGCAAAGACTCACACTAATCGAGAGGCAAATTCTATTAGCACACAAATCACAAAAGAAACATTTCCCTGAATCCTCTATAAAAGGAGAAAGTAGCACAGTAACTCAACAATCTTTCCTTGAACTTCTCTTTGAAACAAGTGACATTGAATAAGAAATTAGATCAACTAAGGAACCTATCAAAATGGCTGAAGAAGGACATGGATCAGAAAGAGGACCACCAAATCAAGGTCAAGAGGAAGAGTCAACTTTTAAATTTCCTATCCAAGAACCAGAGGAGGATGACGAAATAAAAATGAAAAACATACCCCCATCCATGCTGGCATGGCTTCAGAAGACCCAGATTCATTCTTGTTTGAGTTTGACATTGTATGTCGAACATATGGTTACACAGATGATGCCCATAGGCTTAGACTCTTCCCAGCAACATTAAAAGCATCAGCATTAAGATGGTTCATGGGGCTTGGTGAACATGCGATAACTGATTGGGATGGCATGAGAAGAATATTCCTAAAGAAATACCAACCTTATTGTAGATCGAAAGATTCCAAAGATGATATCTTTAGGATGACCCAACAAGAGGATGAAAATTTAGAGGAGTACTTAGAGCGGTTTGTTTACAATTTACAAAAATCAAAACATCGAACCATGCCTCTTAATCTGATTCGAACAATATTTTTGAAAGGCATTCGAGAGGAATACTTAGATGATCTTAATTTGATGGGCAAAGGTGATATTTCTACTTTACCTTTTGAAGAAATTGCTAAGTTATGTGAAAAGTATTCTAGGAGCAAAGCCAAAATTGGAAAAAGAACCATACCATCCAAAGCCACAAAATCTGCGTCAGCAAGTGTCACAAGGGCTGAAATAGGAAACCTGTTAGAGGAATTCAAACAGATCTATTAAGTACCTTAGGAACCCAAATTGACACTCTAAAAGCTAAGAAGATACAAGAAGAGGAAGATCAGATGATGGCTATTTTTTGCCCAAAATGCCGGAAGAAACATGCCTTAAAAGACTGCCCATTAGAAAACATTCAAGTTTGTGCCTTTTGTACTAAAAATCATGATATATTTCATAGCTCTAACGTCAAGGTTTTGCAGAATTGTAATGTGGCAGCTAACACAGACATGGAAAATGTGTTTTACATGGGCACAAAGAGACCATGGTAGCCAAAACCAACACCTCAAGGTATGTTCCCAAACCAGAATTTGCAATTTCCTGTACATGATCAGATGTATGCTCAAAATTCGTGGAATGTACCCATGCCATGGCAGCACCAAAATTACCCACAACAACAATGGAGACCATCTCAGCAATACTCTCAACAATATCATTCATATCCTCAACCATACCAACCATATTTGCAACCATATCAACAATATCATCAGCCATACTCGCCATATCCTCAACCATATCAGCAATATCCTCAGCAGCAAGTTGTTTACCCACATCAATCTCAACCCACTCAACAAGCATTGCCTGCTCCTCCACCAATAAATCCACCACAATTACAACTTCCATCTAAATCACAACCTCCCAGACCTACTCAAATCCCTGCTCAACCTGTACCAAATCCAAATAACAGAGTAGAGAGACCAGCCTACAATGTAGATGAGGGAACCTCATATCCCACATTACCCTTGCAAAATATCAATTTGAGGTCTGGTAAGGTACTTCATGAAGAATCTCCAATAGCTGATAAACAAGAAGAAAACGAAGAAAATGAAAATGAAACTTCAATTCAAAGGAAACAAAATGATGACACCAAAAATAAACAAATGCAACCATTGCATCCACCAACTTTTCCAAACCGATTGGTCCAAACAAAACTTCCAATGTCTGTGCCACAGTTTGATGTTTTAGATGAGCTAAAGAATGTCTATACAAAAATTCCACTACTACAAGCCATAAAAGACATTCCCATATATACTAAAGCCATCAAAGAACTGTGCCTTAAAAATCCTACTAGGAAAAGAGTGTTAGAAAATTATATATTTTGGAGCAATGGAACACATAAAATATTGCAGAAATATAAACACAGAAAACACACAAAACAAGAGAGACACAGATATACGTGGTTCACCTAGTTTGGGCTACGTCCACCCAGAACAGCCAGTCCTTCCTTTCTATTATCCAACAAAATGAAGAGACACAACCTACAACAAATCCGCTATAATATCCTCTGTTTTCTCTCACAGTCTCACCTCTCTGTTTCTCGCTCATAGAATACACATCTATCACACAGCCTCAAATACAATACCCTCATACAAAGAGAGGGGTTGCCTGCTAGGGCAAAAAACCCTAAACTAAACATAAGTTCTACCGTCAGATCATTCGCCTAATGAACGGCCCAGATTGACTAGAAATTACTATACTTTTACAAGGCAATTTTACCGCTGTTTTTAGCTTCGGGGGCACTGCCCCCGAAACCCCCCGCCAGGGGGGGGGGCTCCCAAAGGTTGCAGCGGCCCCCCCTGGACCCCCCCTGTAGAGAATATTTTACGGGCGGTGTTGCCGCCCCCATTTCGAACTGGGGTCCTATGTGGCGATACCTTTGAATATAGAAGATAATCAGGCTCCACACCCAACAAAGAGTTGATCGACAAACCATTCATGTTATTGGACATTTAGCTGGCCTTATGACAAACACCATCTCAATGGAAAAGTATGTTGATCCTGGTATTCCCAGAGTCACTACAATCATTAACAACATACATATTCCAAACACCTTAATTGATCTTAGGGCCGCAATAAATGTCATGACTCTTGAAACCATGAAAACACTCCAGCTCACAAATTTGCAACACACAACAATTGTTCTAGAACTTGTTGATAGGTCTAAAGTGATTCCTGAAGGGATTTTGGAGGACATAATTGTTTCACTGGACTCTTGGGAGTATCCAGTGGACTTTTTAGTTCTTCAGCCAAAATCCAATTTATGAGGACACCTATCATCCTTGGTAGACCATGGTTAGCAACTGCTAATGCATTCATAGGATGTTGATCGGGTAATATGATTATTTCACGAGGAACTGAAAGAAAATAACTCACTCTTTACCCATCAGCACAATCACCAGCAGTAGCACACAATTTATGTCTTGACGATAAATACAATGACAAAGAAGAAGTTCAATATGTTTTTAGCATCAACCAAATCTATGATTTTCAAGAACATAATAATGATGATTTGGTAGAGTTGTTCCCTTCTCAGCCTGATGTTTTCGAAGATTTCAGAAATGACCAATACCATGCTGCAGATGAACTTTTGGCACAAAATTTTTAGGAAACATGCACCATTCAATCTTTGCAAACAACATTTCAGAACATTTTTCCCATTCAATATATCACAAACACACAGAGCAAGACCATAGAGATTAGTCCAGGAAAAACTTTGAATATTGGCACTCACATAGACTCATCTCAAGAGGAAAAATTGATTCAATTATTGAGAAAATACCAGAAAGCATTTGCTTGGGACTACACCGATATGCACGGGATTCACCCTGAAACATGCAGTCACCATATTTATACCAATAGTAATATCAAACCAGTGAGGCAACTGCAGAGACGAATGAACCCCATGCTCTAGGATATTGTTAGAGAGGAATTACAAAAACTGTTGAAAGTCAAGTTTATCTATCCTATCTCTGACAGTCAGTGGGTATCCCAATTGGTAGTAGTGCCCAAGAAAAATGGTAAGTGGTGGATTTGTGTTGATTACCGACAATTGAACAAAGCAACGCTCAAAGATTATTTCCCACTACCATTTATTGACCAAGTGCTAGACACATTAGCTGGGATATCATCATTCTCTTTTCTTGATGGTTTCAATGGCTACAACGAGATTAGGATAGCCTTAGAGGACCAGGAAAAAACCACTTTTACTTGTTCCTGGGGCACTTATGCTTATAATCTTTTTCCATTTGGACTTTGCAATGCTCCAACTACATTTCAGAGAGCTGTATTAGCTATTTTTGCTGATTTAGTTCATGATTGTGTTGAAGTTTACATGGATGATTTTTCAGTGTATGGTGACTCATTTGAGCATGCATTAACGAATATTCTTGAAGAGATGTATTGAAGCTAATCTGTCCCTGAGTAATGAAAAGTGTTTTATGATGTTAAATGAGGGGATAGTATTAGGCCACTATATTTCTTTTCAAGGCATTAAAGTTGATCCATCGAAAATCCACATCATTGTCAATTTGCCAATTCCAAAGACTCAAAAAGAGGTAAGAAGTTTCCTTGGGTATGCAAGCTATTACAGAAGGTTTATTGAACATTTTAGTGAAATAGCTTCACCTCTGTTTAAACTTATAGCAAAAGATACACCTTTCAACTGTAATGAGAATTGTCCGCAAGCATTTGAAACACTCAAAGAAAAGTTATCAACCACACCAGTCTTAAAAGGACCTAACTGGAACCTACCATTTCACATCTTTATAAATGCATCTGATACTGCAGTAGGTGTCTCATTAGGCAAAAAAGAGGAGTCTTGTCATTATGCCATTTATTTCATCAGCAAAAATCTAACACCTGCAGAATTAAACTACACAGTCACAGAAAAAGAAATCTTGCCATCATACATGCTGTGAATAAATTACGACATTATATAACTGGTTATGAGGTTTTTGTACATACTGACCATTCTGCCATTAAGCATTTAATGAATAAACCAGTAACTAGTGGCATAATTACCAGATGGTTATTATTGTTACAGGAATTTAACATCACAGTGTTAGATAGACCAGGTAAGGAGAATCAGGTGGCAGATTTTCTTTCTAGACTGCAAAATCAAGGTGAGGTTGTTCCGATTGAAGATTCTTTTCTAGATGAAAATTTATTTGCAATTTCAATAGTGAATCCTTGGTATGCTGACTTGGCCAATTATTTTTCCACAGGAAGAACACCTCCATACTTTACTCCAAAGGAAAAGAAGAGGCTAGTCGAAAAAAGTGCTCGATACACATGGATTAATGGCAATTTATTTTACATTGGTTATGATATGATTATTACACGATGTGTAAGAAATATGAGATAATTGATATTTTAAAATCTTGCCATGATGAACCGTGTGGTGGGCATTTTGCAGCTAAACGAACAGCATTCAAGATTCTTAGTCTTGGATACTACTGGCCATCTATTTTTAAGGATTCTAAGAAGTACGTGAAAAGTTGCGATAGCTGTCAAAGAATGGGTAGGCCAACAGCTACAGATGAGATGCCACTTCAGCCTCAAGTACAGCTAGAGCCATTTGAAAAATGGGCTCTAGATTTCATAGGACCCATTAATCCAACTTCCAATGGTAAGAGGTACATCCTAGTATGTACTAATTACGTAACAAAGTGGGCTGAAGCTAAAGCACTAGTTCGAGCAACTGAACAAACAGTGGTAAACTTCCTTTTTGAAGAGATTTTTGTAAGGTATGGAGTACCAAGAGAGATAGTGACTGATCAAGGTATTCAATTTACTTCAAAGTTAGTTAAGGACCTCATAGAAAAATATCAAATCAAGCACAGGAGAAGTACACCTTACCATCCACAGGCCAATGGCCAGGTGGAATCCGCAAATAAAACTTTGGAAGGAATTATCACTAAGACTGTGGCAATGAACAAAAAGAATTGGGAAGAGAAGCTCAAAGATGCACTCTGGGCTTATAGAATCACGTGGAAGAATACTATAGGATTTACACCATATCAGTTGGTGTATGGCAAAGAGGTAATGCTTCCTATTGAGTTTCAAATACATACTTTTAAGATGGATGCAGATTTGGGAATTGATCTTAATGAAGCACAACAAGAAAGAATTCAGCAGTTGAACCAGCTGGATGAAATGAGGCAGCAAGCAGAGGAGACAACAATCCTCATGCAAAAACAAAGGAAGCAGTGGCATGATGCACATATCATGAAGAAGCAGTTCAAAGAAGGAGACTGGGCTTTACTCTTTGATTCTAAATTTAGAGATCATAAAGCCAAATTTACCACACATTGGATGGGCCCATACGAAATCGTTCAAGTTTATGACAATGGATCAGTCAAGCTCATTACCATTAATGGAGAAGGCCACCCCTTTACTGTCAATGGCCATCGCTTGAAACTTTACAATAGGCCCATCAGCAAGCAAAATTTTCTTCAAACTGTATCTCAACAAAGAGAGGTTGAGATATTGCAGCCTTCAGCTGTAGTATCTCTGCCTTAGTTCATTTCATTTCAATTTAGAAATTCAAAAGAAATTTAAAATAAATAATAATAATAATAATAATAATAATAATAATGGTTTAGATGTGAAAACCAGACTCTGGCATACTCTAACCCAGAATTCTTACTTGAAAACCAATTCTTTGGTTGGTAAGAATTCCTTTTCTTTTGTTTCCTATTTGATTCATCGATTGAATAATGACTTGAGGACAAGTCAAAGCTTTAGTGGGGGAGAAGCATCAACATTTTGTTCTTATCTCATCTCCTCATTGTAAATTCTTAAAGAGTTTGTTTCAACACTTCAGATTTCAATAAAAAAGTTGTTTTTGTCTTTGTTCTAATCAGAGGGACCTATTTAAAATCACTATGCAGTGGGACCTGTTCTGTTCAGAAGACCATGTTACCAGCATCAACATTAGAGGGCCCTGTTCAGCAAACATAAAAGGGACCTGTTAGAGACTGATATCTCAAGCTACTTCAGCAAAGCTTCAACAAAGTTTCAACAGAGATTCAAAGGTTGCTTGTCACCGAGGCTCCATCAAACACCAAAGATCAAGGAACCTGCACATATATAGTTCTTTTCCAGATTTCAAAGAAGCTGCACACATATTCTCCAGATCTCAGAGGGACCTGTTGCATCCAAATTTATCTCAGAGGGACCTGTTATGGACAACAAAGATTAGTCATATTTGAACAAGAAAGACTAGTCCTATCTATGCATGCCAACTCAACTCTTGATCAACCAATAAAAGTGTAATGTATTATTGTATTTTTTATTTTTAACATTTAAATTCTTAGATTACTTTAGTGTTAAATGTGATGACTATGACTGCTTATGATCAATTTCAAAACCACCCACATATCCATCACCCTCATCATATTCCTAATTCCTATCATTTCCCAACACTCTAGCCTATCCCCATACTCCTCCTCCTATGATTTTTAAATCCTCTATTATACCACCCTCCCATCCTTGTTATTAACTCCTTATCGGCCATCAAACTTTACTATTGGTCCAACATCTCCTTATTTGGCCAAGTACCAATGAGCAAGGGACAGGTGGTGAACTATTACAAAGCCAAATGTTACACGGTTTCATTCATTGTTTTTTTTGAATTGGTTGAGTTATAACATGATTGTTCGACCAAGTCGACTCATGCAAACAACTATCCGTTGTTATACTCCAGTACTCCATACATGCTTACGGCGTTCTCATGATAATATTCATACAACCCAGTACAGTCACTCCTCTATCATAGAAATATGAGTACGCTCTGTTATCATTATAGTGAAATGGGTCAAGTCGGTTGTTAAAATTCTATTTCATTTTCAGTTGTAAAAAGGGTGTTCCATACTAAGCAATTCAAGTGCTGTGATTTTAAAAACAAAGGCCGAGAACAGCAAGTGCTACGAAAGGAAAGCACAGTAACCGGGCTCACAAGTTTCCACCTCCGCCATAATTCAAGGACAGTCACCCGGTCACTGCTTAAGCCATTGAAGGAGCTGGTCTCGAAGAACAGAGGGCGCTATCAGGTCAGTTGTGTGGAGCGAAAAGCAGAGGTAACAAACCAAAATACCCTTGTTAAATTAGTAAGCATAAATGAAGAGGGTTAGAGCAGGGGTTTCTTTGTCAAAATGACTAATAGGGTAGAGCCAAGCACATTTGACAGTTCTCAGTACCACGATGACTGCATTGCAATTTTAAAAGAAAAACAATGGCTACCCTTCTTGGAGAAGTTTAATGGGAGCAATGAGGAAGTAAATAAACAATTTGCCTGTACATTTAATGGGGAGAAAGCATTGATAGGCAATTTCTCATTCAGGATCTCAGAAGACACCATAGCACAATCCTTGGGGATCAGCCCGGAAGGAGAAAAATACTCCAAAACAAAACAATTCAAAGAAAAATCATGGACCCAATTCATGTCTAGGTCTAGGGTTTCATTTGTTAACTGGAAGAAGGGTGTCCCTAGGAGCTGGCTGATGCATCCATAGGACGAAATGGTGTATATCATTCGAAAATTTGTTACGTTGGAGGGTCGTTACAACATAGTCTTTTTATACCACATCAAACTCCTGTTACATCTAAAAGGGCAGTGCACCATTAGTTTACCATATTTCTTCTTGCAGAGCTTGACCAAGATGTCAAAAACTACCCAAAAGAGAAAGGGTAATGAAGACAAAAGCTTATGTCATTTTGGGTTAATTAAAATGCTCATTGAATTTGAATTACAGAGAAGGGGAAAAATGTGGAAGGAATTTCTGGCTGCCAATTAAATCAAAGATGAAGAGGATGAGCAAGAACAGCAAGAGCACTCAGGATTTATGCATGCCATTGATGAAGAGATTCCTGTGCGCAAATCAAGCAATGTCCCTCCACCCATTAGTAGTGTGAGGACGAGAAAAATGAGACAAGAGGATTCCCAGAAAACGGAACAAGATAAAATTTTTACTACAAGAAGATCCAGGAGAGCACAAAAGACCCAGCCACAAGAATACCAACCAGAATCAAATGCACATGCACCGATGGACATTGAGAGCAGTGCTCACTCACAGCCTGGACCAGAAGCCGAAATGGAGTTTGAGAGCAACAATAGGCAAGGAAAAGAGTCACCACCTGCAATTAAGAAACAAAAGAGGCTGGAAAAGCAAATTGAAAAGTTAAAAGAAGAACTGATGGAGGCCAACATGTTGGAGAAATTCATCAAGAAAGAGAATGAAATGTTGAGAGCACAGAGTAAAGAGACTCAACAGAAAAATGAGAAGTTGAAGGAGCAAATCAAAGAACTCGAGGCTGAACAAACTGACATTTGCAAGTGGGAAACCAAATGGTATACCCAAAAGAAAGCCCTCAAGGAGAAATACAAAAGTTTGAAACATGAGCTCCACATTCAGAAAGATGCCCAAGCTAAGAAGAACATAGATGCATTGTTGAAAGCAGCAGAGGTACAGGCAGGGACAGAGTTTAGAGGCAACACATCAGGATTAGCATGAGGACATGCTAATTCATTAATCTTGGGGGAGATGTTGGTACCATTTCATTACCATCTTTTTATTCTAAAAACACCATCATTTGTCTACCTTTTCCTCCATAGATCCCTTATATTCCTTGAAATTGATTAATTAATAACATTATAGTTGTTAGTTTGCATTAAAGTTAATTTATGAGTTTTTATGTTAGAAATTAGGAATTTTCAATAAAAAGACTACAGGAAGTCATAACATCCTGTAAATGGTTTATCATCGGACACGTGGCATGACAGGCAAGCCAAAGCAATGGATAGGAACGAAAACTAGAATGTACAAGCATGGTGAAAATCGATTCTACAGCAAATCAAAAGCTCCTAGTTATGCGGTCCACGTTGGTCAAACCTCAGTGTTTTGGTTACAAAGGCAGTAAAAGCCATAGTTTCCCATACCAGTTTCATTTTGTTTTCTTTTTGGAAATCGGTTTAGATTAGAAATGACCAAAAATCATTCCTTTGTAAAAGCGGAAACAACTGCTCAATGAATGTACATTCGATCCCGATAGGGACAGGCAGATAAAGACTGTGTATTATTTTGTTAACGGGATAATTACGATTATTATCTCTGTACATCGTTTGAGAACAGAACTTTTGTATGTGATTGCAATCTACAGTACTTGAATATAGTCACGGTTTTACTCCAGAAGTATTTATGCATTAAATCTCTCGTTGCTTGAGTTTACTTCAGTGTACCATTGAAACGTGGACGGGCCCTGTGTGGATTGGTATACTGTTAATTTCATTTCCTTAGCAGTTCTTGAATTTGAATAGAACGCATAGTGTTTAATGTTATTTCCATGCTTATGATTTTGTCGATTTGATTAGAAATTCTCACAAATGGTATTTATGGTGATAGCTTGAAGATTTCATCGTTAAGATCATTGAACCATATCTTGTAAGAGATTTGATCCATCGTTATATTTTGAAGCATCTCCATAGACTCTGTTTTCATGCATTTAAATTTTAGTGTGCTTTTGATTGCTTTTGATTTTTCATGAATGCTCAAGTGTTAACTAGACAGATCTTTTGTGCATAGCATCCTTGTAAGGGGATTAAAATCTCAGTCTAGTAATATGCTGTATCTTTAGGACAATTAGATAAGTTAGGTGATCTGAGTGTTAAGGTGAGAGGAAACATATCTTAACCTTCTGTAAAGAAGTACTGCAACCTATCACAATAAACACTTAGTTAGGAATCCTTTATGTCTATAGATTGTAGACGCATGCCTCGAAGTTTACTGACCCTGGTTGATAATAAATCTAGTCTAATCTAGCACCCTAGATTGGTCACTACAGTTTCCATAGGAATATTGGCCATATCTAACTTATTTGTAGATCCTTCCCTTATGAGAATTTACAATTGACTTTCCAAGGAAGATAGATGCACAATCAAAACCTTTGCCCTTGAGGTGGCAACTCCACAACTTTCAAAAGAAATATCAAAAGCCTTTCAAGATCGATAGAGTGGTAGGTTAGTCACTCAGAATCCAAAGTCCAAAAGTGACAAGACAAAAATACCTAAAGCCAACTATATACAAAGAGAAAAGAGCACTCAACTATAAAGTCCCTAAAGAGACAACCAATGAAACAACTTCCAAGTATTTCCACTCCAGGTGATGAGGACTGGACACCAAAATATAAGAAATCAAAGTAAGGGACCTTCCGAAGCTAGTATGGGATAATGATGGCCCAGGCCTACCAGTGAAGGTATGAAAAGTAGTTACAATGACCTCTAGACAACAACCTTTGTCAGTGCAAGCACCCAAGCTTCATAAGGGTACCCTCTATAAGTACTGCTAAACGTGATGCAACGTCAACCTCAAGTGCCACAGGATTCCCCTCCACAGCCACCTATGTGATCCCTAGGAAAGGCAACTATGAATACCAACTTGTATCAAAATCCGAGCGGAACAATATTGAGGTGGGATCCAACAAGTTGGAGAGGGGGTATCTCTCTTCCTTGTCTTCACTCTCCCTCGTGCTTAACTCCCAGTCATGAAGCTTTCCCTGTCTTTCTAATGATATTGTGTTTCACTCTTTATTGAACTTCTAAGTTTTGTAATTTGAGCGGCCTTGGAGAGTTAACTCTCCACTCACCTAATCCAAGGCCCTAATGAACCTAAACTTGTTGGTGTTTGTTAATGACAACAATAAAAGTTCTAGTTCATTTTATTAATCGCTTGATTTTATATAGCTTTTCTTTAAGTTAGGGGGAATTATGAGAGTGAAACTAATGATGTTTTGACGCAACAGAAACCAATAGAAACTTAGCTACATGCCAATGTAGTTATTTTCTTCAATGAAAAGGGATTTCTATAGAGTTCTATGAATAAACTTGTACAAGCAACTTTTTCTTTTTCTAGAAAACACACTCCACACACCCAAAAGCTAACAAAAAGACTAAAATGTCTATAATGCAAACTATAATGATAGTGCATGGATGCTCATACAAGAAGAAAAAATGTGTTTCTTTATAGAGACAATAAGCTAACTTTAAAAATGAAGAGGGCCAAAAAATTAAAAATAAATCTCACCAAAGCAAGCAAAACAAATTTCAAAATATCACAAGTCACTTCTCAACAACAAAACAAAAGAAACTATAAACCAAAAGCTTGGAAAAAGAAAAAGAAAAAGTAATGTTTTTGTGATTTTTTTTTTTCTTTTAAGGAAGCAAAAGCAACTTTTTGAGGTCACAAAAGTACTACTAAAACTTGAAAGATCAATAAATAAGCACAAGGAGTCTTTCAATCTTGCAAGTTATAAACTCGAAAATGAATGAAACATGAACAAGAAAGACTACAAACTTTCACAAACTGATCCAAATAGCAGCAAAAGGTTTCGACAAAATGACAAAATGTCAAGAAAGAAATACTTTCAAACTTGTCAAAAAGACTCTTAAAAAATCAAGAAAAGCAACAAGGCCACCAAACAAGGGAAATCAAAGCAAGGGAACTTGAAATCCGGGCTGAAAATGAAATTGAAAACAATTTCCTGTTCTAGAAGACCAAAACAACCAAGAACTTCAAAATGAAGCCTTGAACCCAAGGTACAAACTACAAACTTGCTTAAGAAGCAATCCTAGGCCAAATCCTTTTAGTGAGAAGGAGATTTTGAAAAAGAAAGCTTGCAGGAAAATTGAGTGCTCTAGATAGCAGATGACCATACAACAGCATAAATCACTAGGCAAAAAACCTAACTGGGTAGAAAGATTTGAAAAAACAATCCAAAAAATTGCATACACGATTGTGTAAAGACACAAAAGCATGCACGCGTGTTTCTCATATAGGAAACTCACGTATACATGAGTCTGCTTTAAAGAAACTTGTGTGTATACACTAATATAATAAAAGAAAACAATGTAGACAAATCTTTATTAGGAAAAACAAGAGTCAAGGTCTGATCAAGAAGATTAGACTTGATGCCTGGGACACTAATGGACCAAACAATGTTGTAAAAGCAAGCAATCAAGAAACTGAACCCTAATTGAGAACAAACAACCCAAACCAAGAATAACAAGATTGTTATCCTCAGTGGAGTCGTCAATTCTGTTGCGGGTGAAACCACTCTAAGGCTTTGGGTTGAGAACCCCAACAGAGCAGAGGGAAAACCACAACAAGAAATGCTCAAGAAATCAACCAAAACACTTATTTTACTAAATTTTGTAGGAGTGTCCTTACCCGGATGTCGTTTGTTTGGGTAGATCCCACAGGGTGCAAACCCTCAGCTTCTCCCGATGTTCTTGAAACCTAAAAATTATTCAAATGGAACATACACAGCAGTAGAAACATAAAAAATGTTCATGATATTAACTTTAAATCATATAAATGAATGACTAAGTATATATCAATATAAGACTCATAAATGAATTACAACATAATTTGATGCATAAACACATTTAATATCGGAAATAGAACAACATTCCTTTTATTGAAGTAAGCTACAAGATAAGTGGAGAAATACGGCCTGAGTCCTTCTCCAGCTCCAAGCAGAACCTCCTCCGGATCCGTCCTTTCCCAGCCTTCAACAATATTCCTCCATCACTAATACAAAGATATCTTAAGCAAGATGGGGGATATCTACAATCAAGGAAACAAGGGTTTCCTGAAGCTTTGGGGAGTGCAGGAGGAACAGGGATTCTTCAAACTTGATCAAGGATAATCTCACTATAGTATTAATATATCATCTCTTCTCCCTTAAGGACTTCCCATGGAGGTTTATTTATACTTCTCCAAATTAGTTTTTTCAGTTGGGAAACAGTTGGGCCATGGGCAATAGGAGGTGAGTAACAGGTAAAACCTGTGAACTCCGCCCGAAATTAAGGAATTTTTTTTTAAGTGTTTTAACATATGTACGTGGGTTGGATATATGTTGACCCATGTATACACGCTTTTATCACAAGGAAAAGTAATGTATAGAGAATAAAACATTGTTTTTTAGATTTTGGACCAAGTCTGGAAGGAAGGGTTGCCCTAGGACATAATTAGAGAATCATATCTACCAAGAGTGGTAAATGGTGCTATAACACTGTGAAAACTCATTTCCAGATGTTTCTACTTCTGATCATTCACACGACACAACGGAAGTCAGCCTGTCATTACATTGCGAGAGGACATATCTTCCTTTGAAAATCTGTCCCATATTTCATTTGTCATTTTTGAAAACACAAAGGGTGAACATCCTTGTTTGTCATATACCCCTCTGCATGATTCATCAAATCATGAGGATGCAGATGAACATCCCAAATTTTCTGATCACGGTTGTCGTGATCTCTGTAATTCTTCATTTGATCATGATGTCGATTCACTCGTTGTTAATCTGTCTAAGCCACTAGTCTCCTATAATCTATCTATTGCCGGAGTGGAAACCCCGGAGGCTGTTGAGGCACTTCAGCCTGGGCTGATGGTTATGTCGGGCCCTCATTGTCTTGAGGTTGGTTCCACTTCCGATCAAAAAAATTTCGAAACACCCAAGGCTCTTCATCACTCTATGCTTCGTATTGAAGATCAACCAAACACCTAGATTTCGCTTCCTCAACTCGAACCATATGATCCCATCGCTCAATATTTGGAGGAATCTTACACAACAGGCGCTCTTGCAAAGCATAAGATGTTGGTATTTCTCATGTTTGCTTGTATTTCACAGTCCAAAGAGTGTGTATGTTTACCATATGCATGCAGTGCGTCGCAACACCATGGTACGTCTGCAGAATGTTTTTTTTGTGCATTCACTCTTTTTTATTATGTGGATGTTTTAGAACTCGAAGTGTGTTGGTCTTCGTAACCCGTCTTTCTTGTTCACTAGTTTACATGCATATCTTTCTTGTTAACCATGCCTTCACCAACATGGGCCAGCCAATGTGCCGGTGGCTACATTAGAAATATCACTTCACGTGAGTAGGCCCATGCACTGTTTAGCATAGGAGTAGGAGTAGTGTTTGCTTCTTTTCTTTTCTTTTCTTTGTCTTCTGGTTTGCATGTTTTCTTGCTTGCTTAGTTTGGTTTGTTGGCTTGATTTCTTTTCTTGCTTGTTTTTCTCTCGCTTTACTTCTACTTTTTTTCTTTTTTCTTTCTTTGCTTGCTTGTACCCGTAGGTTAGCCTCTTGTGAAACCGTGTTTGGATCTCAAGACAAGCTGGTCAAATCTAAGAGGACTTGTACAACTATAAACATCTGGTTATATGTTGTCCTCTCTCTTTATGAAGAACTTGTTGTCTTCAGTCAATGATGCCTTGATGGAAAATGCGTTATGTTCAGAGTGAGTCTTGGTGAAAACACAACACTTGCACTCTAAATAGTACCACCTACTCTAGTCGGTTGTTTTGGGTTAACCCTTGTCAACTCAGTCAACTAGAGTAAGGTGAGGTATACATAACATACTTCTCTGAAGGAACAACCTCTTCTGCTCAAAATAAGCTAGGATCCCTCTTCCGCCTTTAAAATAAATAAGTTCCTATGCACAGTTCTTAAAAAAAATAAAAAAATGGAAAATGAATAAGGAGAAAGAAGATAAAGGCTTCGTGCGCAAGGAGGTGATACAAGTAACTCTATCGGGGTACTGACCAGGCTTGCTGATAGCAGAGCGATGGTTGTGTTCCTACGTGACTCTGTCGGGGTACTCTCCGGGCATAATGGCAATGGAGCAACACCAAAGATGAAACTTAAACTTTGACAATTATATTACTTGTGCACCAATATACCCCTCATCCCCAATCGAAATAACTAAGTTGACTTGGCTTGGAATGTGTGCTGACCAATCAAGAGAATGGTAGGGCCTACATGTTTCAACCAAGATAGTGCAAAAACCACGATGATCAAAGAATCAAACAACTATTCCGGAAGGGTTAGACTTAGTTTTCACGAAACAAGGTCAATACAAAGAGTTGGAGTCCTACTAGTGTGTCACCAAGTGTTGTAGCGACTACAACCACCCTCCAAAATTCTGGCTCGCATGCAAATTCTGGAGCCTACCTTGGATCCTGTGATCGTTCATCCTTGGTTGCTTATTGGTAAGATGATGATTTCAATCTCCCCTGCTTAATCTTAAGAGTTGTCCATGTTCTCATCTTTATGCAGCATGTGTCATGTTTAGGCATAGGGGTTGTTTTTTTTCACATAAAAGGAATGTTTTTTTCTTCAAGGGTAATCATGTGCGCATGTGTTATGAAACTAACTCAAAAAATGATAGAAATCAAATATAAACACCTTAAAAATCAACCTCTTTGAGGGGACAACCTTCTTTACATTACACAAATGAAAAATTCTTGGATGATACAAATGACAAGACATCCTTTCTATATATAGGAGTCTAAGGGGCCATAATGTAATTAGAGTTGACATAACAATAATAATGTAAGGGAACAACAATAATAATAGTGGGCTTCTATGGGGCACAATAATAACAATATGGGGACTACATGGGCACAAAAATATAATAAGGGGGTTTCACTAATAACAATAAGGGGTTACACTAGTAGTATAGGGACCTAACATGCCCGTCTCCTTCAAAAAGTGTTGTCCTAAAAGCTTGAGCAGTTATGGATGCTTCTGTATAAAATTCTCATCCTCCCATGTGGAATATTCAGCAGGTAAGTTCTTCCACTTGATGAGATACTCTGAAATTGATCGATTTCGTAGCTTTCAGGTTCTTGTTTCCGTGACTGCTTCAGGTTCCAATATGGATTTTCCTTCCTCGTCAAGTTCCAACAATATTGTTTAAACTAGGAGATTGTCACTTATAAACTTTTTTAAGCATGAAACATGGAAAACTCTGGGCACTCAGGAAGATGCACGAAGCTCCAATTTGTATGCCATAGTACCAATATTTTGTAGCGCCTTGTAAGGACCATAGTACTTTAGTGATAATTTATTATCCTTCTTAGCTTGCTTGAGGGACATTTGTTTGTATGGTTGCATTCGTAAAAATACCTAGTCGCCTATATCAAAACTTCTTTCGCTGCGATTTTGATTTGCCTATTGTTTCATTTGATTCTGTGCTAAAGTGAGGTTATCCTTTAAGAGTTGGAGAACTTGTTGTTGTTGAAGGTCTACCTTAACACCTTCATGAGATACAATATGACCCAAGTATTCCACCTCTTGTACTCCAAAGAAACATTTGGAGGTTTTTGCATATAATTGTTTCTTGTCCAATAGTCTGAGCACTCTATCAACATGTTGAACAAAATCCTTCCAAGACTTGCTGTAGATTAGTATATCATCAAAAAATACTAACACAAATTTTCTAAGGAAGGGTTTGGAAATGGAATTTTCTAAGAATGTCTTTACTCTTCATTATGATTTGATGATATCCTGCATGAAGGTCAAACTTACTAAAGCTCAGGCCCGAATTTCACATAGACATGTTTCACACTCACTTCACGCACTCTTGTCACGAAGGTTGTTGCATCAAGAAAAGTATGTCTTGTGCATTTTGGATGGTCTACATTGTGTCACTAAGTGTGCGATCACAATCAAGTCCTATCAATGTTTACATATGTTTCACTGATCTCACACTTAGCCATTTTCCTGAGAAACGTAGCCGCATACAACTTCTCGAAACTGTACAATTTTTCTTTTGAAACCATCAAGCTTCCTCTCATTCCTGCTGAAACCCTGCAATTCTCATAGACACCAAACTCCCTTTCCTGCTGAAACCTCGCAACCCGCAGAGACCCCAACCAACACTGCTCTCCAAAAATGCGCAGAATAGTCAAGCAGCCAACACTGCTCTTGAGAAATGCGCAAAGCAGTCCAACTACAAAGCACTCAGAAATTGTGCAGAGGTGTCCTCCCAGGACCCCCATCCTACTGCAGTGTCCTATGCCTCAAAATTGCACAATGTTGTCCAAATTGCCTTATCTGGCTTGCATGTATAAACTATGCAGATAGGCCTCCCAGGGCCTTATTCTGATAGAAGTCACTATCCGCTGAAATTGCGCAGATATACCTCTCAGTGACTACAGGAAAGTGTGACATGCTAAAATCGCTTCCAAGGAGTTGAGGAGAAGGACCAAGGAGTCAAGTAATCGAAAATATCAGGACCGCATGCAAACTCTGTCGAATGCATGATCATCTTGAGGGTAAGTATGGTAAGTAAAGAAAACCTTTCAAAGTACACCTTTTAGTTGAGTTTGCAGGTTTTCTTTTCATTGTCATATCATCCTGTCCTTAGTAACATGCATGTGCACAAACACGAAAAGTTTTTTTGTGTGTTTATTCTACATGTCTTGCTTCCTTTTCACTTGTTTGACCAACTGTCATCTTGGGCATGTTGATTTCTATGTCATGCTTGTGACCTCGTTCTAGTGATGTTGAAGGTTGTGTTTGAGTTGTGTTCGCTATGTAAACATCTATCACAATCACACACGATGTTGTAAGTATTGTCACGCAAGCATCATCGCAGTCGTTCAAACGTCTATTATAAGTGTTGCGCTTCTTGCTCGCACCCATCAGTCAGTCACATTGAGGGCATGTTGTCTTGATGGTTTGAGGTGTTTGGTCATTAAGTCATGTTGAGTATGGGTTATCAAGGTCATACATGTATGACTTCACTCATTCACACACACAGTTATTTTTCGAAACCTTGTCGACCAGACCACCCTCCAACAACCGGACCTCCGCTGAGCTGCACTGCACAGTCTTAGCCCTCAGTGACCATGTACTCCTACCCAGAATTGGCCAAAGCTTGAGGTTGTCTCCCAGGCAGTCTGTACTATGTAATCCTTGAATTGACCCCACTGAATTTCACCTAGAACAACCCAGAAGTTTCTCAACAAGCCATCCCAGACTGCGCTACCCACAAGCAAATCCATCAAGCCTCTAGTTGGTCAACTAGAGAGTTTGACCAAGCAATGACATCGGGCCTCACTCCCCCAAAATAATTGCGCAAAAGCTGCCAAGCATGCCCGCTTCCACTAACTGAAGAAACTGCGTAGATATGCCAGACAGACACCCATTGTCTGTCATTGTACTGCCCTAAAACATTGCGCATTGTTTCTAGCCAGTCACCCTGTCAGTCGACCTGTTGTTCATCCTGAAAAATGCGCAATTTTCATGAGTAGTCTCTCAGATGCCCAACATCCCGCTCAACTCAGAAACTATGCAGGGATGTCCAACATGCCAACATCCCAACTGTGTGCAGTATTTTTCCAGCAGCCTCCTACAACCCACTTCTAGCTCCCCAGAAAATTTACGCAATTTTTTCCAGTAGCCTCCCACAGCCAGCTGCTAGCTCCCTGAAGAAATTGTGTGGTTTTCCCTACCAATCTCCCTCTATTGCCTGCACTGTCTCCCTGAAAAAATTGCACATATCTGCCTTCCAGCTGAGCTAGATCATGTAGACAGTCATTGCTGATCCGGATTTTGCATCTCAGCCTCACTGTGACCTCTTTGTAGTTTTCATGGGCAGTGCCCAGAGCCCGCATCCCAGCTTGAAATATGGCTTTCACAGTTTCACAACCTTGTCCTCTCTTCCAGTCAGCTGCATTCGAAAGCCAAAGATAATGCATCATGGTAGACTAGGAGATTTCTGGATTTGATGTCATCTCGTCATGAGTAATTACAGATACATGTACATGGATGAGACATCGGGCAGCGATGAACGGGATGAACAAAGAGAACTTGCAAGGAGACTTGTTTGCGAATGAACGAACCTATGAATTATGACAAAGTACAAGTGAAGGAGCGATGTGCACATGAAACATCAAGCGAACACCAAGACCATCAAAGACTCTGCACACCTTACCATGCGGAGGTGAAGCTACGATACACCAAGAGCACATCCATCACTCAGTAGCACTGCAACTCAACATGCACACCAATAGCAACATGAACATACTTTCTCTGTCGTATCGAGTCATGTCATGAGTCATCTTAGCCACATCACTACTGTGGGCCACACTGTTGTAATCAATGTAATGTAAAGTGGAAGTCCAAGAGACCCACATGTAAATATGAAGAGTCATGTAAAGTTGAAGAGTCATGTAAGTCAACAGGTCATGAGGGAAGTCGAACAGTAACAAGGGCCAATTTTACCCTTGGCTATAAATACCCCTCATTTGTACATGCAAAAGAGTTTTCACCTTGGCTCCTCCTACATAGCCTTGAGAGTCTGTAATATTTTCTTTGAGGAGCGAGCAGTGGCTCCAACCCCGCTATCGGGGTTAGTGATGTAATGGTGTATGGATGTGTCTTGGAACTTTCTCTTAATTTAGAAGCTTGTTAATAGGCCAACACGTTTTCACACATCTATTGTATTCATTTATAAGACTATTCTTTGGACGCTTGTAATGCATGTTGCTTTAACCTGTATTAAGACAGTTGAACTATTTCAGTTGTTTTAGTACATATGCTATTGAAAATGTGTTGTATTAGTTTTTACCGTTGTCTCACCGTGTGGGCTATCCCATCAAACACTCGACAGATTCATTCTTGTAAACTTGTTATAACTCCCATCGCACTCATGTGCACTATTTTGCTGGGTGTTGTACGTGCTATCTATTCACCTTGTTTTTTTTATTACCGCATCCATGTGGACTACTTCGCTAGAAGTTGCACATGTCCTTTTGTGTTGTGTGTCTTTAGCAGAGTTGGGAATTTTCCCTTTCAACCTGAAACTCACTTCCACCCTCTCCCCCTGCAATTAAAAACTTTGACACAAGTGGCACTCAGCACTCACCAGGCACGTGAACCTCGCTGTTTGAAGACAAAGTAAACCACTCTCATGTGATGACAAGAAAGAGCTAAGGAAAATCTTTAAGATAATGGCATCCGAGCCATCATACCGGATGGGACTCCTACACTAAACAGTGTGAGGTCTAGTTGGGACTTCATACTGGGAAGATCCCCTAAAGGTTGGCGGGTCCAACACCGTCAACAATACCATGCCCTAGGAGCTTTCTTAAAGCCATATACGGCCTTCTTGAGTCTGAAAACATGAGTGTCCTTTCTATTTACTTCAAATCCTTCAGGTTTTTCAATGTATACTTCTTCATCGATGGTTCCATTAAAAAATGTTGTTTTTACATCCATTTGATGGATATTCCATTCCATTGTAGCATTGAAAGAAACCAAGGATCTTATAGTAGCATATCTTGCAGTAGGTGCAAAGGTTTCTTCATAGTCTATGCCTTCCTTTTGAGAGAAACCCCTTGCAACGAATCTAGCTTTGTACTGGTCTATGCTTCCATCAATAGTGTGTTTGATTTTGTAGATCCATTTTGAAGTTACAAACAATTTTTCACTTGGTCTAGGAATGATTTCCCAGATCCCATTATTAATGATTGATTAATATTCTTCCTGCATTGTCTTCTTCCATACTTCTTGATGAGCAACTTCTTCAAATGTAGTTGGTTAAACTTCTATTAGTTTTGTCATGTATGCAACATATCCTGAATATCATTTTGGTCTTTTGCTTTCTCTGAAGGTTCCTTTCGTAGCCCCATGTCCTTTGACATCTTCAAGAGTGGATTTTAACGAATTTGGCCTTTTCCTTCTGTTGGGTATGATCACAGTTTGAATAGGATCACTTGGTCCTTCAGAATGTGGATATATGCAAGACATCCACAGATTTAGAGATGCTTCACACATGTTTTCCTTCTTGTGAATGCTTCTTTGGGTGTCATATGATCGAGGATTCTATGAGGAATTATATTTTGTATATATACTGCGGTCGTTACTGCTTCTCCCCATAGAAATTTTGGTAGATCTTGATAAAAGATCATTGTTCATATACATTCTTTAGGTGTTCTATTTTTCTTTTCAACAACTCCATTCTGCTCGGGATTGTAGGGAACAATAATTTCCCTCTTAATTCCTACTTCTTTGAAATATGAAATTATTTCTTTTGAAGTATATTCCCCACCATTATCAGATCTCAAAGTCTTTATTATTTTTTTGGTTAAGGTCTCCACTTCAGATCTAAATTCCTTGAACTTTTCAAATACTTCGTCCTTTGATTTGAGTAGATAGAGCCATGTCTTTCTAGAGTGATCATAAATGAAGGTTACATAATAAAGATGAACTCCAAGTGATTTTTCAAACATAGGCCCACACACATCTGAATGAATGAGATCCAATATTTCTTTAGACCTTGTTTCACTGCTTGTAAAAGGATTCCTTGTATTCTTTCCTAAAGCACATCCCTTGCATATTCCTTCACAATCTTATTTGATATTGGGGATTCCATTTACCATTCAGTTAAGGGAGGGGATGACCTTATAATATATATGTCTATATATTCTATGCAATAGCTCAATGGGATTGATTTCCATGTGAACTAGGGATTGAGGAGATGGTGTTATAACTCTATATAGACTTCCTTCACGTACTCTAATAACCCTAAGTTTATTGATGCTTGAATCTTTACCCCAAACCAGAACTTTTCCATCTATAAAAGCAATTCCATCTCCTTTATCCTCTAAGAAAAAAATTGAAAGTAAGTTCTTTTTCAAACTTGAAACATAGAGTATATTATTGAGATGTAGCTTTGCTCCATTTTATAGCTTCAATGAAGTTGAACTGAGGCCCTTAACTGCATAGCTATTGTTGTCTTCCAAATACACTGCATGAGAAGATGATTCCTTTGATAAAGTGTGATTTTTTTTACTTTCTCCTGTCATGTGCCTTTATGCTCCACTATCAATAATCCATGCATTGTCATCATTGAGTGATCCTGCGAGTGTAGCCAAAAACCCTTTTCTTTTTACCTTATTGAATAAGTTGTAGGTGATTATTTTGATCCAACTTCCTGCAATATTAAATCCCATTTTCAAGTATCTTATCATAGAGGGAGTAATATTTCCTTTCAAGCCAACAAAGTGATCTCTAATCTTCCTTGACCTTACCTCTCATTCCAAGTTGAGAAATCAATGTTAGTAGAATTAGGGTTTGATTCCTCTTTCTTGATAATTACTTGTGAATTATGTTGACTTCTTTTACTTCTTTATTATATTGTCTTTCATAAATCAATTACCAAACTATGTGTGTATGAATATCTCAATAACAAGAGACAAAAGATATAGGAACTAAACCAGAGAAAAAAACTATCTAGTGGAAAACCCAGTCAAAATTCTTCCTTTAGTAGTTTTCACAAGAGAAAAAGAGATAATCCAAGACTCTTCGCCCTAGACACATACTTCCTCCAATCATTAAGTCATCCCTTTCTTCCAGCAACTTTGACATAGATATTTAACCTTGTAGCATCATAATTTCGACCTATATAGTAGCATAACTTCGACCTATCCAACATCATAAATTTGACCTATCCAGTAGTAGAAATTTGACCCTAGCAGTATCCCAATAATTTTGTATAAATGAGAGAGAGATAGCACAAAAACTGACTTTGTTATTCTCATGCAATTATTCTTCTTCTCTTATAAGTTCACACTTTTTTTCACTTCCTTCTTGTGTATCGAACTTGACTGGGTGAGGGAGAAAATGGATCGAACTACACTTCTATATATAACCTCTTTTGTGGGCCAAATTTCCCTAATGTAGGCTGACTTAATTAGGAAAGGACCGACTTGGTGTGGAGGTGAAAAATGACTTATTTTACTTAATAATAGTTCTTTTTACATGATTCAAAAGGCCAATAAGGGTCTCATAAAATGGACAACGACTTTAATGACTCAAGATAAATCCTAGAAGTCCTCAATGGGGACTTTGACCTAGAAAATGATGACCCAAACATGAAACCCATTCTTTAATAAGTCATTAAAATAATAATAATAATTTCTTTTTTCTTTATTTTAATAAATTCATTTCATTATGGCTCAATTATAATTATGAAGGCCAACCTAGTTACATTTTTCAACACTCGGAATCTAGACAAAGTATATCTTGGATTGATATGTTAATATAAGTTTCAAACCTCCTTTTCAGACTTCAAATCTTAGATATAACAAAGATCTTCTTCAAAGGGAGAGATGAATGCCAACAAGGCATGATCTTCAGGCTTCATTCTTATAACCTTAACTCTGATACCATATTGAGAAATCATTGTATTTACATTTTAGGGTTGATTTCTTTTTCATGATAATTAATTGTGAATTTGTTGGCTTGTTTATCAATTTCACATTTTCTTCTTTCATCAAGCAATTACCAAAAGTACATAACATGAAAATCACAAAATACAAAAGAGCACAAAGTTGTAGGCTCTCCAAGCCAGGACCAAAACGTAATAAAGGGGAAAACTCATAAAATTTCCTCTTCTTATAGAATCAGATTAGAGTGAGAAATCCAAGACCCAAATCCAACCTTCAAGAAGCCAAGTCAATCCCTCCAAAAATAGGAATAACATCAATCTCTTCCACAAGGAACTCTTTCATTTTAGATTACTTGCTACAAAGAATTCACACTGCTCTCAGACCATTTGCCACAAAGAACCACACCTTTATTCAAAATATTTTCCATAGAAAACTTGCATATAGATGATCTCAGGAAATCACATTTCTCTAGATGAATAGCCTAGGAAAAACTCACATATTTTCATCATAAAGTAACCTTCTGAAATTCACATGCCTTAGAACTTATCACATATGAACATCAAATTGATTTTTCTTTGGTTGAGGATGCATGGAGATATATACTTGTTCTCATATTTGAAAAGACACATCCTTTCAGTGAGTCGACTTGTCTTCCAGGAGGGCCGAATTGGCTTCTTGAGGTGATTTGACCCAAATTACATTAAAAAAATTATTTTTCCTTTTTATTTACAAGAATTCCAAATAGGACTTTGACTATTTGACTCAAAAAATCTTAGAAGCATGAATAACATGCTTAACTAAAATAATAAAGATTGTTTTTTCTTCTTTTTTTTTGCATAAAATACATAATGATACAAGTATAAGGAGAATTATGAAGACCAAACCTAGTTACATTTTCCAACACCTAGTTTTCAGATATCAAGCTTGGAAGCAAATATTTGAGGCTGTTAAAAAAAAAATTGGTTAAAATTTTGTAAGAGGAATTACACAAGGAGATATGTCTGAAGAAGTTGAAGGATGTGGGCAGGTCTCTTTTGGAATTAAGGCTATGAAAGTTGCATTGGTCCCACCTCCAATTTTGAGCTTCTTTTGGGGTATTGGATCATTTTTAGGAGGTCCTTCTTTATAAACCTCTAATAGGATATATAGAAGGATATAGAGAAACCATTAGGCCCTAACACTTTTTCAAGGTGTAGGATCCATATTTCCTTTTATATTTCTCCCTCTCTGATTGGATAGAGCAAGATTTAATTTTACTATGCGATTACTAATATTGGAATTGAGTTCAGAGTTTCCTTAAAATATCCTTTCTTGGGATCAACTATCAGAATCCTTTAAAATGATGATAGGCCTCCTGTTTTACCTCCTCCATCCCTTCGACCAGAATATTCCCTTATGTGTAAATAGATTGGAAAAAAAAATTAATCCTTCTGGCCTTGTTTGGTTATGGAAAAAATCTATGTTTTTGTCTCTTGGTTGGAGCCAGAGACTTCTCGACTTGATTCTCCAGTCCTCCTCCTCTTTTCTATTTATTTGGTGGATTTTATAATAGAGTTCCTTTTCTTGATCTTGGAGTTCATTTGTATCTATTTCATTCTCCATTCTTAACTACATTGCTTCCATATCTTTTTGGATGACATGCTTTTCTTGAGTGGGTTCTATATAATTGTTCTTTTCCCAGAGCTTGAGGGAAGGCTTAACAAGCTTCAATTTCGAATCCCAAATAAAGCTTGGAGAGCCTTCTATTTTTGTGTGACAGGCTTGTTATATTGATGGTCGCACATCCTTATTTATGGACCAAAGAAGATTATAATGAAAATGGATGGACCATAGTTTCCTTTTTCTTCAAAGATAACACTTACAGGCTTGTGATATGAGATAGTTGTCTCTAGTATTTTTGAGGACGTAGAGGTTGATCCAACTATGAGATTGTTGTGGACAATGAACCTATCCAATCGTTCTTTGATGTTATCGGGACCAAGGCATCTGTTGCTCCATGCATATTTTCCATTTCTTTGCTTGATATCTATGAGACTGTTATTGACCATAATGCTATCCAATTTGTCTCTGCATGCGATTCATAACCAATTTAATATCTCCTGCAAGTATTGTAGAGTGAGTTCCTTCTCATTCTAGCTTAATAGCCATTGAGTTCCAATGCTACTCCTTGTCTCTATAATGAGGCAAGCCATATATGTTGTATACTATTAATTTCTTTCCATCATATTTGTTCTTGAAGTCAATATTTAACTAATGTTTCTCCTTGTATGTGTTTTTCATGTCTAATATTGTATGGTTACAAATCATGCATCTGCCTCATGATGCACCCCTAGCAATAATTTCCATTCCTTTAAGATATTTTCCATTTTTTTAATTAGAGAAGCCATTTCTTCCTCATTTGATTTGGTCTCCTAGATTAGGAGGACTATGGATTTTTATGATCTAATTATATCTCTTATTGCACTTGCTTTTGGAGTTGTTCCTAGTCCTCTACAACTTTAGAAGATCATAATCATCATTTACCTTCAGGAAGGATGGTCAAGCCCTTGAATTTCCTTTGTTGGGGCAAATATTCTTTTATTGCTTGTCCTTTCCATAAAAAATGATCTATGGGTTATTGAATACGCAAGATCACATCTTTCTGTGCTGCGTCATCGTGAACTCCCTTATTGGAATTCCTTCCAATTTTCTTTTGTGATCCCTCTAGGGGATTTTAGTATTCCTTAGCATTGATTTTGGTCAAAATACCCGCAAAGGACAAAGTAGATTTGGATGATCGATTGGGGAGCAGATCAGAGGGGAGAGGATCTAGATCTTGTGCATCAATTCACAAGGCTTTGTAGATTCTTCATGATTTTGAGGAGATTGGGGATTCACTCTTTTCTGATCAAGAGCAACAAAATCACAATTTAGGCTCATGTGGGTTGGGGGAGGATTATCCTCTAATGCTTCCCCCTCCTGCTTAGAAGGTATATTTTTCTAGTCATTAGGATCAATAAGGGTGTTTTCTAGGATTTCAAAAATGTTGGAGAGGCATGGGATACAAGTTCGCAAGGGGCTTAAAAGGTTGGAGTTGATGGGATATAGGATGGATGGTAAAGATTGAGGAGCTAAAAGAGGGTTACCTAAATGAGATTTCCCTTTTGAGGTTAGGTTTATCCTGGAGTAGTTGGGTTTACACCTTGTTGGTTCCCATTGCTCTTCTTTGTTTTCTTGAGATTCAATTATTGATGGTTTTGGGCATTTATTTTCAAATTGGCCATATTCATGACATACCTTGCATTAAGGGGAGTTTCTCGTAGTCAAGTTTTTGTATGTGTGACTAGTTTCCAACCTTTAACTTTATTACTTTAGGTCGGCCTTTACATAATTCGACCTCCACCTTGATCCTTTCACATGCATGCATGTTCTCCTTTGGCTTGCTCTTATCTATGTTTTTCCAATCGCATTCCCAATTGCTCTTACTGAATCATCTCCCTAATGGCGAACTCATACTAGGAAAAAATTTGGATATTGAGCTTGAGATCGAAGTCTAGGATATGTCTATTTAAATAAAGGCCTCTCAAATCCATGAACTATGGAACACTTTTGAAAATTAGATCTTTGTCTTCCTTGGTTTCTAAGAAGAAGGTGTAATTCCCTCTTCCTAAAAAACAAGTTGAAATTTCTTCCTTGATTTTGGTGGATCAGTTGCATTCAATCCATTTCTGAACCAATTTTGGTGAAGGCCATAGGCCAGTGAACTACCCAGCCAGGCATCGCGCTTCCAACGAGAGAGATGCCTTGTGAGGAATCATCGGGGATAAATAAATTTCAAGAATAGATTCCAGCCAGTTCATAAATTTTGAGACTATAGACCGATTTTGCAGAGGGTCAAGGGAAGTGACTAGGGAGAGGAAGGTAGTTGTTGTATGGTTAGGAAAGGAGGGTGGGTGGAGGCCTCCTTCGGAAAGAACTCTAGAGGATACATGGGAGTAGGTAGAAGGAAAGGGCTGCAGGGATTTGCGAGATCAGAGCCATGATCAACTCATGCACACATCAACAAAAAATTGTTTAGAATCTATATTGATGAAAGTATTATAATTTAACCAGATATATATTAGGTATAAGTGATTGAAATAAAAAATATTAGACAATTTTAATATCATTGAATTTGAAATTAAATATATTATTGAATTGGGGTAATGAATAGAAAAGCTTTAGAATCATGGAATGGTGAAGTCAATGTTAAACATTTAAATGTGTTATAACATGTTGGAAAATGTACACATGTTACAATTCAAACTCATTTAAAAGTAAAGGGTCTATTCTTAACAATAAAAATAAGGACTAATTATTAGAAAAACGAGCCACCCATTATTATATTGGTGACATTACTTCTTATCATATAAACAAAATAAAATTAAAAAATCTAAATTAAAAATATATATATATATATATATATATATATATATATATATATATATATATATATATACTAAAATGAGTAATTTAAAAAAATTACTTTACTTAAAATGGAAATAAATTAAAAATTTCTAAATTAAAATAATTCGAACTAAAATAAAGTAGGATGAGCAATTGAAAAAGGTAAATTCCCTCCACCCCCGCCAAAAAGCTTGATTAAAACATCTTGGTATTCCACTAAAGGTAAAGGTAGAAAAATTCTTATGCAAAACAAACTATCAAATTTCCAATTCCAATAAATTTTGGAAGCTATTCAAAGTAAAACATGAATAGTGATTAACTGAGAGTTATACCAGTGAATGGATTTAGGGTGCCTTCGTCAATTTCATGTAGATACAAAATACGCCTTTCAGAAATTCAAATGGTTGCAACAACTTTTAAGGGTATATGTAGAGCCACAATCATAGCCAAAGCCATTGATGTATATCATAATGTTACTTGATTACAAAATTTGGCCTATTTTGAACAGAGTAAATTGTCAGATTGTCAAAAATATTTCAAAGTATGCAATCCAAATAAAGATAACCATAATAAAGATGGCCATAATATACATAATCAGATCTTAAATTAAAGTTTTATTAATACATATACCATCATTACTAGAGCATGTCATTATCAATGATTAATATGATCCAAGCATATCTATAAGCATAGTTTGCAACACATAGATAAATGTCTTTTAACAATTCAAAGCACAAATATATTGTTTCAACATTCAAATTTCAAGTGCGTATTGGCTTATTATGATATTCCATTTAACATTTATCTCAATCACCAACACTTATTCAAAAACTAAGAACCATGCCAGTAGTCCAGCAATGTTCTCCAGTGTCCTCCAATAGTGTGAAATAGGGCATTTTTTCCTTTTGTTGTCTCAAGCAATGTTCTCCAGTGTCCTCCAATAGTGTGAAATAGGGCATTTTTTCCTTTTTTTGTCTCATAAATCACTGGATCATACATTCACCATTCAAAGAAAAGTTACATGCTAAAAGAAACAAGGGATGCAATTATTCTATATGATTACTTATCTTTCAATAGTGGACATCAAAGAAGCGTTCCAAGACTTGAGATTGTATTGGAAGAGTTTAGACTTTGAAGTGTTTTGAGACATGAGATTGTATTGGCAGAGTTTAGACTTTGAAGTGTTCCGAGACTTGAGATTGTATTGGCAGAGTTTATATCATATAATAATGATAAATTTTATATAATAAATATATTCAAGTCACAATAAATTCTCGTCAATGGATTTTTGAATAGATGATGATTAGGTGTCTTGTTAAATCATTCTTGATGTTAAAGTTGCTAGTTCAAAAATCGTGGGTAGTCCCGTTATCACTCCGTAATTTTTGAGGTTGCAGAGTAAATTATAGAGGTAACCTTAGATCTACTTTGAAAATTGGGAATTCAGCCCTTCCAGTTTCATAGAGGGATCTCTCTTTATGATTTATCTTTGCTTTACTGATGATATTAGGCTATATCATGTACAAGTTTGGTTTTTTTTTGTGTTGTTGGGTTGAGATAGTGGAATCAAGCCATTGGGAAATGGAGTCATAGTTTTAGATTGATCAAATGCAGAATTTATAGGCTAAACTTATAGGTTAGGGTAGGCAAGTTCATTGGATCCTTTAAGATCTATGGTGTGGCAGAGAAGAAAAAGATTAATAAATCTAATTAATAAACAAAGCAAATAAGATTTTTTTTATTTTTTATTTTTTTCCAGTAGAAAACATAGGAATTATTCATAAGTCAGATACAAAGAGTACTTTTAAACAAATAATGTTCATACTCTTCTTAGAATAATTTATATTGTAGAAACATATGTGAAAAACAATGAAAACATTCAACAACGAAAGATGCACTTCACCAATGAAATTAACACAAGAATCCTGTAATGCTTGCACTGTATTATTGAACTATGATAAGTGATAGATCTGTGAGATTGTTTACAACATAATTCCTTTCTTAAAAACTAATCCCAACACTAATAATTCAATTTTTGAAGTATTTATAAAAATTATTCACAAAATATCTTAATAGAAAATATCAATATTTATTACAAATATCTTAAAACTGTGTTACAAAAATAGGACTAAAATATAGGACATTCAAAACTAATGAATCTGCTTGGCACTATCTTTGAGGATTTCTGGTGATAAGGAACAACAATTCAAATTTGATAGAAAGTCTTATTTGATGAGGTGGCATCCAAGTCACTAACTGTCCATGAGCTACTTCCTTGCAAAATTCTAAAAAATAGGGTCTAATGTGTTGAAGAATCTAGGGCAATTAGGTGTAGTTTGATTCTTCTTGACTTGATAACAATTTGTGGAGTCCTTTTACTTTTTCTTGGTATCTTAATCTTATTCTTCTTATTAATGCATGTGTGTTTACTTCATCAAACTGCTACCAAAAACATAAAAGCAAGAACATAAGATGTTGGCTCTCTGCCAGGGTCAAAAACTCTCTTCCTTGAGAGGGAAACCCTTTCGTAAGTTTTCTCTTATTGAAGCTTCTTTCTTGATCAATGCCAAACCATAGACCCTTGACTAGAAGATCCTCCAAGCACAAGTCAAGTCCTTCCTTTTCTCTGCACTATGTTTTCTCGGTACTTTGTTCACCTCCTTCCGGCACTTCGTTCCTCAACACTTCATTCCCCGGCACTTCGTCCTTCTTCTGACACTTCATTCTTCCTTAGTGTGACAACACTGCAACCCTAATTCTCACACATGTGAGAGGTACCCTAGAGAATTAAGGTCCTTTTCCTTCGCTAGAGAGATAAGCTTCTTCGCTTGACTTGGGAGGCCTTGTAGGCCTAGTTTCAAACCCAATCAACACTAGTTTATGGATTGTTTGTCCCTACTATCATACCCGCAAACTTGACCACCCTTTCTTCACACGTGTGACTATTTCTAGCCCTAGAAACAATCCTTTTCACTTCGGATTTTCTCCTCCTTCCTTCGCTGCACTAGGAGACCTCTTCTTCGTCCTTCATTACCCTTTCTCTAGCCTCTTTTCTTCATATATTTTAGAGCTTCTTGGTTGACATTGTAATGGAGTGGACAACCTCTATTTATAGAGTATTGTCCCTCCTTTTAGGCCAACTTGTAGACTGTTTGCAGGCCGACTTGTTATGCTTACTTTGGATGGTTTCTTTGGTGGTGTCACATGCTTGAAGGAGACTCTTTGATGGTGCCTTTGCATAGGAGGGGACTTGACTTTGCTTGGAGGTGACTTCTTTGTTGGAAATAATACTGAGAGGGGGGTGAATCAGTATTATCACATTAATAAAACTTTTTCATTTCCATAATCAGATTTATATATGCTACTTCCACAACTTCTTATGATTCAGTTAGTTGAGTGTATTAGAACATTATCAATCATATTAACAGTAAACTGGTGCAGTAAAATAGAACAGATCGTCACACATAAATCACACACATGAACACCATGATATAAGGTGGAAACCCAATGTGGGAGAAAACCACCTGCTGCAAGTCATCTCAATCTTCTTCTTAATAAGAAAATCCTTTTACAATATTTGTACTGGTGCAGTCTTATACCAGTACGGGAGCTACAACCCCCTTTGCTCTTGTACTAGCCGATTCATTTACTAGTACGCGGTTGATACCTGCTACAATGCTCCATAGATTTCCCTTAGCTCTTGTACTAGCTTAGATACTAGTATGTAGGTGCTGGCCTACAATCTTCTCTCCTCCAGGTACCATGTTTCATCAATTTTCATACTGGATACACTGAAGCACAACACATAATCTGAGAGGCCACGTTTCATCCAATTTTCATACTGGACCCATTAATATCATTGAAGCACATAATCAATCAATCTTCTGAATCACCCAAACACTAGATCAATACATATACAAGTGAGTCATCAACTAGATCTAGTCCACCAGATCACATAAAAATGAGTCATTTAGAACCTGATCCACTCATCCATCAATGTATAAACATTTAATCAATCACTTCTCAGACTACTGTTATCAGAACATAATACCAGAAACCAGATGTCACTTCAAAACCCAGAACACAACAATAATAAACAGGGGAAGCTAAACAGATTTCATGAAAAGTCCGCAGCTTCACCCATAGACCACCTGCATACATCCGCACTGTTTCCAACTGCTTTCCTACGCACCCCCGCACTGTGTCTCACGGAATTCTTGCGCACCTCCGCTCTGTGTCCAATGGAATGCCTGCGCCGCTACACATCTTCTACAATTCTGGGCCTGCGAACCTCCGCACCCACAGTGCTTCTAGGCCTGCGTACCTACTCACTTTTCCTTCACTGTACTTGCGGTCCTGCGGGTATAGATAATTTCAAGACTTCAAGAATAACCCAGACTGTCAGATCTATAGATTTGAACATGCACCGAGGAGATATCAACCCATTAGTAGATCCGACTTGTAATTCTCATGTTTCTCCTTGATATTGATTCAACTCTCTCTCACAAACCGATTACAAGAATTTCAAATCTAGCTTCTCTCTAGATCTTCGAATTTCACACACATGTCTAGCCAAATGATCTCCTTTGCTTTATATAGGCAAGCTCTTGCTAAAACCATGAATCAATACCATAGATAACCAATATAAGGGGCCCAAAAACATGGGGCTCAATAATAATAATAATAATAATATAAAACAATACCACTGACCAAACCATAGGATCAAATACGTCGGGCTAAATACTATGGTCCACCATTGGATTCCCACGTGAGAATACCTTTTCACTGCATGAAAGTGCGTGAACTAGGGTCCACACCTTTTACATGGTGTACTTGCGGGTATGTACGCACTTTATCTATGATATTCCTGCGGGTCCGCGCCTTTTGTACTGTGTACCTGCGTACTTCTTATTTTCTTCATTATTGTGAGCTAATCATCAATCTCTGCTACTGACTGGTTGTACTGTGATCCATCACCTGTATGAGTTGCCATCAAGGACAACACTTTAGCCATAATGCCAACAATCTCCCCCTTTGGACTTGATGGCAAAGCTTACTTGTGAATTGTCATCTGATCCCTTTGAACTGTCCTACATCCATGTATTCTGTCATATCTGATATCTCTTCTGTGGATTCATCTGAATGTATACAAGTGAGATGATCTTCTATGAGAGGGTTGCCATCAAGTACAACACATGCATCATAATGCCAACAATCTCCCCCTTTGGACTTGATGGCAACAACACCAAATCACTCTCCCCCTTTGACATCAAGGGCAAAGTGTTGTGGGGAAAAATGCCTATGCAGGACGATCCTATCCACTTAAGGTGTGACAGTGCCTTAGCAACAAACAGAGACAGCTATTCTAGGATTCTTCCTTTATGAGTTAAGAATGAAGAGAGATGGGTGGACTAACCGGTGTCTTCCGTTTGTCCCTCGATCCGGCTTCTCTTCTCTTTGGGTGTTCACAGCTACTTGCCTTCTCGCTCACCCAGCTTCAACAGGTCTCTGCAAGATCACAAGAGAAGAACACTACACAAAGACATAGATTCATAACCATAACTAGTTCAGGATTAGAAGTAAACTAAACATACTAATGCAATCATACATCAAAGATACATCAGTATATAGGAGGAACCAAGATAGCTTTATTGATGAATAACAAGGTTCAGGAAGAGATACAACCCAGAGGACTCCAATCCAGAATCTCCTTCCCAGCAGAATGGAATTCCTATCTTCACCTCCCTTCAAAGCATTAAGCACCCAATGATTCCAATCTCAAACCAACAGCAATTCTTTACAATAACAAAATTCCAGCCTCTAGATCTCATGGAGGAGAGATCCATATATAGATGTTTGGAGAGAGGATGAGTCAGCTTGAGATCTGACTAGTTTCCTCTCCCTCTATCAGTTCTTGATTCCACTTGGAGGTTCTTGCTTCCACTTGGAGATTTGGAACCTCTTACTCATCACCAGTCGAATTCCCTGAGGCAAGTGTCATTTTGGAAGCTTCCTGGGTTTTGACACCTTGAGGAATGAACTTGCCACATGTCCAATCTCGCTCAGCGCAGGTAGCCAGTGTTGGCTTTGACATTCAGCGCAGGTAGCCAGTGGAGCCATTGACATTTAGCGCAGACAGCCAGTGGAGCCATTGACATGATCCTGAATTGACTTGTTTTGAGCAGTTTCTGGTGGAGAACTTCTGTGAATTGCTGTGGTTTGTTAGCCTTGTTCCTCTAGGGGTAGGAACAACATGTTTAGGGACTTTGGATCCCTTAGATTATGGACATTTCATGCTCGATGCTGTAAGGCACAAAAATGTCTATAACAGTTGCCCCCTAAAGTATGAGGCCGTTTATCGGGTGAAATGCTTTATCCAGGAGGGTCCGAAGTTCATCCAATGCTGGGAGGAGACCTGTAATAAGATAAAATACAATACATTATTTTTCATACTGCTTTCATGATCTAGCTGAGGCGGGCATTCCCATGCTCAGCTTTATAAATTCATTTTCTGTACATAGAACAGACAATCGTCTGATGGTAGACTGATAATTTTGATGAAATTATCATCCTTTGAGTAGGATGATTGTCTGCTGCAATGATGTACGTGTCAAATGTCTTTATCTTTCCTGAATATATATCGGAGCCCGGATGGATGAAACTAGATCCGGGGTCTTCAAACTCGTTCGATCTTCACTCTAAGTACAAGTCGATCCATGTGAGAATTGTTCTGAAGTCGAACATGGAAAGACATCGCTTGATTACCGGTCAATGACGTAAACCGTTAACAAGCGCGAGAGGAATCACCGATAATGATAATGACCCTCAAGGTACTGCAGTACAATTCACGTGGTGTGAATAAAGGACTTGGCGTCGAACACCACGCAAAATCTTCTGGTCGAAGGTCATTGATGTATACCTGTCGCCGGAAGTGAGAAACTTGCCATTGAGGCATGCAAGCTTCAAAGTACTGAAGGGGTTGTTCGTAGATCAACTTCTTGGATAATGAGCTGATGTCGACAAGAAGCGATCCATCAAAGGAGGGCCTTAATGAATCCCACATCAGTGACACGAAACGGAGCTAATGATTTTGATGGAGGTGAAAACGATCTGTGACATATGATTCAGGGTGGCGGTCATGAAAGGATGAAGGATAATGTATGGCAGTGGATGGGACACGGTTGACTCTTTCTAAACGACTTCTCTTGAACATATGGCGACACTGATGCGATGGATTGGTAGCATTACCCCAAATATGGATGGTATGGCGGGACCATGGTGATGTGACCAGTGAATGAAACAACCCAACCCGATTGTGGTACGGAGGAAAAGTGTCATGTTCAAGAGCGACTTGCTACCATCAAAGTTTTCTTTAGTTTCTCCCAATTTTTCCCCAGTCATTGCTGACCAGTACCTCTTTATTTTTGTCAAGCTTGAGGAGGATAACATATGCTTGTTCTATAACCTACCCTTCGGGCAAGCCCATCGCTATGTTTTAACGAGCCTAGCGATAGTGAAACTTGTTCTCGTCTAAAGACAAGTTTGTCGCTATTTAATGATTTTAACGAGTCTAATGACAAAGACAACTCGGTCCCTTTTCATTTTTAGAGAGTCTGAAAAGGTACGTAAAGTTAACTCCAAAATTCCTTTTTCGTCATCTAATCCCTTAAGTCCGAAAAATTATAAAACAATACAGAAGGGATGAGTTTTCGATAGTTTTAACGAGCCGAACAAAACAAGCGCTCAATCTTTTTGTGCAATAATCCCTCAGGTCCAAAAAGATTAAAATCTAGAGGAGGGATAGCACTTCCGGTCGCTTTAACGAGCTGGAAGGCCAAAACTCGGCAATCTTTTCATATTTTACGAGTTAGTTGAAAAGAGCTTAAAGAAGACTCGTCTTTTGAGGAACAAGTGATAGATAGGGTTAGTAGCTGATTCCAGGTACAGGTTGGAATTTTCCAATCACGGCAGTATCACAAGGATGGCTAGGTGAAATCACTCTTCGCAGCTGTTCCTCAAAATGGGTAAACAATCATATGGAGGTGAACGATCGACCAAATGAAAAGTGGAGGTGACGGTGAAAACACGACCAAGGCTTTAATGGCTGATAAGGTTACATTCACAGATGGCTATTTACCAGGAATTGGTTCATTTTTTATTTTAAAATGAGCTTAAACTCTGGTGGAAACACTTGCTCATTGCTTATGTTTATTTTTTAACGAGCATGAAGTCCGCATTAAAACTGCTCGGATCTTGCGTTTATTTTTTAACGAGCATGAACTTTGTGCTAAAACTGCTCGAATATATGGTCAAATTTTGATTTTTTACCATAACTAGCTTTGCCCTTTTCAAAGATAGTACTGCATTCTCAATTGCTGCATCAAACTTAGTTAGAAATGAATAACATTTGTTTGAAAATGAGATTAAAACCCTAATATTTCGCTTTGAACTACGTAAAAAGCAATTAAAAAGTGTTTTTACCTCTCATTTTACCATTTCATTTGAACTTGGTTTGTTGGAGCTTTGGAGGTGCCTCTTCCCCCTTGATTTTCACCAGCTGATTTCAGGAGATTCTGTGGACGATCCTCGGCGCCGTCTGGACCAGGTAGGAGCTAAACCCTAGCTCTTTCTTTTCATGGTTTCATTTTTCCATTCTGTGCCTGTTTCCCTGTCTCCCTGAGCACCTAGGGTTTTGTTAGGGCGCCCTGCCATCAGCGCAGGTGGTTCACTCGAAACCTGCGTTGAATGTCAAGCTGCCTTAAGGCAGTTTGACCTTCAACGCAGGTGGAACACTGGCTACCTGCGTTGGGCACAGAAAACTGGTTTTGTTGCACAGTTTTTGATGAAAATTTGCCAGTTTCTCATCAAATCTGGGATCTAACTCCTCTCATGTTTGTTTTGCAGAGATTATTGGAGAAAAATGACCCTTACATGGCAAGAACGAGAACATGAAGAAGAGGACATGATTGCCCTCCATGATCCTGTCACAGTGAACGCACTGCGGAACTGTGGGCTACTGAAGTTCTTCCGTATCTCTAGCATGAGAGCACAGATCTCCTTACTGCAGTATATGCTTGATTCTTGGGATCCTATCAACCAAGTATTCCAGATTAGGGGCAAATCCATCCCCTTGACCATAGTAGACATTTACTTCTTGACTGGGTTGTCAAGGCGGGGTGCCCCCATTTCTTTGTCAGGTTCGGCCCGAGGGAATGATTCCGTGAGAGATTATGTCCGCCAGTATTGCAGGGAAGGATCCCAGCCGAGCAGAGACGGCAAGGTCGTTATCCGTGAGATTACTGACAGGTCTCTCAGGTCCATTTTGTATACTATTGGTAGGATGGCCGGTAGTGCATCTCTTCATGTTGCCAACAGATCTTATGTGTAGCATGCCTTGGAGTGTCTCCAACCGAAAGTATTCAACTGGTGTGATGCAGTACTTCTTCAGATGAAAAGTCAGTTGACCAAGGTAAAGGACGGGAAGCTGAAGAACTTTGGATTTGGTTCTATTTTGACTGCCTTTGCCTTGGAAAAGATACCACTGATGCAGCCTCAGTATATTGCACTCGACTTGCCTTCTCCTACCGAGCCACGCATGCAGAGATGGGTTGATCACATGTCTAGGCATGCTGGTCAATCTCAGATTACTTTCACTGATATCTTCTTCAGGTGGTTCGAGCGTCAGGAGATGGTCTATTCTGAGTATCCATATGTTGGCATGGATTTCCGAGGTGATCCGAGTTTGGTACTACCGGATGGCGAACAGTGGGGCGCTATTGGTAAAATCTTCGACCATATCACTGTTTATTGTTTTTATTCGTAATGTTTCTGTGCTTTACTCTGTCAAGACTTTAATCAAACTCGTGTGTGCATGCAAATGTTGGTTATGTTCGTCCAGCAGTTCGCCCGAGAGCACCAGTCGCTGCCCCAGCAGGGGAGCCTGCTGGGAGGGTTATTCTTCGCGACCTTGACGTGGCCGAGACCCTTACAGCTGTGCAGGAGCAGGTTGAGAGCCTTACTCTCGGTATTTCGGATGTACGGATCAACGAGTTACCTTTACAGTTGCAGCGGCATACCACTGGTGTGCCTAGACGATGGACTCGTCTCTTGCGCATGATTGCACAGGCCGTGACGTGCTATCATGAGCATCACTAGGCTAGGGTGCCCCCTAGCATTTTTGAGTTTTTGGGTCATGCGACCAATTTTTGTCTTGGTTACAGAACATTACATGTAAACGATAAACAACTTTTATATATATTTTTTGATTTTCGGGGTTTATTCTGGTTGAGTTATATGATCCACTTGTACAACATTGATGATGCATTTCTTTTTATAAATGTCACAAATGTCTATCTAACACATAGTTTGTTAATGAGTCGGTTAATGTGTTTAAGTTTCTGGAAATATGTTGGCATTGAATTGAATCAAACTGTCTTTCCAAAATCTTAACCCTTAGAAACATACGATAAATAGCTGGATTGCGACGGAATATATGCCATTGAGTTGTAGTATCACGAGTTGTGAGTCTAGCCTGACGATTAGTCGGCGTATACCATCGGTGATGGCATCAGAGAGTAGTTCTATCAACGCGCTATACTCAGCGATATTATTCGTTGATTGCCCAATACACACACCTCTGAAACTTACTAACTCGCTGCTTGGATCAAAAATGGCCCAGGCCATGGAGGATAGGTTCCGCGAGCTACGACTCGCTCCGTCAGCATATCCCACACATGTCTCAGAACGGTTTGACATCTGCAATAAATGTAAAAAGGTGGATTACTCGACCAAAACAAACACTTTTAGCGAAAACAAAATACAACAAAAGCACACAGGTTACTATTTAAGCATAGTAACGCTTGAGGTACAACCCATTACGGGGCTGCGCCAGTGGGATTCCGTCATAATCCATTAACTCATAGGCTCCTTTTGCTAGCACTCATTTAACAATATAGGGGCCCATCCATAAAGAATTAAATTTACCTGCTCCCAATTTGTCGGATTCTTGGTCGTAAAGCAAGACCAAGTCGTCTTCTGAGAAGACACGGGGTTTGACATTCTTGTCGAACTGCGCCTTGACCCATTTCTTATGGGCTTCGTTAGCCAAAGCGGCGTCACGACGGGTTTCATCCAATTGGATTAATTCCAAGAAACGGCCCTCTTCTTCTGAAGTTCCAGGGAGGAGGTCGATTGCGAGTTTAATAGACGAAATTTCGCACTGGACTGGTAAGACTGCCTCCAGGCCATACACCAGTTGGAAAGGTGTGAACCCAGTTGCATTCTTTACCGATGTTCGGTAAGCCCACAAGGCTGAGTATAGGATTAGGTGCCACCTTCTTTTGTGAACTCCGATCATCCTTTGCAACATATGCTTCAGGACCTTTTTGATCGCTTCAACTTGTTCGTTGGCTTGCGGATAATACGGGGTAGAGCTGTCGTGAGATAGCCCTAGCTTGGCAGCTAATTCAACCATCATGTGATTGCGAAAATGTGATCCATGATCTGTAACTATAGCTTGTGGTACGCTGAACCTGGCGACTACATGATTGAAAAAGAAAAGGGCAGCTGTTTCACCAGTGTTATCTAATGTAGGCATCGCCTCGGCCCATTTGGTAAAATAGTCAACGGTGACTATAATATACCCATGCCCCCCGGTCGAGGTGGGGTTACATTGCATGAAATCGATGCCCCATTTGGTGAAAGGCCCAACAGCAACTATCAGCCTCCTCATAGGTAAGGAACCTCCTCAGAACTGTATCGATACCACGACGGTAAGTGTATCACCAACGATCATGTAGTCTTTCGCTTGGTATCGTATACGTTTCTGTTCAGAGTGAGAGGTGTTAGGCCTAAACTTTTGGGTTTGGAGATAAATTATTATATCTCCATACCACTCATTGCTTGTAGATATCAGAAACAAATTCTCGTCCACGATTGATTCTTCAGATGTTTCATCGTTGGACGACGATGGGAGATCGCACAATAATTCTGCGAAAACTAGAGTTTTCTTTGATTTGGATTTTACAAATTCCAGATCAAACTCTTGAAGGATCACTATCCATTTTGAATATTTTCCCCCCAGCAACTGTCGCGACAGTATATAAGTCATGGGGTTGCAATCTGATAAAATGGTAGTTTTCCGAAAGAGGACATAATGTCGAAATCTTTGAATCGCTTGAACAGCTGCAAGTGATAGTTTTTCAACATAAGAATATTTGCTTTCTGTATCATTTAAGTTCTTACTTAAATAATATATAGGATGTTCAATTCCATCGACCTCTTGAACTAAAACCATCGCAATGGTCGTATCCGCTGCAGCTAGATACAGCTTAAAATTTCTTTGATAGTTTGGGGCATACATTAATGATGCTTTTACTAGAGAATCTTTCAGAGCATCAAAGGAAGCTTGTGCCACCTGATCCCAGACAAAAGGTACATCCTTTTTCAAAAGACGAGTATAACCTTTAGCAAGTTCTGCGTAATTTGGAATGAACCTCCTCAGAAAGTTTGCTTTCCCTTGGAGTTTCTGAATTTGAAGCAAATTTGAAGGTGGAGGCAAATTTATGATTGCCTGAACCTTGCAAGGGTCGAGACAAATCCCATCCTTAGAGACTACAAAGCCAAGTCAACAACCAGAACCGACGCAAAACACACATTTGTGTGGATTGAGTCTTATCTTGTAGTGTCGGCAACGTAGAAATATCGCTCTTAAATATTGCGGATGATCAGTCCGCTTTCGCGAATGAGCCGGAAGGTCGTCGAGATACGGTTGAACGATGTTCTTGATGTCATGGAAGGCATAATTCATTGCCCTCTGAAACGTCGCCCCTGCGTTCTTTAAACCAAAGGGTAATTTTCGATAAGCGAATGTGCCCCACGGACAAATAAATGCAGTCTTTGACTGGTCCTGTGGGCGGATATTTATTTGATTATACCCGGAAAATCCATCCATAAATGAAAAGATTTCACATCCAGCGCATTCATCAATTATCTGGTCGATGAAGGGTGTAGGGTAGTTGTCTTTCGGACAAGCTTGGTTTACATCCCTATAGTCGACACACACTCTAATTGTCCCTTGTTTCTTCATAACAGGGACAATGTTCGATACCCAATCGGTTAGAGGAACCGGGTAGATGAAACCAGCATGGAGAAGCTTTTCAACTTCTGCTTTAATGGCAGCGGCTTTCTTGGGGTGCACCTGCCGAAGCTGTTGTCTTACTGGTTTGACATCAAGATACATTTTAATTTCATGTTCAACAATACTCGAGTCAATGCCTAGCATTTCATCATATGACCAGGCAAAGACATCTCTGAACTCGCGAAAAAGAGCGTTATATATTTCTAGTTCTGAAGGAGAACATCCTTTGCCGACATAAATATTCTCTACAACATTTGTTTTAGTCGAGATATTTATGGCTATAGTCTCTTCAATATTGGATAAGTTTCGCTCGGAATCCACCGTATTTACAGTATTTGATAGGAATTCAAAAACTGAAGGGTGATAAAGGTCATGTTGAGTATCTTCTTCATAATCTGGAAGAAGGGAACGATGGTGGCAATCATTCCATGGTGCCCCCTCAATCAACATTGATTGTAGAATTCCTTCGTCAGTCCCATGTACTTTCGACCAAGGATCTAATGGGGTACCATATTCTCTAGACATATCTACCCAAACGCTTGACGAGCGTTGACTTGGGTTCGCCTCCCATGCCCGAAACATTGATTGCTACAATATTTCTATAGGGCTTGGGGGCAAAACCATTGCATGATCCATGTCTTCATTTTCTGCGACCTTCGTGGAAGATATCATGTTGCAGGCTGCTACCAATGCTATTTCCCCTATATAGATGGGAGGTGGAAGTGAAAAAGTTCCCATTAATGTGGGGTCTTTTAGTAGGCCTACTCCGATATCTTGAAGCGAATGGTTGCTTCCATGGATCATGGGAATGCTTCCAGTAACTTGTGAACCATTAGGGAGGAAGTTTTGTTGGTCGACGATCGTAATCCCTCCTTGAAAAGGGAATTTGATCTTCCTAAAATAAGTCGACACTACAGCTGCCATGGCATATATCCATGGTCTTCCCAGTAGGATGTTGTAGTCAAGATTCCCATCGATGACTTCGACATCTATTTCTACTGTTTTTCCTCCTAGTTCAACCTTCAAGTTATTTAGGATACCGTACGGGGTGTACGTCCTTCCGTCGAATGCTTTTAGTGTCGTCGAAGATTGCGACAAGGTTGGAGATCCTAGAGTTTTCCAGCAACTCATCGATATGATACATGTGGATGCCCCCTCGTCAATAATTGTTCGGTGAACAGTTTTGTTGAGGGCTTTCACTTGAATAAGGAAAGCTAGTTGAGCTGGTAACTGAGGATTGTATCCTTTGTGGTCGAAGGATACAAGATTGGAATCCTTAGGATCAATCCCACCAATAGCCAATAACAAAGCCTGCCTTTGGGATGGGCAATTTTGTAGTACTTCAAGAGTCGACATAGCAGATGGCGATTGGGCCAAATCTTCCACTATGTTATAATGCTGCGCCGCTCTGGCACGAGGATTAAATGTCAACTTGTGTACTACTCCCTTTGGCGGTTTTATTGTTAATTCAGGAATGATGGGTGGTACAACTTCTGTCGAAGTTGTTGTCGAACTACTTGGTTGATCTTTACCTTTGTCGTTCGACAGCTGCGGATTCCCGTAATCTTTGTTCCTTGTCAAAATCAAAGCATCATTTTGTTGCTTGGAGATCGACAACATTAGGACTTGCGACGGGGAAGCATTTCCACTATCAACCAGATTTTGACCTGGATTGGGAAATGGATCAGTTAACACAGCTGAGGTTTGCGAACTTTTGAAGAACCTCTTAAGCTCAGCTTTGTATGGACATTCTCTTGTCCAATGATCCTCATCACATATCTGACACCTTGAGGGGGGTGGTTTCCCTTTCCTAGGAGGGTTTGAAGAAGTTTTTTCAGGGGATGACTCACCCTGTTTCTTCTTCTTCCCTTTGTTTTGCTTCTTCTTGCTTCCTGGTTGATTGGTTTCTCTGCCTTTATCTCCTGATACGGCATTTACTTCCGAAGCAAGAATTTCTTCTTTTGCATTTTGATCTGAAGTCTTACGGGCTTTCTTAGATGAAGCCTTTGTCGATTTCGCGTTTGCGGTGCCAATCACACCATTGCCAGCATGAGAGTCACTATTTGATTTAGGAGGAGGAGGAATTGAGAATTCCGGTCTAGGGGCGTCAGGTATTTTGTCATAGAGCGTGCCAGACTGAGTGTATACTAAGTCTAGATATTGTGCACGAGCAATAACTTGCTCCTCTGTTACGACTCCCCCCTTGGCCACATCTTCCGTTATGGCGGGAAGTAACGACTTGATAAACCATTCAGCCAATAGCTGATCGGGAACGTATGTTTTCACCATTCTGCGATGACTACGCCACTCATGTATATGATCGGATATATGAGTGGCCGTTGTCTGCTTAAAGTTGGTTAAGATTTCCGTTCCCGTTTCATACCTTATCGGTAATTGAAAATGGGTTAAGAAAGTCGTGGCTAGGGAGCTGAAATTGTCGAAAGAGGCTCTAGGTAATTCAATATACCATTTAGCCGCCGGACCCGTTAACGTCCTCTGAAAAAGGCGAAGCCTTATCGAATCATCGTTCAGGGTGTTTGATGAACACCACAAATGAAAAGTCATCACATGATTCGATGGGTCTTCACCTGGATTTCCGTTGAATTTAGGAATGTCCGATGGAAGTTTGTGAGGAATCGCTGGCCACCAAGGGGCGTAAGCAATTGGATCATTTGTTAACCGGTGTAAATCGGGTAACTCTAGAGTTGCCACGAATGGTAACTGTTGATTCAGGTTAGGTGAAGCGTACCCAGGGTACGATGGAATTGCCTGAGCAGTGGGCCTTTGCATACCAGCATAATGTAATTGATGTTGGTATGATTGATACGGTTGGTGGACTTGACCACTGTAAAGTGGTTGGTTTTGACCGTTCTGTATGTACGGTTGTCCACTGTTTGCAAAGATCTGCTGCTCAAAACCTTGGTACACTTGCTGGAATTGTGGTTGTTGGTATTGCACCAGCCACGGTTGTGAAGCCATGTTCTGCTGCACTATACTAACCGGCGGACCAAGATGTGGGGTAATTGTACCCGTTTGTACCTGTGTCGCCCCATCAGTTGGCGATTGTTGTTGTGTCACAGGGTCAAGGGGCTGTTGCATTACAACCTGAGAAATCTGAGGTTGACATACAACAGGCATTGTTTGAACTTGTGACACTGTTACAATAGCTGGTGTTGTCAGGATATTCGACATAGGTACACACTGTTGCATAGAATACACAACTCTTGGCTGCTGGGGTAGCATAGGTACCCAACCGCTTGTCGTAACTCCAGTATAACCTGAATACTGTTGAGAACTGCCGTATGGATATCCTCCTGGAGGGGGTAATGACAGGGCATACTGCCCCCCATACGGTAGCAATCCGGAACTCAAGGGGATTGTTTGCCCTTGGGGACTGGATGGCCCAAATTGACCTCCATAGGGATCAATTTGTCGAGTTTCAACATAAGAGTTGCCGGATATTATTCCGGAGGAACAAACTGGAACAGACCACACTGTCGAAATAGTCCCTGGGTGGACTCCTTCTAGCGGTTGCGAGCTAGTTGGGACAGATGATACGCCGGCAAACATCGTCGGAGTGACGGCAGGGAGTTCTACTGTCGCTGTGTTGTTCGACACAGTCCTAGATGTCGACAGTTGCTCAGACATTTTGAGTCTATCCAATAGATTGCCTAGCGATTCTACAGGAACTTCCACTGGTGATGGACTAACTTCTGATGTAGAAGGAAATAGAGTGACCCCTACTCCAAAGTGGGTTGGAGTACTTGCTTGCGGATCCTCTACAATTTCCTCTATCGCAATCAAACCAGGTGGAAGAGGAAGACCGTCAGGTCCGTAAAATATTTCTGGTGCCGAAGAAGGGGTTGATTTGACAGCGACAGTTGTTTGAGGAACAAGACTCTCTGGACCGGTTACAGATGGAACTGGTTCAGTAACACAAGTATTTGTTCTCAGACTAGGATCAGTGTCACTGTCCCTCTGTGGCTGTTGAACTTCTTCAATAGAGGCAGGGTTTCCAGAAATGCTTGGAGTAACCGAAATCTTAGATGTTGTCGGAACAGTTGTTCTAACTTTGATAGGAGATTTTGAACCAGTTAAACGAGTTCTCTTTGTCCGTACTGTTTTCGATTCCGGAGACAAAGATGGTTGACTCGTAAGCCTCCGCGAACGACAGGGTTTCAATTGACTTTCTTCCACGATTGCGGATTACTCGATCAACTAAAATACAAAAGGGGAAAGTGTGTTTCTGAATTGAATGAGTTTTTTAGACGCTTTAGACACAACTTGCTTTTTCACTTTTAAAGAGTCGAGAAAAAGCTAAAGATGACTCTAGTCTCCTTCGATGTTTTAACGAGCCCGAAGTGACAAATGCTCGGATGGACTTTTTCTGTTATAGAGTCTGAAAAAGGCCAAAAGAAACTACTCTGGAGTTCTAGGAAGAGGGTGTGCCAAACCTTTCGCAAAACCGCAGAATACTTTTTAAGGTACGGGCGGTCGATCTTCCTGAATGCTGTGTTCAGTGCATTGCGATCGGTAGGGCGGCCGACACGGCTTCCTAAGGATAAAGGTTTTATGCCTATAGGGGTCTCCCAATATATACGCGACGGTACGTGGGAGCACAATCCGTACTGGCGCTATCGTCCCTCAGGAGGAATCACCCACCTTCAACGAGATCGACAGTCACCAGGCTTAACGACGCCGGAACACGTCTCTAGCCTAGACCTCTATGTTGTGCGTTATGTTGCAAAGCGTTGTTAAGTTCATTCAGTTTATTTTAAGTTGATCTTTTTAGAAGTTTGCCTTTCTGGATCACCATGAGATGTATGATACAATTCCTAAATGCAGTCTAAAGATGATAAGCAAGCTTTATATCTTTTCAACTTTGAAAATCCTAGCTACTAAGGGAAAAGAAAGACACCATCTTTTCTCAAAGAGCAATCAGCACACTCTAATGCACTTTTCCTAAATCAAGCATGCAAACTATCAAAATGCAAATGCACAATGCAGGTGTTTGTTTTCCGCTTTCTTAGTATTGATGCCTACGAAGAAAGCTTTTTGTACAACTTTGAATTTGCTTTTAAATGACAAGTACAAACAAGTTTTTTCGAAATCAAAAAGGGTAGAAGAGATTACAACACTTTACGACTTTCGAAATGAACACTTGTTTTGACACTTAAAAGAGACAAACTCAAACCAATAAGCAAAAGCAAATGTATAATCAACTATAAACAGCCAATGAACTCTCTCCTAAGATCACAATCAACAGATCTGAATCAAGGGCTACGGGACGATTATTTCACTCATGCAAAGGAAAACTGCAAATGATGCCACAAACACATAAAAACACTCACAGTCTTTTTGTACAAAAGGAGGCAGAATTTAAGCAGAGAAAAGGAGTTATCAGACTAGTACCTATGCTGGTTACAGGCTGCAAAAATCAGAGATCAAAACAGGGCAACAGAGAGCAGAGAACCCCAGCTGCACAAGGCAAAAATGGTTCAGCGCAACCTCAACACTGTGGTTTTGACATTCAGCGTAGGTAGCCTTCACGGGACCTGCGTTGAAATGCAGAATGCCTTCACAGTGGTTGCGCTGAAGGAGAAACTCTCGTTTCTCACTGGGTTCTGGGTCACAGTTTGCTAAATAATCAACGGTTTCAGGCCAAATCAAAAACACAAGCAAGGTACAATCAAAGGGATGCTTTGAGGGGGTACTAAGATCTATCACAAAGGATCATCAAATCATTTGTGAATCCATTGTTCAGATCATAGACAAATCCAGTGATTGGATCAAGGCAGCAACTGTCTACTTTGCAACTGAGAATAGCAGAAGCAGTTCGATTGTTGCTGTTGAGTCTATGAAACAAACAATGATAGAGACACAAATAAAATGACTAAACAAATCTTCCCCAGTGGAGTCGCCAATTTGTTGTGGGGAAAAATGCCTATGCAGGATGATCCTATCCACCTAAGGTGTGACAGTGCCTTAGCAACAAACAGAGACAGCTATTCTAGGATTCTTCCTTTATGAGTTAAGAATGAAGAGAGATGGGTGGACTAACCGGTGTCTTCCGTTTGTCCCTCGATTTGGCTTCTCTTCTCTTTGGGTGTTCACAGCTACTTGCCTTCTCGCTCGCCCAGCTTCAACAGGTCTCTGCAAGATCACAAGAGAAGAACACTACACAAAGACATAGATTCATAACCATAACTAGTTCAGGATTAGAAGTAAACTAAACATACTAATGCAATCATACATCAAAGATACATCAGTATATAGGAGGAACCAAGATAGCTTTATTGATGAATAACAAGGTTCAGGAAGAGATACAACCCAGAGGGCTCCAATCCAGCATCTCCTTCCCAGCAGAATGGAATTCCTATCTTCACCTCCCTTAAAAGCATTAAGCACCCAATGATTCCAATCTCAAACCAATAGCAATTATTTGCAATAACAAAATTCCAACCTCTAGATCTCATGGAGGAGAGATCCATATATAGATGTTTGGAGAGAGGATGAGTCAGCTTGAGATCTGACTAGTGTCCTCTCCCTCTGTCAGTTCTTGATTCCACTTGGAGGTTCTTGCTTCCACTTGGAGATTTGGAACCTCTTACTCATCACCAGTCGAATTCCCTGAGGCAAGTGTCATTTTGGAAGCTTCCTGGGTTTTGACACCTTGAGGAATGAACTTGCCACATGTCCAATCTCACTCAGCACAGGTAGCCAGTGTTGGCTTTGACATTCAGCGCAGGTAGCCAGTGGAGCCATTGACATTCAGCGCAGACAGCCAGTGGAGCCATTGACATGATCCTGAATTGACTTGTTTTGAGTAGTTTCTGGTGGAGAACTTCTGTGAATTGTTGTGGTTTGTTAGCCTTGTTCCTCTAGGGGTAGGAACAACATGTTTAGGGACTTTGGATCCCTTAGATTATGGACATTTCATGCTCGATGCTATAAGGCACAAAAATGTCTATAACACAAAGGGTTTTGCTTCCCCTAAGAACATGCTCCTCTTGACTATAAACAAGATCTGCTGAAGTCTCTGAATGAGCTCCCCCTTTGTATATGCCATGGTGCACCAATCTGATCATGCTCTTTCTGAGAACAAGCTGAAATGTCTGCTCTGCTATATAGTGTTGTTTATGCTTAAGCTTCCCCTGACTGTAAGCAAGGTATGCAAAAAGATGTTCTATAAGAAGAACATGACTCTATATATCATAAATGACCTTCCTATCACCAAAAGACTCAATACATACATCCATCACCCAACCAAGTGGGGATACATCAGGAACTAAATACATTATATCTTCATCCCAGGCATAGTGGGGAAACCAACATAGGTCGTTACATGACCTGAAGAGATGACTACAATAGATAGAGACACACTATTACATCATGAGTCGTGATATGACATTTATAACAGAGACCAATCACCTAAGATAAACATCAGCAACAACACTGTATGATCTGCTCCATAACATCTTTTATTATAAGGAGAAACACCAAAGCCATCCAGATCATCATTTGGGAATATCTGCATCAATCAACATATGTACGAAACAACCTATCATCATATAGGTAAGAGCTCATCATCATCATGTCTCCAACAATGTAACTTTGAATAATCACCCATGTATCCAGCTAACAATCCTTATATGTGCCAAGAACAATACGAATCTTGCATCATAATTATTCTTATCCTTATGAAGATCACCAAATATGTAGCATCAGAGAATCAACCATAAATCTGATCTGAAAATCAACTATGTAAATCCAAGAATCATATGAGATGGACAACTCATAACCACATCATAGCAAGATATATCATTTAGCCATATAATCTTCATCACCAAGGACTATTAACCATAATGCCAACAATGCATTAAAAACATATGCTCCCCCTAAACTGGTGCCATCTGTCAGATCTTATCAACAAGAAAAGTCAGCCAATAAATGCCTTAAGACAGATCCACAGTTTCTCATTATATGGCCTGCGTGGCTCCGCACTTCACCTTCCGCTCCTCTGCGTATCCCCGCACTTGACTTTCTGTGTTTCTGCGTATTCCCGCAGAGAGCCTTCTACTACAGCGCGTACCCACGCACCTGTGCCATCAATCATGCCGCGTACCTCTACTGTGGCCATGCACTCTTTGCCGCGTACTTCTATGTACCTCCACAGGTTTTGCTTCTATCGCACCGCGTACCTCTGCTCTTGCTCCGCACTGCTTCTTCTATTTCGCCATGTGCGTCTGCATGTGCCCTTTTGTTACGCCGCGTACTTATACTGTACCTTCGCTGCTCGACCTCCTATTTAGCCGCGTACCTACGCATCAGGACCATTGCTGTGCTGCGTACCCTCGCACTTTCACAGTGAATGGTCTGCGTACCTCTGATTAGGACCCAATTAACAGTCCTCCTCTGTGCCACTGACAGTCAGATTCCCAGATCTGATCTTGTGCTCGAGAGATCGTACTTCATAGATTCACTTCCAACTTCACTTTCCCTACTGCCTTTCTTCAAACAATCATATACGCGATTGTACAGTATCCAACTCGTGTATATACGCGACTTCCCTTTATGGAGTTTGCATATGAGATTCAGGACATTGAAGTTTTGTACTTTCAGCTCCCTCTGATTCTGGTATGTCTGTATGTTGTGCTGTGCCGCCTTTTTCTGACTGTACTTCCTTTTTCCTCCATATCTTCAAGCGTGATGATGACATTTTCTCCTTTTGATATGGTGCCCACACTTTGTTCCTGCATTCCTTAGCTATATGTCCAAGCTTGTTACATGCATAGCACCTTACATTTTCATATTCCTCCTGTAACAGTCAGCAGCTTTATGACCATACATATTGCAAGCAAAGCAATATCCATTAAAGTACCTTGAATGTGATGATCTTTCTGCATAATGGTCTTGAACCCTTCTTCTTCTACATCTAGCTGCAACATGTCCAAGATTATGACATACATAACATTCAACATTATTCATAGGAGGAGTAAAGGATTTTCTTTGAGGAATCTCTTTCCTTGGTTGATGATGAGATTGATCTTTCATTTCTTCGTTGATCACTTTAGATTTCTCTTTAGAGTTCCTTGCCTCACCTTGTGAACTAGATTCACCTTCAACAGATTCATGGAAACCAAGACCAGTCTTTATAGCAGGAGACCTTTGACTACTAAGAATATCATCCAAGACTTTAGAACTATCTTGAAATCGTAAAAGCTTATCCTTTTCTTCTAATTTACCTTTCAAGATATTTACCTCAACCTGAAGCTGTTCTTCCTTTTCAAGAGATTGCTTTTTCAAATCTTCTTTAGCTTTCCTTCGTTCTTCAATTTGTTCCCTTAGTTTGAGAATCTCCTTTTCTTGTTCTTCATTCAGATCCTGCTGCATTTGACGAACTCGGAAGGCACATTCCAGCTGAGATTTTAAGCTGATGACTTCGTTGTCTTGTTTTTCAATTGCTTGGTGAAGATCTTCATTCTGCTTCCTTGATTCTTCAAGATCTTCCTTTAGTGAGCGGATCGTGGCTTCAAGATTTTCATAATAACTGGATCGATCTCTGAGCTCCTTGATTGTTGTGTTCTTTTCAATGACTTCATTTCTTAGTGATGTTACTTCATCCAACAACTTTTGATATTTGTCCTTAAATAGCTTCCTTACCTTGCTTCCTTTCTCTAGATGAGCTTTTAGTTCGGCAGTTACCCTTTCAAAAGCACAGTTCCTATTGTCCAACAGATCTTGCTGAGTTCTAATTTTGTCTGTAAGACTTTTAAATTCTGCCTCAATTTGATATCTTTCTTGCTCACCCATAAGAGCAAATTCAGTAGTCTCACTATCACTTTCATCTTTTCCAAAAGGAAAGATAGCTGGAACATCAGAGGATAGCAAATTCATACCTGAATGGTCATCTTCATTCTGAAATGATTCTGAATCTGAAGAGCTTCTTATACCTAATCCCCAATCGATTCTCCCACTGTCATAGTTCCTCTGATATGTCTTCTTCTTCTTAGGTGCTTTCTTCTTAAGCTTCTTTCCCATTGTTTCACGGATCTCCTTCAAGCAATCAAGCTTCTACCAAAGGACCTGCTCTGATACCAATTGTTGGAAATAATACTGAGAGGGGGGGTGAATCAGTATTATCACATTAATAAAACTTTTTCATTTCCATAATCAGATTCATATATGCTACTTCCACAACTTCTTATGATTCAGTTAGTTGAGTGTATTAGAACATTATCAATCATATTAACAGTAAACTGGTGTAGTAAAATAGAACAGATCATCACACATAAGTCACACACATGAATACCATGATATAAGGTGGAAACCCAATGTGGGAGAAAACCACCTGCTGCAAGTCATCTCAATCTTCTTCTTAATAAGAAAATCCTTTTACAATATTTGTACTGGTGCAATCTTATACCAGTACGGGAGCTACAACCCCCTTTGCTCTTGTACTAGCCGATTCATTTACTAGTACGCGGTTGCTACCTGCTACAATGCTCCATAGATTTCCCTTATCTCTTGTACTAGCTTAGATACTAGTACGTAGGTGCTGGCCTACAATATTCTCTCCTCCAGGTACCACGTTTCATCAATTTTCATACTGGATACATTGAAGCACAACACATAATCTGAGAGGCCACGTTTCATCCAATTTTCATACTGGACCCATTAATATAATTGAAGCACATAATCAATCAATCTTCTGAATCACCCAAACACTAGATCAATACATATACAAGTGAGTCATCAACTAGATCTAGTCCATCAGATCACATAAAAATGAGTCATTTAGAACCTAATCCACTCATCCATCAATGTATAAACATTTAATCAATCACTTCTCAGACTTTTGTTATCAGAACATAATACCAGAAACCAGACGTCACTTCAAAACCCAGAACACAACAATAATAAACAGGGGCAGCTAAATAGATTTCATGAAAAGTCCGCAGCTTCACCCATAGACCACCTGCATACATCCGCACTGTTTCCAACTGCTTTCCTGCACACCCCCGCACTGTCTCATGGACTTCTTGCGCACCTCCGCTCTGTGTCCAATGGAATGCCTGCGCCCCTACGCATCTTCTGCAATTCTGGGCCTGCGAACCTCCGCACCCACAGTGCTTCTGGTCCTGCGTACCTACGCACTTTTCCTTCACTGTACTTGCGGTCCTACGGGTATAGATAATTTCAAGACTTCAAGAATAACCCAGACTGTCAGATCTACAGATCTGAACATGCACCGAGGAGATATCAACCCATTAGTAGATCCGACTTGTAATTCTCATGTTTCTCCTTGATATTGATTCAACTCTCTCTCACAAACCGATTACAAGAATTTCAAATCTAGCTTCTCTCTAGATCTTCTAATTTCACACACATATCTAGCCAAATGATCTCCTTTGCTTTATATAGGCAAGCTCTTGCTAAAACCATGAATCAATACCATAGATAACCAATATAAGGGGCCCAAAAACATGGGGCTCAATAATAATAATAATAATAATATAAAACAATACCACTAACCAAACCATAGGATCAAATACGTCGGGCTAAATACTATGGTCCACCATTGGATTCCCACGTGAGAATACTTTTTCACTGCATGAAAGTGCGTGAACTAGGGTCCGCACCTTTTACATGGTGTACCTACGGGTATGTACGCACTTTATCTATGATATTCCTGCGGGTCCGCGCCTTTTGTACTATGTACCTGCGTACTTCTTATTTTCTTCATTATTGTGAGCTAATCATCAATCTCTGCTACTGAATGGTTGTACTGTGATCCATCACCTGTAAGAGTTGCCATCAAGGACAACACTTTAGCCATAATGCCAAAAATCTCCCCCTTTGGACTTGATGGCAAAGCTTACTTGTGAACTGTCATCTGATCCCTTTGAACTGTCCTACATCCATGTATTCTGTCATATCTGATATCTCTTCTGTGGATTCATCTGAATGTATACAAGTGAGATGATCTTCTATGAGAGGGTTGCCATCAAGTACAACACATGCATCATAATGCCAACATTCTTTGACTCTTATACATAATGTAACATACCCTTAAGGTCTTTAACATAATTATTTTGACCTTTTTGACTTACCTATAACACTTTAACATGTGCTAGAGCTACTTCAATGAGCAAGAAACTCATTGACATATATCATAAAATTAATGTTTATTTTCTTGGTTAAATACAAATATCAAAAGTACTTTTATGAAGGCCGAACCTAGGTACATTTCCTTTTACACTCCCTCTTAAATAGGGAGGTATTCATACAACATTACAAGGTACTTGGCTATTATCAATCTTGAATAATTCACATAAGAGAAATCGGATTTGCAATCCATCTGTTATAACATCATAATAACCAACATTGTTTCCACAACAAGGCCTTGAATGAAAACTTTACCTCTCAATAGATCAGAGCACAATGTTGGCGAGACCAATGAATTATAGACACCTTAGTCATTGTCTCTCAGGGTACATACCCACCCGGGTGTTCATTGAGTATGCCCTTCTGGGACTATTCTTGTCTTGGGTTCCCAGCCCTCAAAGAATATTAGTCCTCTTGCCTACTCTTGTCTTGGATTCCCTACACATCCTCAAAGAGTATCAAATGCTAGATGATTACCCAATCCTCCCATTCTTTCTTCCCAAGTGAAGACAAGAATGTTCTGTCTATCACTTCGTCTCAATTGAGGAAGACATGCCCAAGTATCCTCTGACAAGGTACTTGTCCAAGTTCCTTTGTGTTTGGGAACTTTTTATAACTTCCCCTTAGCTAGGGACTTTTCCATTCATCATTAACTTCTTCTTCATGGGTCCTTCAACTACTTGATCTTCTTCTTTCCTTTGATGTCATGAAGTCTTTGTTTGAATTTTTTCTAAGTAGGGCACCATCCATCGATCACTTTCCTTCCTGGTTTATCATGTCAGTACTTCCTTCATGGAAAGTGGTCTTCTTGTTATATAACAGGTTCTCTTGCCATCTGGCTATTATTTTGTCATCTTTGTCCATGCTTTGGAATACTATTCTCATGAATGCTTCGTTTATCTTGCTTGTTCCCATGCTTTGATCTAGTATCCCTTCATGACTTCATCCTGATATTGCTTCAACATTGTTTTTTCTTTCATTTGATGGCTTCTTCATCACAACATATTTTGTAGAGTAGAATCAGTTATCTGCACCTTTCATAACTCTAAGGTCTTTATAGGTGTCAAGGGTCCTTCCTTCCTTTGTTAGAGTTGTCATGCCTTCTTTCGGGAGATATCTTCAAAGTATCTTTTTAGACAGTGATTCTCGGTGATCATGGTGTTCTTCACATTCTTGAATTATTTCTTCATTTGATTCTTCTTGGATAGATTGGTCAACCACCTTATGCTCCTTGTGAGAGTACTTCATTATTTTCTTCCTGGACTAGTCAACATTTCTTCTTGCCTCTTAGTCAACAATATTATACTCCTTATGTGAGAATATCCTTTTGTTGACCTTGATTGCATTGTAGTACATTCCTTTGAGCATGTTCTTGGTGAAAGAGATTCTTTCATACTTGATCATGTTATAGAACTATTCCCATGATTCAATAATATACATATGATAAAATGACTAAAATTTGATGCATACATACCTCACCTTGATTCTCCTTTGATCATCTTGACTTTATTTGATTGTTCATGGTGTGGCCCTTCTTGCTTCATCATAGCTTACCTGCACATCATCTTTTTCTTGAATCCCATGAATGGGACTTCCCAATGAGACATCTGCTTCTTATTCATGAATATTATTTTGGAGATTCCATCATAGGATCTTGAAGACCCTTGCAAATTTTTCTTTGCTTTTGATGATGGAGGTCTTCTAATATTCTTATTCATGATTAATTTTATTTCATAGTGGATGAGGTCCTATTCTAGGTATGCTCCTTCTACATGAATATCTTGAGCTATGTCTATCATGCTACTATATTCTAGAAGACATTTCTAACCATGCATTTTGTTCTCATTTATAAATTATCTTTCTTCATGAGTATCTATAACTCTATGGAATTCATGTTTATAGATTCTAGAAGATGTTTCTAGCTATGTAATTTTATTAAATTCCTACATGCTCCTATCCTACTCAAAATTTTGAAATAAGACTTAAAGTATAGAGTTTGACATAGTCATATTAGAGATCCGAAGGATCTTCCTTCTTTTGTTTCTTTTCTTCTTATTTCACCTCTTGAGTCATGTGAGCTTCTTCCCTATTTCTTTTGTTGTTTTTGTCCTTCTTAAGCTTAGGACAATTCCTTTTGTAGTGTCCATATTCTTGGCATCCATAGCATTTGATTTTGGACATGTCTTTGTTGTTTGTTCTTCATGGACCAAATTTGCAAAATTTTCCCTTTCTATTGGCCATGGTAGCAAATTCTTGCTCCTTTGATCCCCATTTTCCTTTTCTTTAAGTCTGGTTTCCTATATCTTGCATAGAGACCACATTTCACTAAGTGCGGTTTCTTCCTTCTTGGAATAAATGCTTGATGTGAAGTTTCCCCAATCCTCAAGTAGAGCATTGAGTACTACAATTGTCATTTCTTTGTCATACATGACTTCCCCAAGCTCTTGAAGTTGATCCCTCATCTTAGAGAACTTCATGAAGTAGGGATCTATTCCTTCCTTGGATATCTTCATATTGTACAATTCATTTCTTAGATATATCACTTCTCTGGTTATGGATACCGAGAATAGCTTTATTATCTTATCATAAATTTCTTTTGATGTTTCAAAATTGGAGACATATGCAATGAGAGATTCCTTGATAGATCCTATTAGACTCCTCTGAGCTCTTGTCTCATGCTTATTTTACTTGGCTAAGGCTTGGGTTTGTTCCTTAGCATGGATAGTGATATTCCCTTTGACATGTTCTAGAAGTTCATTGTCTTTTAGAAGTAAATTAGTCCTCTTCTTCCATGCAAGAAAGTTATTGGTACCTACCAATTTGTTGCTTTCCCTGTTAAAAAAACATTGATGTATATTCAGAAGGGGACATATACTTACTTGATAGATTTTGAAATGTAGTGGATTTTCTTTCTCCTTGAAGACTTGATGGCTTGCCTTCCTAGGATCTTGATGTTTTTCAAGTTGTCTTTTCCAAGTGGACTTGACTTGATGATGAGATTTTCTTGATGACTTGTAGATGATGTAGGTCCCTCTTTGATCTTCTCTACTTTGTAGGTGCCTTTATGTAAGGCTCTTCTTATTTCTCTGTAGTCTTCCTTGATGAATGTTAGATGGTAGGCCTTCTTTTCCTTGAGTAGATTTGGCTTGATGCTTCCTTGTAGATGCCTTTAATGAGTGTTCTTGAGTTTCCATTTCCTTGATGTGTCACCTTATCATTGATACCATGTTGAAGAATCTAGAGAAATTAGGTGTAGTGTGATTCTTCTTGACTTGATAACAATTTGTGGAGTCTTTTTGCTTTTTCTTGTTAGCTTAATCTTATTTTTCTTATTAATGCATGTGTGTCTACTTCATCAAACTGCTACCAAAAACAGAAAAACAAGAACATAAGATGTTGGCTCTATGTCAAGGCCAAAACCTCTCTTCTCTTGAGAGGAAAATGCTTTGGTGAGTTTTCTCTTATTGAAGATTCATTCTTGATCAATGACAAACCCTAGACCCTTGACTAGAATATCCTCCAAGCACAAGTAAGGTCCTTCCTTTTCTCTGCACTATGTTTTCCCAGTACTTTGTTCACCTCCTTCCGACACTTCATTCCCCGACACTTCGTCCTTCTTCCGACACTTCATTCTTCCTTAGTGTGACAACACTGCAACCCTAATTATTGCATGTGTGAGAGGTACCCTAGAGAATTAGGGTCCTTTTCCTTCGCTAGAGAGATAGGCTTCTTCGCTTGACTTGGGAGGCCTTGTAGGCCTAGTTTCAAACCCAATAAACACTAGTTTATGGACTGTTTGTTCGTGCTATCATACTCACAAACTTGACCACCATTTCTTCGCACGTCTGACTATTTCTATCCCTAGACACAATCATCTTCACTTTGGCTTTTCTCCTCCTTCCTTCGCTGCACTAGGATACCTCTTCTTCTTCCTTCATTACCCTTTCTCTAGCCTCTTTTCTTCGCAGATTTGAGAGCTTCTTGGCTGACGTTGTAACAAAGTGGACAACCTCTATTTATAGAGGATTGTCCCTCCTTTTAGGCCAACTAAAAGGCCGACTTGTAGACTGTTTGTAGGCTGACTTGTTATGCTTACCTCATATGGTTTTTTTGGTGGTGTCACATGCTTGAAGGAGACTCTTTGATGGTTCCTTTGCATAGGAGGGGACTTGACTTTGCTTGGAGGTGACTTCTTTGACTCTTATACACAATGTAACATACCCTTAATATCTTTAACATAATTCTTTTGACCTTTTTGACTTACCTATAACACTTTAATATGTGCTAGACCTAATTCAATGAGCAAGAAACTCATTGACAAATATCATAAAATGAATATTTCTTTTCTTGGATAAATACAAATATCAAAAGTACATTTACAAAGATCGGACCTAGTTATGTTTCCATCAACACAGTGATCCATTTTAATATCTCAATCCATGATAGTTGTGCAAAAAATGAGAAAGGTTTTTTTAGAAGAGGATGTTACCAACAAAACGCGATTTCATTTTTTGAAAATTCATTTCCACCTATTCGAAAACCGCATTTGAAAACAGTGACTTAAGACAAGAAAATTCTGGAAAATATGCCTTCCAAGATTCATTATAATCTCCCAAAACATAATAGATGTTAGAAAACTAAGAGATGTTTTTTTAAACCATTTTGGACAAAAGCCTCTTTATGTTTTGAGAAATCCGTTCTCATTTTTTTTAAACCATGCTCGAAATGACTGTGTTGTATAGGAAAAAAAAAATAGTTTTAATTGAGCATGAAATTGACATATGATGTGGAAGCGGGCGATGACATGCAGGTGGGGGATAATGTGGAAGCACATGGTTGGTGGAAATAGTTGACATGTGAGTGTGGAAGGAAGGTACAGGAATGGAGCAGTAAGAGGGAGTTGAGGTACGTGGCAATAGGGGAGTGGATGTGATGGGAGAATAGGATCACCAATAGTTCTTTTACTGTGTCAACCTCGTGGATCTGGAAATGCCGCAAAAGCAAGAAAAATTGATTGCTATGCATGGGAGAGATTGATTGGATCACCAATAGTTCTTTTACTGTGTCAAACTCGTTAAAAAATAAAACAAGGGGTCCGAGGATAGTTCATTGTCTTATGTCAATCTCGTTAAAAAATTAAACAAGGAGTCTAAGGATAGTTCTTTTACTCTGTCAACCTCATTAAAAAATGAAGCAAGGGTCTCCGAGGAGAGTTCCTTGTCTTGTGTCAACCTCGTTAAAAAATGAAACAAGGAATTTAAGCAAAGTTCCTTGTCTTGTGTCAAGCTCATTAAAAAATGAAACAAGGACCCCTGGAGCAAAGTTCCAATTCTAGTCTCGGATTAGATCTTGTAAAATACCAGTTGAGTCTTTCACTTGATCTCGTAAATGAACCATCATTCCATCCACCTGATAGGCATGAGTAGTCTACTTAGGTGAATGTAATGAAGCTTGGGGGGCATGCACCTAGTGGTAAAGTTAAGTTTCCTTGTAAGTTATGTGAAGGGAATCACCCCATTCAGCTTTGTCCCTATCTGGACGAAGCCAAATATGTGTTGGATAACCGTCCTGCTTCACCACAACGAATTCCATCTGGTTACAAGAGATTTTCCATTTCATCATGCTGGGGGCATGTAAACTAATTCCAAGCATAGTTTTTCGTTTTAAGCTTGTGTAAAAATGAAACTGAATTCAAGCATAGTTTTTCATTTCAAGATTGTGTAAACATGAAACTGAATCCAAGCATAGTTCCCTATGGTTCAAGCTTATGTAGAAATGAACCCATTTCCATTTTAACCCTTGTGATTTCCATTCTATCAGCCTTTTTCGTCAGATAAGCCTTGGTTGTTTTCATTCCATCACCACCATCCCTTTGGCCAATCATACGCTTTCACTTGGTTGTTTTACCTTTTTTGAGGAACAACTGCAATGAGTGGTCTTATTAGCCAACCTCTTCACATAAATCAACATGTTTTGAGAAGTTCCAACCCTAGACACCGCTACCCTAGTGTTATAGACATTTTTGGGCACTGCAACCCCAATCATAAATGTCCATAAACCAAGGACTCCTAAGTCCCTAAAGGTGTTTTTCCAACCCCTAAAAGAACAAGGTCAACTGATTACAGCATCTCCTAGAAGCTCTCCATGAAAAACTACTCAGAACTGGTCAAAACTGGACCATTTCACCTGCTCCATGGTCAAAGTGCGTTTCATCCCACCTAAATACACACAGTAGGTGCGATGCATGTTGAAAATCCCTTCTATGGGGTGCGATGGGCGAGAGTGGACAAATGGCAGGGTCAATCCGCAAGGTGGAGGAGCATGGAATCTTCCAGAAACTTCTCCTGTGACACTTGCCTCTCTGCATTCGCCCAGGGATGAGTAAGAGATCATAAATCTCCATGTGGAATCAAGAACTATCAGAGAGAGGACACTAATCAAATCTCAAAAGCTGACTCACCCACCTTACAAACATCTATATATGGATCCCTCATCCCAGAGATCCGGAGGCTAGAATTGTGTACCTTGTAAGGAAGTGCTGTTGGTTTCTTGGTGCAATATCATAGTGTTGGGTGATCTAAGCTTTTCATGAGGTGAAGAAGGGCTTTCTTGCTGAGAGGATGATGTTGGGTCAGAACAATTGGTTGTAATCCTCTTTGCTCTTTCTTGATTATCAATAAAGCTATTCAAGTTTTCCTCCACATTCTTATATGATTGATGTTATATGCATTTGTGTGGTCAATATATATCTAGTCCTATATTGTTTATGATAATAGATCTATGTTCTTGGATAGTGTTATGTTGCTTTGATTCTACAGGTGCTCTTTGAAGCTGGGTAGACGAGGAAGCGAGTGGCGAAGACCTATCAGAAGGGAGAGGAATCGAGCAAGGAACCAAGTGCAAGACAGAGGTTGGTCTCCTTATTCCCTTCTTATCTATTTCTCATAAAGGAAAATGAAAGTAGTTTTTAGTTTGTTTGTTTCTAAGGTAGCTACCAGCCTTAGTGGGACTAGCAGCTCCGCATAGACACTAGTTTTCCCGATAACACCTAGACACCGCTCATTCCTCAAAATGGAGTCCTCTTTAAGCTCTTTTCAGACTCTCTAAACATGAAAAGATTGCCGAGCACTTGTCGTTTCGAGCTCGTTAATGGATTAGAATTGATATCTACTCAGTATAGTTTTACCCCTTCTTCGGGCTGAGATAGATTAACTACGAAAAAGGTAGTCGTTGATCAAACATGATCAATAGGTTCTCTCTTGTATTGTTTAATGCATTTTCGGGCTTGAGAGACAAATGTACAAAAAAGAACTTGTGGAGCTTCCTTTTAGTCCCTTTTTAGACTCTCTAAATTTGAAAAGGACTGAGTTATCTTTGTTGTTAAACTCATTAAAAGAATCAAATAGCGACAAACTTGTCCATCTAGACAAGAACCGAGTTTCACCTTTGCTAGACTCGTTGAAACATCAAATAGCGATGGATTCACCTAAAGGGTGAAATTATACGACAAGCATATGTTATCCTCCTCAAGCTTGATAAAAAATAAAGAGGTACTAGTCAGAAATGACTAGGGAAAATGGGAAAAGGCTAGTAACACTTTATGGTAGCAACTCGCTCTTGAACATGACACTTTCACCTCATCACCATGACTATGTGGGTTGGGTCATTTAGCTTGACATTTATCATACTATTGGTCTATCATACCATCCATCACTTTTTTTTGGTTCAATGCTACCAATTCACTCCAGTGTCACCGATATGTTCAAGAGAAGTCATTCAGTTCAAAACTTCATCCTTTACAATACAATAAACCTTCATTTTCATGCCCACCATTCCTGAACCTTGTGTCGTCAGTCAATGTTTCATCTCAAAAATCATTTACCTCATTTCGTGTCATTGATGTGGGATACATCAAGGCCCTCCTACGACGAGTCGCTTCTTGTCGACATCAGCACATCATCCAAGAAGTTGACTTAGAAACACCCCTTTAGTACCTTGAGGCTTGCATACATCAATGGTAGTTTTCTCGCTTCTGGCGATAGGTTGAAATCACTAGCCTTCGACTGAAAGACTTCGTATGGTGTTTGACATCAAATCATTTATTCACACCTTGTGAAATGTACTGTAGTACGTTGAGGATCATTATCATTATTGGTGATTTCCCTCGTGTCTGTTAACAGCTTACATCATTTGCTGGTAATCAGACAATGTCTCTCCATGTTCGACTTCAAATCATCTATTCGCATGGTTAGACTTGTACATTGAGTGAAATATTGGACGAGATTGAAGACCCCGGATCTAGTTTCATCCATCCAGGCTGTGATATATTTTTCAGGAGTACTATATCAAATGTAAAATGGCATTACATTCATGGTCATCCATTCATGGGTCTACATATGTAGATGACTATATTTGTACATGTAATGAAAGTTTATAAAGCTGAGCATGGGTATGCCTTCCCTCAGCTAGATTATGAGAAAAAATCAAAGTATCATGATTATGTATTGTAACTGATGCAGGTCACCTTTTGCTTCGAAACCTTCTCTCCAAATGGTAAAGCATCTCACTCGACATGTTTATTTTCGACTTCATTCTTTAGGGGGAAACTGTTACAGGAAAATTTGGGCACATCAACCCCGACTTCCATATCCGTGTTATTAGGGTCCATCAACCCCTAATTCAGTCGTTTTCATTCCCTAATGAGGTCAACCAACATCATGCTTGCTTCCCAAGAGTTTCATGACACCTTTCATCCAAAAAATGCCCCCAGAGAGATCAGCGCAGGTGGCCCTTTATCAGGCTGCAATGCATTGTAGGTAACTACACTGTCTGGGTGCTATGCATCACACTTGGCCTTTGTTTCACCTGCGATGAGCGAGATCCAACGAGTTTTTAAAATTAAATCCATTGGATTCCTCATCCAATGGATGCTTCTAGAAACTTCTAGATGGATTGGGCTCGCTTTTGGATGAGGAGGGAGATGAATGAACCTTTATCCATTATCCCCTCCTCCATGGAACCAACTCCCAAAAATGGCAAAGCATTCATGAGGGCCATTAATGGCTTAACCTCCTCCATTCAGCTATAAATGGAGCAAGCCTTCAAAGGCTAGGGGAGGTTGGAACTTTGTAAGTTAAGGAAATGCTGCTTGAGTGAGACTTGAGAGAGAGTAATGTTATCATGTCAAATTGTTGTTTCCATGAGGAGAGAAGGGTTTGAAGCTGGGAGGATGACGCTGAATTGGACATGCATCTACATGGGTTGTAATCTTCCTTTCTATGAATAAAGAGTTCTATGCTTTTTCCCATTCATGTGTTATGTGATGTATATTGTACTTTCGATTCTATAATATGTTTAGTTAACATATCAATATGTATGCTTTGATGGTTTTCTGTCTCGGCTTATGTGTAGGTACCTTTCAAGCGAGTTAAGTATGGAAGGGAGTGGTGAAAGCGGTCAAAGGGAAGAGGGATCGAGCGAGAGATACAGGTTGGTACTTTTTCTCCTCTTTCTTTTATTTGTTAGCAATAGGAAAATCAAAGGAATTACTTTAACTGTTGTTCTAGACTTGCTACTAGGTCTAGTGGTTAGTCATTTGAAAAGACACTAAATTTTCCCATAAAAAGAATGGATCGGGGGGGGGGGGTGCTGAAATCGATACCCCACCAGTGTTCTAAGAGGGGTAGATCATGGCCATTGAAATATGCGGCCAACATATCACAAGCCGACAAACCATTTTTTCATTTTCGACTTTATCATAAAATCAAAATCAAACCTTTATGCCCAAAGTACCTTATTACAACTTGGTAATCGTGATTTAAATCACACGATTATTTATTCTAAACTTGATTAATTTATCCTAAACATGATTAATATATTCTAAAAGGCGCATTTTGATTTACAAGCCTTTTTATTAGTTTTTCTAAGTTTTTTTAATCTTTTTCTCATTTTTTTCTTGGAAATAATTTGTAGGATAAAACATTATTTACAATATCATCATAAAAATTAAAGCTACAATAAATTCATCCAATAAAATATAGGACTCTAACAATGGCTCCAATGGGGATTGCATCCTCCCACTGAGGTGCCAAAGAACACCGTAGACTAGTAGCCTGATCCATTGGGAGGATCCCAAGTCTGAAACATGCTCTACAATGAAACCACTGCAACTGAAAACCAATTGATTATCTATTATAATCCTCAAACTGAACCAAATCCATTCTTCAAATTGAAACCAAAACTGTATACTGAAAACTCTGTTGCAAACTGAAATTGAAAATACTACAAAGATGCTCAGAGTACTGAGCTTATTGGCACACACCTACTCACTCTAATCTGTTGAAATGATTGCAATATCAAGTAATAGCAACTTTCCAATGCAACCAATTGAGCAAATGGATACTTAACTAAATTATGCTCATACTTCTCATGAGAAGGCATAAAAGATATGATACTAGCAACCCAAACTGCCATTGAAACTATTGACCATAATTTACAAACATAAGAACAACCATTTTCCTTGATGATCGTAACAGATTGGCCAGAGGATCTTGAAAAACATGGAAAGTTACATTTTGATGATATGCAAAAGGACTACTTTCTATGGGAAAGAGAGTAATGTGTTCATCAATCTTACTATCCTCCTTTGAAACAACCAATTCATCCACAACAATAACATCCACAAGTTTTGGGACAACCTTTTCATCTTCAGAAAAATCTTCATTATTTGAAACTACAGGCAAATTTTTAATCAAGGTAACCACATATTGAATAACAAAAAGGTGTACACCTATGGGGTCTAAAACAATATTCTCTTCAAAAGTTTCTGCATTAAGTTTAAAGGAACAAACTTGATGCATATTATTTCTAACAATAATGGATGGATCATGCCTTTATTGAGTTTCTATGCTAGCAAAATTAGAATTCTAATTTTCAGAAATTTTTTCCTTAATTAAAAAATCAGGAGAAGAAGGGAATGCAAGGAAACTAGAATGATCATTTGTATTTATGAAAATTTGAGAAGATTGCTACAAACTATCATCTGTAATATTTGTTTCTTCATTACAATTGGGCTTCTTGTTCTCTTGTTATTTTGAGATGTATAGAGGTTGTGAAATGTCATCAACAAGTTCATGTGAAATTAAGTCATTGAAATGCATATTTTCTTCATTTTCAATCATGGTAGAAATAACTACTTGCTGAAAATTTTCTTGAGTGTCATAGCAACTAACTTCTTCAAATTCTTCATGGTTGATATGTCTCTCATGAATAGCCTCTATAATCTCTTCATCCATAAACTGACCATCTTCATAGTAACCCACTAGGTATTGAGTACAACTTTCAAAATGATCACAACAATTTTGAACCAGTAACAAAGATAGATAATCTTCTTTGTATTTCTAAAAAAGTATAGTATGAAAATGATTTAAAAACATATACTAGCAGCTATCAAATTTTCATACCAATACCTAGCATTTTCTTCCAAAATAAGCATGAACATATTCATAAGACAATATTCATGCCATTCAACCCGAAGCCTCCGTAAATGCATATGGAATTCGATAAGATGTTAAGTAGCATTATTACTTTCTCATCTTTGAACCCTGGCAAATATGATTTCCAACCTATGCAAGGCATGCGATGTGGAAATCTAGGGATACTAGATCTGTCCATACGAGCATACCTGTGTTCTATTCTTGAACTCATCTTGAACACAATCAACAATAATTGATGAAATTACAGACCTTCACATAGTGGAGTCACCATGAGTGTTCTACAATCTAGATTTTTTGACAATGGAGTCGCCATGAAAGCTTTAAACTCGGGATTCTTGAACATGGAGTTGTCAAGTGAAAGATTTAGCCTTTCTGTGTCTGACTGTTGTCCACCATCAACTGTCAAACATGAAATTTGATAATCTTTCCTGAGCAAGATGAAACCATTCCAAGTATGGTCTCCAAGATGTTATCACTTCGTAATCTTTGAGGTTGCAGAGTAATTTACAGTGGTAACCTTAGAACCACTTTGGAAACTAGGAATCCAACACATCTAGTTTTAGAGAGGGATCTCTCTTTATGATTTACCTTTGTTTTACTGATGTTATTAGGCTAGTTATCATGTTCAGGTTTGGGTTTTTTTTATGTTGTTGGGTTGAGATAGTGGAAAATTGCCATTGGGCAATGAAGTCACAAGTTTATATTGATCAAATGCAAAGTTTACAGGCTAAACTTATAGGGCGGGGTAGGAAATTTCAATGGATCCTTTAAAATCTATGATGTGGTGGAGAAGAAAAAGATTAAGCAATCCAACTAATAAACAGAGAAATTAATATTTTTGTTTTTAATTTTCAGTAGAAAACATAGAAATTATTCATAAGTCAGATACAAAGTGTACTTTTAAACAAATTTTGTTCATACTCTTCTTAGAATAATTTAGATTGTAGAAACATATGTGAAAAACAATGAAAACATTCAACAGAGAAAGATGCACTTCACCAATGAAATTGACACAAGAATCCTGTAATGCTTGTGCTATATTACTGAAATATGATCAATGATAGCTCTGTGAGCTTCTTTACAACATAATTCCTTTCTTCAAAACTAATCCAACACTAATATTTCAATTTTTGAATTATTTATACAAATTCTTCATAAAATATCTTGATAGAAAATATCAAGATTTATTACAAATATCTAAAAATTGTGTTAGAAGAATAAGATTAAAATATAGGACATTCAAAAATAATGAATCTTCTTGGAACTATCTTTGATGATTTATGGTGATAATGAGTAACAATTCAAATTTGATAGAAAGTCTTATTTGATGAGGTGGCATCCAAGTGACTAACTGTACATGAGCTGTTTCCTCACGAAATTATGAAAAATAGGTCTAGTGATCCATTTTAATATCTCAATGCATGATAACTATGCAAAACCTGAGAGAAGCTTTTGTAGACAAGGATGTTACGAGAAAAAACCACTTTCAATTTTTGAAAATTCATTTCCACCTGTTCAGAACCGCATTTGAAAATAGTGACTTAAAATAGGAAAATTCTAGAAAATATGCCTTCCAAGATTCATTCGGATATCCAAAACCATAATAGTTGTGATCCAGGTGGATATTGGTGGCCACCTACAAATTCCACTTGGACCCCCACCATTGTTTCTTTCATCTTTTTAGTTTCCTTAATTGTAGCACAATTTACTATTTTTAGTAGTTTTTCGGGTCCTAAACTTCCGGAGCCGTTTTGAGGCCCTAAACGACGTTTTTTGGGAAACCTGGGAGCAACATGGGTCCATTTGTAGTTCTTGGATAGATCTTTCTAACGAGATACTGTGCACGTCAAAAAAATAGCGTATGCCAAAGTTACGACCCCGAGAAGTTGATGTACCAATTTACCCAAACGGGGCCCAAAGTTTGGCGTTTCATCTTCTAGGGTTAGGTTTTTGGATGTTTAGGGTCTTCCATTGTTTCTCAACAATAAATAGGCCTTCGACCCTCATTGTAACACAGTTCAGAGGCATGTAGCCGCCACATCCCTTCTCAGAGATAAGCTACCATCGCCCTAGATGGTTTATTTCCATTGTTGTTTGTAAGCATATTTCAGTATTTTACATTAATGAAATGTAGTATTATTTCCATTGCATCTTTGTGTTTATGGTTATCTCTGTAATTTGTTGTGTTTTTGTTTAAATCCGGATCAGTGGTATTAGAGCGGTCTACTTTTTCTTCGTTTTTCTTTGCATGTCCCGAACGAGGTCGAGATATAAGGAGTTAGGGCTTGAACTGGTCGAACCTTTGTAAGACCAGCCTCGAAAATCGCGATGGCCTCCCATGGAAAATAAGAAGAAAGACGAGGGGGCAGGAGATCCTATCAAAATCTTGCTCGAAGAAGCCCTCAAGCGATAAAGGAATGAGATGATGGACAACTTTGCCCAGATCCTTTAGCGGCTACCCAGGGGTGACACATCGGCTTCCAACAGCTACTTTGGAAAGTCACACAGTTTAAGGTACAAGTTAATTTTGAAATCCCCATATTCGAGGGTCAGATAGATGTAGATGCCGTCGATAAATGGTTAAATCTGCTAGAGGGTTATTTTTCTATTCATGATTTTTCCAGTTGGGAAAAGATTGTTTTCGCTCTTCTCAAAGCAACCCCTCACATCAGGGATTGGTGGGAAACCTACTGGGAGTAGAAGGATGAAAGTACAGGCTCACTATTTTCAGCTGCACCCACTTGGGATTCATTCCGAGATGCCATCAAGGAGTAGTACTACCCTATTAGAAGCTATGAGGATCAATACATAAAGTGGACCACGCTGCGGCAAGGAAGGGACCAAGACATGCCAGAGTTTACCAATATTTTCCATACCCTTCACATGGGTATCAAGGATTCAGAGCAACATTTGGTACTCAGATACCACGGCTGCCTGCACAAGTACATTCAGGAAGAAATAGAATTCTTGAACATCCCCTTGCTCAGCACGACATACCGATATGTCGTCAAGGTCGAGCAAATTTTAAATAGAAGAAGCGAGACTTTGGATCTGTGAATCCGAAGGAAGTGAAAGGTACCCCCAAACCACAGAACAAAGGACAAAGCCAAGGCGAGGCTGCCCAAGACAACCCGCCAAAGCTGCAAGCAAAGAACAACACCGTGAAGCCGAAAAAGGACACAGGAAAGTGGTGTGAGTTCCATAAGAGCTCCACTCACAAAACAAGTGAGCGTCGAGCTAAGCAGTCACTGGTGGCTGAGCTAAAGGTTTCAGAATTAGATGCATGTTCCGACTCTGAGTTAGAACCTGACAAGGGGAATGACAAAGGGAAGAAGATTATCAATGCAGAGCTCAATGCCACCGTTGCCACCACGAAGATCCAGAAGGAGGAACCCGAAGATCCAGAGGAGGAGGAGCGTCTCTTCCACTCCAAGATGTGGGTAAAGGGCTCCCCACTACAAGTCATTGTCGACAGCGGGAGCCAAAAGAACCTCATTTCGACAGAGGTCGTGAAGCGGTTGTGCCTACCGACCACAACACATCCACAACCATACACCATCAGGTGGCTTCACCAAGGACGGGATCTTCGCGTGAGCCAGCAGTGTCGCCTTCCATACAACATCAAGCCCTTCACGGATGAGGTATTGTGTGAAATTTCTCCCCTTGAAGTTTGTTATGTATTATTAGGACAACCATACTTGTGGAAGCAACATGTTATGTATGAATCAAGACCCCATGCTATTATTGTTACTTTGGGAAATAAGTTGTACAGGATATCGAAGGTAGCACCGCCTACTGCCATCTCTTTGATTACTGCAAAATAATGCAGTAAGCTCATTTCCAAAACTGGGAAATTTGTTTTCCTGATGATACGCCCTCAAGGAAAGAAGAAGATGATGGCCATGACCTCAAGATAGGGTCCCTCCACACAACAACTACAGATGGACAAGGTCGTGGAGGAGTACGAGGACATCTTCACCTCCCCCGCAGGGGTTCCTCTGCACTGTCAGGTCCATCACTCCATCGATTTGACCCCACATGCGCTGCTACCCAATGGACCAATCTATCATTGCTCCATTCTGGAGAATGATGAAATCAAGAGGCAGATTTAGGAGCTGCTACAGAAAGGTCACATCTGTCTAAGTTCATTGCCCTGTGGGAGCCCGATTGTGTTGGTACAGAACAAGGATGGGACTTGGAGACTCTGTATTGACTATCGGGTGCTGAACAAGATCACTGTCCCTAATAGGTACCTGATCCCAAGGATTGATGACGTCTTGGACCAACTGAAGGGGGAAAAATATTTCAGCAAGATCGATTTGAAGTCAGGATATCACAAGGTACCAATCGAATCCTCCGATGTGTGGAACACTGCCTTCAAAGCCAAAGAGGGCCTTTCAAATGGTTGGTTATGCCTTTTGGATTGATGAATGCTCCTACAACCTTCATGAGGCTAATGGATGACATATTGCGGCCATTCACCAACTCAGTTGTAGTGGTATAAGTGGAATTCAAGTGAAAGAGCATTCATTTACTTCTTTGGTCAAATCCTTTTCTAATTGTATCCCATTAACAATTCTTTTATATTTAATTATTTATTTATTTTATATTTATTTTTTTAATCCCCTTTGTCCCTCTAGAATTATTTTAATCTTGTTAATTTTATGACCAAACCATTAGTATTAATATTCTATTCATTAATAGGGACTAAAATGGCTATATAAGTTTTAATTAATTATTTTATTAATCCACTTATTATAACTTCTTAGTTTTTAATAATTTTAATTAGTTAATTTAATCTAGTTAATTTTTGGGGATTTGAATAGGACCAAACCATTAATATTGATATTTTATATAATTCATTAATGGTGTTATAAAGAGCTTTTATTAATCAACTTATTGTTAACTTATTAGTTTATAATATCAAAAATAATTTTTAATTTCTTAAGTTAGATTCCCTTACCTTTTTTGGTCAAAACCTTTTCTAATTTCTTCCCTTAGTCAAACTAGCTGTTAACCCTAACGGCTAGTTGGGAGCCCTCTACATCTATTTATTGCATTTCCTGGATCTGGTTCCTCATCTTGTCCTGAAGATGAACCACACTAGCTGGTTCGAAACGCGTCGATGAGAAATTTTCTTATGTGATTTTTTCCGAAAGATGCTGGTACAATTATTATGGATCATAGAAGTCTTAATTCAAAGAAGGAGAAGATATTCAAGAAAAGAGAAATTTCACTTCAGTTGCAAGTTGATCAGACATTGGTGACTTTACTCTCTCTCTCTCTCTCCGTTGAACAATTGAAGAAATCTAATAGAAGAAGAATCATTTGGGTTTTCCCCCTTTAGATGTTTTTCCTTAGTCATTGGACCAAAGTATTAGTGTCTCATATTTGTGGTTAGCTGTTTTCATATGATCTTTAAGCTTATGTTCTATCTACAATTGTTGATCTAAAAAGTTTTGAGGAACAAATTTGCATTCTAAGTAATTGCAACAACATAGAACATTCAATTTTTTGCAAACTATATTCATTTTTTTGCAAAGTAAACTCAACTTTCTGCAAAGTACATTCAATTCCATTCTATTATATGCAAAGTACATTTAATTTTCTGCAAATAACTTTCAAGTTTTTGTAAATAAATTTTAAATTTATGCATAGAACTTTCAGATTTTAACATTAGGTTGTGATAAAGATATGTGACATTTACATCAACAGTTAGGTAATTTGAATATATTACATTCAGATAAAAAAAGAACATGAACACTAACATATCAAGACAATTACTGTGACAAAAAAAAAACAAACAACATTGCTAGAAATGTTAGGAGTTGAACCATTAGCCATGCCAACTTTTAACATATTGGAAAATGCAATATGACAACTATTAATTCACATTTTCATGATTCCTTAATACTTGATTATGAATCTTATTTTTCTTGTGTTTCTTTATTAGATCTTTTCATCAAACAAATATCAAGATCAAACAGTAAAGAAAATGGACACATATATTAGGCTCTAATTCAGGGAAAGACCCCTCAAAGGGGAAAACCCATAAAATATCTTCTCTTCTTATAGATTTTTCTTCAAATGAGACAACATAGACCTAAACCCTAGACCAAGTTCTCCTCCCAGCACCAACTCAGACCTCCAAAGAGACCTTCCAATTAGGTCAAATTCAAACCAAATCAACCAGAGACAAACCCTTCTAGAACTGCACCAATCTCAAAATCCCCCCCCCCCAAACAAAATTTTGGACTTGAGATCAATACAGAAAATTTGGCCACTGCAACTGCGCTAGAAATTCACATGTGTGAGAGAAAGAGCCCAAAACTTGTCTTCTTTATTAGTTGGGGTTTTCTTCTTGATTCCTTGTCCTTAATTCTTCTTTCTTTGTCCTTCTTATTGCAGTTCAAACTTGTGAGTGTGTGTGCATTCTTTCCACTTTCAATTCTTTTCACTGAAAATCATCACACGCGGTGAAACAAATGCAATATTCAGCATTTCTCTTTAGCAAATCGGGGTTCCCAGTGGGTCCATGGATGATTGCATGACAGAGTGACCAAATAGCCATCCATACTAACCCTCCCACTAAACCGGCCACCCAGAGCTGACCATTGGACCCATTTGTTCATATACGATTGATAACAAGTCGAATACCCCTTTTTGGGCCGATTTGTCTCAATTAGGGCCGATTTTTTTCCAAGACTTTCTAGACTCAAAAATAAATTCTTTTACAAGGTACGTCTTGCCTAGAAGGGTCTTATAAAACTTATGTTGACTTTCTTGACTTATGACAATAAATCCTATGACCTAAAATACCATTGAAGCATGAAGAACATGATTTTACCTAGAAGACTATCAATAATGAGCATGAAACCCATGCTTATTAATAATAACTTTTTCTTTTTACTCTTTTGTTTATTACATAAGATACATATTGAAATGAGTACAATAAAAATTATGAAAACCGAAACTAGTTACATTTCAACCTCTCCCTCTTAACTAGGGAGGTATTCATAAGTGTACAACTAGTACAACATCATTCTCAAACTGAAGAACTCTCATAAGAAGAGTTGGATTGGTCAGAATTAATTTAGCATCATCATCACATCATCATATCCAACATTTTCAACATAGCAAGACCTTGACCAACAAGATCTATCTCTCCATAAGATTAGAGCACAATGTGGGGAGGATTTACGTGGATACCACACTACCTCTCAAGGCACATACCCCATCCAATTGTTCACAAGGTATGTTCTTTTAGGACTATTATTGTCTTGTATTCACAATCCTCAAATAATATTGGTCCTCTTCGACCACTCTTGTCTTGGATATCCTGTCCAATCCTCAAAGAGTGTCAATCCACAAGACCACTTCCCTATCTTGGATTCCTAATCCTTAAGGAGTACCATTCTTAGATGCTTACCTTATCCTCCAACATCCTCTCTTCAATACCTTCACTTATACTTATGACCATTAGTCTTGGTCAAGTGCATGAAACATGAAGCAGAGAATACACATGTGATGTCTAGCATCACTCCCTCTCACGTAGAGAGGATATCCCTATTCCCTCTTGACCAGGGAATAGATCCTTTCTCTTATTCAAGGAGACTCTTTTAATCCCTCTCAAATCTAGAGGATATTCCAAAATTCCTTTCTATTTGGGAAGTCAACACCACAAGCCTTATATCTTGTTTTCATAAGAGTATTAAATACCAATTCTTTTCAGTTTCATGGCTCTCTCTTTTCTTTGAATCTCATTATATTGAGCCTGCTTCCTTCTAAGGTATCATGGAGCCATATTCTTTCTTCAATACTGTGACAAGATCTAGGTCATCAATCTTGCACATCAATTTCATCTCACCATAAAAAATAAAGCCATTATATTGATCCTCTCCAATCTCCAAGTGGATCATAAATTCCTCATGAAAGTGATCTCCTTAAACTTGTATGAACTTGACCTTCAAGTTATCTTCTCGCACTGCTACCTTTAAATTTCAAGATGAAAACATCTTGACTTCGTGATTACCAAAATCGCATATTCAATCCATACAATTGAACTTACCTAAACTATCATCATGTATTGCTGCAATATCATTCTAGGTAGCATAACACAATGTTAATCAGATAACCAATAATAAAAAAATATTAGACTTACCCAATGTCACGGGGTTTGCTGAATTTGAATCTTAAGGTTCGAAATTTGGCAAACCCCCAAAAAAACTTCAAAATTCATTTAGGTTGGTTGAACTTGGAATTAAAACTTGAAGGTCAAACCTGATCGAATTCGAACCTAATCTAATTTTAAACTCAAGTCAAACCTAATCAAATTCAAACCTCAAGTTGAACCTAAAGCTGAATTTGACAAAAAAAATTGAGGTTTGGGCTTATGGATTATAAATACTTGGCATTATTGACTTCCCTTTTTAAATTTTAAAATTTGAATATGTTCTTCATGATTTTGCAATATAGTTGTATTGTAATTTGCATGTTTAAATTTTGATTATGTTTAAATTTTGTGATTTTTTTAGAGATTACAAGTATTTGGCATTATAGACATTCTTTTAAATTTTGAAGATTAAAAATTATGCCATTTCTTTTTACATTTTCAAACTACTGTGAAGTATGTGTATATTTAACTAATTTCATTGATAATTATGTGTTACTATGATTAAGTTATTCATGTATGTTTACTAATAATATTTCTTACTCATATGTGTTTATTGATTGATTTTCATTTCTTATTATTTTATGTCATATATATATATATATATATATATATATATCTATATATATATATATATATATATATATATCTAGTCAAACTTAATGGTGAACCTCATCAAAAAAATTCAAATTTGAACCCGAACTGTGTGACATAGGACTTACCTCATTGTGATGGATTTCTCATCAAGGCATCAACATCCTCATAGTCCATCTCCACACGAATCTTCCTTCATGTATTAGAGTGACCAAGGATCAAACTTGATTACCAAGTTACAATATTCTTTCGGAGATTTTATTGGACGTTGATCATTATTCTATATAATAGTGAGAAAGTCTTGATCTCTTTATACATAATTCAAATTCTTATTTTAAGCATAATATAACCATACTAAGCATATTTAATCACCAATTTATTTTACATGATTCTAAATGCATGAATCCTACCCAAGAGTTACTTTAAATATGAAATTCTATTCTTTCATTCAATCATCTAGCTATATACCCTAAAATGAGTCTGCAACATGACCATCATCATGCCTTCATCCTTATAGAGTATTGTTTCCATATAGTATATAATAACCTTTTCATAATGCTTCTTTCAAGAACCTTCCAAAATGATGGTTCTTACAAGATCATGATGATCCACCTTAGCAAAATGACTACCTCTAACGTAATGTATCATTATGAAAAATGGTCCCAAGCTTCTTGTTCTTGAAAGACTAGATGATTCCTACAAGTAAACCAAATGAAGTAGACTTTAAATGTGCTACTATCACATACTTCAATCTATGATTCTATGCATTTACAAAACCAAGATTCTCTAAGAGCAAACAACATTGTATGTTATTCTAAAGGAAAGACCAACTTCCTAAAGAACTTGATAGGGAGGATGCCTTCTTTAATAGTAAATATCTTTGACATCTTCTTTCTTCAGCTTCTTCTCAAGTTATCCCATCTCCTCAGCTATGTGAGCTTCACTTCTTTTGTTTCTTTTGTTGTTCGGCTTGTTTGGACAATACCTCTTATAGTGTCCAAATTCATTGCATCCAAAGCATTGAACCTTGGACATGCCTTACTTCTTCTTGGACTTCCCAAACTTTCCCTTCTTCAACATCTTGGTCCTTATAATTAAGGCTTGAAACTATTCATTTGATTTGATATCATCCTTTATCTTGATCCTAGTCTCTTCCAGGATGCACTAATCCCACAAGTCATCAAAAGGAATTGAATCTTTCTTACAGTAGATGTTTGTTGGCAAAGCATTTTGGTGGCAAAGCATTTAGTACACATATGGTCATTTCAGAATAGAAAATTGTCTCCTCAAGCCCTTGCAACTGATCCCTTATTTGAGAGATCTTCATTAGAAAAGAGGCCATGTCCTCATCCTTTGACTTCTTCATTTTATATAGCTTATTCCTTAAAGACAAATTTTGTCTTGATGTACTTATAGAGTACAAATTCACTATCTTATCATACATAGCCTCAGAAGTTTTCAAATTAGAAACAAAGGGAACTAGATGATCATTAATAGATTCAACAATGATCCCTTTTTCCCTTAATTCTCCTTTCTTGTATTTTGCTAGTTCTTAAGTCCTATTTTCTAGGTTCACTAACTTCGCCACATACATATTCCATTACTTCATGTTATATAAGTGTTAGGTCTATCCTTTTCTTCCATGCTAGGTAATTTTCTGAGCCAACAAGATTATTTCTTTCTTTATAGAAAAAAACCCATAATACCTTTATATTTAGACATAGAGCAAAAATATGATACTTGTTAATCAAGAGTCTTCCCTTCTCTGATGATGTCTCCAACTATCTTGAGGCTTTCAAGATCTTCAATGAGACTTTAATGGTGTCCTAGAAATATGTCTTCTAGGATAATTTCAACAACAATTTCAGAGAGTGATAAATGATACCGATATTCCTTGATGCTTCCTTCAAAGATGTCCTTTTAGATTGGTTAGCTCAACGAGATTCGACCCTGCATCAACTAGCTACTAGCTACACCTTCTATCCTTATTTTCTACCCCAAAACTTTGATATTGCACCTTCGATCATGAAAATACAACAACAACCCTAGATATGGTATAAGATAATCCTTTAAAAATTCCTCCTTTGAGCGATACAGATCCTTCCAAGATCTACGAGGTCAAAACATATAAATACATGCTCTTCTAGCAACTTGATACTACAACGCGATCTCCTGCAATTCAAACCTTTAACTTCAGCCTTTCTTGCAAAAAACCTAATTCTTTAAAAAAACCCTTTTGGTGTCCACAGGATGATCCTTCCTACCTTCTTATTCACCTTAGATTTGATACCATGTTGGAAAATGAAATATGACAACTATTAATTCAATTTTTCCTTATTCCTTAATATTTACTCAAGAATCTTATTTATCTTCTTGCGTTTCTCTATTAGATCTTTTCATCAAACAAATATCAAGATCAAAACATTAAAGGCAATGGACATTGATGTTAGACTCTGATTCTAGGAAAAACTTATCCAAGGGGAAAACCTAGAAAATCTCTTCTCTTCTTATAGAATCTGCTTCAAATGAGACAACCAATACCCAAACCCTAGACAAAGTTCTCCTCCCAACACCAAGTCATCCCTCCAAAGATACCTTCTAATTAGGTTGAAGTCAAACCAAATCAACCAGAGATAAAACCTTGCAGACACCAATATTAGAATTTCAGCCCCCCTGCAACATAATTTTGAACCTGCAGTCACTGTAGAAATTTCAGCCCTTGAAACAGCTCTAGAAATTTGCACGTGTGAGAGAAAGAGCCCAAAACTCATCTTCTTTCTTTGCTAGGCTTTTCTTCTTGATTCCTCGTCCTTCGATTTTATTTCTTCATCCTTCTTATTATAGATCGAAATCATGAGTGTGTGTGTCAAATGAGATCGAGGTCCTTCTTTTTATACTCTTCTGTGTGGGTTGAATACCCCTTTCTGGGCCGACTTGTGCTAGGAGGTTTCCAAGACTTTCTAGACTAAAAAATAAATTATTTTACAAGGTACATCTTATCTGGAATGGTCTTATAAATATGTTGTTGACTTTCTTGATTCATGAAAATAAATTTTATGACCTAACAAACCCTAGAAGCATGAAGAACATGATTTTACCTAGAAGACCATTAACAGTGAGCATGAAACCCATGCTTTAAAAAATATTTTTTTCCTTTTCTTCTTTTGTTTGTTACATAAGAAACATATTGAAATGAGTATAATAATAATTATGAAGACTGAAACTAGTTACATTTCCCACATAACATAAACAAATATAGAATTTAGTTTTAACATTTGAATGTCAACCAGTTCGGAGGCACAAGTACACAATTCATTTCAATCACTGATTAGGTCACTGCAAGTAGATAAGAAAAAAGGTGCAATACTGGTATAAGAGCTTCATTATCAAGTTTAAAGGTATAAAGTGTTAGCATTTATCATGTGTTTCCAAGCACAAGCCTAGGATAATGAAGTGAATGATGAACCTTTAACAAATTCATTGTTGTATTTTATGATAGGTTAGATCTAAATATTAACCATGGATAAAATTAAACCCTGGTTATGCTAATCTTAAATTATAGTTATAAGAAATACTTCATGAGCATGAAGAAGATATAAACAATGATAACAATGATATAACAGTGCAACCCATTAGATCTTACTAACCTAGATTAAATGATCAACAAGAAAATCTTAAGTTGTACAACATACAAAAAAAAAAAGGGAAAATAATGAAGCATTTCTGATTTGGAGAAAAGTAATATTCCCATCACTTAGCGGTTATGGAATTTCTAGTTAAAAACCCAAGTAGGACATAGTGCTTAAGTTTAGATATTGTTGATGGAAAATTTTGAGTTCCCCTGCTTGAAATTTGAGTAAAATCATAGGGAGATAAGGTGAAAATACGAGTTGAAAAAATAGTTTTTTTTTTTTACTCCAAAAATGGTGAATCGTCACCCATGGTTAGCATCATCGTATTGAACCCTCTTGGTTCTTATAAAGTTGATTTTTGTTTTACATTTTTGTTTTGAGGCCCATTTTTTACCTCAAAATTTCTCTAATGGCCTTTGCCTAGGTTAGCCTCCATGCAGGTCCTTGCGCATGCACACATGTTCTCATTTGGCTCGCTTTGATCTATGATTTTCCAATTGCATTCCCGATTGCTCTTACTGAATCATATCCCCAAAGTTGAACCCATACTAGGACAACATTGGGTATATTGATCTTTGGATCGAAGTTTGGGGTCTATATATTTAAATAAAGGCCTATCGAATCCATGAAGTATGGCCCATTTTTTAAAATTAGATCTCTCTCTCCCTTGGTTTCGAAGAAGGTGTAATACCCTCTTACACAAAAATTATTTGAAATATGTCCTTGATTGTGGTGGAACAATTGCACTGAATCCATTTCTCAATCAGTTTTGGTGAAGGCCATAGGTTGGTGTACTGCCCAACCAAGCCTCGCTTTGCTAGGGAGAGAGCTTCCTTGTGACAAATTGTCAAGGGTAAATCAATATTAATAATGGATTCCAAGTTCTTCATGAATTTGGAGACTGTAGACTGATTTCACGGAGGGTCAAGGGAAGTGACCAGGGAAAGGAATGTCGTTGCTACAGGGTTAAGCAGGGAGTGTGGGTGCAATCCTCCCCCTTGGAGAGAAATCCAGAGGGGACATGGGAGCATATAGAAGGCAGGGGCTTTAGGGATCTACAGGATTAGAGACGATCAACTATGTGCACATTGATAAATATTTTTTTAGAATATATGTTCATGAAAGTATTATAATGTAACTAGATATATGTTAGGTCTAAGTGAATTAAATTAAAATATTAGGCAGTTTTAATAACATTGTATTTGCAGTTAAATATATTATATTATTGAAAGGCGTTATAACATGTTGGCTAAAACTCATTGAAAAGTAAAGGTCATATTCTTAACAAGGAAAATAAGGAATAATTATTAGATAAGCCAACCACTCACTCTTACATGGGTGAACTTACTTCTTATCAGAGAAATAAAAGTAAAAAACAAATAAATGTAAATTAAAAAGAATTCAAACTAAAATGGGTAATTTAAAAATATATTTTTTTTCTTAAAATAAAAATAAATTAAAAATTTCTAAATTAAAAATATTCGAACTAAAATAAACTAAGATAAGTAATTGAAAAAGGTAAATTTTCCCCCAAAAAGCTTGATTAAACATCTTGGTATTCCACTAAAGGTAAAGGTACAAAAATGCTTATGCAAAACAAAGTACCAAATTTCCAATGCCAATAAGTTCATAAGCTATTCAAAGTAAAACATGAATAGTGATTAACTGAGAGTTATATCAACGAATGGATTTAGGGTGACTTTGTCAGTCTCATTTAGATACACAATGCAATTTTCAGAAAGTCAAATAGGTGCAACAACTTTTAAGGAGTATATGTAAAGCCACAGTCACAACCAGAGTAAGTGATGTATAATAGAATGTTACTTGATTACAAAAATTTAGCATATTTAGGAAATTTGATGAACCAATAAATTGTCAGATTCTAAAAAAAAATAAAAAATCTGCAATCCAAATAAAGATAACCATAATAAGGATGACCATGATTACCATAATATATATAATCAGATTCTAAACTAAAGTTTAATTAATACATGTACCATCATTACTAGAGTATGTCAATATCAATGATCTTTATGATCCAAGAATATCTATAAGCATAGTTTGTAACAAACATGAATAAAGGTCCTTCAACAATTCAGAGCACAAATATATTGTTTCAACAATCAAATTTCAAGTGTGTATTGGTTCATGTCGATATTACATTTAACATTTATCTTAATCACTAGCACTTCTATGAAAATTATTATGGTGGAAGAATGAGTTCAGAAACTGAGAACCATGTTAGCAACACAATCTCTTTATTAATGTGTTTGTAGTCAAGCGGTGTCCTCCAAGAGTGTGAAATAGGGATTTTTTCCTTCTGTTGTCTCATAAATCATTGGTTCATACATTCACCATTCAAAGAAAAGTTACATGCTGAAAGAAACAACTAATGCAATAATTCTATATGATACCCTATCTTTCAATAGTGGACATCGAAGAATCGTTCCCATACTTGAAATTATATTTGTAGAGTTTATATCATTAAAAGTTATCCATTCTATCTATTAAATATATTTAAGACACAATAAATGCTTATCCATGGAGTTTGAATAGATGATGATTAGGTACAATGTTAAATCATCCTTGATGTGACTAGTTCAAAACTCGTTAGTAGTCCCACATGCCTAACCAAAAAATCATAACAAAAGAAAACAAAATAATTACCGTATTGTAACTCCCCAAGTTAGATCGAGAAATATACCGTAACTCTGCAATTACACCAATATTAAACCTTGAGGACAAACCCATTATGATAGCTATAGGTAAAGAAGCTTGACATGTTCTTGCATCAAGTTGATTTAATGGTGATTAGTCATTAGGAAAGCATTAAAAAAAGTTTTAAAGTTACTTCTGCTGAAGACCACGTTGTCAACTTTCATAGATATGAATGCAACATGTGTTTAACCAAAAACAGATGCCACCACATAATTTGACAACATAACTTAGATCATATCAAAATGAACTCATTAGCATTCATAACATATGGTCCAAGTAATACCATACTCAATAACAATTGTTTGCCATTAAAGTTTTTAGACAAAATTGTAGATTTCAAATATCATCAATTATGTTTGTTAGCAGATGTTAAAAGTATCGCAAAATGTATCTAATGTCTAATTACTTAGAGCCTCTATAATGTGTTCAAAATAAATAGTACCGAATGCCATTAGGTAGTGAATAAGTTGTGTGACATTTACATCAACAAATAGGTTGTTTGGATACATGACATTCATATCAGAAAAAGAGCATGAATGCTTACATATCATGAAAATTACTGTGAGAAACAACAAAACGAACAAACATTACTAGAAATGTTAGGAGTTGAAGCATTAGTCATGCCAATTGATCTAGAATTTAGTTTTAACATTTGAATGTCAAATAGTTTGGAGGCACAAGTACACAATTCGTTTGAATCACTAATTAGATCACTACAAGTAGATAATAAAAAAGGTGCAATTCTTAAAGGTAGTTTTGTCACAATCTTAGTTAATAGTTTTAACGCACTAACAGTTTTAGTGTCAACGCCAATTTGTAAAAAATAATATAAAAGCGCTAACAGATACAATATCAACATTATTGTGGATTTATAAAATAAAAATGCACTGACAACCAAAGTAGCAGTGAAAATCTGTAAAATTGGAAAATTAAAAGGAAATTTTAAGTTTGGATGGTCAAGATTAAAAGGCATTGATGGAGCACACTTTAGCGAAGGAGGGGGCACGTGATCAAGTGAGCACTGACAATTGATTTGTCAGCGACAAAACTTTGTTTTACTCTTCTTTTTTCTTTTTCTTTTTTAAACATGGTAACTTTGGGTTGCCTAAGGCTCCACGATTTAGGGGTTCACCTCAACTTGAGGATTGGCGTTATTCACAGCGGGAAGAATGGGGCACCAAGTTGAAGATCTGCGACATCAAATGAGAAGATGCAGTCTCGAAACATTGTTTGAGGGCAGAGTGCCGCAAAATGCCATAGGTTATGGCATACCTTGGGCCTGCATATGACAAATTCTAGTGGGTATTGCGAATCTGCAAACTCAATGGACCAGATCTACAACACGCACCAACTATTGAACATGATCCCCACATAGCAGTTCCCAACACGCCTCTGACTCTTGAAACGCCCATATCAGAAACAATCTAAGGAATAAAAAATACTTTGTCTGGTCATGCTGATCCAACAAGGCTGCTTCAAGTAAAGAAGACAGAACGACACTGCCCAAATCCATTAGAACCAACAGATCAAGCACTGGCAAGGCCCAGTTTTCCTACCACAGACCCAGAACTGATCCAAGTCTTAATAAAACATTTGCAAGGAAGGATTGTCTACATGCAAATTGGGAAGGGGATAACGATAAAGGAACTAAAGTATGAAATCCAAGCACATACAAGTATCGTTGCAAGTTTACAAATTTTGTTATATGCAGGGAAAATAATGCAGGATAATTATACTATCTGGACCTATGGAATTGTCACAAATTCAACCATCACTCTAAATATGAGATTGAGAGGAGGATGTTATGGATCTAGCTCAAAGGGCAAGGCCTCCATTAAATATGTCGTAAAAGGAAAGGGAGAAACCAACACCAACACCAGATCTACCTGGACCCTACATAGTGGAGCAAAAATCACATATCCCAGTCTTAATAGTCTCTATTCCTGAGGTAAATGAACTATGTGCAAAATTCTATACTAAGTCTGTCATATGCAGATTCAATGGTTTTCGGCCCATATCAGATGCTTTACATCAATGGATTTATACCACATGGACTACAAATTGTGATATCCATCTATGTTCTAAGGGGTTATTTATTGTCAAATTTGGCACAGTCAAAGACAAGGAATATACACTCAATGAGGGACCATGGTTCTAGGGCAACACAGGACTCTTCATGACCCTTGGTTCCCATAATTTGATGCCAATACTATGGTGGTATCAAAAATACCTATTTGGTTAAGGATATAAATTCTCCCATTACATTTCTAGCACCTCAAAGTATTAGAAGGAATGGGGAATGCACTAGGAAAATTTCTCAAGGCAGATGCAGAAAGAGTCTCAAGAGGCATCTTTAAATTTTCCAGAATATGTGTTGAGGTAGATCTTAGTCAAGGATTACTTGACAGCATACTTCTGATCAATAACAATACACAGTGGAACCAGCTACTATATTATGAAAACACGACCTTCCGGTGCCGTTGCTGTCAACAAACAGGTCACCTTCTCAACACTTGCCCACATGCAAAAAAAGACACCAAAAGAAACAAGAAATCAGCACAAAAACCACAAGGCTGGAAACACATTGAGTATCCAGATGAAGCAACAGAGGAAGAAGAGATAGCAATAAATACAAAATAAAATATGGATCAGACTGAACATATTAATCCATAGAAGGACAACACAGAGAACAACACAATAATAATACAACAATCCAACAATACTCCACAACAGTCCGAGCGACACTCAACAAAAGCTAGTGGTAGCAATGATTACATGGTTCAAAAGGTTCTAACTCTGATAGAGAAGGATGAGCTAATACCAATGAGAATCAAATGTCTATTGTAACATCCTCTCCCAACACTGGTGGTTGGCGAAAAGTGGAAAAAAAGAAAGGTAGGAAAGAATAGATTAGTCATTTATGGATTCTGAGAAATTAGAACTTGCTATTACTGCATATGCTCCTCATCATCTACAACATGTAATTTTGATCATTTTTAATGAATAAAATTATGACTTTTCTAGGGGAAGAAAAACACACACACACAGAGTAACTTTGGGTGCATATTCCAAACAGTTGGAAACAAAAATTTAAAAACCAAAAGAGGTTTTTATTGTTAACAAGCTAATTTAAGTAGACCTCTTTCCATTTTTACACAGGTGTAATGGTTTGAGATATTCAAAGGGATATTTGAAGCCTATTTTTTAGGATTTTTCAATTCATATTTTTCTTGTTTTAGTCACTTCTTTAAAAATAAGTTTCCAAACAAATGGGGATGAACTTTTGAAAACCAAAAGAGGATTTTGGAGGGAACAAACCAAATAAAAAAAAACCTCTTTAATTTTTTACACAACTATCATGGTTTGAGAGTTTCGAATGGACCTTTGAAGCCCATTTTACAGGAATTTGTCAAAATTAATTTTTTCTATTTTTAGAAAAACGTCCAAGCACTTATGTATATAGTATATCAATATATTGTTTTTTTTTGTAAGCTTAGGTAGGTCCTCCTTTTCTATTTATATAAAGACAAGCTGAATCCACATACTGTAAATAGGTGGCCTCAACTTGCCCAGTGGGAAACCAAGTCTGTTGGCCACCTATGCATATTATAAGCCATCCAAAATTGGCAATTAACAGTCTTTCTACCCAAGCTATATATACATAACTATTTATAAACCAGTTTTTAACCTTAGGTCCCATAAGCATGCATATAAAAAGAAAACTAGCCGCTAAAAAACAATTAACCTGAAATCATAAGTTCAATCTATTCCTTGGGCTCGTCCTGATCTGGCTCAACAAGTATTGGGTCGTCAGCTGAGCCTTCATTCACTGTTATCATTTCCACGATATAGGGAATGTGTCTCTGTATTCGATCTAATCTTATATCCTGCTTACATAGCTGGAACTGTATTGTTTGCAAGTCTCGTTTATAATCAGGCATGTCTCTGATTATCAACGCCATTCCCATGGATACTTGCTCCATTTCTTTTCCAACCAGCCTCTTCATGAGCCAGTAAAAATGTAAGGTCTGTTTAAATTGAGACAGTCTTCCTCTAGTATTTCCAGGGTCAGGAATGAGGTATCTACACTCTTCCATCTCTTCCTTCGAGTCCTCTTCCTTAATCCTTTCCTCCATCTCCTCAATAATTTTCCTGATCCCTTCATCTATGTCATTCATATAAGCCTTGGCTGCATCCTTCATGGTCTCATCCATGGGACGTCTTCCCATTCTTTTGCCTGAGGTTCCCATGTCTTAAGAGCGCGGTCCATTATTTCTCCTACCTCTTCGACCGCGACCTTTGGTTGTCCACACCATGTCTTCACTCTCTTCTACCTGTTCACAATGGACACAATGCATAGTCAGGAAAAAACCGCCATTACCTATTTGGTGTGGAGCCTGATTATCTTCTGTATTCAAAGGTATCGCCGCATTAGACCCCAGTTCGAAATGGGGCAGCAACGCCGTCGGTAAAATATTCGTTGCAGCGGGGGTCTAGGGGGGACGACTGTGACCTTTGGGGAGCCCCCCCCTGGTGGGGGGTTTTGGGGGCAGCACCCCCAAAGCTAAGAATAGATGTAAAATTGCCTTGTAAAAGTATAGTAATTTCTAGTCAATCTGGGCCGTTCATTAAGCAGAGATCTGACGGTAGAAGTTATGTTTAATTTAGGGTTTTTTGCCCTAGAAGGCAACCCCTCACTATATATGAGGGAATTGTATTGCATCTATGTAAATCTGTATTCTGAGTGAGAAAGAGAGAGGAGATTGAGAGCGAAGAGGGTGTTACAGCGGATCTGTTGTAGGTTGTATCTCTTCATTTTGCTAGATAATAGAAAGGAAGGACTGGCTGTTCGGGGTGGACGTAGCCCAAACTGGGTGAACCACATATATTTGTGTCTCTCTGGTTTTATGCATTTTATGTGTTTATATTTATGCAATATTCTATGTGTTCCATTGCTCTGTAATATATAATTTTCTAACAACTGGTATCAGAGCCGAAGGTCTATTTGGCTGATAAACTTGCAGGAAAGAAGGGTTCCTCGTTCGAGTGGGAGCAATAGCGAAAGATGGTAAGTTTAGGGCTGAGAAATTTAACGTCCAAAACTTCTACTGTGGAAGATGCAGATGGAAGATTATCTGTATCAGAAATATCTGTACCTACCATTGGGCGGAAAAACAAAGATTCCAACGGGTATGACAGATGAAGAATGGAACCTTCTCAATAAAAAGGCACTCAAAACAGTACGGTTGTGCCTCGCAGCATGGGTCGCCTTCAAAATTTCAAAGGAAACAACGATAGAGGGTTTGATTAAGGTGTTGGCGAAACTATATGAAAAACCCTTGGCCTCAAAAAAGGTATTTCTTATGAAACAGTTATTTAATATGAAGATGTCGGAAGGTGGATCTATTACAAACCATTTAAATGATTTTAATAATATTACAAGTCAATTAAGTTCTGTAGGGGTAAACTTTGATGATGAAGTTAAAGCTCTGTTATTCTTGTGCTCATTACCAGAAAGTTGGAATGGTTTAGTAATGGCCATTAGTAACTATGTTTCTGGATCTAGTACTTTAAAGTTTGATGATAATGTCGGTGCTATCCTTAGTGAGGAAATGCGACGGAAAAGCTTCGGTGAGACATTGGGTAATGCTTTGAGTGCAGAGTCTAGGGGAAGAAAAATGGAAAGAGGAAAGAGCTCAGGATATCACAGTAAATCAAGGAAAGGCGGATCCAAGTCCAGATCGGGGATAGTGTGTTGGAAATGTGGAAAGAAAGGACATCTAAAGAAAGACTGTAGATCTCAGAAGGGAAAAGAAGGAGATTCACAACAAGAAAACAATCATGAAGCAAAGGTGATAGGTGAGGTGTTACAAGATGCTTTGACTCTTTCTTTCGAAAATATTACTGATTCCTGGGTGGTAGATTCAGGGGCCTCATTCCATGCCACACCTGATAAGAAATACTTTCATGACTATGTTCAAGGATATTTTGGACAAGTCCGTTTTGGTGATGATAAACCTTGTAAAATTGTTGGAATGGGTAAGGTTCTTGTAAAACAGTAGAATGGAAACCAATGGCTACTAAAGGAGGTAAGGCATGTTCCAGATCTGAAGAAAAATCTGATTTCAATATGGCAGTTAGGTGGTGAAGGTTGTGTGACAAATTTCACAGATAAAGCTTGGAAGGTCACCAAAGGAGCCCTGGTACTAGAAAAAGGTGAAAAGGTTGGTACATTTTATTTATGCAATGGTATTTCTAACTCTGTTAATGCTTTAACTTCCAAAGGAACAGATGCAACATTATGGCATCATAGGCTCAGACACATGAGTGAGAAGGGGATGAAGATTCTTTACTCAAGGAATTTGTTGCCGGGTTTGAAGGATGTTGCCGGGTTTGAAGGATGTTGATTTGGACTTCTGTGAGAATTGCATTTATGGAAAATAGAAGAGAGTCAGATTTCTGAGAGTTGGGAAAGAAAAGAAGAGCGAAAAATTATAGCTTGTGCATACAGATGTATGGGGACCTGTTTAGGTATCATCTCTCGGTGGCTCTCGTTATTATGTTACTTTTATTGATGATGCAACTAGAAAAACTTGGATTTATTGTATTAAGAATAAATCTGATGTATTTGATACTTTCAAGAAATGGAAAGCTTTGGTTGAGATTGAGACAAGAAAGAAATTGAAGTGTCTCAGATCAAACAATGGAGGTGAATATTGCAGCAAAGAGTTTGATAGGTACTGTTCAGAGCATGGAATTCATAGAGAGAAGATAGTTCCAAGAACACCACAAGAAAATGGTGTGTCAGAAAGGATGAACAGAACAATCATGGAGCGTGCAAGGTGCATGAGATTGCATGCAGGATTGCCTTTACAATTTTGGGTAGATGCTGTAGATACCGTTGTTTATCTAATAAACATAGGGCCTTCAAGTTCCTTGGATGGTGGTGTTCCAGAGGAAGCATGGATAAGTAAAAAGGTAAATTACTCCTTTTTAAAGCCTTTTGGTTGTGAAGCCTTTGTCCATATTAATAAAGAAAACAGAACAAAGCTTGAGGCAAAATCAAAGAAATGTACCTTTATGGTGTTAATGATTTTGGTTACCGCTTATATGATTATGAAAATCACAAACTCATTAGGAGTAGAGATGTAATATTCAATGAAAAGGTCTTGTATAAGAATCAGTTGCAGGAAAATAAATAGGAAAAGGAAAACAAGGAATACATAGTTCCTGATGAGATCACTAAAAAAGTAAAGGTGCTTGAAAATAATAATAATCAACAACCACAACAACAACAACCACCACAACAGTAACAGGCACCCCAAACACCTGAAAGTGGTGTTAGAAGATCTACCAGGATAAGTATACCCCCTAAACAATACTCTCCTTCATTATATTATTTATTGTTGACTGATTCTGGTGAACCCGAATGTTATGAAGAAGCAATGCAGGTTGAAAGCAGGAAGAAGTGGGAGGTAGACATGAAAGAAGAGATGGACTCCTTAATGCATAACTAGACTTGGGACTTAGTCAGGTTGCCTGCAGGAAAATCTACATTGAAGAATAAATGGGTTTATAGGCTAAAGGAAGAAGACGGAGGAAAAGAAAGGTACAAATCTAGACTTGTGGTGAAGGGGTTTGCACAGAAGAAAGGTATTGATTTTGATGAAATATTTTCTCCTGTTGTTAAAATGACTTCAATCAGAACTATTTTAAGTCTAGTAGCAGTTGAAGATTTGCATCTTGAGCAATTAGATGTAAAGACAACCTTTCTCCATGGGGATTTGGAGGAAGAGATATATATGCAGTAGCCACAAGGATATGAGGTAAAGGGAAGGAGAAACTAGTGTGCAGGTTGAAGAAGAGCTTGTATGGCTTAAAACAGGCTTCAAGATAGTGGTATCTAAAATTTGACAAATTTATGTCTGAACAAGGTTATACTAGATGTCACTCTGATCATTGTGTTTATCTAAAAAAGCAAAATGATGGTAGCTACATTATATTGTTATTGTATGTAGATGACATGCTTGTTGCAGGGTCTAACATGCAGGAAATAAATGTGCTCAAAAGAAAATTGGAAAATTCATTTGCAATGAAGGATTTGGGAGTTGCAAAACAAATCCTTAGTATGAGAATAACTAGAGATAGGAAAAATCGCAAATTAACATTGTCTTAGAATGAGTACATACAAAAGGTGTTGAAAATATTTAATATGAACAATGCAAAACCAGTTAGTACACCTTTTTCCAGCCATTGCAAACTTAGTAAGGAAATGTGCCCAAAGACCAAAGAAGACATGGATTATATGTCTAAAGTTCGATATGCATCAGCAGCTGGAAGCTTAATGTATGCAATGGTCTGCACAAGGCCTGATATTGCACATGCAGTGGGAGTTGTAAGTAGGTACATGAACAATCCAGGAAAGAAACATTGGATGGTAGTGAAATGGATTCTCAAATATTTGAATGGCACCACAAATCAAGCATTATGCTTTGGTGGTTCAAACATTTCTCTACAGGGATATGTTGATGCACATATGGTAGGTGATAGAGATAACAAGAGGAGCACTACAGGATATGTATTTACTGTAGGTGGAACAGCTGTCAGTTGGGTTTCAAAAATCCAAAGTGTTGTTGCACTTTCAACAACAGAAGCAGAATATGTCGCTGCTACAGAGGCTAGTAAAGAAATGATTTGGTTACAAAGGTTTATGGGTGAATTGGGAAAGGAGCATGATATGGGCACGTTATACAATGATAGCCAAAGTGCCATTCATCTTGCAAAGAACTCAGCATTTCATTCCAGGACTAAACACATATAGCTCAAGTACCATTTCATACGATCAATGTTGGAAGATGGAGAGTTGAAGCTGGAAAAGATACACACTAGCCAGAATCCTGTAGATATGCTAATAAAAGTTGTAACCACAGAGAAACTGAGAATCTGCTTAGTTTCAATTGGTCTTCAAGTATGATGAAGAAGATGAGAAACAGCTAGGTCCAAAGAGGATTCATTCTACCGCAAATGAAGTAGCAGTGGAGTTGCTATAATTAGTCTCCAAGTGGGAGATTGTTGGGTGTGGAGCCTGATTATCTTCTATATTCAAAGGTATCGCCGCATTGGACCCCAGTTCAAAATGGGGTGGCAATGCCACCCATAAAATATTCGTTGCAGGGGGGGTCTAGGGGGGGCAGCTACGACCTTTGGGGAGCCCCCCCTTGGAGGGGGGTTTCAGGGGCAGCGCCCCCGAAGCTAAGAATAGATGTAAAATTGCCTTGTAAAAGTATAGTAATTTCTAGTCAACATGGGCTGTTCATTAAGGGGAGATCTGACGGTAGAAGTTATGTTTAATTTAGGGTTTTTTTGCCCTGGAAGGCAACCCCTCACTATATATGATGGAATTGTATTCCATCTATGTAGATCTATATTCTGAGTGAAAAAGAGAGAGGAGATTGAGAGCAAAGAGGGTGTTACAACGGATCTGCTGTAGGTTGTATCTCTTCATTTTGTTGGATAATAGAAAGGAAGGACTGGCTGTTCGGGGTGGATGTAGCCCAAACTGGGTGAACCACATATATCTGTGTCTCTCTGGTTTTATGCGTTTTCTGTGTTTATATTTATGCAATATTCTATGTGTTCCAATGCACTGTAATATATAATTTTCTAACATTACCCATCCAAATTCCATTTGTTTCAGAGGGTTTTTGTCTTCTTGCGCTATTGTTCTTATGTCTGTACTCCTCTACTCCCAAGTACCCCAATGAGCCTGGGATGGTCCGCCCCTTCTCCCTGCTCCCTCTTTCTTGCTTCTCTTTTGGGTCCCTGGGTACTATCTCTCCGCCAATTCCCCGTTATCCCTCCTTAGTTTCCGGAGGACTGACCCCCTCTCGAGGCTGCCCCGGGATAGTGAGCACCTGGGTCTGCCTGCTAAAATTCTCCTCTCCCTTTCTACCTTACTAGCTGACACCTCTCCCTCTCTTTTCGGCGTTACCCCCCTGGAAGTTCACCCCCTTCTTTCTTTGTTTCATGCCCTGCTTCCCCTCACAAGCTCACTCCCCTCTGCTACTTGGGCTACCCTCACCTACCCAGACTTCCTGCCTAGAGAAAGTTTCTAGAATTTTGGACCTCCTAGTCTCCCTGAAACCATCTCTTCTAGCCTTTGTATCCTTGGTTCTGGGCTCCGCACACCCCTCCTTATTATTGTCTATACCCCCTATCCTTCTTGCCTCAGAGCCAAGCTACTGGGCCACTCCCTCTCCCTATTCCCCCGCTATTTATACATCAGAACCTCTGCATAAGGTCTTTCCTTCCCTCCCTGACCCAGGTTCCTTACCCTTTCCAACATGTTGAAATTTCCTTTTCGAATTACAGAGAAAGGACAGTAAACATACCCGAGATTACGCTTCCTATATGCTAGATGCTTGTCTGGCTTTCCCGTCGCTCTCCTTTGTCTTTTCCCTTACAATATAACCATCCTTCCTTCCTTTCCCCCTCTTTCATACTCTCTCGCACCTAATTTCTGTCCCATCCTTCCTTTTTTTCCGTCCTCACCACCTCTCCTCTTCCCAACATTCCACACGCCACTTCTCCCATCTGACATCCCTCTCGTTCTATAGTACCTCTCCACATTCTGCCTTACAATCATGCGAGCTATGGTAAGCAGTCCTCACACCTCATGGCTTCTGACATCACCATTATATCATTTTACCCATTCCTTCACCCCAATCGGGGGCTTGTTATGAAAATTGTTATTTCGGTTATTCATATTCCTCATCTTGGGATAATATTTCACTTAGTGGATCCATTCTGGTATCCCTTGGTTGAATAGGCCAAGCTCTTTCCATGTGTCCTGTTTGTTGATTACATCCCCAATTGGCTAAGAAATCGGCCACTTTATTTCCTTCTCATTTAATGTGTTTGATTATCATGTAGTCAAACCTTTTCATTATTTCTCCCAGCTCTTGAATGAGGCTTGTTGTTCTCCAGTCGTGGCTGATCTTATCCCATGCCATTCCATTGTAAAGTTTCCTCATCATGTTGATTACCATTAATGAATCCCCTTCCACTTCTAGTTGTTTGTACCCTATCCTTACAGCTATTCTCATCCCTTGTCTTACTGCCATGAGTTCTGCTTCATTATTGCTCATCATGCCTCCATATGGCGCATACAACAATCATACCCTACCCTGGCTGTCTCTAAAGATGCCACCTATTCCTGCAATACCAGGGTTGCCTTTCGAGGCTTCATCAAAGTTCAGTTCAATGAATCCCTCTACTGGTTTAATGAAGCCCTCTGCTGGTCTGCTATACTTCAGGGGCAATACCCCACTCGTTCGCGTTGCTTTCCAAGCATTTTCACCCACCATTTCCTTGGCTAGGTTGAGCTTTTTTAGGATTCTTGTTTCTTGAGGCAGGGTCTCCCAGTCTTCTTGGTGCCATTCATCTGCTAAGATGGTTTCTCTGATATGATCAATTACTCCTCTCCATACCTTCTCCGGTGTTGATTCTTTATTTTTAAAGATCCTTCGGTTCCTTTCCTTCCATATCATCCAAAGATTAAAACCTACTGCTAGACCCCATGCTCTATTTAGGACCGGGCTGATAAAGTGGCCGCGTCCCCATTGTTGAACAATCTCTTTTATGCTCTGTTGATTCCTATCCGTCTGTCCAAAGACCTCATAGATAGCTTCCCATTGTCATTGTGTGAACTGGCATGAGTTCATTGAGTGTTCTATATTTTCATTATCCTGCTTGCAAAGGCCGCATAGGGATGGTCCCTACATCCCTCTTCTTTGTAGTTGGTCCCATGTCAAAATTCTGCCTTTACATGTTAGCCATAGGAAGTGAGAAACTTTTGGCCACCATTCGCTTTGCCAGTTTTGTTTCCATAAATGATGGTTCCCTTCCTGTTCTTGTTCAGTCTTCAGATCGTATGCCTCTTTTACCAAGAAAGTTCCTTTCATAGAGTGGCCCCATCTCAATATATCAGGTCCTGCTCTGATTGGTATTTTTCTTGTTCCCATTTCTTTCATATAGAGCTCTCTCTGTTCTTCTTCTATATTTTGCCCCCACTCTTCTGGGTTTTTCCAGACTCTCCAATTCTCCTCATTGTTGTCAATCTTCCAAAATTCATCTACTCTATTTAAGCCTACATCTTTTGAAAACTGAATAATATTTCTAAGTTCTTGCTTTCCATTTAATTTTTCTCGTTGTTGCCAAGCCTCATCCTAGAACTTGGCTGTTTTTCCATTTCTTATTTCCCAGAAGGCATGGTTTGTGATTATATCCCTGTTCTTGCTAGCCAAGTTCCAAATGGTGGAGCCTATTGGTTTTTTTGTATGCCTTACTATATCCTCTGATCTTCCTGGCATGTTATATTTCTTCATCCACATTCACTTCCAAAGGTCCCCTCCTACTATCATCCACCTCCACCACAGCTTGGTCCCCATAATTTAGTTGGTGAGGTATGGATCCCTCAGTCCTAGGCCCCCTTCCTCTTTTTTCCTAGTCATCCCCTGCCATGACATCAACGCCCATTTTTTCTGTTGTTGAGATCCTCCCCATATAAATTTCTTCAATATTTCCACCATTTTGGAGCAGGCTCCTTTCGGGGCTGCCATCCCCGATAGTTGGTAAATTGGTATGGATTGCAGGATTGCTTTGACCAATACCACTCTCTGTTATAGACATTTTTGTGCCTCGCAGCATGGAGCATGAAATGTCAATAATTACAGGGATCCTCAGTCCCTAAACATGTTGTTCTTACCCCTAGAGGAACAAGGTCAGCAAACCACAACACTTCCTATCAGTTCTCCACCTGAAAACACTTAAAAACAGGCTTTTTTTGGATCATGTCAGCTGCTCCACTGAGCATCTGCGCTGAATGTCAACTGCTCCTCCTTGTACCTGCACTGAAAGTCAAAACCAATGAAGGCTACCTGCGCTGGGCGAGATTGGCCAAGTGGCACAGTCATTCTACAAGGTGTCAATTGCCCAGGAAGCTCCCAAACTGACACTTGGTTCGAGGAATTCACCCTGTGATGAGTAAGAGGTACTTGATGTCCATGTGGAAGCAAGGATCTCCAAGTGGACTCAAGAACTGAAGTTTAACTGAAGAGGGAGAGGACACAAGGCAGCTTTATGTCAGTCTCAAGCTGACTCATCCTTTCTCCTTCTACCCTATATATAGAGCTCTTCTATGAGGTCTAGTGAGGTGGGAATTTTGTGCAAAGTAAGGAAGTGTTGTTGGTTTACAGTTAGAGCTATTGGGTGATTGCTTTTATAGAGGAGAAGAGGAGATTTCTTGCTGCTGGGGAGGTGCTGCTGGATTGGAGCCATTTATGGTTGTAACCTTCTCAGAACCTTTTTCTTCTATCAATAAAGCTTTGATGTTCTCCTATATACTTGTATTGCAATGATGTATTGTTTTTATCTGTATATTTGATCCATTCTAATCCATGCATCAGTTATGAGTACATGTTTCTTGTAGTTTCCCTCTCTTGTTTTTGCAGGATCTTTGTGTAGCTAGGCCGGCAAAGGGAGCAAGGAGCTGGGAACAAGAGGCAAAGAGAGAAGACAGGATCGACAAAAGCGAAAGACATCGGTTGGTCAATCTTTTCTTCCTTCTGTGTACTTTCATAAAGGAAAAATATCAAAGCTTTACTTTCAGTTGTTGCTAAGGAACTATCACCCTTAGAGTAGGGATAGGGTCATTCCGAGTCGGATACAAACTGGCGAAGTTGATGGTTGCAGCAGATGATCATCCTACTCAAAGGATGATAATTTCAGTAGAGAATTATCAGTCTACCACCAGACGATCGTCTGTTCTATGTACCAAAATGTATTTATAAAGCTGAGCATGGGAATGCCCGCCTCAGCTAGATCATGAAAACAAAATGAAAAATAATGTATTGTATTGTATTGTATTACAGGGCACCTCTCAGCACTTGAATGAACTTCGGACCCTCTGGATAAAGCATTTCACCCGATAAACGGCCTCATACTTTAGGGGGCAACTGTTATAGACATTTTTGTGCCTCGCAGCATGGAGCATGAAATGTCAATAATTACAGGGATCCTCAGTCCCTAAACATGTTGTTCTTACCCCTAGAGGAACAAGGTCAGCAAACCACAGCACTTCCTATCAATTCTCCACCTGAAAACACTTAAAAACAGGCTTTTTTTGGATCATGTCAGCTGCTCCACTGAGCATCTGCGCTGAATGTCAACTGCTCCTCCTTGTACCTGCGCTGAAAGTCAAAACCAATGAAGGCTACCTGCGTTGGGCGAGATTGGCCAAGTGGCACAGTCATTCTGCAAGGTGTCAATTGCCCAGGAAGCTTCCAAACTGACACTTGGTTCGAGGAATTCGCCCTGTGATGAGTAAGAGGTACTTGATCTCCATGTGGAAGCAAGGATCTCCAAGTGGACTCAAGAACTGAAGTTTAACTGAAGAGGGAGAGGACACAAGGCAGCTTTATGTCAGTCTCAAGCTGACTCATCCTTTCTCCTTCTACCCTATATATAGAGCTCTTCTATGAGGTCTAGTGAGGCTGGAATTTTGTGCAAAGTAAGGAAGTGTTGTTGGTTTACAGTTAGAGCTATTGGGTGATTGCTTTTATAGAGGAGAAGAGGAGATTTCTTGCTGCTGGGGAGGTGCTGCTGGATTGGAGCCATTTATGGTTGTAACCTTCTCAGAACCTTTTTCTTCTATCAATAAAGCTTTGATGTTCTCCTATATACTTGTATTGCAATGATGTATTGTTTTTATCTGTATATTTGATCCATTCTAATCCATGCATCAATTATGAGTACATGTTTCTTGTAGTTTCCCTCTCTTGTTTTTGCAGGATCTTTGTGTAGCTGGGCCGGCAAAGGGAGCAAGGAGCTAGGAACAAGAGGCAAAGAGAGAAGACAGGATCGACAAAAGCGAAAGACATCGGTTGGTCAATCTTTTCTTCCTTCTCTGTACTTTCATAAAGGAAAAATATCAAAGCTTTACTTTCAGTTGTTGCTAAGGAACTATCACCCTTAGAGTAGGGATAGGGTCATTCCGAGTCGGATACTTTTCCCCACAACAAACTGGCGACTCCGCTGGGGAAAAGATGATCATCCTACTCTAAGGGATAGAACAGACGATCGTCTGATGGTAGACTGATAATTCTCTGCTGAAATTATCATCCTTTGAGTAGGATGATCATCTGCTGCAATCATGTACATGACAAATGCTTTTATATTTCCTGAATATGTATCGCAGCCCGGATGGATGAAACTAGATCCAGGGTCTTCAAACTCGTTCGATCTTCACTCTTAGTACAAGTCGATCCATGTGAGAATTTCGCTGAAGTCGAACATGGAAAGACATCGCTTGATTACCGGTCAATAATGAAAACCGTTAACAAGCGCGAGAGGAATCATCGATAATGATAATGACCCTCAAGGTACTGCAGTACAATTCACGTGGCGTGAATAAAGGACTTGGTGTCAAACGCCACGCAAAATCTTCTGGTCGAAGGTCATTGATGTATACCTGTCGCCGGAAGTGAGAAACTTGCCATTGAGGCATGCAAGCTTCAAAGTACTGATGGGGTTGTTCCTAGATCAACTTCTTGGATAATGAGCTGAAGTCGACAAGAAGCGATCCGTCAAAGGAGGGCCTTAATGAATCCCACATCAATGACACGGAACGGAGCTAATGATTTTAGTGGAGGTGAAAACAAACTGTGACATACGATTCAGGGTGGCGATCATGAATGGATGAAGGATAATGTATGGCAGTGGATGGGACATGGTTGACACTTTCAAAATGACCTCTCTTGAACATATAACGACACTGATGCGATGGATCGGTAGCATTACCCCAAAATGTGGATGGTTTGGCGAAGACCATGGTGAAGAGACCGGTGAATGAAACAACCCAACCCGATGTGGTACGGAAGAAAAGTGTCATGTTCAAGAGCGACTTGCTACCATTAAGCTTTGATGTTCTCCCAATTTTTCCCCAGTCATTTCTGACCAGTTAATCATTTTAACGAGTCTAACGACAAGGAAAACTCGGTCCTTTTCATTTTTAGAGAGTCTGAAAAGGTACAGAAAGTTAACTCCATAATTCCTTTTTCGTCATCTAATCCCTTAAGTCCGAAAAAGTATAAAACAATACAGAAGGGATGAATTTTCGATTGCTTTAACGAGCCGAACAAAACAAGCACTTGATCTTTTTGTGCAATAATCCCTCAGGTCCAAAAAGATTAAAATCTAGAGGAGGGATAGCTCTTCCGGTCGCTTTAACGAGCTGGAAGGCCAAAACTCGGCAAACTTTTCATATTTTACGAGTCAATGAAAAGAGCTCAAAGAAGACTCGTCTTTTGAGGAACGAGTGATAAACAGGGATAGCAGCAGATTCCAAGTACAAGTTGGAATATTCCAATCACGGCAGTGTCACAAGGATGGCTAAGTGAAATCACTCTTCGCAGCTGTTCCTCAAAATGGGTAAACAAACATATGGAGATGAACGTTTGGCCAAACGGATGGAGGTGAGACTGCAAGAACACGACCAAAGGCTTCAATATAGCTGTCAAAGGTTACATTCACCAAGGTTATTTACCGGTTCATTTTTTTGGGTGAGCTTGAACTCTAGGGGAAGATTGCTCACAACTTATGTTTATTTTTTAACGAGCATGAACTATGCGCTAAAACTGCTCGGATCTTGCGTTTATTTTTTAACGAGCATGAACTATGTGCTAAAACTGCTCGATTCATGGTCAAATTTGATTTTTTACTTTTACTAGCTTTTCTCTTTTCAAATGTGGTACTTCACCTTCAATTGCTGCAACAAACTTTGTTAGAAATGGACAATATTTGCATGAAAATGAGATTATAACCCTTATATTTAACTTTAAACTGTGTAAAAAGTCATAAAAAGGTGTTTTTACCTCTCATTTACCATTTCATTTGCATTTTGCTTGTTGGAGCTCTGGAGGTGCCTCTTCTTCCTTGATTTTCACCAGTTGATTCCGGGAGATTCTGTGGACGATTTTCGGCGCCGTTTGGACCAGGTAGGAGCTAAACCTTAGCCCTTCACTTTCATGGTTTCCTTTTTCAGTTTCATGCACATTTTTCAGGGTTTCTGAGCCTCAGGGGTTTCATTAAGGCGCCCTGGCATCAGCGCAAGTTCTCCTTTCGAAACTTGCGTTGCATGTCAGGTTGTCTTGAGGCAGACTGCGCCTCAGCGCAAGGTAGAGATTCTCTGCCTGCGTTGGGCCTAGAAAAACTGATCCTGCATGTGATTTTTGATGATTTTTCGCCAGTTTTTCATCAAAATTAGGAACTTACTCCTCCTCTTGTTTGCTTGCAGGGAACTTTGAACACAATGTCCCTTACATGACGAGAACGAGAACATGAAGCAGAGGACATGGTTGCACTCCGTGACCCGGTTACGGTGAACGCGCTTCGGAACTGTGGCCTACTGAAGTTCTTCCGTATCTCTAGCATGAGAGCACAGATTTCTTTACTGCAGTATATGCTTGATGCTTGGGATCCTGTTAACCGAGTATTCCAGATTAGGGGGAAAACCATCCCCTTGACCATAGAGGACATGTACTTCTTGACTGGGTTGTCAAGGCGGGGTGCCCCCATTTCTTTGTCAGGTACGGTTCGAGGGACTAATTCCACCAGAGACTATATCCGTCAGTATTGCTGGGAAGGTTCACAGCCGAGCAGAGACGGCAAGATCAATATCCGTGACATCACCGACAGGTCTCTTAGGTCCATTCTGTTTACCATTGGTAGGATGGCCGGTAGCGTAGCTTTACATGTTGCCAACAGATCTCACATGCAGCACGCCTTGGAGTGTCTCCAACCGAAAGTGTTTAACTGGTGTGATGCAGTACTTGTTCAGATGAAAAGTCAATTGACCAAGGTAAAGGACGGGGGGCTGAAGAACTTTGGATTTGGTTCTATTCTGACTGCCTTCGCCTTGGAGAAAATCCCATTGATGCAGCCTCAGTACATCATACTTGACTTGCCTTCTCCGACCGAGCCACTCATGCAGAGGTGGGTTGACCACATGTCCCGACATGTTGGTCAACCTCAGATTACTTTTACTGAGGCCTTCTTTAGGTGGTTCGAGCGTCAGGAGATGGTGTTTTCTGAGTATCCATATGTGGGTATGGACTACCGAGGTGATCCGGACTTGGTGCTACCGGATGGCGAGCAATGGGGCGCTATTGGTAAAATTTTCGACCATATCACTGTTTATTGTTTTTACTCATGATGTTACTGTGAAAAACCAATCAAACTCTTGGGTGCATGCAGATGTTGGTCCTGTTCGTCCAGCAGCCCGTCCACGATCGCCAGCTGCTGCCCCAGCAGCAGAGCCTGCCAGGAGAGTTGTTATTCGCGACCTTGGTGATACTGAGATACTTACAGCTGTGCAGGAGCAGGTTGAGAGCCTTACTCGTGGTATTCTGGATGTACAGATTGACGAGTTACCTTTACAGTTGCAGCGGCACACTATTGGCATGCCTAGACGATGGACTCGTCTCTTGCGCATGATTGCACAGACCGTGACGTACTATCATGAGCACCATTAGGCTAGGGTGCCCCCTAGCATCTTTTTGAGTTCTAGGTCATACGACCAATTTTGTTTTGATTACAGCACATCATATACAAACTATAAACAGCTTTATATATTTTGATTTTCGGGGTTTATTCTGGTTTATTTGCGATCCACTTGCATAGCGCCGATGCATCTCTTTTTATATATGTCGTAAATGTCTATCTAATACATAGTTTGCTAATGAATCTGTTAATGTGTTCAAGTTTCTGGAAATATGTTGGTATTGAATTGAATCAAACTCTCTTTCCAAAATCTTAACCCTTAGAAACATTCTATAAATAGCTGGATTGCGGACTAAATATATACCAGTGAGTTGTAGTATCACAAGCTGTGAGTCTAGCCTAACAATTAGTCGGCGTATACCATGAGCGATGGTATCAGAGAGGAGTTCAATCAACGCGCTATATTCAGCGATGTTGTTCGTTGACTGCCCAATACACACACCTTTGAAACTCACTAACTTGCCGCTTGGATCAAAAATGGCCCAGGCTGCGGAGGACAAATTCCGCGTACTACGACTCGCTCCGTCGGCATATCCTACATATGTCTCAGAAAAATTCGACATCTGCAACAAACGAGAAGGGTGGATTACTAAACCGAAACAAACACTTTAGCGAAAACAAAATACAACAAAAGCACTCAGGTTACTATTCAGGCATAGTAACGCTTGAGGTACAACCCGTTGCGGGGTTGCGCCAGTGGTATCCCGTCATAATCCATTAACTCGTAGGCTCCTTTTGCTAACACCCTTTTAACAATATAGGGACCCATCCATAAGGACTTCAATTTTCCTGCTCCTAATTTGTCGGATTCTTGGTCGTAAAGCAAAACCAAGTCACCCTCAGAGAAGATACGAGGTTTGACATTCTTGTCGAACTGTGCCTTGACTCGTTTCTTATGGGCTTCGTTCGCCAAAGCGGTGTCACGACGGTTTTCATCCAACTGGATCAATTCCAAGAAACGAGCCTCTTCTTCTGAGGTTCCGGGGAGGAGGTCAATTGCGAGTTTAAGAGACGAAATTTCGCACTGGATCGGTAAGACTGCCTCCATGCCATACACCAATTGGAATGGTGTGAACCCAGTGGCGTTCTTCACCGAGGTTCGGTAAGCCCACAATGCTGAGTACAGGAGTAGGTGCCATCTTCTTTTGTGAAACCCGATCATCCTTTGCAACATACGCTTCAGGACCTTGTTGATTGCCTCAACTTGTCCGTTGGCTTGTGGATAATATGGGGTAGAGCTGTCGTGAGATAGCCCTAGTTTGGCAGCTAATTCAACCATCATGTGATTGCGAAAATGCGATCCATGATCTATCACTATAGCCTGCAGAACGCCGAACCTGGCGACTACATGATTAAAGAAGAAAAGGGCAGCTGTTTCACCAGTGTTATCCAATGTAGGCATCGCCTAGCAGCATGGAGCATGAAATGTCAATAATTACAGGGATCCTCAGTCCCTAAACATGTTGTTCTTACCCCTAGAGGAACAAGGTCAGCAAACCACAGCACTTCCTATCAGTTCTCCACCTGAAAACACTTAAAAACAGGCTTTTTTTGGATCATGTCAGCTGCTCCACTGAGCATCTGCGCTGAATGTCAACTGCTCCTCCTTGTACCTGCGCTGAAAGTCAAAACCAATGAAGGCTACCTGCGCTGGGCGAGATTGGCCAAGTGGCACAGTCATTCTGCAAGGTGTCAATTGCCCAGGAAGCTTCCAAACTGACACTTGGTTCGAGGAATTCGCCCTGTGATGAGTAAGAGGTACTTGATCTCCATGTGGAAGCAAGGATCTCCAAGTGGACTCAAGAACTGAAGTTTAACTGAAGAGGGAGAGGACACAAGGCAGCTTTATGTCAGTCTCAAGCTGACTCATCCTTTCTCCTTCTACCCTATATATAGAGCTCTTCTATGAGGTCTAGTGAGGCTGGAATTTTGTGCAAAGCAAGGAAGTGTTGTTGGTTTACAGTTAGAGCTATTGGGTGATTGCTTTTATAGAGGGGAAGAGGAGATTTCTTGCTGCTGGGGAGGTGCTGCTGGATTGGAGCCATTTATGGTTGTAACCTTCTCAGAACCTTTTTCTTCTATCAATAAAGCTTTGATGTTCTCCTATATACTTGTATTGCAATGATGTATTGTTTTTATCTGTATATTTGATCCATTCTAATCCATGCATCAGTTATGAGTACATGTTTCTTGTAGTTTCCCTCTCTTTTTTTTTGCAGGATCTTTGTGTAGCTGGGCCGGCAAAGGGAGCAAGGAGCTGGGAACAAGGGGCAAAGAGAGAAGACAGGATCGACAAAAGCGAAAGACATCGGTTGGTCAATCTTTTCTTCCTTCTCTGTACTTTCATAAAGGAAAATATCAAAGCTTTACTTTCAGTTGTTGCTAAGGAACTATCACCCTTAGAGTAGGGATAGGGTCATTCCGAGTCGGATACTTTTCCCCACAACAAACTGGCGACTCCGCTGGGGAGCCTAGTATCTTGTTGGTGTTTGTAGTATCTTTGCTATTCATTTCCTGAACAAAAGAGTACCAAATCGAAAAGCTTTTGACTATATCAAAAGCGAAGTAGAGGGGGTGCTACTCTTGCTCATTCTCTGAGCAGATTCATGATTTGGAGAGCTGATCTACGAAAGACTCTTGTGCTCTTTGTGATAGCTTTTCATCCTCTTGATCATCCCTTAGCTTGTACTTGACCTATAGCTTTTTATTTCAGCAAAAACAATGAATTTTTGAGCTTTTTATGACCCGGAAACCCTTGTAAACGCAACTCTCGTGTCTCAGTGCAGGCTGTCCAAAGGCAATCTGCATTTCAGCGCAGGTACTCCCTTCGGGAACTGTGCTGAGAGTCAGTTTGACAGACCAGAGCCTGCGCTGAACCAGTTAGGCTATCTCTTCCTGAGGTTTCCCACTGAGTCTTGGCCCTGTTTTCACTGTTATTTTGCTGCTGATTGCTTGTCATTAGTACTTGCTGTAAACCAACTTTCCTTGACATTATTCCGCCTCAGTTGTGTGATGAAGCTGTGATTGTTCTTTCAGTATTTCTTGTTTCAGTTACAGTTTCCCATTGTGAAAAGCAAACCAGTATAGCTGTGGCCTCTTAGATCCTGAACTGTAAAAGTGTCGTCGTGATCTTAAGAGCTAGTTTTATTACTGTTCATGGCTGTTTGAGTTTGTTTGTTTTTCATTTTATGGTTTGAATTCATACATTTTTAGTGTCGAAACAAGTACCTGTAAGGCGTCTTTTGATTTTAGACAAAACTTGTTTGTTTACGCTTCAAATTGAATTCGAAAATTATACGACAGTTTCCTTTTGTCTACATCAACATTAAAGGAAAAGAAAAGAAATACATGCATCTTGCATTTGCAATTTTTGATAAGTTTGCGTGATTGATCTAGGGGAAAGTGCATTAGTTTGTGCTTTGTGCTCTGTGTGGAAAGATAATGTTTTTCTCTCCCCTCAGTAGTTAGGATTTTCAAAGCTAAAAAGATTGTAAAGCTTGCTTATCATTTTAGCTGCATTTAGGAATTTGTACCAATACATCTCGTGGTGATCCTGAAAGACAAACTGCTAAACAAGATCAACTTAAAATATATTGAATGAATCTAAAAACGCTTTGTAACATAACGCTCACAATAGAGGTCTAGGTAGAGACGTGTTCTGGCGTCGTTAAACGTAGTGACTGTCGATCTCTACGAAGGTGGGTGATTCCTCCTGAGGGACGATAGCACTAATACGGACTTGTGCTCCCGCGTACCGTCGCATATATTGGGAGACCCCTATAGGCATTTATCCTTTATCCTTAGGAAGCCGTGTCGGCCGCCCTACTGATCGCGATGCAGTGAACACAGCATTCACGAAGATCGACCACCCGTACCGTAAAACGTATTCTGTGGTTTCGCGAAAGGTTTGGCACACCCTCTACCTAGATCTCCAGAGCAGTTTCTTTTGGCCTTTTTCAAACTCTATAACTGAAAAAGTCCAACCGAGCATTTGTCACTTCGGGCTCGTTAATACATCGAAGGCGACTAGAGTCATCTTTAGCTTTTTCTCGACTCTTAAAACATGAAAAAGCAAAGTTGTGTCTAAAAGCGTCTAATAAAATTCATTCAATACGGAAACATAATTCCCCTTTTTGTATTTTAGTTGATCAAGTAATCCGCAACCGTGGAGGAAAGTCAATTAAAACTCCGTCGTTCGAGGAGACTCGCGAGTCAACCGTCTTTGTCTCCGGAATCGAGAGTAGTACGGACGAAGCGAACTCGCTTGACCGGGTCAAAATCTCCCATTAAAGTTAGAACAACAGTTCCGACAACATCTGAGATTCTGGTCACTCCTAATATTTCTGGAATCCCTGCCTCTATTGAAGAAGTTCAACAGCAACAGAGGGACAGTTATACTGATCCTAGTCTAAGGACAAGTATTTGCATAACTGAACCAGTTCCATCTGAAACCGGTCCATAGAGTCTTGTTGCTCAAACAACTGTCGCTGTCGAAGCAACCCCTTCTTCGGCACCAGAAATCTTTTACGGACCTGACGGTCTTCCTCTTCCTCCTGGTCTGATTGCAATAGAGGAAATCGTAGAGGACCAGCAAGCAAATACTCCAACTCATTTTGGAGTAGGCGCCACTCTTTTTCCTTCTGCATCAGAAGTTTGTCCATCGCCACTGGAAGTTCCTGTAGAATCGTTAGGCAGTCTATTGGATAGACTTAAAATGTCTGAGCAACCGTCAACATCTAGGACTGTGCCAAATGACACAGCGACAGCAGAAACTCCTGCTGTCACTCCAACGATGTTTGCTGGCATACCAGCTGTCCCGACTAGCTCTCATCAGCTAGAAGGAGTCCACCCAGGGACTATTACGACAACTTGGTCTGTTCCGGTTTGTTCTTCCGGTATAATACCCGATAATTCTTATGTTGAAACTAGACAAATTGATCCCTTTGGAAATCAGTTTGGGCCATCCAGTCCTCAAAGGCAATCTATACCCTTGAGTTCCGGATTGTTACCGTATGGGGGGCAATATGCCCTTTCACTTCCCCTTCCAGGGGGATACCCATACGACAGTTTTCAACAACATTCAGGTTTGACTGAAGTAACGACGAGTGGTTGGGTACCTATGTTACCCCAACAACCAAGAGTTGTATATTCCATGCAACAATGTGTACCTATGTCTAGTATCCCGACGACGCCAGCAATTGTAACCGTGTCGCAAGTTCAATCGATGCCTGTTGTATGTCAACCCCAAGTTGTAATGCAACAGCCCATTGAACCTGCAACACAACCACAATCACCAACTGCCGGGACGACACAGACACAAACGGGAACCATAACCCCGCATCTTGGTCCGTCGGTTAGTATCGCACAGCAAAACATGGCTTCGCAACCATGGATGGTGCAATACCAACAACCTCAGTTTCAACAGGTGTACCAGGGATCTAAACAATAGATCTTTGCGAATAGTGGGCAACCCTATATTCAGAACGGGTTAAATCAACCACTTTACAGTGGCCAAGCCCACCAGCCATATCAGTCATATCAACATCAGTTGCATTATGCTGGTGTGCAAAGGCCTACTGCTCAGGCGATTCCATCGTATCCTGGGTACGCCTCGCCAAACCTGAATCAGCAGTTGCCATTCGTGGCAACTCTAGAATTACCAGATTTACATCGATTGACGAACGATCCAATCGCCTATGCCCATTGGTGGCCAGCGATTCCTCACAAACTTCCTTCGGACATTCCTAAATTCAATGGAAATCCTGGCGAAGACCCGTCGAATCATGTGATGACATTCCATCTGTGGTGTTCGTCGAATACCTTGAATGATGATTCGATAAGGCTTCGTCTTTTCCAGAGGACATTGACTAGTCCGGCAGCTAAATGGTATATTGAATTACCTAGAGCCTCTTTCGACAATTTTAGTTCCCTAGCCACGAATTTCTTAACACACTTTCAGTTACCTATAAGGTACGAAACTGGAACAGAGATCTTGACCAATTTCAAGCAGACAACGGCCACACATATATCAGATCATATACATGAGTGGCGTCGTCGTCGTAGAATGGTAAATACCTATGTTCCAGATCAGCTATTAGCTGAGTGGTTTATAAAGTCGCTTCTTCCTGTTATAACAGAAGATGTGGCCAAGGGAGGCGTCGTAACAGAGGAGCAGGTTATTGCTCGTGCTCAATATTTGGACTTAGTGTATACTCAGTCGGGCACGCTCTATGATAAGATACCTGATGCCCCCAGGCCAGAATTTTCAATCCCTCCTCCTCCCGGATCAAATAGTGACTCTCATGCCGGTGATGGCGTGATTGGAACTGCAAATGCTAAGTCGACAAGGGATTCAAATAAGAAAGCCCGTAAGACTTCGAATCAAAAAGCAAATCAAGAGATTCTTGCTTCGGAGGTAAATGCTGTATCTACGGATAAAGGCAAAAACTCCAATCAACCAGGAAGCAAGAAGAAACAAAACAAAGGGAAGAAGAAGAAATAGGGTGAGTCATCCCCTCAAAAAACTCCTTCAAACCCTCCTGGGCAAGGGAAACAAATTTATCCATGTCAGATATGCGATGAAAAGGATCATTCGACAAAGAACTGTCTGTTCAAAGCTGAGTTAAAGAGGTTCTTTAAAAGTACCCAAACTTCAATTGTGTTGACTGATCCATTTCCCACCCCAGGTCAAAATATGGTTGATAGTGGAAATGCTTCCCCGTCACAAGTGCTTATGTTGTCAGTTTCTAAGCAAAATGATGCTTTGATCTCGACCAGGAATAAAGATTATGGGAATCCGCCGGTGTCGAACGACAAAGGGAAAGATCAACCCAGTAGTTCGACAACAACTTCGGGAGAAGATGTACCCCCCCTCACGCATGAATTAACAATAAAGCCACCTAAGGGAGTAGTACACAAGTCGACATTTAATCCTCGCACCAGAGCAGCGCAGCATTATAACATAGTGGAAGATTTGGCCCAATCGCCATCTGCTATGTCGACTCTTGAGGTACTGCAAAATTGTCCATCCCAAAGGCAGGCATTGTTATCAGCAATTGGTGGAGTGGATCCTAAAGATTCCAATCTTGTATCCTTTGATCACAGAGGATATGATCCTCAGTTACCAGCGCAACTAGCTTTCCTTATTCAAGTGAAAGCACTCAACAAAACTGTTCATAGAACGATTATTGATGAGGGAGCATCGACATGTATCATGTCGATGAGTTGCTGGAAAACTCTTGGATCTCCAACCTTGTCGTGATCTTCGACGACATTGAAAGCATTTGACGGTAGGACGTACACTCCGTACGGTATCCTAAATAACTTTAAGGTTGAACTAGGAGGAAAAACAGTGGAAATTGATGTTGAAGTCATTGATGGCAATCTTGACTATAACATCCTACTGGGAAGACCATGGATATATGCCATGGCAGCTGTAGTGTCGACATATTTTAGGAAGATCGCATTCCCGTTTGAAGGAGGGATTACGATCGTCGACCAACAGAATTTCCTCCCTAATGGTTCACAAGTTACTGGAAGCATTCCCATGATCCATGGGAGCGACCATTCAGTGCAAGATATCGGAGTAGGCTTGCTAAAAGATCCCACAATGATGGGAACTTTCGCGTTGCCACCTCCTTTCCATGTAAGGGATATCCCGTTTGTAGCAACATGCAACATGGTATCTTCTTCGAAGGTCGCAGGAGACAAAGTCGTCATGGATTATCAAGTGGTTTTGCCACCTAGCCCTATAGAAATATTGTAGCAATCAATGTTTCAGGCATGGGAGGCGAGCCCAAATCAACGCTCGTCAAGCGTTTGGGTAGATAGGTCTGGAGAATATGGTACCCCATTAGATCCATGGTCAAAAGTTCATGGGACTGACGAAGGAATCTTACAATCAATGATGATTGAGGGGGCACCATGGAATGATCACCACCATCGTTCCCTTCTTCCAGAGTGTGAAGAAGAAACTCAACACGACCTATATCACCCTTCAGTGTTTGAATTCCTGACAAATACTGTAAATACGGTGGATTCAGAGCGAAACCTATCCAATATTGAAGAGACCGTAGCCATAAACATCTCGACAAAACCTGATGTTGTAGAGAATATTCATGTTGGCAAAAGTTGTTCCCCTTCAGAACTGGAAATATATGGTGCTCTCTTTCGCGAATTTAGAGATGTCTTTGCATGGTCATATGATGAAATGCCAGGCATTGACTCGAGCATAGTTGAACATGAGATTAAAATGTATCCTGATGTCAAACCAGTAAGACAACGGCTTTGGCAGGTGCACCCCAAGAAAGCCGCTGCCATTAAGGCAGAAGTTGAAAAACTTCTCCATGCTGGATTCATCTACCCGGTTCCTCTAACCGATTGGGTGTCGAATATTGTCCCTGTTATGAAAAAACAAGGGACGATAAGAGTGTGCGTCGACTATAGGGATGTAAACCAAGCTTGTCCAAAGGACAACTACCCTACACCCTTCATCGACCAGATAATTGATGAATGCGCCGGATGTGAAATCTTTTCCTTTATGGATGGATTTTCCGGGTATAATCAAATAAATATCCACCCACAGGACCAGTCTAAGACTACATTTATTTGTCCGTGGGGCACATTCGCCTATCGAAAATTACCCTTTGGTTTAAAGAACGCAGGGGCAACATTTCAGAGGGCAATGAATTATGCCTTCCATGACATCAAGAACATCGTTCAACCTTACCTCGACGATCTTCCGGCTCATTCGCGGAAGCGGACTGATCATCCACGGCATTTGAGAGCAATATTTCTACGTTGCCGACACTACAAGATAAGACTCAATCCGCACAAGTGTGTGTTTTGCGTCGGTTCTGGTCATTTACTTGGCTTTGTAGTCTCTAAGGATGGGATTCGTCTCGACCCCTGTAAGGTTCAGGCAATCATTAATTTGCCTCCACCTTCAAATTTGCTTCAGATTCAGAAACTCCAAGGGAAAGCAAACTTTCTGAGGAGGTTCATTCCAAATTACGCAGAACTTGCCAAAGGTTATACTCGTCTTTTGAAAAAAGATGTACCTTTTGTCTGGGACCAGGTTGCGCAAGCTTCTTTTGACGCTCTGAAAGATTCCCTAGTAAGAGCGTCATTAATGTACGCCCCGGACTATCAAAAAGATTTTAACCTGTATCTAGCTGCAGCAGATATGACCATTGCGATGGTCTTAGTGCAAGAAGTCGATGGAATTGAACATCCCATTTATTATTTAAGTAAAAACTTAAATGACACAGAAAGTAAATATTCCTATGTTGAAAAACTAGCGCTCGCTGCTGTTCAAGCGATTCAAAGGTTTCGACATTATGTCCTCTTTAGGAAAACTACCATTCTGTCAGATTGCAACCCCATGACGTATATACTGTCGCGACAGTTGCTTGGGGGCAAATATTCAAAATGGATAGCAATCCTTCAAGAGTTTGATTTGGATTTTGTAAAATCCAAATCGAAGAAAGCTCTAGTTTTCGCGGAATTATTATGCGATTTTCCATCGTCGTCCAACGATGAAACATCAGAAGAGTCAATCGTGGATGAAAATTTGTTTCTGATATCAGTAAGTGATGAGTGGTATGGAGACATCATTGTTTATCTCCAAACCCAAAAATTTAGGCCTAATACCTCACACTCGGAACAGAAGCGTATACGATACCAATCTAAAGACTACATGATTGTCGGTGATACACTTTACCGTCGTGGTGTCGATACGGTTCTGAGGAGGTGCCTTACCCATGAGGAGGCCGAGAAAGCCCTGAATGATTGTCATTCAGGCGCGTGCGGGGGGCATCAATATGGATATGCAACAGCACAAAGAATCTTACGAGCAGGATATTTCTGGCCAACTATGTTTAAAGATTGCATAATAGCTGTCAGAAGTTGCCATGCGTGTCAGATCTTTGATAGAAAAACCAGGAGACCGCCCGCACCCTTACAGCCTATAGTTGCTGTTGGGCCTTTCGCCAAGTGGGGCATCGATTTCATGCAATGTAACCCCACCTCGACCGGGGGGCATGGGTATATTATAGTCGCTGTTGACTATTTTACCAAATGGGCCGAGGCGATGCCTACATTGGATAACACTAGTGAAACAGCTGCCCTTTTCTTCTTTAATCATGTAGTCGCCAGGTTCGGCGTTCCGCAGGCTATAGTGACAGATCATGGATCGCATTTTCGCAATCACATGATGGTTGAATTAGCTGCCAAACTAGGGCTATCTCACGACAGCTCTACCCCATATTATCCACAAGCCAACGGACAAGTTGAGGCAATCAACAAGGTCCTGAAGCGTATGTTGCAAAGGATGATCGGGGTTCACAAAAGAAGATGGCACCTACTCCTGTACTCAGCATTGTGGGCTTACCGAACCTCGGTGAAGAACGCCACTGGGTTCACACCATTCCAATTGGTGTATGGCCTGGAGGCAGTCTTACCGATCCAGTGCGAAATTTCGTCTCTTAAACTCGCAATTGACCTCCTCCCCGGAACCTCAGAAGAAGAGGCTCGTTTCTTGGAATTGATCCAGTTGGATGAAAACCGTCGTGACGCCGCTTTGGCGAACGAAGCCCATAAGAAACGAGTCAAGGCACAGTTCGACAAGAATGTCAAACCTCGTATCTTCTCTGAGGGTGACTTGGTTTTGCTTTACGACCAAGAATCCGACAAATTAGGAGCAGGAAAATTTAAGTCCTTATGGATGGGTCCCTATATTGTTAAAAGGGTGTTAGCAAAAGGAGCCTACGAGTTAATGGATTATGACGGGATACCACTGGCGCAACCCCGCAACGGGTTGTACCTCAAGCGTTACTATGCCTGAATAGTAACCTGAGTGCTTTTGTTGTATTTTGTTTTCGCTAAAGTGTTTGTTTCGGTTTAGTAATCCACCCTTCTCGTTTGTTGCAGATGTCGAATTTTTCTGAGACATATGTAGGATATGCCGACGGAGCAAGTCGTAGTACGCGGAATTTGTCCTCCGCAGCCTGGGCCATTTTTGATCCAAGCGGCAAGTTAGTGAGTTTCAAAGGTGTGTGTATTGGGCAGTCAACGAACAACATCGCTGAATATAGCGTGTTGATTGAACTCCTCTCTGATACCATCGCTCATGGTATACGCCGACTAATTGTTAGGCTAGACTCACAGCTTGTGATACTACAACTCACTGGTATATATTCAGTCCGCAATCCAGCTATTTATCGAATGTTTCTAAGGGTTAAGATTTTGGAAAGAGAGTTTGATTCAATTCAATACCAACATATTTCCAGAAACTTGAACGCATTAACAGATTCATTAGCAAACTATGTATTAGATAGACATTTACGACATATATAAAAAGAGATGCATCGGTGCTATGCAAGTGGATCGCAAATAAACCAGAATAAACCCCGAAAATCAAAATATATAAAGCTGTTTATAGTTTGTATATGATGTGCTGTAATCAAAACAAAATTGGTCGTATGACCTAGAACTCAAAAAGATGCTAGGGGGAACCCTAGCCTAATGGTGCTCATGATAGTACGTCACGGTCTGTGCAATCATGCGCAAGAGACGAGTCCATCGTCTAGGCACGCCAATAGTGTGCCGCTGCAACTGTAAAGGTAACTCGTCAATCTGTACATCCGGAAGACCACGAGTAAGGCTCTCAACCTGCTCCTGCACAGCTGTAAGTATCTCAGTATCACCAAGGTCGCGAATAACAACTCTCCTGGCAGGCTCTGCTGCTGGGGCAGCAGCTGGCGATTGTGGACGGGCTGTTGGACGAACAGGACCAACATCTGCATGCACCCAAGAGTTTGATTGGTTTTGCACAGTAACATCATGAGTAAAAACAATAAACAGTGATATGGTCGAAAATTTTACCAATAGCGCCCCATTGCTCGCCATCCGGTAGCACCAAGTCCGGATCACCTCGGTAGTCCATACCCACATATGGATACTCAGAAAACACCATCTCCTGACACTCGAACCACCTAAAGAAGGCCTCAGTAAAAGTAATCTGAGGTTGACCAGCATGTTGGGACATGTGGTCAACCCACCTCTGCATGAGTGGCTCGGTCGGAGAAGGCAAGTCAAGTATGATGTACTGAGGCTGCATCAATGGGATTTTCTCCAAGGTGAAGGCAGTCAAAATAGAACCAAATCCAAAGTTCTTCAGCCCCCCGTCCTTTACCTTGGTCAATTGACTTTTCATCTGAACAAGTACTGCATCACACCAGTTAAACACTTTCGGTTGGAGACACTCCAAGGCGTGCTGCATGTGAGATCTGTTGGCAACATGTAAAGCTGTGCTACCGGCCATCCTACCAATGGTAAACAGAATGGACCTAAGAGACCTGTCGGTGATGTCACGGATATTGATCTTGCCGTCTCTGCTCGGCTGTGAACCTTCCCGGCAATACTGACGGATATAGTCTCTGGTGGAATTAGTCCCTCGAACCGTACCTGACAAAGAAATGGGGGCACCCCGCCTTGACAACCCAGTCAAGAAGTACATGTCCTCTATGGTCAAGGGGATGGTTTTCCCCCTAATCTGGAATACTCGGTTAACAGGATCCCAAGCATCAAGCATATACTGCAGTAAAGAAATCTGTGCTCTCATGCTAGAGATATGGAAGAACTTCAGTAGGCCACAGTTCCGAAGCGTGTTCACCGTGACCGGGTCATGGAGTGCAACCATGTCCTCTGCTTCATGTTCTCGTTCTCGCCATGTAAGGGACATTGTGTTCAAAGTTCCCTGCAAGCAAACAAGAGGAGGAGTAAGTTCCTAATTTTGATGAAAAACTGGCGAAAAATCATCAAAAATCACATGCAGGATCAGTTTTTCTAGGCCCAACGCAGGCAGAGAATCTCTACCTTGCGCTGAGGCGCAGTCTGCCTCAAGACAACCTGACATGCAATGCAAGTTTCGAAAGGAGAACCTGCGCTGATGCCAGGGCGCCTTAATGAAACCCCTGAGGCTCAGAAACCCTGAAAAATGTGCATGAAACTGAAAAAGGAAACCATGAAAGTGAAGGGCTAAGGTTTAGCTCCTACCTGGTCCAAACAGCGCCGAAAATCGTCCACAGAATCTCCCGGAATCAACTGGTGAAAATCAAGGAAGAAGAGGCACCTCCAGAGCTCCAACAAGCAAAATGCAAATGAAATGGTAAATGAGAGGTAAAAACACCTTTTTATGACTTTTTACACAGTTTAAAGTTAAATATTAGGGTTATAATCTCATTTTCATGCAAATATTGTCCATTTCTAACAAAGTTTGTTGCAGCAATTGAAGGTGAAGTACCACATTTGAAAAGAGAAAAGCTAGTAAAAGTAAAAAATCAAATTTGACCATGAATCGAGCAGTTTTAGCACATAGTTCATGCTCATTAAAAAATAAACGCAAGATCCGAGCAGTTTTAGCACATAGTTCATGCTCGTTAAAAAATAAACATAAGTTGTGAGCAATCTTCCCCTAGAGTTCAAGCTCACCCAAAAAAATGAACCGGTAAATAACCTTGGTGAATGTAACCTTTGACAGCTATATTGAAGACCTTGGTCGTGTTCTTGCAGTCTCACCTCCATCTGTTTGGCCAAACGTTCATCTCCATATGTTTGTTTACCCATTTTGAGGAACAGCTGCGAAGAGTGATTTCACTTAGCCATCCTTGTGACACTGCCGTGATTGGAATATTCCAACTTGTACCTGGAATCTGCTGCTATCCCTGTTTATCACTCGTTCCTCAAAAGACGAGTCTTCTTTGAGCTCTTTTCACTGACTCGTAAAATATGAAAAGTTTGCCGAGTTTTGGCCTTCCAGCTCGTTAAAGCGACCGGAAGAGCTATCCCTCCTCTAGATTTTAATCTTTTTGGACCTGAGGGATTATTGCACAAAAAGATCGAGCGCTTGTTTTGTTCGGCTCGTTAAAGCAATCGAAAATTCATCCCTTCTGTATTGTTTTATACTTTTTCGGACTTAAGGGATTAGATGACGAAAAAGGAATTATGGAGTTAACTTTCTGTACCTTTTCAGACTCTCTAAAAATGAAAAGGACCGAGTTTTCCTTGTCGTTAGACTCGTTAAAATGATTAAATAGCGACAAACTTGTCTTTAGACGAGAACGAGTTTCCCTATCGCTAAGCTCGTTAAATCATAGCGATGGGCTTGCCCGAAGGGCAGGTTATAGAACAAGCATATGTTATCCTCCTCAAGCTTGACAAAAATAAAGAGGTACTGGTCAGAAATGACTGGGGAAAAATTGGGAGAACATCAAAGCTTAATGGTAGCAAGTCGCTCTTGAACATGACACTTTTCTTCCGTACCACATCGGGTTGGGTTGTTTCATTCACCGGTCTCTTCACCATGGTCTTCACCAAACCATCCACATTTTGGGGTAATGCTACCGATCCATCGCATCAGTGTCGTTATATGTTCAAGAGAGGTCATTCTGAAAGTGTCAACCATGTCCCATCCACTGCCATACATTATCCTTCATCCATTCATGATCGCCACCCTGAATCGTATGTCACAGTTTGTTTTCACCTCCACTAAAATCATTAGCTCCATTCCGTGTCATTGATGTGGGATTCATTAAGGCCCTCCTTTGACGGATCGCTTCTTGTCGACTTCAGCTCATTATCCAAGAAGTTGATCTAGGAACAACCCCATCAGTACTTTGAAGCTTGCATGCCTCAATGGCAAGTTTCTCACTTCCGACGACAGGTATACATCAATGACCTTCGACCAAAAGATTTTGCGTGGCATTCGACGCCAAGTCCTTTATTCACGCCACGTGAATTGTACTGCAGTACCTTGAGGGTCATTATCATTATCGATGATTCCTCTCGCGCTTGTTAACGGTTTTCATTATTGACCGGTAATCAAGCGATGTCTTTCCATGTTCGACTTCAGCGAAATTCTCACATGGATCGACTTATACTAAGAGTGAAGATCAAACGAGTTTGAAGACCCCGGATCTAGTTTCATCCATCCGGGCTGCGATACATATTCAGGAAATATAAAAGCATTTGTCATGTACATCATTGCAGCAGATGATCATCCTACTCAAAGGATGATAATTTCAGCAGAGAATTATCAGTCTACCATCAGACGATCGTCTGTTCTATGTACCAAAATGTATTTATAAAGCTGAGCATGGGAATGCCCGCCTCAGCTAGATCATGAAAACAAAATGAAAAATAATGTATTGTATTGTATTGTATTACAGGGCACCTCTCAGCACTTGAATGAAATTCGGACCCTCTAGATAAAGCATTTCACCCGATAAACGGCCTCATACTTTAGGGGGCAACTGTTATAGACATTTTTGTGCCTCGCAGCATGGAGCATGAAATGTCAATAATTACAGGGATCCTCAGTCCCTAAACATGTTGTTCTTACCCCTAGAGGAACAAGGTCAGCAAACCACAGCACTTCCTATCAGTTCTCCACCTGAAAACACTTAAAAACAGGCTTTTTTTGGATCATGTCAGCTGCTCCACTAAGCATCTGCGCTGAATGTCAACTGCTCCTCCTTGTACCTGCACTGAAAGTCAAACCCAATGAAGGCTACCTGCGCTGGGCGAGATTGGCCAAGTGGCACAGTCATTCTGCAAGGTGTCAATTGCCCAGGAAGCTTCCAAACTGACACTTGGTTCGAGGAATTCGCCCCGTGATGAGTAAGAGGTACTTGATCTCCATGTGGAAGCAAGGATCTCCAAGTGGACTCAAGAACTGAAGTTTAACTGAAGAGGGAGAGGACACAAGGCAGCTTTATGTCAGTCTCAAGCTGACTCATCCTTTCTCCTTCTACCCTATATATAGAGCTCTTCTATGAGGTCTAGTGAGGCTGGAATTTTGTGCAAAGTAAGGAAGTGCTGTTGGTTTACAGTTAGAGCTATTGGGTGATTGCTTTTATAGAGGAGAAGAGGAGATTTCTTGCTGCTGGGGAGGTGCTGCTGGATTGGAGCCATTTATGGTTGTAACCTTCTCAAAACCTTTTTCTTCTATCAATAAAGCTTTGATGTTCTCCTATATACTTGTATTGCAATGATGTATTGTTTTTATCTGTATATTTGATCCATTCTAATCCATGCATCAGTTATGAGTACATGTTTCTTGTAGTTTCCCTCTCTTGTTTTTGCAGGATCTTTGTGTAGCTGGGCCGGCAAAGGGAGCAAGGAGCTGGGAACAAGAGGCAAAGAGAGAAGACAGGATCGACAAAAGCGAAAGACATCGGTTGGTCAATCTTTTCTTCCTTCTCTGTACTTTCATAAAGGAAAAATATCAAAGCTTTACTTTCAGTTGTTGCTAAGGAACTATCACCCTTAGAGTAGGGATAGGGTCATTCCGAGTCGGATACTTTTCCCCACAACACTCTCCCTGCCAGGTTTAGAGATATGAATGCCCAATTGGTTATCCTTCCTTGGATCTTTTGTATAGTTTGCTACCAATTTACCATTTTTAAAGATTTTATTTCCAAAGGTATACCTAGATACTTAGTTGGTAGTTCCCCTGCCTCGAATCCCAACATTCGTGAAAGATAAGATTTTACATTACCAATTGTGTTAAAGAAGTAAGCACATGATTTCTCTTTGTTAATTTGGGTGCTCGAGGCTTCCATGAAGAGATCCAGGATGCCTTTCATCCTTGTAACTTCCCTAAGAGAGACATTACAAAATAACATAATATCGGCAAAATTCTTCTTCTCTCAATCTATCAATTTTAGTCCTGATGATGGATCCCCTTTGGGGTTCGAAACGTCGACATGATGAAAAAGATATTGTGGATAGTCCGGGTCATATTTTTCCAAAAATGACCACAGAAGTTTAAAATTTAACATAATATCATCCATGAATTGTTGGTGAGTTATCGGGAGCTCATTCCCCCATACCCTTATCCCTTTGATTCTATCCTCCTGTACTTCCTTTTTGATATACCTGCCTGGCTCATCTGCTGCAATAATGAATAGGAAGGGTGATAGGGGATCACCTTGTCTGAGCCCTCTAGTGGCATTGAAGGTGGATGACAGGGTTCCATTTAGGAGGATTGAGAAGATCAGGGTAGATATAATTGCTAGAATCCATTCTATCCATCTTCTGTAGAACCCAAAGTCTTCCAGAACTTTCCTTAGGTACACCCAATTTAATCTATCATAGGCTTTGGATAGATCCAATTTAAGCATCACTCCAACCATCTTCTTAGTTTTTAGTAAATGCACCACTTCTTGGGATACTATTAGACCATCTAGAATCTGTCTACCTTCTACAAAACCTGTTTGTTCTAGGGATATAATGCTTGGAAGAATCAGTTTCAATCTCTTAGCTATCAGTGTAGAGATAATTTTATAAATAACATTACAAAGAGCAATAGGTCTAAATCCTTGCAGCTCATCTAACTTAGAGGATTTAGGTAAGAGGGATAGGAGGGTAGCATTTAGACCTGGACATACCTTTTGGATTCTTCCACCACTGCTAAGATGTCATTGCCTATGAATTTCCCTGCAACTTGATAGAATTCCACCGTAAAGCCATCTTGTCCTAGGGCCTTATTTCTCTTCAATCCTTGCACCACTTCCTCTACCTCCTATATCGTGATTGGTCTCATTAATGCAAGGTTTTTCTCTCTAGTGATTAACTTGGGGATCTGGTTGCATATTCTGCGTGCTGCCTCCTGCCTTTCCTCCTGAGGTTTCGTTAAAAGTTCTTTGAAATGTCTCACCAAGGTTTCCTCCATTTCCTCATGCTGAGTTTGTCACACGACTTCTTCATTTTTCAGGGAGAAAATTTTGTTTCTTTGCCTATGCTGTATCATTTCTTTGTGGAAAAATTTAGTGTTCCTTTCTCCCTCCCTTAACCAGTTCACTCTTGACTTATACCGCCATAAGATTTCTTCCTGCTTTCTTCGTTCCTCTATTTGGCTGACCAATCTTCCCTCTTCTATTGCTAATTCTTCACTTCTCCCTTCCCTTATAATTTCTTGTTGAATTGCCTTCATCCTTTGATTTAACTGTTGTTGATCCTTTATTATGTTTCCAAATTCCTTTTGGTTCCATTCCTTTATTTTTTGCTTTATTTCCTTTAACTTGCGCTGGAACGTTTGCATTCTATTCCTTCCCCTTTGTTCACTCTATTTCCACCATTCCTCTACCTTGTTTATAAACTTAGGATCTCTGAGCCAGAAAGCTTCAAATCAGAATGGTTGATTTTTAGGGCTAGATTTGAGTTCAATATCCAATCTCACTAGCCAGTGGTCCAATCCAATCCCAAGTAATATCATCACTTCCACAAAAATATCTCTCCTTACGATCTATTCAGATATTAGGAATCTATCTAATCTTTAGGAAATTTGATGTCTGCCCCCTCTTCTATTATTTTAGGTATGAGTCCCTTTAGTAGTTGTTATATCCACTATCCTTTGGTCATTTATGGTATCCTCAAACAGTTCCATGTCTACATCCACCCTGCGCACTCCTCCTATTTTTCCATTTAGGGACTTAATCATGTTGAAGTCCCCTCCTATGATCCATGGAATATTTTGGTACAAACCACTCACTTTTGTTAGGTTTCTAATGAAAATTTTACCTTTCTCTTGGGATATGAGGACCATAGACCCCTGAAAGAAGGATCCATTCTTTGGATCCAATATTTCTAAATTTTCCAGGAAGTATTCTTAGCATGCTTGACTAGTCTTCGAAACAAACTTCTTATGGGTTCCATAGTATGGCCAATCCTCCTACACTTCCCATGGCATCTTGTGCTACTACCTCATACCTTGGCCTGAAGTTTCCCATGATCTCCTTCAGTTTTAATTCACTGATCTTGGTTTCTTGCAGTATCATAACACTAGGTTTATCTTTCCTCAATATTTCTTTGAGGTATCTCTGTTTCCCTTTACTGTTCAGACCTCTTATGTTCCAGGTCATGATTATCATTTCAATAATTTGGTTGGTTGGTGGAATACCTCCAATAATGGCACCACTCTCCCTGAGTTAATGAGCATTTCTCCCACCATTTGGATGGATTCACTCATGGATCTTCTGCCCCTTTTTTTTCCTCCTTTACCTGATGCTCCCATTTGTGGTCCTTGTCCACCCTGTGATCCAAGATGCTCTGGTTGATTTATCACTATCGTTCCTCATTTTATTTTGTATTGTTGAAACATTTCTTTGTATAGTTGTTTTTGGTCTTCTGGGATGAACCTCTCATCCAAGTGTCTCCACTCCTGCAGTAGTCTCTTCATTACTTGTTCCTCTTCACTAAAATTTTCTTTCTGTGGGTCGATCTCCATCTGGCTTTGCTCTGTTTGCATTCTGTTTATTTCTCCTTCGTTTTCTTCCGCTATTTCTATCTGTTCCTGCTGTTTCCCTTTTTCTTTCTGTTTTGGCTCAGCTGGTTCTTCACTGCTCTCCACATATACCTCTTCCATTTCCTCCTCTTGTAGCACAACGAATTTGTTTTAGTTTTCCTGCTCCTTCTCTTTCTGAGGACTCTTATGGATACTCGGCGGTTTTTTATTCATTTTTCTTCTGTGGACCTCCTGAAAGCCTCCTTCCATTTCCTTACTCGATCCTTCCTCCTTTTTGATTCCCTGAGTTTTCTCTAGGATGTTCTGGGGGCAAGATCTGAATAGGTGCCCATATTCATGGCATCTCCTACACCGGAACGGTGTGTGCTCATAATCCAATGGTTGTTGCCATATATCATCATGATTTTCTACTTCTATGCAGTCGGGGAGAGGTTCTATAATGTTCATGTAAACACATATCCGGGCATAAGAAGTGTACCTTCATTTTCTTGTTGTGTTTTCCACCTTGATGAAGGTCCCAATCGAATTTCCTATTCCTTCCAAGATTTCTACATCCCAGAAATCCATTGGGAGGCCAAACAATTGAACCGAGATTGGCGCCGCCAGCATTTTTTCCTGATCTCGGTATAACACTCTTCCCAGTGTCGCGTGAATAAGCCAACATTATTGAAGAAATAGGGGCCTTCCTCAAATACCTTCTCTTTGTCTTCTAGGTTAGAAAATACTACTGAAAGGAATCCTTTCGCTCCTAGTTTCAGATCTATGTGACCTTTTGGTTGCCAACATTGTTGGATCCATTTAACCAGTTCTTTCTCTATAGGCCAGGCCCCTATGAATTTACAAATCAACGTGTGATCTTTCATGAACCCCTCATATTCTTCCAATTTATTATTGGGAATGAAAAACTTGGGTTTTTTTGCTACTCTGGGCAAGCATTTACCTCCAAGACCAACTTGCCAGTGCGCTCCCATGACTGGTGTGTCTTTGATCCTTTTTCCATGGTTGTAATTAGTCCCAATTTCTGCTTTCTTCTCCTGCAGTCACATTATTATAGGAGGGGATCGCACCCCCCCTTCCAGGCTCATCATGCCTATGTCAAACCTCGCCTGCCTCCCTCTATCTCGTTCTACGATCTGATGTGGTGAGCTGTCATCCAGATCGGCTGTATCCCCTGCCGTTGGTGCTATAGCAGGTTTGCTAGGGAAAACCTACTTCAAACCCTCACCTGTGACCCTAACCTCCTTGCCATCTCTCCCTGCAAGAAGTCAACATCCAGTATATCAATATATTGTTATATACAATGTTATGTATACATTTTTGTAGAGATTCATGTGTATATAACTTCTTTTCTATCTTTCCTCATGTTTTTTAATTTCTCCTCATATTACATCTCTGAATCATTAAGTCTTCAGTGTTTGGATAAAGTGTTATGAACTAGAATTCTTCATGTATGCTCTAATTCAAGTTATATGAATACTTTATATGTTTTCTGCTTAAATATTTATAACAAAATTCTTATTGCTTTGTTGTGATATTTATTTTCTGTATTCTGTCTCCACATCTTGATGGTTATTTATCTAAGAAGTTGTGTCCTACCTTGCCTCTATTAAGATTTTTTTATGTATCTTGCGATTAACATTTTTTTCCACCATACTCCATGCCCAATGGTCCTTGTTCTCTTCTTTCCCAACCAATTTCATCCTACAAACTAAATTTGGCTAATAAGCTTACAAGCCTACTGCTAAGGTGATAGTGAGTGGTAGAGTTTTAAAGAGATATCTCTCTCTAACTCGGAAGATATAGCTTCCAAGTCTAAAGTGGTTAGAGATTACCTTAGTGTTTTCCCTTCACGACCGAGGTTTTTTTCTAAGTGATAACATTTTTGCGCCAATGTCAGGGAGAGAAAGTGAATTTTTTCCTTGGGAAATGACAAGTTCCAGATCTAATTGTTGATGGTGAACGATTTTCAGACATAAGCAAGTTGTGTTTCAATAACTTGGCGACTCCATTGTCAAGCCATCCAGAGTTTATAATTTTCATGGTGACTCCATTGTCCAAAGACTCAATAGCCTGAAGATTTTCTTGGCAAACCCACTTCTTCAAGATGGATCACAGATCTACAAGGTATTCTCCAATGATTTGCTCTTGCATTCCTAGTTTTTCAAATTGAATTATGTGCATAGATTGGCAAACATATCTACCAATATTTAAAGGTCAAGACGATGATGATGTTGCTCTTCATTTAATTAAATTTCATATGCATACATGAAAGCTAGAGGTTGAACTACATGAGGATTGTTTAATTAAAACGTTCATGGCATCTTTGGAGGGAAATTCATGATCTCGGTATGAAAAGATACCACTTGATAGCTTGTATTCCCTTAGATATTTTCACACAGTGTTTTGAAAGCTTCATTAAACATCTAGAAAACATGCATGGTGATGAGGAGTTGATGAGAAGATATTCTAGAAGTTTTTCATGAAACCCATTTTCAACATCATGAACAAAAACTGAAATTTAATTGTCATACTCAAGATATTTTTCAGCAAATAACATTTTCTCCCTTGGATGAAAACAAAACTGATCAAGATCTTAGTGAGCACATTCATATCCCTTTTTTCTGTGGGTGATAAAGACATGTAGCAAGTTGATCAATTTTCTTGTGATCACGAGTGTGAGGACAACCATTCAAAGTATTTTTCATCTCATTCGTTTTCAGAATCCTTATGTGAAAATCAAGGTTTTGACATCAAATGTATTGAAGCTTTGTATGGGTTGTCTTCTCATCAGGAAGAACTAGTATAGATTAGCTGCTTAGATATACAGTGTCAATCCAAAATAACCTTAGCTTCTCCCTTTCTTGGAGATGAAATAGATCCACATCTTAATGTTTACAGTCATGTTCATTCTCTTGAGTTTTAAGAAGACATTCAACAATGTTTTTAGTTTCTAGATGATCAAGAAATATATGAGGATACCCAATCAATTTGTTCTTCAAATCAGTATTTTTCTTAGTCTTTGTCTCATGAAGGAACTGGTAAAAATCAGAATTTTGAGACTGTGTGCATTAAAAAATTTCAAGTTGTTCATGAGCCATTTATCCAAGAGAATGGTAAGTTGATTTCAAATGAAGAGTTATTGCTTGTATGTCTTAACCATGATTTAGGATTTGAGAAATGTAATGATGAAGAGACAATTGTTCTTGATCCTTTTGAAAATCATAATGAAACTTCAGAGATACAAGCTGCCACCGTTCTATTTGATAATGTTCAAGGAGGTGAGAATGTTTTCACTAATAAGGATAGTAGGAAAGATGAGAAATTGGTTGTATTTCCATTTGAAAATGAGAAGTTTGAAATTATAGAACAATAAGTAGTTTTAGAGGCAAGCTGTCATTTTCATTTTACTAATCAACAAGAACAGTTCATTTATAATTTTGAAGATCTGTTGCAAAATCTGTTGGGATGTTCAGTGAAGGTGGGGTTTGTTTTGTTCATGAACACATGGATTAGTTTCAACTATTATAATGAGTTGGCATGTTTCAAATTTATGTTTATGCTTGAAGAAGCCAAATTTATGCTTCGGTCAAGGCTCCAACTGCTTGATTGGTTGCATTGGCATTTTTGTATCACCTGATGTTAGCAAGATCTTGAGTAGGTTAAAGCTGGAAATGACATGCATTAAGTTTGTCGGGGCAAGCATGAATTTCGGTTTGGTTTTCAAAAGTGATTTTTTTAGTTTCAGTTTTTAGTTTGTAGCAAGTAGTGTATGGTTTTCAGTTACAAAGTTAATTAGTTGCAAGTAAGGTTGTCAGTTTCAGGTAAGAATCTAGAAATAGCCCAATGGATTAGGCCTCTGGCCTATAGGGGTTCTTGCTACCATATACAATTGACAACATCCTCATGGAGCCAACGTTTATCAAAATATTGGTTAATAGTTTTAAGGTGCTGACAATTTCAGTGTTAGCATCAATTTGTAAAAAATAGTATAAAAGCACTGACAGATAAAATATTGGCGCTATTGTGGATTTGTAAAATAAAAATTCTCTGACAACCAAAGTAGCACCACAAATCTGTAAAATTGGCACATTAAGAAGAAATTTTAAGTTTGGATGGTAAATATTAAAAGGCATTGATAGAGCACATGTCAACGAAGGAGCAGGCACTTGATCAAGTGAGCATTGACAATTAATCTGTCAGCAACAAAACGCTTTTTTACTTTGTAATTTTTCTGTAAAACACAGTAAATTTAGGCACATATTTTGAACAATTGGAAACGGAATTAAAAAAAGAAAAAGAAAAAAAGAGGTTTTTTTGGTAATAGGCTCGTTTAGAAAAGCCTCTTTCAATTTTTACACAGGTGTAATGGTTTCATATATTTGAAGGGATATTTGAAGTCTATTTTTCAAGATTTTGCAATTCAATTTTTTCTTGTTTTAGCCACTGTTTTAAAAATCAATTTCCAAACAACTCAGGATGAATTTTTGAAAACCCAAAGAGGATTTTGGAGTGAACATACCAATTAACTACTTTTTCTTCCAAGTTTTACACAAATATCACATTTTGAGAGTTTCGAATGGATATTTGAAGCCTATTTTCAAGAATTCGCTAGAATTAAATTTTTCTACTTTTGGAAAAAAACGCCCATCAGTTGGAGAGCCACCTCATCAATTTGACTTAGGGTCAGATCTTATCTCCTTGATTATTTGATTTAGTAAGTTATAGATAGATGAAGAGGTTTGAGATCCATTATTTTTGGATCTTGAACAGTTTGTAAGTGGTTTATAAAGACTATCATTTCTGTAATGTACAGGGTTGGAAATTTTTTAAGAAGAAGATTGTGTGTTCAACTCTGATATCAATATATTGCTATATACAATGTTATGTATATAGTTTTGTAGAGATTCATGTGTATATAACTTCTTGTCTATCTTTCCTCATGTTTTTTTTTTTTTTTTTTTATTTCTCCTCACATTAAGTCTTTAGTGTTTGGATAAAGTGTTATGAACTAGAATTCTTCATGTATGCTCTAATTCAAGTTATCCGAATACTTTATATGTTTTCTACTTAAATATTTATAATATAATTATTATTTATTTGTTGTGATATTTATTTTCTATATTTTTTCTCCACATCTTGATGGTTATTTATCTAAGAAGTTGTGTCCTACCTTGCCTCTATTAATAATTGTTTATGTATCCTGTGGTTAGCAATTTTTTCCACCAGACTCCATGCCCAATGGTCCTTGTTCTCTTCTTTCCCAACCAATTTCATCCTACAAACTAAATCTGGTTAATAATATTACAAGCCTACTACTAAGGTGACAATGAGTGGTAGAGTTTTAAAGAGAGATCCCTCTCTGACTTGGAAGGGCTAGCTTCCAAGTCTAAAGTGGTTAGAGGTTACCTTAGTATTTTCCCTTCACAGTCGAGGTTTTTTCTAAGTGATGACATTTCGGGGTCGTTTCCGGGTAGTGAAAGTGAAAATTTCCCCGGGAAAACGACAAGTTCCATATCTTATTGTTGATGGTGAACAATTTTCATACATAAGCAAGTTGTGTTTCATTCACCCGGCGACTCCATTGTCAAACAATCCAGAGTTCATAATTTTCATGGTGACTCCACTGTCCAAAGACTTAGTAGCCTGAATATTTTCTCGATGAACCCACTTCTTCAATATGTATCCCCTATCTATAAGGTATTCTCTAATGAATCACTCTCACATTCCTAATTTTCCAAATCGTATTCCATGCATATATTGGCAGACATATCTATCAATATTTAAAGGTCAGGACGATGATGATGTTACTCTTCATTTAATTAAATTTCATATGCATATACGAATCTATAAGTTGAGTTGCATGAGGATTGTTTAATGAAAATGTTCATGGCTATTTTGGAGGGAAATGCATGACCTTGGTATGAAAAGTTACCACCTGGTAGCTTGTATTCCCTTAGAGATTTTCACACAGTGTTTTATGAGCATTTTAAAGAGCATTATCCTTTCTTACCGCTAGTTAAAAAGTCTTGTACACATGTTGAAAGCTTCATTAAACATCTCGAAAATATATATGGTGATGAAGCGTTGATGGATGAAGAGATTCTATAAGTTTTGCATGAAACCCCTTTTCAACATCATGAATAGAATCTGAAATTTAATTGTCATACTCAAGATATTTTTTAGCAAATAACATGTTTTCCCTTGGATGAAATCAAAACTGATCAATATCTTAGTGAGCATAGTCATGTTCCTTTTTCTATGGGTGACAAAGACATGCAAAAAGTGACCAATTTTCTTGTGATCATGAGTGCGACGAAAACCATTCAAAATGTTTTTCAACTCATTCAATTTTATAATCCTTATGTGAAAATTAAGGTTTTGAAATAAAATGTATTGAAGCTTTTTATGAGTTTTCTTCTCATCAGAAATAACTAGTAGAGACTAGTTGCCTAGATATCCAGGAGCGGTCCCAACAAACATTAGCTTCTCCCTTGCTTGAAGATAAAATAGATCTGCATCTTATTGTTAACAATCTTTTCACTCTCTTGAGTTTTATGAAGACATTCAATAGTGTTTTCAGTTTCCAAATGGTCAGGAAATATATAACGACACCCAATCAGTTTGTTCTTCAACTCAGTCCTTTTTTGAGTTTTTTGTCTCATGAAGGAACTAGTGAAAATCATAATTTTGAGATTGTGTGCATTAAAATTTTTCAAGTTGTTCATGATCCATTTATCAAGAGAATAATAAGTTGATTTCAAATGAAGAGTTACTGCTTGTATGTCTTAACCATGATTTAGGATTTGAGAAATGTAATGATGAAGAGACAATTATTCTTGATCCTTTTGAAAATCATAATGAAACTTTAGGGATACAAGCTGCCACCGTTCTATTTTATACTATTCAAGGAGATGAGAATGTTTTCACTAATAAGGATAGTAGGAAAGATGAACAATTGGTTGTATTTCCATTTGAAAATGATCAATTTGAAATTATAGAACAAGAAGTAGTTTTAGAGGCAAGTTGTCCTTTTCTTTTTACTGATCAACAAGAACAAATCTTTTATGATTTTGAAGATCCATTGGCAAATCTGTTGGAATTTTCAGTGAAGGTGGGGTTTGTTTTGTTCATGAACACAGGGATTAGTTTCAGCTATTATGATGAGTTGTCATGTTTCAAATTTGTGTTTATGCTTGAAGAAGCCGGATGTATGCTTCGGTCAAGACTCCAACTGCTTGATTGGTTGCATTGGCATTTTTGTATCACCTGATTTTAGCAAGATCTTGAGTAGGTTAGAGTAGGAAATGGCATGCAATAATCTTGTTGGGGCAAGCATGAATTTCAATTTGGTTTTCAGCAGTGAGTTTTTAGTTTTCAGTTTGCAGTAAGTAGTGTGTGGTTTTCAGTTACAAAGTTAATTAGTTGCAAGTAAGGTTGTCAGTTTTAGGTAAGAAGTTAGAAATAGCCCAATGGATCAGGCCACTGTTCTATAGGGGTTCTTGCTACCATCTATGATTGATAACACCCCTATGGAGCTAGGTTTAATCCCAATCTTATTTAATAGTTTTAAGGCGCTGACAATTTTAATGTTAGTGGAAATTTGTAAAAATTAGTATAAAAGTGATGACAGATAGAATATCAACGTTATTGTGGATTTTTAAAATAAAAATATGATGACAACTAAAGTAGTAGTGTAAATCTGTAAAGTTGGAAAATTAAAAGGAAATTTTAAGTTTGGATGGCCAAGATTAAAAGGCGTTGATGGAGAAAACATCAGTGAAGGATGGGTCACTTGATTAAGCTAGCACTAACAATTAATTTGTCAGCAAAAAAACTTTGTTTTACTCTGGTTTTTTCTGTAAAACACAACAAATTTGGATGGATATTACGATCAATTGGAAACAAAATTTTAAAAATAAATAGAGGTTTTTGTTGGTAACGTGCTTATTTAAAGAATTGTATTTTATATTTTACATATTTGTAATAGTTTGAGAGTTTCAAAGGGATATCTAAAGCCTATTTTTCAGGATTTTGCAATTCAATTTTTTCTTGTTTTAGCCATTGTTTTAAAAATCAGTTTTCGAGCAACTGGGGATGAATTTTCGAAAACCCAAAGAATTTTTAGAGGGAACAAACCAATTAACAAAAACATCTTTCATATTTTACAAAACTCTCATGGTTTGAGAGTTTCAAATAGATCTTTGAAGCCTATTTTTTAGGAATTTGCCAGAATTATTTTTTTTCTATTTTTAGAAAAGACGCCCAATCAGTTGGAGATCCACCTCATAAATTTGACTTAGGGTTAGATATTTTATCCTTGATTAATTTATTTATTAAGATATAGATATATGAAGAGGTTTGAGATCCATTATTTTTGGATCTTGAATAATTTGTAAGTGGTCTATAAAGATTATCATTTTTGTAATGTACAGGGTTGGAAATTTTTGAACATGAAGATTGTGTGTTCAACTAGGATATTGATATACTGTTATATTCAATGTTATGCATAGAGTTTTGTAGATATTCATGTGTATACAACTTCTTGTCTCCCTTTCCTCATGTTTTTTCTTATTTTCTCCTCATATTACATCTCTGAATCATTAAGTCTTTAGTGTTTGGATAAAGTGTTATGAACTAGAATTATTCATGTATGCTCCAATTCAAGTTATCTAAATACTTTATATGTTTTCTTCTTAAATATTTATAACAAAATTATTATTTATCTATTGTGATGTTTATTTTCTGTATTCTGTTTGAACATCTTAATGGTTATTTATCTAAGAAGCTGTGTCATACCTTGTATTTGTTAAGAATTGTTTATGTATCCTGTTGTTAGCAATTTTTTTCACTAGACTCCATGCCCAAAAGTCCTTGTTCTCTTCTTTCCCAACCAATTTCATCCTACAAACTAAATCTTGCTAATAAGATTACAATCCTACTGTTAAGGTGATAATGAGTGGTATAATTTTAAACAAAGATCCCTCTCTGACTCGGAAGGGTTAGCTTCCAAGTATAAAGTGGTTAGAGGTTACCTTAGTATTTTCCCTTCACAGTTGGGGTTTTTTCTAAGTGACAATAGGTAGCAAGTGCTAACATTTGTCATGTGTTTTCAAGCATAAGCCTAGGTCAATGAAGTGAATGATGAACGTCTAACAAATTAAATGTTTTATTTTATGATAGGTTAGATCAAAATATTTCCCTCGAGGGCAGTTCAGTGGGCAAGCCCGTGAAAATGAAGTGTTATTATCAAAGTGATTCGATTTCAAATTCTCTAACTAACCTGTGTCTACGGAAGGTAAATACGTAGGAACCTAGGCGTTATAGTGGTAGCGGTTGGAATCAACACTGTGTCATGCAAGTACGACACCAACCCATTCATCAACTCCTCTAGTCACAAAAAAAGGGTTAGATCTATGGATAAATTTAAACCCCATGTATGCTAACCTTGAATTGTAGTCTTTAGAAATACTTCATGAACATGAAGAAAATATAAACAATGATATAAAAATGCAACCCATCATATCTTAGTAACCTATATTAAATGGTCAACAAGCAAATCTTAAGTTGTAAAACATAAAAAAAGGGAATGATGAAGAATTTTTTCGTTAGAGAAAAGTAATATTCCGGTGGCTTAGGGGTTATGGAGTTTCTGTAAAAAATCCAAGATATAGTGCTTAAGTTTATATATTATTGATGGAAACTAGAGGATTTCCCCTCAAACACTATCTAGGGTAACTACATTTTTCAGTAATAGTTGATGCGGTTAGTACCAAAGTGAAAATTGCAGACTAGTGGAAGTTAGATGTTGAGGAGTGAAGTGCAGTGTTCGTAGCAGAGCAGGTGGCTCAATAGCAATGTCAAGAATGATTAAAATTATTCAGTGACAGTGCAGAGGCTAGTACCAGTCATAACTCAGGAGACAGATGCATCATACTAAACACAAATGATCCAATATTTTGGATGCTTCTCAATTCCAGTAGTTGCAATTGCAACAACAACAAATGAGAGGTAGTTGTAGTGCATATACGAAGTTGGCAACAATATGGCAGTGTCACCAGCAGCACAAATGCAACATCAAATTTGAACAGTGGTTAGTGGGCAATATGGTCTCTAAGTACAACAAATTGATCTTAAAGAATGATCAAAGCAAGTGGGAAGAGCAACAAAACATCATACCTTAATTTAAATATGCAAAATGATAATGGTTAAAGGTGAAGGTAAGAGATGTATACCTTAGGATCGCCTTGGTGTAGCTTTTTTCTCCAACAAACTTGCAAAATATCCTAGTCCAACCCTTTAATAATATCCAAAATAACACTTAAACAAATGATTGATGCTCAATAGTGTTTCAATCCATTTTTCACATTGATCTCCAACAAATTGAAATGAGCGAGGCCTTCTCTTTATATAAACAAAATTTCCTCCTTAATGCAAGTATAATACAATGTGCTTTAGATCGACCCATGGGAAAATACAAGTGGGCACAAATGACCCATCCACCATCTCCAATACTAGAAAACCCCTAAAGCATGACCTTGAATACAACAAATTTCCCACATGTGTAGGTTTACAGTAGAAATATCAAGTGTGCCCTCCTCCAAGGTGGTCAAAATCCCTTAAAATAGGTGGATACAACATCAAACAAGGGCCCAAGGCTAGGGGTCTACATCTAACTCCCAAGAATGAGGAACTGGTAACAACAAGAAGTAGCAGCCTTTAGAAGTGTGACATCATCCCCACACATGTGGGACATAAAATCAAGGCATCCAATGCATCAGGGTACATAAGTCTCCTCATCTAGGGGGCTCATCAAAATAAAATTTTGTGGTCAATGCACATTGTCATGTAACCAATATAACAACTTGTAACCACCATAACCACCTACAACTATCTCTTAGAATTCCTCCAATGTCCCAATAAACCCCCCATATGTCGTAAAATGGGGATAATCATACCAAATGACAATAATGTGTCTAATTAGGCAAAATATTTTCTCTTAGAGTGATCCATGTCGAATGTGTGATGATGTGGCATCCTCATCATGGCATGCTGCACCATCATAGATCCCAATGCAGTGACATGTTTCCTAAGAAAATTGCAATCGTATTTCATTAGATATGGTCAAACACAAGTACGCATATCTCAATTCACTTTCATGGATCCCAATGCATCATCACAAATCCCAAGGCATGGTACATAAATACCAATGCAAGACATACACTTGAAGTGGTAAGCCAAAATTCTTGATGTGCAATTAGGTGGTATTCCCTTGGTGGTTTCATCAAACACAACAATGTAAGGTTTATATTTTTCTTAAGCATTACCATGGCAAGACAACAATTAACCCTTATAAGCATGTAAAGACCTAGGACAAAGTGTGTTTTCGAAGTTTTGAAGTAAAATTTATAGGCAATGTGATGGAAAATCATGGAAAGGCAGGGAAAAACTTCGTGAAATGACTTTGAAAGTCTAGTGAATGACGCATAGGTCTTAAATTTATGATCATTTAGCTTGTATGAGCTAGGAATTTTTGTGTATATAAGCCTTTGAAGAGCTTAGAATTGAGTTTCATTTCCTTGGCATTGTTTCTTTCTACTCCTTTCTCCTTTTTCTTCAAGTGTTTGTTTCATTGAACAAGTCCATATTTCATTTAAACATTCATAGACAACTTAGGAACTAGGGGAAATGGACTCATAACAAGGTGTACTTCATTCAAGCTTTAAATTTTTTTCTTTTGATTTATTTCTCTCCCCTTCTTACCCTTTTTGGGATTTATGGCTTAGGATTTTCTTCATTTATACCTTTTTATGTTTATTTTTGACCAATCAAACATGAAAGGGAAAAGTCCTTTTTATGAGCCAGATGGAGTGAAGGGGTACATCGGAAGGCATTAAGTATGGTTCGGGATGTGTAAATGTTATATTGACTAGCTTTCTAGTAATACAATCTTACTCAAGAATAAACAACACTTATAAAAGAAGACCATGTCCCCCATAGTATAACAAGGAAAATAATAAAACTATAATGTTACAAATTATCATCAAATTTCATTAAGGTTTACCACTTTCATAGATAGATCAAAGATGTTATAGGATTACATATAAATTAAACCAATGCATGGGATATCAATATAGGAACATGTTGTAACCAAATTGTACCATCCACAAATGAATCTAAAATCCAAGAGGTGAGGGTGGAGCATCATAACTGAGCTAGCACACTCATATGTGTGAAGGAGAAGAATGAGTGAAATTGTCTATATCCGAGGAACTTGAGCAAGAAATCTCAACAAAATCCGTTGCAAGTATGAACAATACTGAGAGGGGGAGCGTGAAAAAATATTATACTCTATGATCAATTTTTACTAATTTATGTCTTTCTTTTCACAAACCCTAATTCATTCATTCATTAGAAGAATAATATATGAGCATATCTAAATATAAACAAGTAAACCACATGAGAAGCTATAACATTATCAAATAAGCATGAGTAGCAACACATCAAATCACATCATCACACATATAGACACCATATGTTAGGTGGAAACCCAAGGGGAGAAAACCATTGTCAGATGTTTTTCTTCACTCTTCTTCTATTAATAAAAATATTTATTTTACATATGATCATTGGCCACCACTAGTGTGCAAGCCACAACTTTCCAATCATGTGATCCTCCACTCACTCTAGGCCAAGTACCTATATGAACTTTGTAGGGCACCAACTGCTGGAAGCCACCACTCCCACAAATTTGCAAGCTACCACCTGTTGGATACCCCAACACCTAAGTATTTCCAGCCACCATTGGACGAAATCCACCATTCCCAAGTTCTCAGGCCACTACTTGAAGGATGTTGATACACCCTAAATCTGCAAGCCACCACTTGCCTCACTAAAGGCCCCAAACTTCAAGCTCTTCTCAAGGACCTAGTTTCAAAATATTTCGTACTAGATCCACTAAACAAACTCGTACAAACATTACATGCCTGATTTCATCCCATTTTCAAACTGGACCCATATAACAAAAATATCATCAACAACTAAATACAAAAACATTGATCATATTATGCATGACAATACATAAAAGCTACAACAATAAACTCTCTAATATAACCCTTGCAACAAAACTCAGATTAGCAGCACAATCTATCATAAACATCAACAACAATTGGTTGTAATACAAGTTGCAACACAAGCATGTTAGACATATAGATACACAACAACTCCATCATCCTCTAACATATGCTCCAAATCTGATTTTTGATTTTCACTTTATCTCTGCACTAATGTAGCTTACACTCTCATACTGTGTAACCCCTTCTATTGCACGCTCCAACATTTTTTAATGATGAATGGTGTAATCAATACAAATAACTAATCCACATTATCTTTGAATTGATAACCTTCTAGAATGACTACCAACTCAAGTTGAATCTGAACCATCAAAAACCTTGGGCAAATACCTTAGGAAGTGTTCATGGTAAATTATGTGCACATTCAATTCAAAACTTCCTCTTATAGACATCTTCATTGGGACTGAACTAACTCCTAGAGATGATATTTGCTTGGATAATACGGGAAACCCAATGAATATACTATTATATTTTCTTTGTACATAACTATCTCCTAAATAATATGCCCTAACTCATGGAAAATCACCTCCTCTCTTCCCATAACTTTTCCATTTGTCTCCAATGCTTCTCCAACACCTATAAAGCATATGCAAACACCATACACACCTTAGTAACACTTAATCAATCTTTTCATCATCACGAAAAATCCTCCAAACTTGTTGACATCAATGCCAACACAATTGACTCCATGGTTGACTCCTTAGGTTGACATCAATGCCAACACCATGCGACCAACAAAATCAACAACATACACCCTAGTGGGGGCATATTTGATGTAGTTACCTCTCAAGGGTTAACAAGGATTAAGTGAACTAAATAGAAAATATTAGGCAATTTTAATAACATTAGTTAAATAGTAAACTCCTAGAAAGGTTGGAATGCTTTTATAGGGTTTCTGGCGTGCTAGGGTTTTGCAGATTTCTTATTCCTCACCAGCTAATCTTCCTTCTACACACGTCTCCTTCTCAATGCTACTTCACTTTCTCTGACTGACTAATTAGACCCATGTCGCCTCCCCTTGTGGGATGGGGAGACCTCCCCTCCTTCAAATATGCACTTCTCGGCAATCAACGATCCTCTCGTAGCCCTTCTAGTTCTACATAGAAGTAGAAGAATAAGTGTTATGAAACCAGCTCACAAAAAGATAGAAAAGATAGATAAACGCCTTATAATTCAGCCTCTTCGAGGGGGCAACCTCCTTTACATTACATAAACGAACAATTCTTGGATGATACAAATTAAAATACCTTCTTTCTATATATAGGAGTTTAAGGGGTCATAATATAATCAGAGCCGACATAACAATAATAATGTAAGGGCATAATAATAACAATAGTGGGCTTCTATGGGGCACAATAGTAACAATATGGGGACTACATGGGTACAACAATATAATAAGGGGGTTGTACTAATAATAATAAGGGGTTACACTAGTAGTATAGGGGCCTAACATGCCCCTCTCCTTCAAAAAGTGTTGTCCTCAACGATTGAGTAGTTTTTGATGCTTCTATATAAAATTTTTGTCCTCTCGTGTGGAATCTTCAGTGGATAAGTTCTTCCACTTGATGAGATACTTTGAAATTGATTGATTTCCTAGATGTCGGGTTCTTGTTTCTGTGATTGCTCCAGTTCCAATATGATTTTTCCTTCCTCTTCAAGTTCTGGCAATATTGTTTGAATTGGGATATTCTGCAACTTTTGAATGAGTGGCCACACTTCTTTGTTCTTCTTCCATTCATCCCTTGCATCATTTATCCAATTTGGTTGGATAATAGAAATAACACAAAACAATGCTTCCACATCCTCATCCTTTCTTGAGAGTGCATCTGCAACAAAAAATTTCTTCCCTTTTCTGTAGATGAACTCAAAGTCATAACCCAACATATTTGTGACCCATTTTTTATGTCCTTCTAATGATAATATTTTTTCTAAAATGTATTTAAGACTATCATGATCCATTTTTACCTTGAAGTTTCTTCCCATTGGGTAAGGTCGCCATTTCTTAAGTGCATGTAGTATTGCCAACATTTCCTTCTCATAAATAGCTTGCTTGAGATGTAGCCGTAAAAATACCCAATCACCTACATCAAAACATTTTTCACTGTGATGTTGATCTACCTATTTTTTCATTCGATTCTGCACCAAAGTGGCGTTATCCTTTAAAAGTTGGAGAACTTGTTGTTGATGCTCGATGTGATCTTTCACTGCTTGAACCTTTTTCTTCTTGATAATTCCTTCTATCTTGAGAGTTTGAGTGGTAATTTCTTCCAATGCTTTACAAGATATGGTCGGATTCATTTCTTGATGCTCGATGTGATCTTTCACTTCTTGAACATTTTTCTTCTTGATATGTCCTTTTATCTTGATAGTTTGAGGAGTAGTAATTCCGGCCAATGCATTACAAGATATGGTTGGATTCATTTCTTCTTTCTCGATGTGATCTTTCACTTCTTGAACCTTTTTCTTCTTGATATGTCCTTCTATCTTGAGAGTTTGAGTGGTAATTCTTGCCAATGCTTTACAAGATATGGTGGGATTCATTTCTTCTTTCTATGGGGTTGCGTCTTGGCATATATCCTCTTCTTTTGATGTTTCTTGATCCTTTCTTCCTCATCTTCATACTCTATGTAAAATAATTTCTTCTCAGCACACTTATGACCTTTAGTGAATTTTATATCACAATTGTAACAAAGCCCTTTTTCTCTTTTTTCTTCCAATTGTTGTGGTGTAAGCCTTGTAGGTTGTGGAAGGCTAGGAGAAAAAACACTTCCATAATTATAGTCATGAGTAGTGGGATTCCTTGTTTTCATAATTTCGCTTTCAATTTTTCTTTCCAACTCGAATGCCTCCTCCAATAAATCAGGTTCCCAAAAACGAACCTCATGTTGAATGTTATCCTTTAAAGTACCTATGAAGACATCAGTCCTTTGCTTCTCTGGAATATAATTTACCCTTCTATTCAATTTTTGAAAGTCTTCAATGTGCTCTTCCATTGAACCCTTTTGTTTGAGATTTATCAATTGGCTAAAGAAGGAGTTTCTCTTTGTATCCTCATAATGTGCTATCATTTCCTCCATAAAAATTGACCACGTGACAAGTGGTTTATGAGAACAAAGCCCTTCATACCATAAAAATTGATTCGGTTCTAAATAATTAGATGCAATACATACCTTTTGTAACAGTGATACACCATGTAGATCAAAATATTTCTCCATCTGTAGTATCCAATTTACCAGATCCTTGCATCAAACTTCCGCATCTTGCTTTTTCTTGATTTTAGGATCTCAATCTTGAAACGACTGTAACTCTGTAATTTCAGATCTTCCAGTTCTGAAATCGTGAATTGAAGTAGCCCTTTGCGTCCTCTTTCCAATGCCACCAATATGATCCAAATTGGATTCTCCAAGGAAGAGTTATGCCAAATCTCCCATGGTGACCTAATTATAGACCTTTTTAGAAGAGCGAACTTGTATGAAGGGCCACGTGTCACTGTTTTGACCTTTAGATCTAAAAAATATACACAGGAAACTACAGTCCGTCGTATTTTTGTAACTTCTTACGAAATTTCAATCTGATGCTCAAAAAAAAAGTTATGACTATTTTCCCCAGGTCACCTGTTTGGAATGTAATTCGGGAGTTTGCAAAAAGGCCAACTTCCTCAAATCATATCTCTGCAAATATAGTGCTAAAAGCTCTGGCATTTGGACCTATAGTTCAAAACGGTTTCGGCCCAAATGGCTTTTTTTTTGCATCTGAAACGTCGGTGAAAAAAAATTATAGTGCAAATTCCATGATGACCTATTTGGAGCAGCGAAACCCTAGAATTCAAAGCTCTGATACCAAATGTTATGAAACCAGCTCACAAAAAGATAGAAAAGATAGATCGAAGCCTTATAATTCAGCCTCTTTGAGGGGGAAACCTCCTTTACATTACACAAATGAACAATTCTTGGATGATACAAATGAAAATACCTCCTTTCTATATATAGGAGTCTAAGGGGTCATAATATAATCAGAGCCGACATAACAATAATAATGTAAAGGCATAATAATAACAATAGTGGGCTTCTATGGGGAAAAATAGTAACAATATGGGGACTACATGGGTACAACAATATAATAAGGGGGTTGTACTAATAAAAATAAGGGGTTACATTAGTAGTATAGGGGCCTAACAACAAGAAAGTCACCCTCCCACTCTTGGCTTGCAATGGCAGTCCAAACTGAAGGGTTGTTACCTCTCGAAGGAAGAAAAAAACCCTCAGGTGATTATCCCCAACAATCTCCTGGCACAATCCTGATAGTTCATGCAAAATCATGCAATCATATGCAAATTTATGGCCATTTAGCCAAGGGAAATGAACATTGTCCACTGGATCTAGCTAAAATGGAAACCAAAAGCCCCGATTGAGTTTCGACTAAGAGTTAAAGGCTTCTTCACTGTGATTTTCGAAGATCTTGAGGACACGAGAAGAGCTCTGGACAATGGCCCTTATTTCATGAAAAATGATGGACTTTTTGTGAGGCATTGAGAGCCTTGTTACAATCCAGGAAAGGAGCAATTATTAGTGGCTCCAACTTGGGACAAGCTCTATTCCCTTCCAGAATAATTCTAGGAAGAGGACATTCTAGAATCAATTGACAACTCCATTGGCAACTTTGTGCAAATTTCAAAAATCACTAGATGTTCCCGATTCACTTCCTATGTCTGGATCTTTGTATACATGAACATCTCCCAACCACTTCCAAAATCAGTGGAAATTGAATATAAAGATGATGTTTGGTCTCAACCTTTGGACTATGAACACGTCCAATTCAAATGCAACATTTTCCACAAATATGTGCATCTCTTCTGGGATTATCCCTCAATGACCCAAGGAAAATTCTACTCCCACAGCCCCCTCCTCTTTGAATGGCTTCCAGGAAGTAACAGGATGACATGCATCTAACAACATAGCTCCTCCCACTCGTGGTCCCCCCCCACCTCTGCCTCCTCCACATACGGCCTCATACTGGAAATCTGAGAACCGCTTCACCCTATTAGAAGCGCATGTGGAAAAATAAGACCCAACACCCCCACCCAAGGTTTCTTAGTTGCAGTAGGTGATGGAAATCGAAGTCGGCCCTGAAAACCATAAAAAAAAATAAGTAAGTAACTGGAAATCCCCAGAGGCACAAAGATCAAAAGGGTTCTCGCTCAAGTCCATCAAGCCCTGAAAAAAACATTGAGATGGATCAACTCAAATTAGATGAGAAAATCATGGTGGCCTTCTTAAGCAACTGGGCTAAAGATGGATCTACGGACATTACGCAAGAGAAGCTTGATCAATTCCACCAAATAAAAAAATAATGGGAGTAGCGGAAGGCTCCCCAAGACCCTTCCCCTCACTTCTCTATGGTTATCCACAAGTAGGATGCCTCCACTCAGTGGGCGGAGTCCATTTCAGGCTTGGAAAAAAGGATAAGAGGCAGAAAACCCACAAGGGAGGTTATCGAGGAAGTTAGAGAGAGCCTGGTTAACTCAGGGCAAACAAATTTCCTCGCAGAATACTACTAGAGATCTCTTCCTCATTATCAATGAAAGTTATCTCATGGAAAATTTAGGGCCTCAACTCAAAAGGTAAATTGAGGCACCTTAAAGATAGGATACATCAAGAGAAATCAGATATCATAGTTCTCCAGGAAACAAAAGTGTCACAAGAGAAGCTCGAAAAAATTGGGCATCATTGCTAGCCAAGGGTGTACTGCATGGCGCTTGATGCAAAGGGTACAATTGATAGGATAAGATTTCTATGGGACGCCATATCTATATAGTTCAGGTCCTAGATCACCTTCCGTCATAACCTCTCCGGCCAATCTAATTGTATTGGATCGACAACCCAAGTTTAGCTAACTGGGGTCTACGACCCAGTAACCCCCAGAGAGAAGGCCAACTTCCTTTCCAGTTTGCTAAAACTGAAAGGACACCCAACTAGCAACAATTGGATACTCACAGGAGATTTCAACATGATCAGGGGTCTGAGCAAAAAGAAAGGTGGAGTAAGAAGAATCGACCCTATCTCCAAAGCCTTCCAAGAAACAATCCAGGATCTAGACACAACCGATATCAAGTGCAGCAATGATATCTTCACTTGGAACAACTATTGAGGAGGTAAACATCAAATTGCCTTGAAGCTTGATTGTTTCCTTCTATATGATAAACTTCTCCAATAAGATATGTATCTTCAAGCTTATATCCTCCCCTACCTTGGTTCCGATCACTAGCCCATTCTTCTAGAAATAGATCTAAGAATGGCTCCAAGGAATCAACCCTTTCGCTTTGAGTCCTTTTAGCTTGAAAGACCTGACTTCATCCAAAAACTTGAAGGATGGTGGAGGGAGATCTCTATTTATGAGCACAACCTTATGGAAACCTTCCAGCTCAAGCTAAAAGAGCTAAAGAAGCGAATTAAAAACTGGAACATATCTGAATTTGGCAACATACATAAGGATAAAATGGAATTGGAGGGAGAAATGAAAGAAATCCAGCAAAAAATCATTTTTGACGGTTGGAAAGAGGCGATGGAGGCCCAGGAGGGGCAATTTTTAGAGGCCTTGGAATAAAGAAGGAAGCAGGAAGAAATTCTCTGGAAGCAGAAATCAAGAGTCTAGTGGCTCAAAGAAGGGGAGAAAAACACAAAGTTCTTCCATCGCACAATGCTTAAACATAGACAGGTGAACAAACTATTTTCCCTCAATGGTCAAAATGGACAAAGGATGGTCCAACATGAAGAAATTAAAGAAGAAATGATCAACCATTTTTAGTAAATTCTCTGGGAGCCATAGGAAAATAGAAGGGAAGACATCTCCAAGGTTCGACAATGTATCTCCCAAGAAGTAACCAAAGATTGAAACGAAGGTTTAATGCGATACATATCACTCCTAGAGGTTGAATAAGTTATTCGTGACCCCCCTTCCCCCAACTAGGCCCTAGGACTAGATGGATATACTTCAGACTTCTTCAAATCCTGGTGGCCCTTTCTGGGTACTAAGATCCATGCACTAGTGTAAGATTCCCATCAATCTCGAATAATTTGGTCAAGTCTAAATGCCACCTTTCTGAAACTTATCCAAAAAAAAATAGCGGCGGTGGATCTAAATGGCTTTAGACCCATAACTCTATCCAATGTAATATACAATATTATCTCATGCATTGTGTTATGACAGCTTAAACCTCTAATGAAACACATCATCAGCCCGAAGAAAAAAATATTCATGGAAGGTAGGAAAATAATGTCAGGATGGCATCATCAAAACTCATGAAATGTTACACTCTCTAAAAGCCTCTAAATATCCAAGTATGCTCATTAAACTAGAAATGTCAAAATATTTTGATCTCAGAAGCTAGAATTACCTCCTTTCTATGCTTGATGCTTTTGGTTTCTCTCACTCTTGGATTTCCTAGGTAAAATCCATGATCGAAACCCCTTTTTACTCCATCATTGTCAATGGTTCTCCCTCCTGACCTTTTAGAGGCTCAAGGGGTCTGAGGCAAGGGGATCCTCTCTTCCCCTTTTGTATATCATTGTAGTAGAAGTTTTGTGTAGACTAATAAAATTTGCCTCCCTTCGTGGCCTCATCCAAGGGTTGAAAGTATCTCTAACAAATCCTCCTATTTCCCATTAGTAATTTGTGGATAATAATCTCCTCTTTGGTAAATCAACTCTGCATGAAACCCGCCACCTCAACTCCATCCTGGAAAATTTTCAACAAGCATCAGAAATGGTTGTCAACGGACAAAAATCTAGTATTTTTCTTCTTCAACACCCACAGGGGAGTCCAGTCCCACTTGGCCAGATCCCTATGCTTCCGAATTGGCACCCTGCCTAGTACTTATTTGGGGATTCCTCTCGTTCCCAATTCATTGTGAAGATCTTGTTGGAAATACCTTCAGACGCGTCTAGATCGTAAACTCTCCAGCTGAACCTTCAATATTTTGAACTTAGCAGTAATACTGACCTTACTTAGATATGTTCTGCAAGCTCTCCCTGTCTATCAACTCTCAGCTCTTCTAGCCCCCAAGAGTACCACAAAGATTTAGTTGCCACATTTTACAAGTTTTTGTGGCCAGGTGCTCAGACAGGCAGGAAATGGTCTCTGGTTTCTTGGAACAAGATATGCAAGCCCAAACTTCATGGAGGTCTAGGTTTCAAAGATCCATAGACTTCATCGAAGGTGCTTGTAGCCAATATCTAGTAGAAATGGATCTAAGGAGGACACGAAACATGGAAAACATCATGGGCTCACAAGTATGGCCAACACTGCATTCGAAATTCCCTGTTAGATCCTCATACCTTGCCAACTGGATCTTCTATTTGGACTTTGGCCAAAGAAAATAGGCATTTAATCCAAAAGCATGGATTCTAGGAAGTTCGAAATGGAGGCAGAGCCAATTTTGGGAGGAAGCATGGATGCAATATCCTAAGTTGGTGCAACATGAAAATATCATGGAAATTCAGGCCTTTTCTTCAAATCTAGGGGCGATATATGTCTGAGATTTCTGGATTGCTTCCAACCCTCCCTCTAAATGGAGAGAATGGAAAACACAAGCTCACTTGCCCAACCATGATCCACCCCTTCCTTGGGATGAGTTAATCCACCTTCTTCATCAACACCACATTCTGTCAAGTGACAACCTAGACAAATTTTGTTGGGGTTATCAATCCAGTGGCATGTTCTCGATAAAGGAAGCTTATACTATTCTCTCCAACAGTGATACAACTGATCCATATCCTCTCTGGAAATGTATCTAGTACTTAGGTTTCTGGCCCAAATTTTCCTTCTTCCTCTGGCTGATCATTCACAGAAAACTTATAGCATGGGATAAGATGACAAAAAAATGCTTCGAAGGCGCATCTTATTGCCTCCTATGTACAACAAAAGAAGAGACAACATATCATCTTTTGAACTCATGCCCGGTGGCAGATGAGATCTGGAAGCTTGTGGAAAAACTTTTTGGTGCTCAAGATCATTCAATCAATAGTGTGAGAGAATATCTAGAGATATGGTGCTGGAACCTATTCAAAAATCCAATAGTCGATAAAGCATGGAACCTATCCCAAGGATTCAATCTGTGGAACCTATGGAAAGCTAGGAATAAAGTAATCTTCCACTCAAATCATATACAAATCAACCACATTTGGATAGAGACTAAGTGTAACGTTAAAGAGACCATCCTTTTGGAACGTTGGGATGATGACAAGTAGAAGGTGAATGGAAGGGAGGCTCAAATCCTTCGGGACTTACACCTTTTCCCCCATGCTACCTCTTTGGCTTCACATAGATAGCGATTGGGGGCAAGACCCTTGACATACAACTTCCTCTGTCCTCCTCAAGGCTTCATCAAACTAAACATTGATGGTGCCTCCAAAAGTAATCTTGGCCATGTTGTGCTGGGGGGTATAATTCAGGATGCAGAAGGGAAGACTCTCAAAGTATTTGTGGTGACTTGCAAAAAATCTACCAATAACGTCACAAAGTTCTTGGCCTTAGAGAAAGGTCTTCATCTCGCATCATAAATGGGCATCACAAACCTCCAAGTTTTAGGGGAATCACAACTGGCTATCTCTATTATCCATAAACTGATCAATGTTTCCCCTCTGGAGAAAGTGGTAAAAGGCTTGTGATTGGAGTATATCTGTGAAAGGATCGAGGCACATTTTTCCTCCTTTCACTATACAATTATGGAACACATTACATGGCAATGGAATCAAGATTCTAACAAGTTATCCAACTGGAGTAGCAACCACGGAAACCAAGAGCTCCTCTCTAACTGGTCACCCCCCTATCACTCATTGATGTTTGACAAGCTCAACCACATCATTGTCAGAGAAGAGGCTTCCCCGCTGTAGGTGTTGGGATGTGGTAGCCACCTGTCATGTGATAGATTCTAGTTGTGCAATGTTTAATATGGAGGAGGGAAGGACATCAACCCCTCCACCATGCCATAGTTAATACCATTGCGCTCGCGTGTGTGAACCGTTCAACTTCACCTATGTGTAATCGCTTCGACATGATGGATCTACTCCTCCTCTGGTTATATTCCATCAATTGTAAAACTCTCTGGTTGTCTAATGTCTCTCTGTGTAATGTTCCCCCCTCCTTGCTTGCATCTTATCTGGCTCCTGGTCTAGGTCAAGGAAAAGTTTAAGGATGGAAAATTTTCTTGAAGTTTAAAAACATTGGTGAATCTCACTAATCCCTAATATGCAAACTATAAAATATTTATTGATATATTTGTAAAATTATACAAATTTATAGTGATTTTATAATAATATAGTCTCTATATAATGTTGGCGATTTTTAAGGTAAAATAATTTTATATTTTAAAATTTGGGTGAATTCTTTTCTAAAATTTGAAATTGGCGAATCTTTCTTGTGGAAAAATCATGGAAAATTAGCCCACTAGGCGAACATTAGCCCCTAAAATTTTCCATGGTCTAGGTTGGTGGTCCGCCCTATGCACCTCAAGCATGCCTCAAGTGACGTTCTCTCACCTACTCTTGCTAATTTATAAACTTTCCCTCTTAGCTCTTCTCTAGAGGACACGTCTTCTTTGGTTCTTCCTAACTTTAGATTCAATTTCCTTATTCTCTGGGGGTTTCTCACTTTGGACTCTTGGGGGATGCTTCTAGAGTGCTTTGTGTCAAACTTCTAACTCTTGTATTCTTAGTTCTAGGTCCACGGGTGCTGTTGTATGCTGTTGTAGCTCTCCGGGTGGCGGTTTTAGTTTCAAGGTGGCACTGGAATCCCGATATTCTCGCATCCTGGCTCTTCCTTTCCAGGGACTCCAGTCTCAATTCACCCTCCGGTGCTCTGTTACAACTCTGGTGTCAGTATCGAATTAAGGGCCTTTCCTTTCAATTTCGTTTTGGGTGTCTATTATTTTCTCCCCTCGAGTCTCTTACTTCTACTCTGGTCCATCTCATCTCTAATTGGGCGACGAATTCTCAGTGGTGGGAATTTTTGTGTTGGTTATCCTCTTCCCTTCATTCTGCAGTAGGGACTGTTTGATCTCGAGTGGTAGGTGGTAGTGTTCTAAGTGTCCCTTTTTTTCGTCTCTGCATCTTCCCTCTAAGCTCTATCATGAAACCTAGTCCCTGCTCCTCGCGCATCTTTGCTTCGGCGAAGTCTGGAGGCTCTCTCGCCCTCACTGGGTCTCGGGGTGATGTTGTATCGATTCAGGGTGGGAGCACTAGGCGGGATGCAAGCCCTTCGAGAGGCACTATTCGTGGGGGTTGTGGAAGTCATGGGGTTCACAGTTCTTCGATTGCTTCCATGGCAGGCATCTACTGTTAGATGGCTGCACAGTTTGGTCATGATGCAGGCATAGGTAGCCATGGGCAAGGACATCAACATGTTATGACACCTTGTGGCCACATTAGCCAAGGACGTTTGTGGAATTTAGGTTAGGCACCTTCCAGGAGGACAGGACTCTCCTTGGCACTCCTCGAACTAGTGCAATTGGTCTCTAATCAACTGGATGCCCTTGATCAAGCTCACAGGGAGGAGCACAAGGCCATCATGGCCAAATTTGGGAAACTTCAGTACTTCCAGTGCCATGTTCACGAAAGGGTTGAAGTGGTCTAGCAAGGTCAAAACTTGTTGATGGAAAAGGATGAAAATATGGAAATTTGGCTTGATCACTTTGAGAACCATGTCAATTTCATGTATCGCCCTCTACCTCCATGAGTTAATGAGCCAGACAACCCTAGTTTAATTATCTCCAACGAATAAATATGTTCACTAGTGTGTTTCTTGTTCTTTTAGTTTTATGGAATGTTAGGCCTCTTTAAGGTTTGGGCCTCTCAGCTGGAAATTTTTATTTTTGTATGTTGTATGGTTATCACATTAGTCAAAAAACCTAGTCAAGGTGAGACCATATGCATTTTGACATCCTTGTATATGCCTTTTGATTAATAGAAACTCTTCGACTTACAAAAGAAAACATTAGTTAAATATATTGTTGAGTTGTGGTAGTGAATAGAAAAACCTTAGGAACATGGAATGTGGTGAAACAAATTTCACACATTCAAAGGTGTTAGAGCATGTTACATAATGCACACCCTATATGTAAAAGGGAAGAATATTGGTTGTTTTGATGGCTATGTTGATGAAGCAAATGGATATGGATTATATGATCCAAAAATAGAAAAATACACTTTAGCAAAGTCTAAATCTTTTATTAAAGTAAGAAAACTTGGATGAATGATAAGTCAAATGGTGTTCATATTGACGTGAATAAATTTGTATCTCTCAAAGAATGCAATGGTGGTCCATAAAAAGAATCTAAAAAATGTTGTAGGAATAAATATGAAGATGAATATTTTTTCAAGAATTGAGATATAAGGGCATTGTCTTAAGTGGTAATAAAAGTAAATGAGATACAAAAACAATCAATGAATTTTCTCCAGCTATAATAGAGTTTTTTTTTTCAATATGTATGAGATCCCCTTGTTTTTGGAACAAGGGACCCTGCCTCCATGCAACAATTTAACTACCGAAGTGTACAAAGTTGTACATACTCTATCCCACTTTGTATTTGAACTTGTGATTTCTTATGAGTAACATAATTTCTTACCCATTATGCCCACTCAAGTTGTACGTGAGATACCAATAACCAATAAATAAGATCCAAAAATGACCAATGTGATACATGAGCTGCTAACCCTTAAACTAAAAATATTTTTCACATAGAAAACCTACTTCTAAGATTTGGAGAAAATTTGACTGAATCATAAAGAAACACATGCAAAGAACTTAGAAAAATCATTAAAACCTCTTTTTTCTCTTGATGATATTCAATATTGATGTGTTTCAACAATTTTTGAAGAGTTTAAAAATAAGCAACAAGCTACCAAATATAAAAATGACAAGGAGTATAAAAATATTCTAGGGTCGGGATATGCTTTTCTTTGAAGATTGAGATATTGAACTTGTCTCTACTTGGAGAGAACGCAAATCAATAATGAAATAAAATATGAAGTTGATGGTACCACTAATTCTTTAGGACCAAAATTATGAAGGGATATTGCTTAGTTGAGGAAGCACACTATTTTGAACCATTTTGTCCATTAAATAAGGATATTATTAGCATTTGCCACTTTTTATTACCTTCCAGTACAATATATGCATGTCAATACAACCATATTGTTGGACACCTAATCCTAAAGGGTTAGTGTGGAATTTGAATGGACAAAGCAGTCCAAGAGACCTTGGGATCTGAATCCCAAGAGTCACCTATTGTACTATAAATGTGTATCTTTTGTTAATAAAAATTGAACTCACTGATTTATCTTTCATATGTGTCTTCCTGTCCATGTGAGTTTAACATGGTATCAGAGCTGGTACGTTCATAACCTTCTCAATATTGTGTGAGCCACTTGTTTTTGTGGCCTGTGTAAACCAACGCTTGGAAGTCGTTGAACTGCACCCTGCGCTTCTGTTGTGCTGTCATCCTAGCATTGAAACGCCTGAGCGCTGCCCTGACATATTCATTTGAATGCGCTCTGACTCCAAAACCGTTTCATATCCTTTGCACTCCCTGGGCTGTGCATATTCCTTTCCTGCGTGCTGTCTGCACTGTCCATGAGCGTTTCATGATAATTACCCTGCTCCACGCTGCTCAATTTTCATTGTCTCAGACCTGCTCCATGCTGCTCAATTTTCATTGCCAGACGCTGCTCAATTTTCCATATAAAACGCTGCGCTGCTGATGGTGTCAGCTACTCCAAAACCGTTATGGTTGAGTGAAATTGTTTTGTGGGCTAGTGCGTTTCATTTTCTGTCCGTTTTATCTTTAATTCAGCTGAGGAATAGCAGTCCGGTGCAGTGGGTGAAGAAGTTGGTATTGTGGAAATTTGCGTTTCATCCTTGTTTCTGCAGTTTTAAGATTTTCTGTCCGCTTTATATTTAACTCAGCTGGTTTATGCGTTTGGATGGCGTTTACGAAGGTTAGAACCGGCATTAAATTTGAAGGTTGAAGCTGTATATTAATCCGTGGTTGCTGTTCCCATTTTTTCTCTTCCCTCTTGGTCATAGCTTTCAATATGGTTTTGGCTTGATCAAAGTTGCGCCTAACCTGTCGAAGTTTCTCAAAGGACTGAACACTGTTCTCACGCCTTTGCATCCGCCTTGTGTGGAGCCGACGAGCCTTCTCTCTTGGCCTGAAAACATTGTATGGGTTGGTGTCATTCACAGGTGGAGGTGGCTGCAATCGGCGCAGAATAGGCTTTTGCCACTTGTCTCGCTTTGCTTTCCAGTAGTTATATATAGCCATAAGTACTGCATGTCTGGTAATTTGTGACTGCAAAGCCTCAACCGCTGCCTCAAACTGGAGTAGCACAGGCATCGTCGGTCCAATATTTGCTCCTAACCCGACCGCTCTCTCTCGAGCTTTATGATCCAAAATTTCCAGCTTGTATAGAATGTTCTCAAACCTTTCAGGTGAAAGAATCTTCTTTTCATTGTTAAATTCTTGGAGCCAATCATCGTCTTCATCGTCTAAATCATACTCAATAAATTCAGGCTGCACAAATGTTGCTGAGTAATCTCTTTCATATGATTCCACAACAACAAACTGCGGTGTAGGTATTTCAGTGGCAACTTTCCTAACAGCAGTTGTGTGTACCACCTCATTGTCATTCTCCAATGTAATACGGACAAGTTGAGAAGCTCGAGTCAATTTCACACCAAGTTTGGGGAATGATTGTAACATAGATCGCGCATCATTTTCCACAAAATTGACGAACAGGGTTTTTTCCTGCGACAGTAACCGGCCCCAACTTTTGAGGTTGCCGGCCCGGTGCAAATCTTGTACAGCATTGATGGTAAATTTTGATCCTTGCACCATCTAACCGCTGCGCCTCTATCCAGTGTAGTAATAAGGAGCCTCAATTTATGGTTTTCGATTATGATTTGAGTTTTTTTTGTAAGTGAAAAGTGATTAGTCAGCTTTATAGAAGGAACGGCACCTTTTGGTTCTTGCTTCGAGATTTTGAAGCCCGGATTCCAGATGTACACAATAGCGCATGAAAGTAAATACGCAACTGCAATGTGTAAGGAAAATGGATCATCTCCAGCATAAGAAGTCGGGAACTCCAAGAGATATCTGCGGCGGCAACGAAGAGGCACAGGGACAACCTCGGTCTTGAAGTCCAAGAGACATCCGCAGTAACAACGAAGACGGGTGACAGTCTCACATCAATAACTTTGAATTCATTAAGCTTAATATCTCAGATACATTCGAATTAATTATAATTTGTTCAAGCTGCTGGATGTAATACGTCTCCATTCAAATTTAGAAGAAAACGTCTTTGCTTCATTTTTGAGACCAGATGTATCATGAGATCCACTATTTCAATTAAGAGGCTTTTGTGTGGCTGCTAAAAGTTTATAGATTTGCTGACAGTGGCAGACGTAGCTCGGATTTGAGATCATTACAGCCTCGGTGGAACCTAGTATTGTGCGTACTGTATCCTCGGTGGAGCCCATAATTGTGGGTATTGTAAACTTCGGTGAAGAAGTCAGACCTTGGCCATATTGCAGAAAAATAATACCAGAAGTTTTTTGTGGCACTTATGGTGTTCATACAACTTTTTGTATTTTTTACCTATAGAAATCAAGAAAGGTCAAGAAAAGTCATCTCGTTGTGTTGTGGGAATTTCTGAAGGAAGTCCTTGGGAAGGTTCTGGTGCCCTTTTGCCTGTGTAATCAGATTGAAGAAGTTGTTTCCTCTGATCATCTTCTTTATTTCAAGCGCTGCATAAGAGTTTGGTGGGTTGTATGAAGGCAGTGATTATTCTGGCAATTAAAAGTAGCCTTTTGTGGAGGAAAGTTTAGTCATTTGTATTATCATAACATGTTGCATTCTATATGCTGGTCATGAGCTTGATACTGATCATGAGTAAACTGCTGATATTGAAGTTTTGATAACCATCATTTCTGAAAGAGTACAATATTATTTTTCTGTTACTGTTGCCTCAGTTGTGTTTTTTAAGTGACATTGAAGAAAAATGGCCAGACTTGAAGATGCATTAAAGTTATTGAATATCCTAATTCATTCCATTGCTGCATAAAGTTTTTGGTGAGCTGATTGTAATCCTTTATATTGCACACTGATCATTTGCTGACATTTATAAAGAATATTGCTGTGTACTGTGAGTGGGTACTACTTTTCTGCATTAAGTAGTAGTCTTGATCAGTTTTTAACGCATAAATGGCCAGAATCAGTGAAGTATTAGAGTTCATGAAAACTCTTATACAATCTACTGTTGATGACACATTACAAATCAGCAAAAGATCTCTCTCAGAAATTTAGACATGCTTATATAGTGCACAGGAAAAGATTGATTTTTTACAGATTGAATCACAGCTACAGCAAGAAGAGCTACATCAAATTAGACACCATTCTGAACCTGTTTTTGTTCAGAACATTGATACAACCACCCATCAGCAGCAAGTCATTAATGTTACTGTTCATTCCAATAAAGCAGCAGTCGTACATGCAGATGCAGAAACTCATTCTGCACTTCCCAAGCCCATCATCAGACCTTGGGAACAGCTTGTCCACAACAAGCACAGAACTGGTCTTGGATATGACAAGGACTTGTCCTTTCATATTCCAGACTATGCCAAGCCCATTCAGTTTCAGAGTGCTGGTTTCATTAATGACAGTTCACCTGCTCCTTATGACAGTTCAGCTTCAACTGTTCCAGACTCTGCCCCTCTTCCACAACAACAACAACAACAACAGATTGTGAAATGCCAACACTGTGATCGAGTTGGCCATCTGAAAGATCACTGTTTTGATCTTCATCCATGTGAGCACTGTCATAAAACCAGTCATTCTTCACACAGATGCTTCAGAAACAAACGTCCTGCAAGAACAAAGATTCATCTTGGATGGATCGCTTCTTGGCAATGGGCATCAACAGCCAAGAAGATATTCCAAACACATATCAGAACTTGTTCCAGAGTATTGAACAGTCTTGCAGTTGAGTTTTCTCCATCTTCTCACCTTGTATCTGACAGGGGGGGAAATGATGGCCATCTACAAGCTTCAAAGTCACATCAAGCGAGCCTGAGCCACAACCTGCCACACCAGTTTCAGAGTTGCAGCCAGAGACAAAGATGCCCATGAACAAAGATTGAGAACACTTCCTCTAGCAGAAGACTCCAGCTTCTTGCCAGCTTTGGAAGAGTTCAGGAATTGCATTAAGCATTCCAGAGTTGTTGGTTATCCTTAAACCATCACAGGTTGAGACTTCCCTTTTTAGGTTGAAGTTTTACCTTTTATGCGGGGTGAGACCTCCCTTTCATGGTTGAAGGTTTCCCTCTTTAAAACAATAGGATCACTTCCTCTAGCAGAAAACTTCAGTTTCTTGCCAGTTTTGGAAGAGTTCCGGGAACTGCACTAAGCGTTCCAGTGTTGGTGGTCATCCTTAAACCACCGCCCTTTTTTACCAACATTTCATAGAGCACATTCAGCCTAGTGCTGCCATGCATTTTTTGCACATTTTGTATTACAGCTCTCTTCTTGGACTCATACATAACCCTTCGGATTAAGGGGGGGAATGTTGGACACCTAATCCTAAAGGGTTAGTGTGGAATTCGAATGGACAAAGCAGTCCAAGAGACCTTGGGATCTGAATCCCAAGAGTCACCTATTGTACTATAAATGTGTATCTTTTGTTAATAAAAATAGAACTCACTGATTTATCTTTCATATGTGTCTTCCTGTCCATGTGAGTTTAACACATATTTTATCAAGATTTAAAGGAATTTTTTTATATAACACATTTATTGTATTAGTGTACATAATCAAAAATGCATTATATAGGTTATGTGATAAAATGAATTCTTTACTTTGTGATCTCGCTTTTGTTGATAGTAACATTGTGATATGAGATGTGATTGAGATTTATAAAATCAATGGATTTGATATGATTTATATTAAAATAATTAATGAAAACTTTATCATTCTTCTTTTGCTAGTTGATAAGATTTTTTTTTTTGTTAAGCTTGGTTGATCCTTCTTTTTCATTATAAAAATAAGTAGTCAAATTACACACATATAGATCCTGGTTAGATGGTCTAAACTTGCCCAACAAGAAACCAATTTTGTTGACCACCTAACCACATTATAAGATGTCCAGTAGCAAAAAATACTTAGTGTATCTATCCAAGCTAAATAACTTGATTTTCATGTCCACAACCATATTCTAGCTATCTATACATATACATGACTGCAAACTTTAAATTAATAGCTATCTGCATGAAAACAAATCAAAACAAAAAAGGCTAAGAGTCAGCATTCTAATCCTCTTGTTCAGTGGGAGCCAAAGCCACCGAGGCTGGATCTTTTGTGCTAGAGACTGGAAGCTCTGTCGACACAAACATGCATGCTAAATGTTTCTCTATATGATCCGTGTGACCATCCTGCTTCTCCAATTGAAATTGTAATTTTTGAAAGTCTTGTTTATAATTTGGAAAGTCCTTGACAACAGTCATCCAAATTTGCTCCATGGCCTTGCCTAGGAGGTATTTCATGGTCCAATACAGACAAATGGATTGTTTTTATTACATCTCTTAGCCTCTAGTGTGTCATGGGTCTGGAATCGAGATCTTCCAATCCTCTGTGTCTATTGCATCCACACTCGCCTACCAATTTATATTTTCCTCCCATTCGGCTATGAGTTGTTTGATTTCCCCTCTGGTGCCCCCCACATACATAGCCGTCACTTCCTAGATCAAGTTGGCCACAATATTCCTACCCCGATGTTTTCCCGCGGTGCTCGGCTCAGCCTCGGCCTTGCTTCCCTGTGGTCTCTTCCTGCAGCCCTTGGTAGTCGCTGCTCGACCCATAACCTGAATATGCATGTTCCTACCAGTCACCTTCAAATGTTATTTAGAAACAAACCTTTGTGCTTTTCTTGGACGAGGATATTTACCTCCCGTCTAACCTGTTGTGGGAGCAAGAAACCATAGTTTCCAAAATGTTAATTTCTGAATTGTTTTTATCCCTTGGTTATGACAATGTAGCAAATCTATCACCCTTGATTTATGCGCATAGCCCCCGAGCATAAGGGAACTCCACTAAAGACTCCCAAGATGCCCCTGCACGACCCTTGCCTTGCTTGCGCTACAACCGTGGTATTGGGGGTGGAGTGCATGCCCAACCATCAAAATTATAACCCAGACGTAAATCTTGCAGGAACCATGCCCCTCATTGACTGCCTCTGCTCCCATTCCCCTGACCTAGCCTTCGCTTAGTGTGTCTTAGAGCCTCCCTACAACCTGACATCTGAACCCCAACACCCACAAGGAACCCTGCCCATGGCTTCCTCACCACTCCCCTTCCCAGTGACTAACCTAAGCTAACCTGACCAACCTTCCCTGCGTGCCACTTCCCCCATTTCAGAAGACCCTAACTTGCGACAACCTTCCCCTGCCTAACACTCCTAAAGGGCTTAGTGTTAGAGCATTTCAAGAATTGGTGTGGTCCGACCGTAATTATAATTGCCACTTCCTTACCCTCGACTCCTGGGTTTTCCAAGCATACCAGAAACAGTAGTTCACTCAAGTAGACTCCCTCCCATCCCATCTCTATAATCCCCATGCGAGATAACAGAATGCCAAACTTAAGAGACACCTGAACAGACCCCCCCGACCTGGGATTGTTCCTGTAGGCCACCTCCTCTAGGCTAATTCCCCTACCCCAGTTACTCGCCCATATAAACCCTGTGCCCCCATGCAAGCCCCAAATACCAAACTAGACATAGGGAAGCATAACGAAATGTAGTTGAAGCCAGTTAACATACCTGATTATTCGTGTTTGAAGAGGTCATATCTCCTAACCTTCCCAACATCGCCGCTCCTCTTTCGTCATCGTCACCTCTATGTTTACATCCTCCAAATTGTTCTCGGTCTTTGCAGTTAGTAAAATCTACTACATGAAAATGCCACCTTCCCTCCTCCTGCTCACCTTAAGCCTGCAGACGGCGACCCCGCCCTACGCATCAAGTGTGGGAGGCGGTGGCACCATCCCTTCCTGTCCTTATCATAATGACAACCTTATGGATCTATTTTCTAGCTCACGTCCCGATCAGGGGTCTGTATTCCTTGAGCATTCTTTCTCTGGTTGTTCTCCAGGATCTACTTCAAGGGTTGAAACCGATCCTCTTCTAGTTGCATCAACCATACTTGTTTAAGAGGTGCACTTTGATGATTGCAACCCCAATTTTCCAGAAAATCTATAGTTTTATTACGATCACTCATGACGTGGTTAATCATTATATAGGTGAAGTTGCTGATTAGGGTTCCTATCTCCTGGATTAGCCTTGTTGTTCTCCATTTGTGGCTCAATTTTTCCCATTTAGTTCCTTGATTTAATTTTTTCACCACTACAATATTCTTGTACCCAATTTGTGTTACTATTTGAAGGCCTTGCCTTACAATTGAAATCTTTTCTTCATTGTTGCTAGACAATCCACAATGCCCTGCATATATAAGAGTGGTGTTGTTAATCCGGATTTAAACAGGAACGCAATAAAATACAGAGATAACCATAAAGACAAATATGCAGCAGAAATAATACTTCATTTCATTAATGGAAAATATTGAAATATGCTTACAACCAGAAATGGAAATAAACCAGCTAGGGCGATGGTAGCTTATCTCTGAGAAGAGATGTGTGGCCACATGCCTCTGAACTATTCTCCAAAAACTGTGTTACAATGAGGCTCAAGGGCCTATTTATTGTTGAGAAACAATGGAAAACCCTTCACATTCCAAAACCTAACCCTAGAAGATGAAACGCCAAATTGTGGGCCTCGCTTTTGGGTAAGTTGGTACATCAACTTCCCGAGGTCGCGAATTGGTCGTACTATCTCCGTTTGATGCGCATGATAGCCCATTGGAAAGATCTCTCCGAGGACTACGACGGAAAAGACGATTTTTAGACAAAAAAAAATCGATGGCGGTGGATTTCCCAAAAAACGTCGTTTAGGGCCTCAAAATGGCTCCGGAAGTTTAGGACCCGAAAAATTGCTAAAAATAGTAAACTGTGCTATAATTAAGGAAACAAAAAAACTGAAAGAGACAGTTGTGGGGGTCCAAATGGGATAGGTGGGTGGCCACCAACATCCACCTGGATCAGTTGCCTCTGTGGTCTCGAAATAATCCTCCAAGCCCTGTTGGGGCCGAATTTCATTTTGAGGCCCCATCGAAACTTAACCTCATGAATCCCTCCAGTGGATCCTTGTAATAGTTAAAGGAAGTCATTCCCCTTAATTTTACCTTCCATAACAACTGCGTTATCATTGCCAAAGATATATTCAATCTCTGCATTATTCTAGCCTCATGGGGTGGAACCTGCCAGTCCTCTGGATGCCACTTCTCTGCCAAAATTGTTTCTCTGATATTCTATATGACCCCTTCCCATACCACCTCCTAAGGAAGAAGTTGATCCTTGAAGATTCAACGATTTCTCTCTTTCCAGATGGCCCAAAGTATTAGTCGCAGTGCTAGTCCCCAAGCCTTGTTCCTGACTGGGCTGGAGAAAATGCATGTTCTCCATAGGAGGATGGTTTGTTGAATCCTTTACCTATCTTGATCCATTATTCCAAAGAGGTCCTCCACCTATCTCCTTTTTTTTCAGCATATGGGCATGTGTTAAGTATATTTTCGAGGTCCTCTCTATAATCATTGCATAGTTTGCATAATGAAAACCCATGGAAGCCTCTTCTTTGGAGTTGATCCCAGGTGAGAATGTGACCTATGCACACAAGCCAAAGGAAGTAGGCCACCTTTGGCCACCATCTCCCTCCCCATATCTTCTTCCAAATATGATTTTGGCCTCCCAGCTCCCAGCATGCCCTTAGATTATACACTTCATTGATAGTGGTTATCCCTTTGGTAGTATACCCCTATTTGAGGATATTTAGGCCATTTAGGATAGTTATTTTCCTTGAATCTAACTCCTTGTCTAACTGGTCCCATTGATTCAATTCCAAGGCCTCTGGCCGGTCTGCCTTCTCCTTCCATCTCCGCTATCCTTCCTGTGCTTGGCCTACTTTCCATAATTGTTCCACCGTATAAACATTACTCCTAGTTGTGTATAGAAACAAATCTCTTAGGTCATGTCTACTCAGAAGTGTGTCCCATTGTTTCCATGAGTCTTGCCAAAAGAGAGTTATTTTCCCATCCCTAATTTCCTAGAAGAAGTGTTGTTGAATAAGGTCTTTGTTTTGGGCCGCCAAATTCCATATTGTCAATCCATTAGGTTTGGCTAGGATACCAACACCTATTTTCTAATTTCCCTGGCTCTTCTCCATAAAAACTTCTTAAATGTTTCCACCATCTTTGCGCACGAGGTTTTTGGTGCTGCCGTCCCTGAAATCTAATAGATTGGGATAAATTACAAAACTTCTTTAAGCAAGACTGTCCAGCCCGCCAAATTTAATCATCGAAAATCCCAGCCACTAAGTTTGCCCGCAATTGTTTGAAGCAGGGATTTCCAACAAGATGTCTTTAGGGAGTTAACCATCAGGGGCATTCCCAGATACTTGGAAGGTAAAGTTCCAATACCGAACCCCAGGACCTGGGCTAGATAATACTGTATGTTTTTGGAAGTATTGAAAAATAAAATACATGAGTTGCCATTGTTCATCATTGTCCTTGATGCCTCCATGAATACGAGGAGTACTTATTTGATGCGGTGAGCTTCATGAAGTGACACATGACAAAAGAGCATGATATCGTCTACAAACTATTGGTGAGTGATGGGGAGGTCATTAACCCATAGCCTCAAGCCTATGATCTGGGAATTTCTAGCTTCATTTTTAAGGCATCGGCCTAAAACTTCAGCTGCAATAATGAAGAGAAACAGAGAGAGAGGATCACCTTGACGCAGGCTACACGATGGGTTAAAACTTTGAGATGTGGAGCCATTGGGAAGAATGGAGAAAACAGGGGAAGACACCAAGGCCCAAAACCAATTAATCCATCTTTGATCAAACTAGAAAGCCCTGAGGACATTGCTGAGGTACTCCCAGCTTAGGTGATCATAAGCCTTGGAAAGGTCTAGCTTGATCATCATGCCTGGGAGTTTTTGGGATTTGAGAGAATGCATTATTTCTTGGGAAGTGACAAAGCCATCAAGGATTCGTCTTCCTTCAACGAAACTCGTATGCTCGAGGGAGATGAGATGAGGGAGCAGAGGCTTCAAGCATTTAACAATCATGGTGGCTATGATTTTGTATATGACATTGCAGAGGGAGATAGGTCTAAATCCTTGGGGATCCTACAATTTAGCGGATTTTAGGATTAAAGAGATGAAAGTTGAATTCAAGCTAGGACATACCTTTTGGTTCCAACGTGATTCTTCCACCACATCTAGTATATCTGTCTGTATAAAGTTCTAAGCAGCCTAATAGAAATCCGTTGTAAAACCATCTAGTTCGGGTGCCTTGTTCTTCACCATTCCCTTCACCACCTCCTTGACCTCTTCCAATATCACTGCACGCATGAGGCCTAGATTTTGTTCTCTTGGAATAAGTTGCAGGATGTTCCTCATGATTCGTTGGGTGGCCTCTGAGCGATCTTGAAGCGGCTCCATTAGGATGGATTTTAAGTGATACACTAATAGACCCTCCATCTCCTCGTGTTGGGTTACCAAGTTTCCATCCTCGTTCTTTAGGGAGTAGATTTGATTATGTTTCCAATGTTGGAAAATTTCTTTATGGAAGAAGTGGGTATTTCATTCACCTTCCCTTGGCTAGTTTACTATGGACTTCTTCTTCCATAGAATCTCCTCCTGCTTCATCCTCTCCAACTATTGATTAAATTCCCTTCTTCCACTGCCTGGCTATCCATTCACCCATGTTGGATGATCTGTTGTTGTAAATTATGGATTTTATTATTCACCTGGTGTTGGTCTTTCATGATATGGCCAAAGTCTTCCCGATTCCATTTCTTGATCTTCTGTTTGATCTCCTTCAACTTCAATTGGAAAGTATGCATGACATTTCTTCCTTTCTCCTCATTGGTGCTCCACCATTCCTTTATTTTCTTCATTAGGTTAGGATCTTGTAACTAGAAGGCTTCAAATTTGAATGGGCGATTCTTTGGTCCAGTTTTCAAATTTATTTCTAATTGGATGGGCTAGTGGTTCGAGCCCATGCATGGGAGGATCAAGGCCTCGAAGAAAATTTCTTTGCTAATAACGTGCTCCAAGGCGAGAAACCTATCCAATTGTGAGGAAATCTGATGAGTTCCTCCCTAGCAAATGTTCTACGTGTAAATTCTATTGTTTGTCTGTAGGTCCACTAGGTGCATATCTGCTATGAGATGCCCAAAGGATTCCATCTATGTCTCCATTTTATAAATCCATCCTCTTGTTTCTTCCAACGATGTTATCATATTAAAATCCTCGCCAACTATCCATAGATCTTCAGGGCATACCTCCCTCAGTTGGGAGACGTTTTGTAAGAAGACCCCTTTTTCTCCTAGAATGTGAGGCCCATAAACCCCCATTAGGAGGACATTATCTATGGATCCTACATGTCGAAACTTTCCTAATAGTATCCTTGGTAAACTAACCCAGTCCTTGAATGTTACCTCTGCTGGGTTCTAAAGGATAGCCAGGCCACCAGCACTGCCTCTAACATCTTGGGCCATTACCTCGTAGTAAGGGTTGTGACTCCTTAGGATTTCTTTGAGCTTCACTTCTACAATATTTGTCTCTTGGAGTATCATAATACTCGACTTGTCTTTTCTTAGTCTCTCCTTTAGGCACCATTTTTTTCCTCTATTGTTGAGGCCTCAGACATTCCAGGATGTAATTATCATTTCAAAGGTTTATTGAGTTGGTGGAAAACCACTAACAGTGGCACCACCCTTCCTGAATTTACCAACATTTCCCCTACCATTTGAATGGACTCACTCAAGTTATTTCTGCCTTGTTTCTTTCCTCCTTTCCCCTGAGGTCCTTGATCCATCGCTTGGCTTGCTTGTGATCCCAAGTGCTCTGGTTGATCTGCCCCTAGCATGCCCTGTTTGGCCTGATATTGTTGAAAAGTATCCTTGTACAACTGTTTCTAGTCTTCTGGGATAAATATCTCATCAAGGTGTCGCCATTTTTTCAGCAGGCATTTTATCACTTGTTCTTCCATGCTAAGGTCTTCCTTTTGACTGTAGATTTCCATGTTGGCTTGGTCCATTATTTGCAAAGGATACTCATTTTTATTATGGTTCCACTTCCGCTTTTCATTTGGTGTTGCTCCCTCCCCCCTGAGGGTTTGGTTGGGTTTCTGGGCCCATCTTCGTCGTAGGGGTATCAACGGTTTACTCATCTTCTTGTAGGATCTCAAAGCGATTTTGATTACGAAGGTCCTTTCCACTTGTTCCCTGGTTAGGGTTCTGTGAATTTTTCTGAGTCCTTTTTTTCCTCTAGACTTCCTCAAATCCCTCTACATCTTCTTTTTCTTTGTTCTCCCCGCTGGAGTTAGGGCCTTCTAGTGGTTCTTTCTTGTTCAACAGTCATGCACGAAACATATGTCCATACTCATGGCACCTACGACATCTAAAAGGTATATGCTCGTATTCTAGAGCTTGTTTCCATACCTCATCATGGTATTCCAGCTCTATGAATTTCTGTAGTGGCTTTGTTATGTTCATGTAGACACATATCAAGGCATAAGAAGTATATATTCCCTTTCTGGTTGAGTCTGCAACCTTAACGAAGTCACCAATGGAGTTTCCAATTTCTTCCAGGATCTTAGGGTCCCAAAATTCAACTAGCAGAGCAAATAATCGAACCCAAGCTGGTGCCGCTAAGATTTTTTCCTAATCTGGGCTGTAACATTCCTCCCAGTGCCTCATAAAGAGTCATGCATTTTTGAAGAAGTAGGGCCGTCTTCAAAGACTCGTTCCTTTACTTCCAGATTGGAGAAGATTACTGTGAAGAAGCCTTTAGCTCCTAGCTTCAACGCAATATGGCCTTTTGGTTGCCATTTGTAGTGGATCCATTTGACCAGATCTTTTTCTACAGACCAAACCCCAATAAACTTGCATATTAGGGCATGGTCTTTCATGTATTTCTTGTATGCTTCCAATTTTTTATTAGGTATGATGAATCTCAGCTTTTTCGTGGCACTGGGTAGGGACTAGCCCCTCATCCATGCTTGCTATTGAGCACCTAGAACAGGAGGACCTTTGTCTCCACCTCCTTGGTGGCCTAACGTTGTGGTTTTGTGGTTGCTTGTTTCTCTCATTGTTACATTCTTGTAGGAGGGGATCTCTCCCCCCTATTGCCACACTCATTTCTCTGTCAGTCGACCTGTGCTTGGTGGGTATAGTCGATCCCTTTGTCATTTTGTGAGATTTCACTGTGAAGGCTTCAGAATTTGCAGACTATAACCCTATCGATAACAGTCATTTGCGCTCTCTGTCTGCTTAAGAATCCCCTACTACATATAACCTATTACTATGAACTCTAGTTGATAAGATTTTATTTGCTAATGAGAACAAAATTTTAACGAAGCATGTTAAAATGAGAGTTTTCATCCAAGTTTGAGATGGTAAATTATGTTAGATTCATTGTTAAGATGAGAGCTTGCATCCAAGTTTCAGATAGTAAATTATGGTAGATTCGTTATTATATGGATTTGAAAATCAATATAAATTTAAATTTGAAAATCAATATAAGTGAGAGGGCTAAAAAGTTATAATTTATAAGTTCTATAAAAATATGTTATTGTAAATCATAAAATTAATAATATTCAAATGAAAATTTAATAATGATTCATTCATAATTATGAAAGGTAGATTATATTGAGATTAAAAGGTAAGGTTATGTTTATCAAGTAAATATGTATGATGTTCGATATAACTCTTTTTTGGTTGTCATATCAATCAATTTAATATAACTATTAATCATCGACATTTAGATAGTTATTAAAGAGGAATTGCAAAGTATAGATGTGTATATGAAGAGAAATGCCAATTCATAAGATATGCAAATGCTAACTAAAGGGGTTTTCTAGACAATTTTTTTTTTTTGAACAATGTAAACTATCAAACGGGAACTACACCGAGTACCCATTTTTTTGAGGTAGCAAAAAAATCATCTGATTTTCTAAATTGTTGATTCATAATACACTTTTTTTTAATATATTTTTGACACTTAAATTTTTCTTATGTATCAAGTATGAACTTTATTTTTTAAATGTTACCGATTTTCATGCTAATTTTAATAAGTGTTGATGCAACATCAACCCCTTTTTTTAGAAGACTTATTTTTGACACTTTAAATTTTCTAATGTATTAAGTGTGGATATTTATTTTTTAAATTAAACGATTATTGAAGTTTTCGTTGTCTTCTTCTTCCTTAAGATATTTATTTTTAAATGTTTTTCAGGTTTTTGTTTTTTTATTTTTCTTTTCAATTTTTTTTTTTTCTAGTGAGATCTTTGTTTTTTTGCATAGTTAAAAAAAATGGTGACATTTTAAGTTACGATCTTCTATATATCTATCTATCATTAATTAATATTTCAATGCACATCGAATAATGGTCACTAAAAGATCATTAATTTTTAACATTTGACATAAAAGTACACATTTTGAATATAGGTATAACAAAAAAATACACATTTTGAGACTTGTTTTTAGCTAAAAATGACATGTCAAAAAACGATTTTTATGGGAAAAAATTAACAAAAAAAGTGTAAAAAATAGCAATTTTTATGAATTTTATGTCAAATAATAATAATAATCACAATTTTTTTCAAAAAATTATGATTCACATAAAAAGTAAAGTGAAAATCACATAATGCAAATATTAAAGAAATAAAAACAATAATTGAATACTTATTTTTCTCATAAAATCTCAAAGTCAAAACATTACAAGTCTAACTAATGAATAGTTCTAAAAAATAAACTTGATTTGTAAGAAGAACTTAAATTTTAATCAATAATATCATATAATCCATACTCATCATCTTCTAGAGTTTCATTATTGTTTTCTTCCATAAAATTTTGTGCTTTAGTTTGATCATTTTCCTCTTTTGATGGATCTTTGATGTCTGCAAATATCCCAAGGTATCCCTTTTCAAACATTTCATCTAACAGTTGTTGAGGTTCCTTTGCATTTTTTGCCACATGTGATTCATTAAAACCTCGTTTCATCAAACCAACTTCTTGAGTTGCATCTGGAATAAATTGAAGAGCATTAATTCTTTGCTAAATAAAATTGCATTGTAGTGAGTCTTTTTTAATGGAAATGCAATTTTTTCCTTTTTGTAGGCAACATGCTATTGTTGTACTTGATCATCAAGTGCAAAAGAAATAATTACGTAAATTAGTATAAACACATAAAAATTAAAAAAGAAAATAATGAAATTCAATTTTATATAATAACACTTACCTGAACTTGAGAATAAATCCAAAACTCAATCTCCTTCATTTGAACATAAATCTATAAGATAGTTAATCAATGACTGTGGTTTTTGATAAATGTTAACTATTTCTCATTTTGCTTCTTTATCTTCATATTTTAGTTATTTTCCAACAGTGTCAAGAACTAATACTTGGCTATGACTCTTTCCATCTACCCAATTCAAAAGCATAGGTTTATAGCTATCATCTTTTTTCCAACATTCAACATGAATGAAATCACAATCACTTATAATTGGTTGATCTCTACAACCAATAAGATTTGATTTTCTCCTGTAACATGAAATAGTAAGAGTTCAATTAACTTATACATAAATTTAATATTAATCAAACATACAATTTCAATGTCTTACCATGTAAGTTGCATCCTTGAGTTGTTTTTCCCTTGAAGCTTGTTAATAACATTGCAAATTGTGTGTCTAAATAAAATGTCACAAATATCCAAAATGGTGATGTTGTAACTTCTAAAAATCTTGTAACCACTTTACTAAAAGCTTGATAAGTATAAGGCTTACTATCATATTCAATGTTTAGGATATTGAAACCATGAGGAATATATGAAATAACTAGGGAATAATCCCTTTTAGGTATGAGTTTTGCAATGTCTTCATAATCACCTTGTATTATTTGATATTGGATAATTTAGAGTCCATCCAAATGAAATGAGTAAGACTAGGATCAAGTTCAACATTTCTAATATGTTGTTTTCTCAGCCTTTCCAACTTAAATTTTTCAATAAAGGTTTTGAAACTATCCAGTACTCCGTTTGCATCATTCTTCGACATATTTAATGAAGTGAACAAATGTGCATGTATAAATTATAGAATAAAAATTATATACATATGAATAAAAATGAATGTATGAATCAACATACCATTTTAAATTCAAGATAAAAATATTTTATTGTTGATGTAGAACTTGAATGTAAGTAGTTATGTACAACATCGTGTCAGTTATCTTCATTCGAAAATTTAAACATATGTTCTTTTATTTTCATATAAACCTTGTGACTAAATAAATAAATTAATATAGCGATATGTATAACAAATACTACCAATGACAATATGTTATATTTGAAAGAAAATTATAATCCAAAAATAAATAAAAATAATTTAACAAACTTACTTTTGAAATTCCTCGCACATTTCATCCAATGATAATTCACTCGACTTCACATGAGATAATATTTTTTTGACAAGTTTTTCATCATTCACTCCTTGCATTGTTCTCCAAGGTGTGATAGCCATATCTTCTAGAAGATGCTAGATTTTAGGACTTGATTTACTACTGGTACATTTCAATGGTTTAGACTTTTTAACCTTTTGGATTTTTATGGAAATGTTCTCCCACATGTCAAAAATCTCATTAATAAATTCTCATATCTCTCTAGTTCTAAATGTCAACAGGAAAATTTTATCCATACCTATGAATATATCTGAATTTACTTTTCCACCTTTTGAATTGATTTTTTTCCTCAATTTGATAACATATTTCCATATAACATTCCTTCTAGAAGGCTAGACTAACATTTGTCTTATCCCCACCACATTATTTTTCAAATTCACTATGAATAAATCTAACCCTTTGCATGAAAGTCATAAACATCCTATACTCATAATCTATATTATGATCTCATTCCAATAACTTTGCTTCCATATCTGTTAAACCAACATAATTGATACATTTCACTATTTCAAAATGCGGGTTATTGGGATATTCCTCCATCAATTTTCGTTTAGCCTCTAAAGAATGGTTCCCCCAATTACATAATATTTGTATTCAAAACATATTGACTTATCAAATGCCTCTTTGTTGGGAACTTGAATTGGATCAACAAGAAGCACATAATCAACCACATGTGCATATGGATTGTACCTGATCAATGTTTTCAAGTTGTGAACATGCATGTAGTGTGGCTTTCCAATTTGATATTTAGATTATCCTTCATTTGGTTTATAGATTTGGTTGACATTAAGTTGAAATGTACGACCACCCTCAATTAATTTTGTTTTCATCAACCGATTTCGAATGGAATTTTGTTTTGTTTTAATAATGTCATCCTCTAAATCTACACATGGTGTTATGATTTCCATGCTTCCTTTTGAGCTTTCATTATGATCTTCATTGTTGCCCATGATTTTTCTAGAATGACCAAATTTTGATTTCTTCCTCCTATCAATTATCATATTTTCTTCTACATAAGCAATATCCTCATCATTATCTGGAAGGGAGACAGTCCTGGGTATTTATTTTTTTGGTCTTTCATGGTTTTTCTCCTTTCCAACATTAGTTCTATTCTCATTCTCAGTAATGGAAACATATTCTTCAACTTCCTCATCTTCAAAAATAACATGTCTAGCTTTACTAGATTGATCCACTATAGGAATTCTTTGTTGATCCCCTAAATGTACTCTTATAGCTTCATGAAGTATTTTTCTTTGCTTCTTTCTCCTATATTCTTCTGAATTTGTGTGGAAACAACTGACCACATTCATAATATCTCACTCTATATAATAAACTCCTGTCATCATAATTGAAATACCCTCAGCAAAATCCTATCAAACAAAATATAATATGTCAATAATAAGTTATAAAAAATATAATGATACTTACAATAATGCAAAACACATAAATATAAATAAGCAAATTTACGTTGTTTTGTGCAATGTTGTTTACGATATGTTCACATATCCTTGTAGAATATTCATCTGTATCATACGTTGTCAATGCAAAACGATATCTAATCTTCTCATGTGACTCGGGTGGTTTTGTAAGTACATAAAAAACTTTTGTATTCAACACCGAACATATATCTCATATGCTTCCCAACACCTCATAATTTCCACCATCGTATATCAACATATAGATATATGTATATACCTTACTCATTTTCTCTATCTTTCACATACCGTGAAAATTTTGTATAATTCATTTCTCATGATGTCTTCCATTCTAAAATAATCTTCATTTCTTTTGAGGAGCAAGGTGCTTGACTTTTACCATGTGTCTCAGGTCGGTTTCATTCAGCAGTATTCTTTGAGGGTTCACTTGCAACTTTAGATGATGTAATTGTTGCCTTTGGTCCATAAAGATCCATAGAGATCTTATTTGATGTCATTTTCCTACAAAAATAATATATATATGTGTGTGTGTGTGTGTGTTAATTAGAATAAAAAAATATCTTAAATAAACAAACAAAACAAAATTAAAAAAAAATACTAGAAACAAATATAATAATTAAAACATTATGTTAAAAAACATTTAAATTTAAATTTTAAAATTTTAAACTTAAAAAGAAACAATTATACTTTAACTTTTAACTTTTAAAATGAAATTTTACCCAAAAAAAAAATCTATTAAAAAAAATTACGCGGCCCACAAACCCTAGGTGAGCTTAGTCCGAGTTTTGGAATCAGACTTGACCTGCCCACCCAAGGCATGTAGCTCGCCCCACCCAGACCCGTTGTCCAATAGTCAATTCTTGAAATCGGCCCTAGGTCATGGGCCTGAGCAAGGGCGAGAAAGTTTCCCCCACCTAGGCCAGCAACCCATGGACCCTGGGTCGCAAGACTGGGCGTAGACAAGCAAGGTGCCCCTACCCAAATCCCCTGAGTCATGGACTTGTGTGGGGGCCCCTCGCCCACCCCTACCCACGCCCGCGGCCCAATGGCCTTGGGCGCCCAAGGCCCTTGCATTGCGGGCTCGCCCACACCCAGGCTCGTAGCTCACGGACCCTGGGCACACAAGGTCAATTCCAGAAATTGGTCCTGGGTTCCCAGGGCCCCTGGTCCGCGGGCCTAGGTGGGGGCAGGCGAGCTTGGCTAGGGTGCAATTTTTTTTTTTGAAAAGAATCTTTTTCTTTTAATAAATTTTAAAAAAATAAAAAAAATAAAATTAATGGAATAGTTTTTTTTGGTATCCACGAGGAATCGAGCAATCTTCTTGACACGTAACTATTAATAAACCTCTGGGGATTTACAACCTGTCATCTTTGTCATAAACTAGTCACCTCAGTGGGATTTGAACCTAGGTCTGCCTTGTTTCAACAATATCTTAAATTTCGAATTAATGAATTGAGCTACCACGCAGGACAAATAAAATAAATTTAAAAAATAAAATAATTTGACAACATAAAACAACCTATTCTCCCCAAATTCCTCTTTAAATGGTTAAAATAGAAGGGAAACTAAGATTTGAAATGGAAAAATCTCATGTTGAATGTCTTGTCGACAATGTAGCCCCTCTGTGAAATCACTCAATGTTTTTTAATGAAACACCTAGAAGATTGATGTGATGTAAGGAATAGTAACAATGAAAGCTTTTTTATAGTAGAGATTATGAAGTCACTATATCACTTCTTGAATGAATGATATATATATATATATATATATATATATATATATATATATATATATATATATATATATATATATATATATATATATATATATATATATATATAATTTTCTTAAATGTGGGATTTTAATTATCTCGTAAATGTTAAATAATTTAAGAAAAGATTTATTTTAATTTCAAAGGAATGTATTAAAATAAATTTTGTATGGAAAGTGGGGTCAAAAATTTCAAGACAAAATTTTAATAAAATGTTTTCAAATAAATTTTAGAAGGAAATTTTGGAGGGAAATATTTCAAATGAAATATCTAGAGGGAAAATTTTCGGCAAAAAAATTTGGCCGAAAAATTTGGAGGTAAATTTTCATTCTTTAAGTTATAAATTATCATTTGGGAGAGAGTGCATTTGTATCATTCAACATCTTTTGTTTGACAGTAATGGATTCTTCTGATTGTGAATTTTCTCTTTCTCATCTTCGTCATATAACAACTCTATTCATGTTGATGAATATAACAAAGATTCTTTCACTATGAATAGAGAGTCAAATTTTCCACTTAGTCATAATCCTAAGGACTATGAAAGAAACACTAACAAAGAGCAGGATGAAAATTTTCTTGTTAATAGGCTCGAGTGTCCTAATCCTAAGGACTATGAGAGCAACATTGACGAAGGACAGGATGAAGAATTTCCAATAAATAGAGAGTCAAATTTTCCAATTAGTCCTAATTCTGAGGAATGTGAGAGAAGCACTAACGAAGGGCGGGTTGAAGAATTTCTAGTAAAAATGGAGTCACATTTTCCACTAGTCTTAAACCTAAGGACTATGATAGCAGCACTAATGAAGGGCAGGATGAAGAATTTTGAGTAAATAGAGAGTCACGTTTTCCACTTAGTCCTAATCCTAAGGACTATAAGAGCAACACTAACAAAGGGTAGGATGAAGAATTTCCAGTAAATAAAGAGTCAAATTTTCCACTTAGCCTTAATCCTAAGGACTATGAGAGCAGCAATGATGAAGGGAAGGATGAAGAATTTCTAGTATATAGAGATTCAAAATTTTCACTTAGTCTTAATCCTAAGGACTACAAGAGTAGCACTGACGAAGGGTGGGATGAAGAATTACCAGTAAATATTGAACCAAATTTTCCACGTAGTCCTAATCCTAAGGACTATGAGGGTAGCACCGACAAAGGGCAGGATGAATATGATGAGGAATATCCTCCGAGTTAGTATTTCAAAAGTATGGATGATGGTAGTGAAGAATTTTCTACAGGTGAGGATGGTAGTGAATATTTTCCAAGCAATGATGGTGACGAATCTCCTAACTATGTTCAGAATGATCATCGTGCAGATAATATTCCTCCTAATGATGATGAAAATGCTTATAGAGATGATGATGAAACGATGGAGACGTTGCCAGCAAATATTATATCTAGGAGTAGGAGTAGATCTTTTGTATCAATCCAATATATTCTAGTTATACAAGGGGTAGGACAAAATATCTCACAAGAAGAAGTTTTATCAATGATTTGATTTCAAGTGAATGTTGTCAAAAGGATTGCTTGAAACATATGGATTTCAAGTTTGCATTGGAGAAAAGGAAGAGACATTTGTCAATGAATAAAATCATGCAAAATTCATATTTTGTGGGTTGCATGCAATCTACATTGTCACGTTATGATTATCATGTTGGGTCTTTATTTCTCTATAGAAAAGCTTTCAAAATGTTTCATTCAATTGGTAATTTTCGTCTGTCAAGAATCCAAGAAAATTTGGAAAAATATCCCACATTTTATTCAGAAGTACATCATAGACAAGAGTTTGGGACATTAGAAAATATTGCAATGTCATGGATGCAGACTTCTTTTCAAGCATGGATAGTGTATGCGAAATAGAGACACAATACATATTCCAGATAATTTCTCAAGATGAGAAATCTACAACTTATACAAAGAATATGCAGAAGGTGTTGAAGGACATGGTAATTTTATTACATATCAATATTTTGTGAATATATGGAGGAAATAATTCAACAATGTTTGTATTCCTAAGAAGACAAGGATGGGGGTTTGTAGTACATGTGCTTCTCTTAAATAAAAAAGGGATAAATGTCAAGGGGCAGAAAGAAATAAGCATTCATAATATTAATTTTAAAAATTGTACAGTTATCAACTATAAAAATGTATTTATTAATAGGTTTCTTTTATGTTATATGCAAATTACAATGTCAAAGCACTTCAAGAGAATTACGATCAACAAACAAGTGAAAGGAAAAATTTGTACAAGTATTGAAAGAAGCGTTATGATAATTCAATTAAATATTTGGGTTTGATAATTGATGGTATGGACCAAAAGAAAACACTTCTACCACATTTTTTCCACACACCAAAAAATTATAGGAGGAATATTTTATTCAGTTTCACTTGGTTAGTTGTATGGTCTTCAAAGGGAAAGTGTCGCCAAGGGTTTACTTCACATATCCAAATATTCGTAATGATGAAAATATGACAATAACCATAATTCATGATATGTTTTCTCATTGGTCTGGTAATCTTCTTGAATTTTTGTATCTACAATTGGACAACACTTATCATGAAAACAAAAATCAGATTGTTTTTTGGATATCTAACATTCTTGTTGAATTGTGAATTTTTTAGAAGGTAAAGGTTGGTTTCCTTCTTGTTGGGCACACTCATGACCATATTGATCAGATGCTCATTTGTTTTTTAGTAACATTGAGGAGGAAGGATGTTGGGAGTTTTCCATCATTAGTTGAATTTATTAAGAAACTGTACATTCCAGAGCCTATTTTCCATGTGTTAGAAGAAACTATTAACATGCAAAGGTTTATTATGGGATCACATGGTGAGGATAAATCCATTGAGAAACTTAATGACATTAGCTTTCAACATTTTGTATCAAAAAAATGGAAAACACTTATATGGGGACAAAAAGTATTCAACTACTGCAAAATGGGGGTCGTCATCAGGTTTGACATTTTTTAATTTCATTTCAGATCATCCAATATTTGCTTCAAATATATTGTTATTACAATCAGTTGTTGAAATTTATAATTCACGAAGGAAGAAGAAAGATATAAATTATTCTAAATGCTTGGAAGAATTAAAAAAACTATTAGATATACATATGAGTACTTTAATGTTGCTGATTAAGTTTGGTGGGAGTCCTTTTTCAATAATAAAAGTGATATCATTTCAAGATCAACAAATGAAGATATACTTTTGAAGTCTCTATTTATTTGGCCACAAAATGTGTCTAATGAACATGAGGAAAGAAACATTGTTGAACAACAACAATCTCAAGGTATTATTAATTCTTCACAGGTAGAGGAAAGAGAAATGTATATTAGTTACAAAAGATCCTGTTCACAACGTGAAGCCATGGAAAACCTTACAACGGTTTTGTACAAGATATTAAGGAGGGTTGAATGATCATAGTGTTAGCGGATGGAGATCCACATGGCTATCCATTCTGGGTTGCCAAGGTTATAAAGTTCATTAAAGAGAATGAAGATTTCGCAGGTGTTGGAGTACATTGGTATGCCACAAATATACACTATTCAATGGTGTGTACAAGCTAGAGATGGTAGTTGATAAAAAAATTGATAGAAAGAGAAAAATAAAGTGTACAAATATAAATTGTCGCCACACAAACCTCTTAAAATTGGAGGATGTTGACATACTTGTTTGTGACTTCAATTTAACAAAGAGAGGAACTTTTCACTTTAGGGCAATAAAGATTATGAAGAGGTTGCTACCAGAGGAAACAATGTTGAGATGAGAGTCTGTTGAACCTAGTCATAGATCTAGAAGACTTTTGAAACCTGAAATGGCGGGCATGCATGTTGAATCAAATGGGGCACTAGTTGATGAAAGAGAATATTATGGATCATCTTCATTTGCATCCAGTCATTCCTCTGAAGATGTTGTAAATTTTGATGATGTGCCAAAACATATGAGTGATTTTGAATAATTATCTAAGACATTTTATGTAAATGATGTTTGCATGGTAACTTGAAATAAATATTTTAACTTCTATATGATCTTACATGAAGTTATGAGTCATTTGTATGTTTGTTGGATCATATGTTTTAATTATGATGAATTCATTTGTTTAAAATATCCACAATGCAACAATAACTTAGACAAATAATTTATATTTCATTCAATCTACAAGTATTGATATTTTGATTAATTTAGTCATATAATTTGTTCATATGTTATGGTTGAAATATTTTGAAAAATTAAGGTTTTTTCATTCCATGGTTGAAAAATTCTCAAAATTTTAAGGTTTTTCCGAGTTATGATATTTTATCTTTAATCCTATGGTTGAAAACAATTAGAATTTTAAGGTTTTTTAGTGTCTTGATATTTTGTCTTTAACAGCATGGATAAAAATTGTTGGAATTTTAAAGTTTTTCAAGTCCCACTATTTTATCTTTAATGTTATTGCTAAAAAATGTTGAAATTGTACCCCGAAAAGAAAAATGTTATTCTACCATCAACACTTTTTGTTTTCAGTTGTTTTTTTCATCTTTTTTTGCACAAAAAAATTGGTTTTTACTGTCATTTTTAAAAAATGTTGAAATTAACCCTTGAAAAAAACACCGTTTCGGAATACAGACTCTTTGTTTTTGGGTTGTTTTTCATGTTTTTTGGGTTTTTTTTGCTAGAGTTATAGTTTTGAGTTTACAGTCCCCATTTGAAAGTTTACATTGTTTAATTTTTATAAAGATATTTATATTACGAAACAACTGATGTTACATTGATAGCTTTTGTTTCCCGAAAACTCTTTGGGATCCCTTAGACAAGTAGATTGGACTAACCATGTTCCCATCATCCTAGGTTTAGCCAAAAAAGAAAACAAGGAAAACTTACTAAGATTCAAACTATCTAGCCCATACGTAATTACATGCATTAGTGCGTATACAAAAATGAGGAGCTAGGCGCCATAAGAGACTATTAGTTTAATATAATGACTAGAGAGAGAGCATTGGAGTTGCCTTGGGGTGAATCCTCTGTTGGTGCATTGATAACAATTGATGTGTGAGGCTACGAATTTGATCTGGAGTCTGAATCAGGCACCACATAGCATTTCACCTGTGTTAATCTGGTGACAATATCATCCAGATTGTATCTAATGTCCTGGAGGACAGTTTGATCTCCTCTTGGCCTGGAAATAGCTGATATTGGTAGACTTTCTTGTCACAGATGCCCATGTGAAGCAAAGGTTTCTAGTTGACAGTACAGAACCACAAAGAAGAAAATATAGTCTCCTTCTGCAAAATTTCCCAAGCATTGGAGTCCAACTAAAGGTATTATCATATATTGAATGGGGCCTACGTGGTTCAACTTAAAAATAAATCATGATTGTTATATCTTAATGTAAATCTTTCTACATGATTGTTATATCTTTCTAGACACAAACCAATCCATAAGTGGGTACTGTGATGTGTTGGATGGGGTCACATGTTCTAACTAAAAAATAAATCATCATTGCCATATTTTATCTCTGGGAATAAGGTGTTGAATTTAAATACAAGTATATAAATTTTTGGATGGGCCCACATGGTTTAACTAAAAAAATAAATCATGATTTTCATATTTTAATGTACGGGAATAAGGTGTTGAATTTAAATGTAAAGTATATAAATTTTTATTTTCTTTTCATTTTGTATGGAAGAAATTTCATTGTAAATATAAACAATTGGATTTTTATTACGTATGGGGATTTTTTGTTTAAAAAAAATGAATGAACATGATTTAATCTGGGCAGAATATTCTTTGTCTAATTGCGGTATGGAGGGATGAGATTTTCAAGTTTTACATTACAATTTCTTTTATTAATTTTTACATTACAATTTATTTTATTTATTTTTAAATTAAAAATGTTGTGGCTTTGCTCACTTTTTTTAAGTGGAAATGATAGGTTATGGATAACAGACGTATTACAATTAAAGAATGAAAGAAAATTATTTTAACGTCCACGATGTTTATGGATAGATGTGGTTGATGTATTCGATCATAATTAAAGAAATAAAGAAAATTATTTTAACGTCCACCAGGCCTATGGGATAGATCTGGTTGATGTATTCGGTCATTTTTCCTGTGAAGCCTCACAATAAACACTCCCAACTTGAACACTTAGCTAAATAGATTATCCCAAGAGCTAGTTGCCAAAATATCTGCATAACTTTTCTTGTTGTCTTTGAAGGCCTATTTTCCTGTTGTCTTTGAAAGCCTCACATTCTAAAATAAAGTTCTTTTCTGTATACATACTCTTTCCTCCCATATTTATTTTGACCTTTTCCAGTGCCCTGTTTCACAAAAGACTTGATGACAATTAGTCTTTAGCTAAACAATAAAAATATTAACCCCTTTGTACACTTTTAGATTCATAAATAATTATTAATCCCATCAAATTCTTTTACCCATCACGTTTGGCAGACCCGAAAGAACTACTCCAAGAACTCTATTTTTACTGATATCTGTACTGATATTTAAAATGTTCTTTTCGAGATGCATCTGAAAACAATATGAGAAATTGACATCCCAAAACAATATGAGAAATTGACTTCCTCCGGGTGAGATTTCAGCTCTATTTAAGGGTTTTTCATATACAAACTGAGATTTTAATTCTACTAAGTGCAAATAATTAAAATATGGCTATATATATATATCATATATATTCCACCTCTGAAATATAAAAATTATTTTTTTAATTAAATAAATATTTTAATTTTATTTATTTACTCTAATTTTTATTTAATGTGTAAATAAAAAGTTTGAAACCTATATATTTGACATATGAAATATAAAAAATACACTTTTTATTATATTTGACATATAAAATATAAAAAATACACTTTTTATTTAATGTATAAAGAGAGACTTTTTTTATTTAGTTTTATTAAAAAGAAAATATAGGGGAGAGATTCCTAATGTTGTGCAGGGACCAGTGATTGATATAGTACTGGTCCCATCAAACTACCATAAATTGAGACTTTTGAAACCAATATTTAAACAAAAATAAATAACATTGAGTATAAATAAGTATTAATTTATGTCCAAAATTTCCCCATACATTCACTGGGCCCACAACTGTCCATAAATATTATCTTACTACTTAAGACTACAAACCATATTGACCCAACTAGAAAATAGCTAAAACCATAAAGGCTTCCAAAATGGTCTATTCCAGAAGTACAAAGTAGCAGTCACTTCAACCCCCACTCATCAGAACTAAAGCTTTGTATCCCGAATAAATATCCCTACCTGCACATAATAAAAGGAAATGTATGTCAACCATAAATTCAACCCCCACTCATCAGAACTGAAGCTTTGTATCCCAAATAAATATCCCTACCTGCACATAATAAAAGGAAATGTATGTCAACCATAACTGCTATGTTGTTCAACAACTAAACACCCTATGTTCAATAAATGACACCCAACCCAATAACATTTAAACCCACTTTGTTCAATAAATGACACCCAGACCCAATAACTGCAATAAATGACACCCAGACCCAATAACTGCAATAAATGACACCCAACTCACTCTATTTCTCATTAAAATAGATCAAAGCACATGGATCAACAAATAACCAATTCCCAACCATTAGATCACATCAAATTAAATCTAGACCACACATTCAAAATAAAGCCATTGCAATCCATGTGCATCCATGGCCACCAATTAAATTCAAGTGCCAAAAACTATAAAAGAAGTCCACCCACTGTTGAAGTTGCATCTTATGCTTTCAAACTATTTAGCAAACTTGAAGACAACATCACAAAACAGTTGTCAATATATGCATGTTAGTTATATCAATTACAACTCATTCTTCTTACAATTCTGTTTTCATTCTTTTCATTTATCAGATTTCTTACATGATCTGTCTGGCCATAACTGCTAAAAGGATAGCTAGATGGTTTCACAAACAGCCATTGAAACTCATTCTTCTTACAGTTCTGTTTTCATTGTTTTCATTTATCAGAGTTCTTACATGATCTGTCTGGCCATAACTGCTAAAAGGATAGCTGGATGGTTTCACAAACAGTGATTGAATAAAAAGTAGGTTCTAAATACAACTATTTAGAAAAGTTAAAACCATTCCTTAAAATAAATAAAAAAATAAAAAATGAATGCCTTCAACATACTTAATTTTTTCAGTTCAATTTTCTAAAACTTTTTATGACTGATAAGTCCATTCCAAGGCTGATCACAGCTGCAAGTTGTTCCCAACATAGAATTTATGCCCAGCCTTACTATGATTATGATAGGCATAGCACTCTTATGGAGCATATGACCATATTTTGTTTGAGTTTCCAAACTAATTACTATGCCTGGAATGGTGGCCATGGACTGCAATGGAGAAGTTGCAGTACTGAGACATTTTTTGTAATACCGAACAACAAAAAAATGGAAAATGATATTTGAAACAAAATATATGTGCACATTTCACTTGCTTATGCCTTAGCTAGTTCCTATCCTTACATTAACGAAGCAGTCATGGAAATGCATCCTTATAAGCCCAGCTTGCTATAAGGGAATTCTGAGCAAAAGCCTTGGAAACTGATTGTTGAATAATGCCTTCAACTGCACTGCAACTTCTATCATAGAATCCTACTTGAAGCCCATTAGCAGATATCCATATAAAAGTTGCTAAACTGATGAACAGGCAGGCAATTGAGAGACTACGAAGTAATTTGCAATGAGAGACTACGAAGTAATGCAATTCGATTTCCTATAACATACATGTTGATAATTTCCTGTAATAAAGTAGAAGTATTTTTGCCTTGTATGAAAGCATAATTTACAAATATTCTAATGTCTAAATGCATGCAATAATTTTACAGGTTGTTGCATCTATGGCAAAAGGAAGTTATACTGCTCATACAAGGAGAAGTGGTAGGAGAGTGACAAGGGGTGCACAACTGCGATGCACATCGTCTAATGAGGACAAGACCACTAATGTCAATGCCAACAATGCACCAGGGAACATTATTGAGAATGACCATGTGACAGCAGCTGATGTTAACACAACATCAGCCACAGAACCACCATCAACAACAGTCCAAGGAGCAAGCTCAACTAAAAAGATCAGTGCTATAAGAGGATGGACGAAAGAACAAATGTTAGTTGCAATTGACGACATAAATTTTAATGGATACTCAGTTCGGGCATCTGCAAAAAAACATGGTATTCCTCCCTCATCAATACATTATTGGATAAATGGACTGACTCATACAAAACGTAGAGGGCCTCTTACAATTATGACTGAGGAGGAGGAGGCCGAGGTGGTTGAGTGGTGTAAAGAGATGGCCCAATTGGGACATGGGCTAGAGTTGATACAACTCAAATCAACAGTTGCTCAAATTTGTCAAGGGAGGCGAAACCCAATCAAAGATGGGTTTCCTGGTAAATCATGGTGGCTTGGGTTTAAAGAAAGACATCCAGAACTTGTATTGCGTACTGATGAGGGCCTTGACAGAGACAGAGCATTAAATTTGCGCCCTGCAGTTGTGCAAAAGTTCTATGACACACTTTCTAGTGCTTACGATAAACATTCTTATGGAGCAGACCATATATGGAACTGTGATGAAACAAGTTTACAGGCAGGGAGGAATTGTGGCATGCAGGTAATTGCCAAGAGAGGGAGCCAAAATGTGCCAAAGATTTTTCCTAAGAGCAGGGAGTGGATAACTATTTTATGTTGTGTCAATTCAATTGGTACTTCAATCCTAGGATTTTATCTAGTCAAAGGTAAAAATCAACTGAAAAACTATATACATAACTGTGAACAAGGTGCATGCATGGCTGCACATCCCCATGCATGGATGACTAAATAACTATTTCTAAGTTGGGCTTTTCACTTTGTTGCATTGGTAACAGGTGGCGTCTCGCCTAATAACAGACACCTATTGATATTAGATGGCCATGGGAGCCACATGGCTGTACAAACAATTGAGGAAGCAAACAATTTAGGCATCGACCTGTTGACATTGCTCGCTCATACCACTCACAGACTACAACCCCTTGATGTTAGTGTGTTTGGCCCTTTCAAGAATTATTTTAGGTCGGAGCGCGCTGCATGGATGGCAAAGAATCCAGGGGTTGAGGTGAAAAGGTTCGAGCTAGCAGAGCTTGAAAATAAAGCTTTTAAAGGGGCTTTGACACCATCAAATATCAAGGCTAGCTTTAGGAGGACAAGAATCTGGCCACTGAACTATGATGCTCTTATGCATGATACTTTTTGTAGCCAAGTGTTTCATGTGGATGGTCAGGAAGAAGGGAATGCTCAAACAGGTGTTGAAGTGCAAGAAGTAGATGACCAAGATGATGTTTTTGCAACTGGTAATATGATTTCCCTATCTCAAGGACACTTATATGCTGAAGATGATGAAACTGTATGTGAAACACAATACAACCATGAACAAATTCGCAGTAACATGGAGATCGTTCCACCAACTCAAGAACATGAAATTCCTATTGCTGATATTGTTAATGACATTGTTGAACATGCAGTTGACAATGACCAATTGACATTTCCAAGCCAAGTAACCCCACCTTCATGGCTAGCAAAAGCAATGATCAATATGAATGCACATAGTGTCTCAGTAACCAATGAAGAAAGCATGAACATGCCCTCACAACCAGCAGAATTGAACAGTGAAATTGTTCATTTTTTTGTGGACAATAGATCAATGGAAGAAGATGAAGGACATAATGAGGCATCAACTGAAGATAATGATATAGTTCAATCAGTTCCAACAGATACTGAAAGAAAAGTACCAAGCAATGACATGCAAGTGGGAGGGGTGGAGAAGACACTTGGACAGTTCCTAAAGCTACCAGTAGAGAGAGTGTCAATGAAAAAAAAGCAAGGTGCATCGGGTAGTCTTCGTTTGGGCCGAAGCTCACAGTTACTCACCTCAGAGGACTATATAAACTTGTTAGTTGAGTCTGAAAAAAAGAAATTTGAAATGCAAGAATTAAAACAGAAAAAGAAGGATCTAGTCAAGGAGAAGAAGGCAGCAAGGATTGTTGCAGTGCAACATCTAGCAGATGAAAGGATTGAAAGAGATAAAGCAAGGCAAGTTAAGGACCAACAAAAGCAAATGGCACAGTTCCAACAGATACTAAAAGGGAAGTACCAAGCAATGACATGCAGGTGGGAGGGGTGGAGAAGACACTTGGACGGTTCCTAAAGCTACCAGTAGAGAGAGTGTCAATGAAAAAAAGCAAGGTGCACCGGGTAGTCTTCGTTTGGGCCGAAGCTCACAGTTACTCACCTCAGAGGACTATATAAACTTGTTAGTTGAGTCTGAAAAAAAAGAAATTTGAAATGCAAGAATTAAAACAGAAAAAGAAGGATCTAGTCAAGGAGAAGAAGGCAGCAAGGATTGTTGCAGCGCAACATCTAGCAGATGAAAGGATTGAAAGAGATAAAGTAAGGCAAGTTAAGGACCAACAAAGCAAATGGCAAGATAGGAAAAGGAAAAACGAAAGGCCCAACAAATGCTTGAAAAGGAACAAGGGATGATCAACGATACAAGAATAGCTGATGAAACCAGGATTATTTCAAACTCATTGGACTCCATTGCAGATAATACACCATTATTCCAAGATCTCATAAACATTCAAGTGCCTCACTATCAAACTGAGGGTTTACCCACTTGCCTTGTTCCTACTAGAGTTGGTGTCAATTCTCTGTATGCTCATTACACACCTCCACTTAATGCAGGGGTCAGTAATGCAAATGTGAGGTATGGGTACTTAGTACCTCCATGGTTGGAAGCTGTAAATTGGAATCAATCATATGGTAGCAATCAACCATTTCCTAATCAACCCTTGACTAGTAGGCCAACCTACCTGGCTCAAGAAGGTAACTCGGGGAGTTTTGGCACTCAATATTCTCAGGGTCATAAAGAATAGGGGTGTCATATGTTTTTTGTTCTAACCACATTATGATGTGGATTTTGGATGGATTGTATCTTTTTCTTGTCACAAAAACATTTTGGCTTACAACCTAGGTTGTTTTATTTCATAATGTGTACGGCATTGTAGCCAAAATCCATTTTAGAAGGAACATCTATAGTCTATTAAATGAATCAGTCATGAGAACTGAGGTATATCTTATATACATTGTATAAAACAACTTTTCAATTTGACTAGCCTTTGTGACCAGTGCTCTTTTTATTAGCAAATCTATCTCTAATCTTATGTCTACGACTTAAATCAGTTTATTGTAGTTTATATAATACAGAAAATATGAAAGTTTGAATGAAAATTATACATGTACATCAATGTAAATCCAAGATTCCAAACCATTAGAGACAGTTGCTCAAGTTGAACTCTTTGCTTAACTGAATTTATATCCCAAGATGGACTCCTTAACTCATGTTGACCTAGATTAAAATATTCTTTGATGGTTTTATGTAAGAACATTATGTAGTCATCTCTCTGGTTGATGTTCACGATATTCTAAAACGCGGCTATAGCTATCCATAGCTTTCAAGTCTATTCCATAGAATCCATGTATGCTAAGCTCTGACACCAAATACTTGGAAGATATGTCAAATATATTCACAGCCAATATTAATAATGCAAGTTGGTTGTTCCATCAGAAAAGATAGAGTATTTTGGCCTTATAGAAACATTAGGGATAACATGTAGCTCAATAGACAATTGAATCAAAACAACACTGTAAGATAATCAGTGGCAGGGTCATCAGGGTCTATCCAAAATTCCAAGTCTGGATAGGATATCTAGTCAGCTCATAGAAAAAGGATGAATTGGAGAAGAAACTTACTGAAATATAATTCAAATCAACAGCGAGTTTTAAGAAATTGGTGAGGTTTCGAGGAAAAGCCAGGATCATTATCTGGTAACTCAACCCAACAGAAGTAAAGATCCTTCAGGAAGCTCTTAACCAAAGGAAATTTCTTCATATGCCAAAGCTTGAATAAATTGTGCTGGATTGACAAAGACAAATTCTCTTTCTTGGTTAAGGACTGTTACATCCAAGCATTGCTCAGGGGCTACCAGCGAAGAAAAAGATTCCTTCTAGACCAGATTTTGGAAAAAGGGGATTTGATTAGAGATAGCACATTTATTGGATTAGGCTAATTAGGCTGAGACTTTAAGAGGACAAAGTGATTTCCCAAGAAGATGGACAGGTTAAGGAGCCATAGGGAAAACATCTATTGGAACTATGCAATCAAGGATAGCTGACAGGTCCCCGGGAGAACAATGGAAGCCTCCTTGAAAGAAATCTACAGCTTGAACTTTGATGCAGCTGCAAAAGGAAATCTAGAAAAGGTTGCCATTGAAGGGGTATAAGAGACAATAATGTACAATGGGTGTAAGGAAAAAATAGTAAGGAGGGAATCCATCTTATCAATTGGCTAGCACTATCTATCCCCAAACACCTTGGAGGATGGGGATTTAAAAACCTATCATGGTTTGAAAAATATTTATCTCTAAAAAACATGTGGAGAGCCCTGTTCGGTGGGGGTCTATGGAGTCAGATTATAAAAGGAAAGTATTTAAATCACAAGTCTATAGTGGACTAGATCAAAGGATATGCAAAAAATCTGGTCAAAGGAGGCTCCATTGTCTGGAAAGATCTCACTACATCTTTTCCCATTCTCTTTAACTAGCTCACTTGGAAAGTTGGGGATGACAAACAAAGAGTCCTGGGTAAGGACCCTTTCATTGGAGAAGGTCGCACCTACAAGTTTTCTCTAGAATTAATTAACTATGTTAATCCCAAAGGAATTGTCCATTTACATAATATCAAAACAAGTGGCTCCTCTTTGTCCTCCGGAAACTACTAGCTAACCTCATTAGAGTTGGGAATGGAAGGAATCCCAGCAGAGGAATGGAAGAATTTTATATTAGAGATAAACCTAAATGGAATTAGAGTAAACAATTCTAAGGACCATCTGATTTGGAGCTAGGATACATCCTTTGGGGAGGTAAAAGCCCAATTGACATATGAAGCAATTCTATATTCAAAGGTGGAGCCAAATCACAGATGGTGGAACTATTGTATTTGGAAATGGCCCATCCTAGCCAAATTAAAATGCTTCACCTAGCTAGCCCTACACAATAATATATTAACCTAGGAGAATCTACAAAAGAGAGATTTTGTAGGTCTTAATAGTCGTAACCTGTGTAGACAACAACAAGAAACAGTGGATCATAGATTTACACAATGTTATGCTGCACAAGGAATCTGGACCACACTTTTACAGGATTTGGGCATCCACACAATTCAAAGATGGGATTCTTTTGAGGAATCTTTTAATTTCTAAAACAAGCACTATAAAAGACACATTAACCATCACTCTGAAAGACATTAAAAGTGAACACCATTGCTACACATTTATCCATAAATCAACCATTCTTCGTGAACTTCTTCAACCTAAAAAACATTACCATGAAAGACACTAAAAAATTGCTGCACATTTATCCATAAATCAACCATTCTTCATGAACTTCTTCAACTTGACCTACAACCTAAAAACAATTAGCATAAATGACTAAAAATTGAACATCATTGCTGCACATTTATTCACAAATCAGCCATTCTCCATGATCTTCTTCAGACTGACCTACAACCTAAAAACAATCACCATGAAAGACACCAATGCTGGGCATTTATGTATAAATCAACCATTCTTCATGATCCTATTTAAACTGGCCTAAAACCTTAGATTATTAACTGCAATAAAGCATTTTCATAAAAATAATAAATTAGAGGCATGCAAGAAACCAAAACTCTGCATTTATCCACAAACCAACAGTTTTTCATTATCCCCTGAAAAGTTATATACAACCCTTATAAGATTTTAAGGCTGTAGGAAATACAATCGTCCATTATCCCAAACCGTTACAAAATTGCTGTAGGAAATACAGTCATCCATAATCCCAAGTAGTTACAACTCATTTTATTTCCCTTCTCTGCACCAAAAGGATAAATTCCAGCTCTACACTGCAAAGATTCAGCAAAACCCACATTGCAGAGACTTGTTCTTGCTATAACTCTAAGGATTTCAGATGTAAAGAGATATAAAAGAGGACAAATTTGATTTAAAGATATAATAAAAGAAAACAAATTGGATATACACTAATTTTAGCACCTGCAAAGAATAGCAGGCTATTATGAATGGGTTTGTGGCTTTGGCTGCAGGACTTTGAGCCTGCTGAGGCCATTGAAATAAGATTTTTCCTTGGATGCAAGGCTAGTTAGCCCATCAAGTTGCATTGGTATGTAGGCCTCTTCTTCTGCTTTTCTGTTTTGAATGGACATGGGGGTTGGATGGGAAGCAACACGTAGTTGTAATGAATACACAAAGAGCTTGTGATAGGCAGCCTGGTGGAGGGCTTGAGAGTAATGATAATAAAACAGTTTAGTTGAAGGTACATGACTTGAATATCCACCGAGACAAGCCTATTGGTGAATTCTTCAGGAACTGCCCCTGTAAAAAGGTTATCGTTGAGATACAGACTTTGGACATAGGGTTTCGAGGGTTTGTTTGGGGTCATTGCTGCAATGTTCCATTTTCCCTTTGTCTTTCTGCTTAGGGCCGGTTGTTGGGCAAAGCCCTCCGCCGAAGAAACTGGATGTTCCAAGTGAAACCTAATGACTAAGCCATTTTGGAGGATGATTCAAGAAAAATACTTGACTATGGAGCAGAATTTTAGAGCTATGTACACAGACAACAGCAAATAAGCACGATAACAACGAAAATTTCACAAATACCAGCATGAAAAGCCACAAACAACATCAAAATATCCAAAAAAATGGATGAAAGATCCCTGTAACCCTAAACCCTCAAAACCTACCATAGAAAGTCTACAAAAATTCCAAATAGGGTTGTTTGTGTTGAAAAACACAGAGAAATTGCTGGTAGGATTAAAATCCTACTGGATAGAGGCCATGGATGGTCGTCGACCTTCTCCGGAGCTCGCCACACCTTCGCTAGACCTTCTCCACACCTGCAACGAGAAGAAATAAGCCATTAGACAACAGAAAACAACCAAAAAAACCAGCACAGAACAGCAAATTAAGCAATTACCTCTTAAAAAAAACCTTCGACCTCGAACTCGGTAAAACTACAACTGGCTCCTCCCCAAACAACAAAAACTACGAATAAGACCACCACCAAAGAAACCCTGACCAACCAGCAGGCCAGAACGACCAACAAATCTAGGCGGAAAATCACAAGAAAGCCAGAAGCGATGTTCTGACCATAAACCCTAAACCTCGAACAAACATGGACATCAGCACCTGCATACCAGACGAAGCGCGCAGGGCGCAGGTTCTGGGGCCATCCAGTGCCATCTTCGGCGGAGGGCTTCGCCCAACAACTGGCCCCAAGCAAAAAGAAGAAAAGAAAATGGAACATCGCAGCAATGACCCCAAACCAACCCTCGAAACAGCGCGAAAAATAAACCTAAATACATAACACGATGCCCAACACATGAACCTCCACGACATCGTACAATCTTCACAAGCGTTCACGTGGCATTCGGCGAGGTGGCGGGGAGGGCGCACAGTGAATGGCGTCCCTCCCCTATAACTAAAATATACTATAAAATCTCTTTGATTCGATATCGTAGGCTGTATTAATGACACTTAAAGAAAAGTAATATTAACTAAATTAAATTAAATATTTATGAAAACGAAGATTATTTAATCAGGTTTCAAATAGCACCGGTAAACGTTATTTCCTGCGCAGATACCAAAGCCAGGGGAAATGAAGCGCAGAACGGGAAGGTCTGGAAGCAACATTCGCGGTGCCAATGCTGATTCTACTGCTATTGTCGATACTAAGCGACTTTCTCCTTTGCCTCTCATATCGTCGTCTCCTGCTACTAATCATCCACCTTTGGCGAAAACATACGAATCCGAGTGTTATAATTTTAATCTCACCCTCCTCCAAACTCCAAAGCCCGCCGCTTCCCCCTCTGTTGCGAAAGCTCCTAAGCCCCCTACTCCCGTCATCAACAACACCATGCGCAGCATTTCAGACGTGAGAGACCTGCTTTCGAGTCGTCTGGACTCGTTGAAAAGGGAGATGGAAAGCACGCATTCCGGAATTTTGAAGGAAATAGACGCTTCCTCTGCCAGGCTTTCCAAGAGACTCAAGGTCGTCGCTCTTCCTTTGCTAAACTTAATATTTTCTTTTACAATTTTACAAGGCGTCAACACATTACTAAGTTCTCATGGCCAGATGGTAAAAATTAAAGAAAATTTTGAATAAATTTATTATTCTTTTAACCTGGTGCAGATTCAAACACAATCGTGTACGCAGTATCTGGATGAAGCCCAGCGCGACTGGAAAAAGTTCTCTGCTCGACTCAGCGAAGATACGGAAGAGATCCAGGTCACAAATTTCTCCTCTTTAACTTATTTCTTGGATTTTACATTCAAACATTATTTAACTTAGTTGTTTATTTTGACTATCGAACATGGACATTAACCTGACTGTAACTAACTGACTTCTTGAATTCAAACATTATATAACTTATTTATTTTTTTATTTTTACTACCGAGCATTAGCATTCATTTGACTGTAATTAGTATAAACCAGCTGAGATATTCAAATTCAGCTTAATCCTTTTTAAAATATGGACGGATATGGGAGTAATTCGTGTAAATTAGTCGAGATAATCAACCTGAGCTTATTCCTTTATTTTTCTGTGCAACTATTTGATATTAATTGGAGTAATTTGTGTAATTAAGCTGAAATATTCACCTGATCTCGTTTCTTTATTTTTCCCTGCAAATATTGGCATTAATGGAGTAATCTGTGTGCCTGAGCTGAAATGTTTACCTGATCTCATTTCTTTATTTTGCCGTGCAAATATTGACATTAATGAAGATAATCTGTGTAAATAAGTTGAAATATTCATCTCGAAATTATTCCACTACTTTTCCTTGGAAAGATAGAGTAATTCGGATCGATAACCTCCAATAATCAATTTGAATTTATTCCCTCCAAATATTGAGATTAATACTAAATAGGAGTAATTTACATAATTTATGTAGTACGCTAAATCTTTTAACTTCGTCGCTGTGAGTAACAATTTTAACATCCGTGGCAGGCGGCCTGTACGGAGATCATAGCGGAAGCGCAGGCTTCGGGCAATCGCAGTAAGCTCGTTTCGTCTTACTTGTGTCTTAAATCTTTGGGCTATATAACGTTTAAGACAGATTTGATTCGTCTTTAATATTGTTATTTGATTTTTTTACAGTTTTTGTGGCAGATTTGATTCGTCTTTAATATTATTATTTGATTTTTTTACAGTTTGCAAAACTTCAATTCCGGAGATGATGCATTCGGTGGAGAAGAGTCTGGAAGGTCTTCGCTCCCGATACGGTCCCTGCTAAACATGCCCTCTCAAAGTTAGCTGGGTATTGAGGACCCAATACACATTGTAAATAAAATTGATATCATTTAGTTCAATAACATTTTTACTACAGTCCCTCATTCAAAGTTGCAATGGGTGTTTGGTTTTCGGCAATACTCTGTTTTTTAAATTAAATTATTATTATTATAAATAAAATAATTAATTTATTAAAATATATAAAATTAGGTTTAAAAGTAAATTAATTTATTGTATTATTATAAAAATAATTTAATAATAATGAATTATTGTAAGTGGTTTGGCACTCGGCGCTGGCCTCTCCCATATAAGGTCTTATCCCGCTCGTTCGGAGCCGAGCCACTCGGCAGAGGTATGCTTGCTTCTTCGATCTCTTTTTCTTTTTATCCACAGCAGCTGACCGATCCATATCCATTGGAAGTGGCCAGCATCCCGCAAAGGCATAGGTTAGGCGAACAGAGGCCGCTCGATCGAGCAGATCTTTCGAGTAGGAGGAGCTGGCTTCATCAGCAGCAGCTAGAGTGGAAGTAGCATCCTCACCACCATCATAGGGAGTAGAGACAGGGGCTATGGTATAAGCATTTGTAGCAAGCAATCGAATGATACCTGAACCCACCGGCCCGGGATAGTCAATAAAAGCCCTCCATGCGAGACATAAATTATTCAATAGTAATATTTAGGGAGTGTTAAATATGAGAATTAACAAATGAATAGATCTTTAGAGTGAGTTGAATTTATAGAGGACACTTTTACACATGTTTTTTGGTTTCTGTTTTATAAAAATGTTTTAAATTTATATTGTTTTTAATAAAAATATTACAATATCATTGATTTAAGGTTAGTTTTTGTTTTATAAAATGTTTTAAATTTATATTGTTTTTAATAAAAATATTATAATATGATTGATTTAAGGTTATTGTTTTTTATGAGTGGTAAAAGTATGTGGTTTTGATGATCGAGGTGGATATTGGTGGCCACTTGCCTATTTCATTTAGACTGCTCACTCAGGTTTATATGTTTCCTTATCTATTTTAGTGTTTATAGCAGTTTTTTCGGGTCTTGAACTTCTGGAGCAGTGTTGACCCCATAAACGATTTTTTTTGGGGTCCATGGCAGACTCGTAGTCGTATGCTTGGATATGCGGTGAAACTTGTAATACTAGACGAGACATTTCCAACAAGGTATCATACGCGTCAAACGGAGATAATATGACCAAGAACCCAACTAACCCCAACGAGGCCCACAAACTCTTGGTGTTACATCTCCTGGGTTAGGGTTTTGGTCATTTAGGGTTTTCTCATGTTTTCCAATAATAAATAGGCTCTTGAGCCTCATTGTAACACAGTTCAGAGGCATGTAGCTGCTACATCTCTTCTCAGAGATAAGCTACCATCGTTTGAGCTATCTTATTTCCATTATGTTTGTAAGCATAGTTCAGTATTTTCGATTAATGAAATGAAGTGTTTTTATGTTGCATCTTTGTGTTTATGATTATATCTGTAAGTTGTTGTGTTCCTATTTAAGTTCGGATCAATTGAGTTATAATAAGTCCAAAATTTATGACATAGTTATACAAAGTATATAGCTTGATAGAGTTTAAAGAAATATTAGGGTTACTAACCTTATTGTTATAGTGGATGTTTTTTTAATTGTTCATTGAAAAGAAAAGAGTAGAAATAAAAAACTTGAACATTTAAATGGTGGGGGAATCCACCTAGATATGATTCAGGTTGACCATGTCTTCCTCAAAGTTGAAGAACTTCAAATCAACTAGCTCCTTCGCCATTAGAGAAACCTTGGTGTTCTATTTACTGAGCTAAAGATGCAATGCATCAATACAAAGAAGAATCTCTTGCTTTTTATTAGAGCTCTCCACTAAGACATTTCCCATTATAGTTTTGATGTACCAAGTGCACTTAGTGCGAGTGTTTTATGACTATGTAATCCAATGTGTGATCTCTTGTTCCACTTCCATGTCTAGTATGAAACCCCACTCTACATAAACTTCTTGTTTAGCAATATGTATTTTCTACTAGATGGTCTGGGGAGGATTCTCCCAAAATGAAGTTGTTAACCTTTCTTCACTTATCTAAACATTGGAACGTGTTTGTTGTCACCTTCCTTGTTATCCTTCATGACTTAAGGAGGGGCTAGACCCCAACATTGCGATAGGGAGGAGGAGGCCCAAGGAAAGACATATGAGAAAGGATTGTGAACATAGATAAACATAGAGAATTAGGCAACAATGAGGGATGACGGCATGAATAAAGGGAAGATTGCATAAGAGGAAGGCTTAAGAGGCTTGAAGAGGGATAGAAACTTGGAGAATGTCAAGGGGAGGAGCCTTGCCCAAGATGAATACATGAAAGTAGGAAAGAAGAAAGTTTAACCATACGAAGAAACAACAAAATCCTGAATAGAGACAAAGGAAAAATCCAATATTGAATGGAGAAACTCATCACAGAATGCTTGATAAATAAAATAGCCTAAATATCTTCTAAAGCCACCACCATGGGAAAGGGTCTGCATTGAAGGGACATCGTGCAATGATGAATTTGAGTGAGATGAAAATCCCTTTATTTTGGCACAAACCACGTGGTTAATGAGTTTGGTTAAAGTTCATATGCATGTCCATGCTAATCATTAGATTACCAGGTGTTGGGTTCGATCACTCTCTCGATGAGGTTGGTGGTGGGTTGATATCATGGTTGTGTGGGTTATCATGGGAGGACACCCATTGTGGGTCTCTTTTGCCACATGATTGCAAATAACACTTCAAAAATAAGTTTTAACTATTTTCAACCTTTTGCATCTTATATAAATTCTTTATACATCTAGATTTCAATGCCTAACATGGGTGGATAACTTTTGATATATTATTAATTGTGCAAATTGTTTGCAGTTATAAAAATAAGCTATACATTCAAACATTAATAATCCATATAAACCCAACTTACTCTAATATTGATATTAATTTCCAAATCACTCATGTAGCTACTAATGAGATATTTGGATGAGTGTTTGGAAGGATGTCACAAGTAAGTGAGTCCTTCTCTCCCATATGGATTGGTAGGGCTCACTTGCAGTTAATCAAAGCGACATAATGAAGTCCCATTAGAGTAATGGGGTAAATCTTGCTTGGAGCCTTTCACTAGGGTGAATTATTAGCAATTTGGTTTGGGTGGTGTCAATTTTGTTTCTTGGAAGTAATTACAGTGCCATCCTGGTGGGTTTGTTGCCTAGGCCTTTGGAAGGGGTGAGGTCAGTGTTATGGTGAACAGGTATTGTGGTGATGGTGAAGGGGGGGGTTCCACTAGCAACATTGTTTCATGTTCGTCGTTTCTTGGTTTTGATCAAACTTGCTCTAGTCCTCTTGGTTTTCTTTGTGGGGTTATCCCTGTATGATACTGTATACCTTATTTATTGGAGAAATTGAGTTTGGTGCTTTGAGTTTTTCTTTTATTTGTGCTTTAACTCTTGATTTCACGTTATTCCATCTAATTTTCCTCTAATTGGTACCTAGGTGATAGGGGAAGCCCAAATTATCATAGGAGATGTATTTCATGGAGTTAAGGTAAGTTCTTGATAGCCACAAAGAAATCAATTGGGCCAATAACAACACTTTACTAATTGTCTCCAAATTTGCAAAGTTAGAACATGCCAAAATAACATAGAATGCAAACAACATGAATCTCCTTCTCCTCATAAGTATCAACTAGATTCGCTAGATATTTAATGTTGTAGATTTTTCCCTCTAGTTATATCACAATGCATGGATCATTTCTCCTTTGCCTCCAACAATTTACTAAAATCAGGTACCTGTAGAGATAAAGGTAAATTCCTCCTCATTCCTATGAGGCTTATGAGAAACAATGCAATGTTCACATTAAAGCAATATGAATGTTCTTTAAAGTTATTTGTATTTTGTGTCAATTTGTTAGGCAACCTACTTGCAGAAACACTTGAAATGATCATTTCTATGGACACCTTTTGTCATTAAATATTGATTTAGAAATATGTTTTATTTTGTGGAAACTTATAAACTTTAAGATTGTAAACATTACTAAATTGATTACAGTCAAATTTTTACATAATGCAATTGTCTATTTTAATTAAAAAAATTAATATTAATCACTCCAACTACTAAAAATACACTATTTTTCTTATACATCTTCCTCTACATTAATCAGTCATATTTTTTATTTTTATATTTTATTACTTGGAATAATGCTTACATTAGTATAGCATATAGATAGGATTAGGTTGTTGGAATCTTGTTGAAGGATTTCTCAACAATATTCTCCTTATTTGAAATCTGTGGAATTTTAAGAGCATTCTCCTTGTTAGAAATATGTTGGATCTTATGAGCACTATTTATGTGGCTTATAATTTAACTTTAGTAATAATACATACCAATAATTTTGTGTAGACTATGTTTATTCTTCCCATTATTATTGTTAGTAGCAAATATGAGCCTGTATCCCTGACAGGAGAGCTCATGAGGATGAAAGAGATGTGAGATTTGATGTTTTGTACTCAGGGTAGTTAAGGTGTGAGATTAGCTTTATGCGTTTTATATTTTTGTGTTTGATTACACAGATTTGTGGCTTGTGCAAACCGCTACCAGTGTTATAGCAGAGGCAGCAATGTATGAGCTTACAAAGTACCAGTAAGTGGAGTGATCGGCATTGGGGATCTGCGTTGGGGTTGAATACAGCTGTTGGAAAGCTCGTGGCTCTAGCCGGGTGTATTCTGTGTGCAGACAGGTGTGGAGAAGCTGCGTAAATCCTGTCCTGCTTAAAATATGTGAATTTGGTAATTCTGACTGAGGCGACGTAGTCCAATGTCAAGACAGTCTACCAGAGGTGTATTTGCAGAAGAGTCTCTTGTGTAGGCTGGAGCTAATCAGCTATATATTGGGTATTTAATGTCTTCAGAGCAGCACTCAACTTAACTCGATAACACCGGAACTGGCAAATATTATTTAATGCCGAATTTACTCGCTTCTGTGTTATTGCGTTAAATCGCGTGCTGCTCTGAAGGCATTAAATACCCAATATATCGCTGGTTAACTCTTTCCCTGTTGTGTACACGTCTGTGCCAAGAATGGGACACCATTGATGCTGGAGAGCCGTGGACTGGTGCGGTGAGCCATGAAGGTTACGAGAAGCACAGTTCCAGAGAAGAATGTGCGGTTTAACTTACAGTATGTGTGAGCCATAGAATAATGTAACAACACATACAGATTTCTCAATCGGGAACAGTGCAAACATTCTGCTTGCATGTTGTGTAATTCACGATTTCAACCAATCATATGTCCAAGGCATCATGTAGATTCTGTGGTGGAATTTTTTGTGGCATCTGTTCCAGAGAAAATAGCTTGCTACCTGAGATTTCATACCAGTGAACCTCAACGAGTATGTGATGTATGCTTGGTGAGGTTGGAATCAGTACAAAGTCTTTTGATTAAAAAGGTGAGTCGTGCAACACAACCAACAACGCATGAGGTAACAAGTTTAAGCACCCTCAGATCTTAGTTAAATTTTCCTTGGGGACATTCCATGGAGTATGAAATTTATAAGGCCACCAATACCCTACGGAGCTTTGTAAGGTCAATTCTCGCAGACCAAAAATATCAATCCCAGATGTTGTAGGTTTGTGTATTCTCACAATTGTCAAAGTTGGTATGATGTCCTATGCCTTTACCATATCGACTTTTTTTTTTATGTCCTATGCCTTTACCTTATCGACTTTTTTTTTGGTTAGTAGGAAAAAAGAGGCCACCAACACCCTACGGAGCTTTTTAAAGTCAATTCTCTCGGACCAAAAGTATCAATCCCAGATGTTGTAATATCAATCCCAGATGTTGTAGGTTTGTGTATTCTCACATTTGTCAAAGTTGGTATGATGGCTTATGCCTTGACCATATCGACTTTTTTTTTGGTCAGTGCTATATTCATTTAAAAAAAAAGTATTACATGTGTGATATAATTAAAAAAAAAAATATTACATCTGTGATATAGGAAGCAGCATATAGCATATAGATGTAATGAAAAACATCAAACATCATCCTTGAGTTCTACTCAAAGATATTTTGGTATACCCACAAATAAAGACTATTATAGCCTACTGAGCAGAATAATGAAAACTAGTGTATTAGCAAATCAAGTATAGTAAAAAGTTATATGTACAGGATCAAAAATACAAAATAGGTTGATAATATGTCTAGCATGATGTATCTCGACAAGTTCACATCATGTTCATATGAGTATTCCTGCAAGGAAATAGATCAATCCAAAGAACTTCATCACCCCGGCGTCGAGAATTTGTCCCTCCATCTTAATTTCAATGTGCAGCCCGTCCGTTTCAGCATGAAGCCCCCTTTTCTAGAGTCTATCTGTAAAATGATTATGCTCTCTTCCAATGTGCTCAATAGATGAACCCGTATAATGAGTCCAGAGTTGTTGTACTTGGAAGAGCCAGCCTTGAAGAGTGGATTGATAGATATGTGCCCGTCCCAGAACATAATCAATGAGGATTTTAGAGTCCCCGAATATATGTAATATTGGGATGTTCAAAAATTTTGTGAACCAAAGTAATCCCTAGAGTGCCATTACTTCAGCTTTAGTGTTCGTGCCACAGCCAACACCCCAATGTATCCAGTATTCCTGATCCGGTGAAAAGGCAATCCAAAAACCACATCCACAAATATTTCTTTGTGATGCTCCATCAAAATAGGCAGCCGGGAAGACCACCTTGGGGCAGGTAGATTTACGAGGAGAACCCTTTGGTCCTGTACTCAGATATGAACCAGTTGAGAGTGCCAATTTGATGTTATCCAATACCTGCAGTTCAGAAATCCGGTGGTTGTTGAAGATGATCTTATTTCTCCATTTACAGACCTCCCAAAGTGGGATATTGTGCCATGCAGATTGTTGTTTACTCCACCAGATAAGACATTCTGAGATATGGTCGAAATGCTGATATGTGAATCCAATATGAGAAGCAAGTTTTTGCCAGAGCAAGACAACCTTGGGACAATATAAAAATAAATGTATGTTGTGCTCCTCCGCAGCCCTGCAAATGACACAATAGCTCGGCCCATACCAGTGCCTCTTTTGGAGGTTTTCCCATGTGAGATTCTTATTTTTCCATACCAGCCAAAGGAAAAGTATAATCTTAATGGGAGATTTTGTTTTCCAGTAGTGTGAGAACCAACATACCTCAGATTGCGGAATCTCCTGACAACATAGTGTAAGGTATGTGTCAGCCACCTTGTGATTTCCATCCCTTGTTTTTCCCTTCCAAGCAATCTGGTCCTGATCCACAACACGACAAGCTCCATCAAGCTATAAATTTGATCTAATTTGTTCCCATTCACTTGCCATCTGCCCTGAAAGTTGTAATTCCATAGCCTGTTTCCAAATAGGTCTGCAATCCTGCCATGAAGATATGACCTGCTGCCAGAAAAATATACCGCGGCTATGAAGACAATGAACAAGTTCATCTGATAATTTGGAGGCAGTATCAATACCCAGTATGTGATCTAGGTTGATGATAATGAAATGACCAATGCCCAATTTCCAAGCCAGTTGCAAAAGAAAGTAGCGATGTAGTTTAATAAAACTAAGCTAGATTGCAGAACCAGAAGTAGTTCCGATCCAACCACGTCTCATCCAAACAGAAAAGTCAGTATTTTTAAGATATTTTGACTGTATAATCATGCCCCATGTACCACCACTGAATATACCATGCCACATGGATTTGAGCAATAGTGTCCGACCAAATCTTTTAAGATGCAGTATGCCCCAGCCACCCAGTTGTGTGGGGAGAGTGAGAAGTTCCAGCTTTGCGAGATGGTATTTATGTTGATCTTTCCTACCAGACCAAATGAAATTCATCGTTATCCTGTTAAGCTTATTAATGATGGAAAGGGGCAAATGATATAGGTGTGCCCAGTACACACCCAGTTGAGTAATGACAGCCTGTGTCAAGATAACACGTCCACCCAGAGTCAAACATCTAAACTCCCAGCCAGATATCCTCTTATAATATATGTCTACGAGCCACATCCAATCGTTAACTTTATAACTGCAAGGTTTGATGTGAAAACCAAGGTATTTCATACCTCCCGATAGTGGTTCTGAAGCCACACCAAATAGTCGACAAATATAAGTGATTATCTCCTCATCACAAAAGTCATGGAGGATGGTAGATTTCTGGAGATTCATGGTCAGTCCAGTGGCCCTACCAAACTTTACAAATATATTATATAGATGAAGCCATGCAAACCTGTTAAGGATGCCCATGATGAGGACGTCATCAACAAAGAAGTTATGTGATATAAATATATCTCATCCCATATGTAAGGCATGAAAATGTCCATCAACCACCGCATGTTGGATGTGAAGGCTCAGCCCATCCATAGCCAAGATGAAGAGAAGTGGCGACAACGAACAACCTTGTCGAAGGCCTCTGCCCACCTCAAAGAACTTCGTAGGATAACTATTTATAAGAACAACATATTTGACATTTGAAACACAAGCCATAATCCAATCTGCAGGACTGGCTTGTATACCAATTTTGTGTAGGACGAGCCGCAAGTAGCCCCAATCAAGACAATCAAAAGCCTTTTGAAGATCGACTTTCATTATAGCAGCATTTTGCTTCTTCTGATGTATGGAGTGCATACATTCTTGGGCGATCGCCACTGCGTCGTGTATCTATCTGTTGTTGAGGAATCCAAACTGTTGTGGAGAGATATATTTGGATAGTGTGAGCTTCATCCTATTTGCAATAGTTTTAGATATGATTTTATAAATAAGATTGCAAAGAGAAATAGGCCTATATTCCGAGAAGCTGGAGGTTGGGGTCTTTTTCGGGATGAGAGCAATATAAGTAGAGTTGATATAAGGATGAATATATCCACTGGTATGGGATTCCTCCACCATGTCCAGTAAATCTTGCTTGAATAGATCAAAAAAATGAGTAAAAAACTCCACAATCCACCCGTCTAGACTGGGACTCTTATCCCGCTTGAAAGTTTTAAGCACATTCAGGATTTCCTCCTCTGAAACAGGTTTAAATAGAGCCAAGTTTGCATCCCCATCAAACATGCAAGGAAATAATTCGACACCCCACAGTTGGTCCTCTGGGCAGTCCTGAACCCTCCTTTGGTATGCAGAATGAAAATGTTGAACAACAAATTTGCAAATATCTTGTTGCATTTGAACTTTATTACCAGCCACATCGCTTATTTCCCAAATAGAGTTTATTTTCCTTCGATAATTTGCATACCTGTGAAAAAATTTAGTATTTTTGTCACCCTCTTTGAGCCAGATAGCCCTGCTCTTGAGACACCAGGTGGTGTCTTTGATGTGGAGTATATGCTTCTTCCAGAGTTCGAGTGCATGCATACAACTACAGATATGATCTGAAAGATGATCACCAAGGAGCGAAGGGCGAATGTAAAGTAGTGTGAGTGAGATGACATCCATCTCTTTATTGAGAAGTTTGCGCTTCCTATGCTCCCAAGCCTTTACCTCACGCCGAAGCATCTTAAGCAACTTCAGTGTATTTATTATAGGTGAGTTGGTTCGGACCCCAACCCGATGCTAGACATCACACACAAGACTATTGAAATCCGGATCATCAAGCCAAACCTGGTTAAACTTGAAAGGAATCTCGCCTCTGAAGTCACTCCTTTTCCAATGGAGGACAATAGGCCGATGCTCAGAAATATGATTACTCACAACTTCAGAGTGGACCAACCCAAGCCGCTCGACAATCTATTCATGCATGAGAAAACGGTCCAACTGCTTAGCAACATATGCATCCCCAACTCTGTCGTTATCCCAAGTAGGAGATATTGCGGGAGGACAAATATCAATAAGATTGTGCTCAATGATGAGTTCCTTCATATGGTCATCTAGTGTGTCCACCCGACGAGAACATCCCCATGCCTCATTTAAACCAATTGTAAAATTTAAGTCCCCAGCTATTATAAGTGAAGGAAGGTCCAGTATATCCTTGGAGATCAGATATTCCCATAAGGTAATACGGTCTCTGCACGAGACACTTGTTGGTCCTCCAGATCCAATTGCATAGCACATGCTTCAATTCTATCTCCATGCTGCTACTTAAAAACCTAGAAGGAAATTTGTTTCATGAAGTTTGTTGTTATGAGAGTGGTTAATTTCTTTATATTAAAAAGTGCATAACCAATTGAAGAATAGAGGAATATAATTAAATTAGTGGTTCTGGAATTTCTTTGGTGTTGAGAGAATGTATGGCTAATTTAATTGTGTGAATTTGTTATATATTGATGGATCTTGTTGTGCTTCAGGCTTCAAGAGCATCATCTACAGGTTATGTTATGAGATCCTTGTATGGGAAAGGGTAGTTGCATAATTGACTGCTGAATATTCCTAGTAATCAGACAACTCACATATATGACTATCAAAAAGTGTAGTTCGATGCATTTTGATAAGTGGAAGATTGTCCATAGGGTGGTCCAATATAGAGATTTTTTTTCGGAAGATCAAGAAGTGTCAATTATGCAAAGTTCATCAAAGATGGTTAGAGGTGATTGTCTTAAATGAGTTGAATGGGAAGCTCAAAGATTGTGGTGGTGAAAAGAGCTTTGTCTGGGGCACTTCAAAGTGGGATAAGTGCCCAAGACCCGTCAAACAGATGTGACATATGAATTGTAATTTGTCATTTTTGTATTAATCTTTGTAATGATGTAATGTAAGCATTAAAGGGGGACTTGGAATAATGCTTACATTAGTATATAGATAGGATTGGGTTGTTGAAATTTTCTCAACAATTTTCTCCTTCTTTGGAATCTGTTAGATCTCAGGAACATTATTTATGTGACTTGTAATTTAGATTTGATAGTAATATATACGAATAATTTTGCCTAGACAATATTTACTCTTCTAATTTCTTTATTTATTTATTTAAAATTATCAAAAAAAGACTTAAAAATAAAAATTAAATCATAATATTTATCATCCTATTTTCATTAATAAATGACGCATCCAAGTACATATTACTCTCAAATCAAATGTATTTTGGTTGCCAAAATTATTCCTTCCCTAAATAATATTAAATTTACACAAATTGAGTTGAAGTATTATTTCCTTTAAATGCTATGATTTAGAATTTTAAAAATTTTGGATTGTGATTGATTTATTATGAAAAAATAAAATAAAGATAATGTATTATTTAATATTAAAGTTGTAATTTTTTATTATTTTAAATCAATTTTAAAATAATAATAAATTATTATTATGTGTAAAAATTATAATTATATATATATATATATATAATATTAAAAAAATTAATATTTTTAAGAAGTAAATAATAATATATAAAGACGCAGAAGCAAGGGGATGAGATGTATTATGAAATTATTTATAATAGGAGTTTTGTTTAATTAGAGATTGGTCTCTTGAGATAAGTGAATATTGTTTCCATTAATAAAGTATAATATTTGTGAAATTTTAATTTTTTACTTTATTGTGATTGTAAAATTTCATTTATGTTATTATTATTGTTTAATATTTTTCAATTCACTAAGCACTGGAAAATGTATTAGAGAACCTTTATAAGCACATATTTAGAGTAATTTTTCTTAAGGTTGGAGATGTGTCCTCATGTATATATAACATAATGATCTATTGTTCAATGGGTAAAATTGTGATAGGGGAAGTGTACACACATAATGATCTATTGTTCAAAGGGTAAAATTGTGATAGGGGAAGTGTACACATAAGAATTACAAGGGGTTTTACTTGATTGTACACCTTTGTAATCCATTTTCCTACTCTTTTGAGTAGTATCACATTAGACATAACTTATATATAAAATTTCATTTTCACGTAGCTTAGGGTATATTGGAAGTCCCTTAGCTTTCCTAAAACCAAATTTAGATAAGTCTATCAACCATCCTGTTGTTATAGTGGCATCGGGAACCACACTCAAGAAGATTACTTTGATACTTGAGTAATTAGAGAATATGGCAAAGGATATGATCAATTCACCTTAATTAGAGTCATGAGAAATTGGTTGAGTACTACTGTTGGACCCCACACATTTATCAAATAGCTCTAACACATGACTTTATTTTTCTTGGGACCCTCAAAACCCAACTCCTTGTTGCTAAAAGGCTATCGTGAAATTTTGTTCATTCATCCACAGGAAAATTTGATTCGTTCTACTAGTCTATGAAATTTCTACATAATGTATAGTATTGAGAATTTGATCATTTTATTAATCAATATTAAAGTGGGAGTATAACTCTACAAAAGTAAAAATAATAGAATTCTAAGTCCTCGCCACACCCTTATTTGGGACCTATCTCAATAGAATCCTTGTATCAATTTTATTGTCATGGTACCACTATCTAGTAAGCCTTTTTAGGTGGACCCACTCACCTCATTGCAGGGTAAATGTAATTATCGATATACCTAAAAAGTAACATTGGTCACCTTAGTAAGGTGATCAATAACACTCACTAGTAGCCTGTTTCTTGTGGACCCACTCCTATGTAAAGAAAAAATGTAGCTTTTGTCAATGCAATGCTCACCAAGCTAGACTCGGTTCAAGAGTTATTAATACCAGGTCTAACTATCCCAACCATAAGGATTTGACCATGGGGCCTAACTCCTATGAGAACATAGTTACCAACTTAACAAGAACTATGACCTCAAAACAAAAACTTTGGCCCAAATAACTCATATTTTTGGGTCAAAAACATTGAAGTCAACACTCGTATCAAAAAGTGGTGCTATTGGTAGCACCCTTTTTTGGGGTGATTAAAATTTTAACTTCTTTGAAATTGTGGCCTTGAAAGTTGGACATAAACATGAAATTGGCATTTGAATCGAAAATGGATGGTACTAGTAGCACCATCTTTTTTTGGCATTAAAATTATGTCCTAATTACATATGTGACCTTGACAACTAGTATAATCACAAAAAACAAAACAAAAAACTCAAAATCGACTCCTAAACCATTATTCGAAAAATGTATTTATTAAGTATATATTTTTTAAATTTACACTAAAAATGATTAAAGAAAATTTCACAAACAAGTTCGAAAAAAATTTAAAAAATGCACCCCTACAAATTTGTAACCTACATTTTTCAAATTAAAAAAGAAAAGCTAAAAATAAATAAAATAAAAACATTTTTTCAAATTAAAAAAGAAAAGCTAAAAATAAATAAAATAAAAACATATTTATCAATTGTGGAGTGCAGGAATATTAAAACCACTTATACGACTGTCCATAACGTTTAGAAGCTTCTCCCAAATTTATAAAAAATGTTAAGTTTAGAGTGACAATATTATAGATTAAAAAAATCAAAACTTGATTTGAGATTACAATTTATCCCAATAATGATGCATTTAAAATTTTATTTCAATTAAATTGGAACTCAATCCATAATGGTTATACTCTAGTGTGCTAAAATTGTTATATAGTATTTGTATTATAATATATTAGATTTTACTATGTTAATATATTAAATTATATTTTCAATATCATTATGTATTAATTTCAAACTATATTAAAACATGTAAAATCAAAATTTAATATATTAATCAAACAACTATAATATCAAAATTACTAATTTAATTTGTGCTAATAATTATATGAACATATTTAAGAAAATATTAGAGCTTTAATATCATTAAAGACTCAACTAAAAATCAGGAATAAAGCACGTAATATTTTACATATCTTTGTTGAATTAAACTTTACATATATAAATGTGGAATATCTTTGTAAATTTCATTCATTGTTTATTCTTATTGGAAAAAAACTAAATAATAGTATTTTTGTAATACAAAATTACAATAAAAATCAATAATGTGGTTGGTTGACAACAATAACAAACTGGAAAAAATGCTTAATTGTAAAGGTGTTGATTCATTAGACTTTCATGTTTAGTCTAGGCCAAAAACAAACACACATGCATTAGAAGTTATTCATATCCCCAAATATAAAGTGAGTGTTATTAAGTTTTTTTATTTAAATAATTTTTGGAATAAGATTTACATTTATTTCAATTTTTGTTTTATAGTGATATTTTGAATAAATATAATAGGAATATTTGTATTTTTTTGTCAATAAGATAAGTTTTTATTAATCATGACAAAAGATTAGTAGATAACATAAACTGATATCGAGTAGAGAAAGTTCTACATGTCTGTTTTCCATCAAAAATTGTTTAACTAGGATACTGACGGTTCTAAACAAATTTAACCAAACTTGAAAACTATGGTGTTATTGTTGGAGCTTAAACCAACCTCTGTGACTAGAACCCATTGTTTTTCGCCAACCACTTGTAGAGAGTTAGAAGAAGTTTCCCTTGTTTCTCCTTTTTTTCCAAATGATCCCTTAGATCCATATGCTTGGCCTCCTAGCCCATGGAAGCATGAGCGATCAACATTTTGGTGTGCTAATATAGTTCAAGGGTGCGGTAATATTTTGTGTTGTGGGTGCAATTGATTCCCATGTTAGGAATGATTTAGCTTCTTGTTCCCTAATCTCTTCCCCATCAACCAAAATCCTTTCACAATTGACCTCAACTTCTAGAAATTTTATTGATTTCCAAGCCATAAGGGAGGTTACATGGTGAAAAGCATGTATTTCCTCTCTAATCACAGACTCCATACAGACATGATAGATAGAAGAACGCCCTCTTCATCCCAAGAAAGGCGCCATGAAAACCAAAAGTATCTAATGATTGATGAGTAGAATATGAAGAAAGGGAAAGGCATTAATATGTCAAAGAGGAGGAAGCGACATTGCAAAAATTGAAGGGGATAAATGAAAAATCAATTTCACTACCCACAATTAGGACAATTAGACAAGTCGCATGCTCCACTCACTTCTTTGCATTATTTCCCTAAGAGCCATGCTAATCACTAGACAATCAAGGCACCATCACAACAAAGGAACTAGAGTACCCTGTGTTAGTGTCAGTCTTGTTAGCCTATCACCTGGATCAAATATGCTCTTACAAGGTGTTGTTAGGGTGTCAAGTCAATTTTTTGTCATTTCAGTGAATCTTCAAATAAAAATTTGATCATTAGTTGTTGTGTCTAGGTCACTGCTTCTCCCTTAATTTACTCATGGTATTCATCACTCATCATGTTCATTGACTTATTCGAGGTATCATATCTTCATTTAAGTGTCTTGGGTCATGAAATGGTTAAATTCCTCATTTTAGGTCATGGTCTAGGGTTTCACTCCATGTGTCGTCATGATACCATATGTCAAAAAAAAACATGTCCATCATGTGATTCAGTGGGTAAAGGGAGTTAGCATCTTAAGGAAGGAAAAATAAAGGTAAAGGTAATGTTTTATTTCAAATAAGACAATGACACAGTAAACTACCTCGCCTCATCATTTCTCATAGGGACATGTTTTCTTAAAAATATGTTTCCAACCAAATGGAGAAGAATTTTACAAAAGTGAAAGAGTTTTGTGTCCACTATATTCCAAGGAACAGAAACCTCCCTAATTTTATGCACAGATGTTATGATTTGAAAGAAATTCTCAAAATACACTTGCTACAGGAGAGTTGTTGCACTTCTGGACAGCTTGAATTCAAGACAGTTTTTCAAGGGTTTGGAACAGGTGGTGGTAGTGCTTAAGGACTCTATTATGTAGAATACATACTAAGCTTTCCAATGGTACCTTCATCATTTTATTTGGATTAGTGGAAGGCATCCAAAAGTGCTCTGCAAGTTGGCGTTGCGCTCTTGTCAGAGAAACCCTAAGTTTTTGGAGTGACCTTGGGAAAATCAGTTTTTATCCCTCGTGGAGTGTCTAAATTACATGCTAGAGGTGTCCATCTTATAGCATTCTTTCAGATCTTTCCAACGAGCTATAAATATCTTAATTTTGAGTAGTTCAAGTCCCCCAAAATTGGTTTGGAAGATGTCATTGCGCTTCTGTGAACTGCACTGCGGTTTTGTGAACTGCATTGCGCTTGTGCCAGAGCAGCCCAAAACTCATCCAAACTCACCCAAATTTTGATTTTAAAGCTTGAAAACCTATTTATTTCTATTATAATCTTTCTCTCAAGTAATTATAAGTCTTTTTCTCACCTTTTTCCTTTGGCAAGATGAATGTAAATGCAAGTTCTCTTCATCTAGGGTTTAGGTGAAATTTTCATGCTGAAAGCACTAGTGTAACTGATAGTTTGGTTAGTTTTGATATTGGAAACATGTAAATATTCCACCTAAAACCTCTATACATGTTTAAAATGCCTTTTTATTGACTAAATAACTTATCAATCATCAGATTGCCTCACCCTTACCTAAACCCTAGCTCATACCTAGCATTTTGAGTAGATTTCCTAGTAGTTCTATTTGTCAATTTCTCCTAATCATTTATTTCCCTAATTTCACTCCATTTAAGCTTCCTAAGTTTTCTACCACCCGTATCCATCTCCCAAAATTCCCCTATCATCATCTCCCTTCCCTAACTCCCTCATTTCATCATTTGCTTCCTTGAGCAAGAAAATAGTCAGCTTAAGACTAAACAGCTAATCATGGAAAAAGAACAAGCCAAGTTATTGCAGTAGGTTGGAAAAGGTAAGGAGATAATAGAATCAAGTGAGCCTAAAGGATCAAAAGGTACAGGAAAGAGGAAAAGTCCAAGAACAATGGGCCTAAAGAAGGCATTACAAGAAGAGCAATAGCACATTCTGTTGAATAAAGACCTTGACCTAGAGGAAAGGATTTCCTTAGAGGTACATCAAGATAAAGAATATTGGCTTAATGGGGTGAATGAACACTTGGAGAAGCTCCTAGACAAGGCAAACAGATACAATCAAATGCTTAGACACACGACGCATCATTATCAAGCTCAAAACATGATCGCCAATGTCAAAGTAAAAGAACTTAAAAACAAGCTCAAGGAGGCCAAAAAAGACCAAAAGGATGAAGGAAACTTGGAGATTCTTACTGAAGCCTCAATGAAGCTATAACAAACCTGTTTTTACACCTTCCCTCCAATTTTGAGCCAATTCTGAGCATTTTGAGTTTTTGGCAAATGTTGGTCTAAATTCAGAAATTTAGCCTTTCTAGAAGCACAGTGGCGCTGCGCTTTTTCCTTAGGCATCCATTTGAGGAAAGGTCTATATTTTTGGAAATTTCTTGACATCCGCTAAACACCCATTTGCCCAGATTTTATAGAGGTGGCTTAGTTTTGGAGAAAAGTGCAAAAAAGTGGAAAAAAACCATCATTCTGGACCATTTTTTGACAGGCACTGTGCTTCTAGAGTGACCTTGGGAGAATGGATTTGTGAAGGTCTTCCCCTGCTCCAAATTCAGAAATTCAAACTGTTCTGGAAACTAGACTTGAAGGGATAGTTGATCGCTCTCTCAGATTTGCATTGTGACCCATGGAAGACACCTAAAAATCAGCTCAAAGTCGGCACTGCGCTTCTGCACTTTCTGTGTTTTTATTTGTAAAATTTCACTGTGTAAAATTTCTTGTTTCTAGTCTGACTCGATCAAAGTCAAGATTCTCTATGTAATGGCACAAGTTATGAGGATAGGTGATGTAGGCATGAATAAATGTATATCATAGGTTGTTTTTTATGTTTATTAGGCCTCATAAAAGAAGCAAACTCCTAAACAAACTCTTCATGAGGTGTTTGAGTTGCACCTTCTCACTCTCACAGCTTGGTTGAGAGAATCTTTGAGTCAGTTCCTCCACCAAGGAATTCAACTCCTGAAGGTGGGAAATTGGTCTACGAGATTGTATATGTATCATTTCACTTCAGGAGAATAAGGTTAAACTTTTTGTGAAAGAGGCTTTCATTGTAATCATCTTTCAACTAATACAGATACAGGTTGCAACTATTTTCAAGGAACTCTAGCCCAGTGAGTTCATGGTGCTTGTACTTCTTTCTTTTTGTTTTCTCATGGTCTAAACATATTTATCTACATTATATATCTTATTTCTATGAATGCCTTGTGATAAAATACTCAAAATTCTTGGTTTTCAAGCTTTGTTATCTGGTTTTCATGGTTATGTGTTTTGTCTTCCTAAGCTAATGAAATCATGTTTATTTATGCTCATTAGTTTCTTCCACACTATATCCTCTATACTACACCGGAAAATACTCAAATTACACCATGGATTCTGACATCTAGCTCCTTCTTATGTTTGCTCCTGTATTCCCATAGCCTAAACCTACTTATGGCTCCAAACCCTAAGTTTAGCAAATCCTTAAAAAAACAAATTTTCACAAACAAATACACATATCTAGCCTAAAATTCAGTTGCTTTAAAGTCATATCACTAATAAGAGACTTATAGAGATCCCTCTCATTCTCAGTAGGGCTAGCTACTAAGTTGAGTGGTTTGAGGTTACCCTTGTCGATTTCCTTTTCAGCCTAGGAGATTGTAAGGACTAACACCCTGTTTTAATGTTATTGGTATGTGCATGTTGAGAACTAGGCAACATGTGACACATGGAATTACTTTGTTGGTTTCCCTCACCACGATATTCCCCCCTATCCATTCAAGCCCTTATCCACCTAATGTGGGACACAAATATTTCTATAAATTAGGTGCCTGCAATAATCGAATGAAAAAAATGCATTTTAATTTAATAATAGTGAAAAAAATGGTACTTATCAATACCAAAAATAGAATTTTAATTTAAAGTTTTCAATTTTGGAAACTTATTCCAAAGCTCCAACTTATTTGATGTTGAAGTTCCTCAAAATCTCCCAAGTTCTTAGAATCATTCATAACCAACTAAGGATGTTTCATTTCCATTCCCAAGCTTCAAAAATGTCAGAATGATGAGAACAAGTTTTGGAAATGTCGTGAAGAATTCCCATGCAATTATTCCTTTTGGTCTGAACCCTCGAATCTTTATTTCCAAATATTTGATTTTTTGGATGATACTTTTGCACATATTTGGATGGACTCTTTGAATGTTGAAGCTCTATCTCCTCCTCCTCTTATGATCATATCCTCTAAATATTACTTTGTTGTTTCTTTTTTTTGGAGAAATGCTTCATTTATTCTTACATATACGCTTTCTACTATCTTGTGTAGTCTCTTTTTGTGACATTTGTAGCTCTTTCTTCAACATGAATAATCAAAGAGGATTCATTTATCTTCTCTAGAAATCAAACAACCTTAAATTTTCTTCATTTATCTTGATGTAGCACATAATGGGTAAAGTGGTTTCCTTTGGCAGTATGGTGATGCAACACATCCTTCCATACTTCATTCAAAATGTCCCCATTTATGGAATCATATTGATATCATCCTCCATCCATCACACCACCCTTGAAAAGGAATGAAAAAGTTTGAGCAGTGGAAAATCACATAGGGCACCAACAAAAGGTTCTCAAACTATTGAAGGAAAACTTGGTTATAGCACAAAATAAGATGAAACAAGAAGAAAATCAACATCGTAGTGGAAGGGAATTTGAAGTAGGGAATTGGATATTTTTAAGGATACAACCATATAAACATGTGTCCCTCAAGAAAAAAAGGGCAATAAATTAGCACTCAAGTATTATGGTCCCTATAAGGTATTACACAAATTGGAAGTATGGATAGAAAATTGGAGTTACCTCTAATTTCATGTGTATATCTAGTCTTTTGTGTTCTTGCATAAAGAAGGTAATCAATGACAAGATTCTAATTCAAATTATTTTATTAGTGATTAACAAAGAAGGGAAAATCATACTAGAACAAAAAATGATCCTCAATGAAATAAGGATTAAATATTTTTGAAATCAACCAATTATGTGTTATAGACATTTTTGTGCCTTACAGCATGAAGCATGAAATGTCAATAATCTAAGGGATCCAAAGTCCCTAAACATGTTGTTCCTACCCCTAGAGGAACAAGGTTAGCAAACCACAGCACTAAATATCAGTTCTCCACCTGAAAACACTCAAAAACAGGCTAATTCTATATCATGTCAGCTGCTCCACTGAGCATCTGCGCTGAATGTCAACTGCTCCACTGTGTACCTGCGCTGAATGTCAACTGCAAAGAAGGCTACCTACGCTGGGCGAGTTTGGCCAAGTGGCACAGTCATTCCTCAAGGTGTCAATGCCCAGGAAGCTTCCAAAATGACACTTGGATCAGGGAATTCGACTGGTGATGAGTAAGAGGGTCTAGATCTCCAAGTGGAAGCAAGAACCTCCAAGTGGACTCAAGAACTGAAGAATAACTGAAGTGGGAGAGGACACTAGTCAGCTTCATGCCAGCTACAAGCTGACTCATCCTTTCTCCAAAACTCCTATATATAGAGCTCTCTCATGAGGTCTAGGGAGGCTGGAATCTTGTGAATGTAAGGAAGTGTTGTTGGTTTGAGTATAGAACTATTGGGTGATTTGCTTGAAGGAGGTGAAGAGGAGATTTCTTTCTGCTGGGAGGTGATGCTGGATTGGGCCTTTTATGGTTGTATCACTTCCTGAACTTTACTTCTTCCATTAATAAAGCATTTGAGGTTCTTCTATATGCATGTGTCTCAATGATGTGTTGTTATACTTGTGTATTTGATTTATTCTAATCCTTGAATCAATTATGAATGTATGCTTCTTGTAGTTTCCCTCTCTTGTTATTTTGCAGGATCTTGGTGTAGCTGGGCCAGTGAAAGAGCAAGGAGCTGGGAGCAAGCAGCAAAGAGAGAAGATTGGATCAATCATTAGCGGAAGACATCGGTTAGTGGATCTCTTTCTCCCCTCTCTTACATCTCATAAAGAAGTAATCTCGAATAGCTTTGCTTTGATTGTTGCTGAGGTACTATCACCCTTAGAGTGGGATAGGGTCATTCCGTATTGGATACTTTTCCCAACAACAAATTGGCGACTCCGCTGGGGATCGTATCTTGTTGGTTGTTTGTGTTTTTGCTATTCATTTCATAAACACAGGGAGTACCGAATCGAACTGCATTTGGAGCTTTCAAATGCAAAGTAGAGGGCAGCTACTCTAGCTCAGTTTCTGGGCATGTTTATGATTTGAAGAGCTGATCCACAAGGACTTTGAATAGCTCTTAGTGATAGCTTTTCATCCTCCTTTTCATCCCTTAGTGTGTACTTGATTGATAGCTTCTGATTTGGCCAAAAACTGTGAATTTTTTAGCAATCTGTGACCCGGAAACTGAGAAAAACGAAAGTTTATCTCTTCAGTGCAGGCACTGTGAAGGCAGTCTGCATTTCAGCGTAGTTCCTGAAGGGGCTACCTGCGCTGAAGGTCAAACTGCCAGTGTACTACCTGCGCTGAACCAGTTTTGCCTAGTGCTACTGGGGTTCCCTCCTGTTTATTGCCCTGTTTTCACCCTTGTTTTTGCAGCCTGTTATCAGTCAAGGTACCTATCTGAAACCACCTTTCCTTGCCACTATTCCGCCTCGGTTGTATAAAGAAACTGTGTTTGTTCTTTGTGTATTTCTTATATCATTTACAGTTTCCCATAACGAAAGTGAACTAGTCTTGCTGTGGCCTCTTAGATCTAGACCTGTGATAAGTGTCGTTTTGATCTTAAGAGTTAGTTTATTTGCTGTTCATAGCTGATTGAGCTTTTGCTTTCGTCATATGGTTTGAATTTATATATTTCTAGTGTTGAAACAAGTAAATCTTAAGGTGTCTTTTGATTTTGGACAAGCTTGTTTGCTTTCACTTGAAATTGAATTCAAAATTATACAACAGCTTTCTTTTTGTAGTACATCAACATTAAGAAAGAGAAAAAAAATACCTGCATTGTGCATTTTGCATTTGATAAGTTTGCTTGTTGATTTAGGAAAAAGTGCATTAGTGTGTGCTCTTTGATCTGTGTGAAAAGATGATGTCTTTCTTTTCCCTCAGTAGTTAAGATTTTCATAAGTCGAAAAGATTGAAAAAGCTTGCTTCTCATCTTAGACTGCATTTAGGAATTTGTATCAAAACATCTCGTGGTGAACCTTGAAAGGCAAACTTTAAAAAAATCAACTTAAAATATATTGAATGAACATAACAACGCTTTGAAACATAACGCAAACACTTAGAGGTCTAAGCTAGAGACGTGTTCCGGCGTCGTTAAACATAGTGACTATCGATCTCGAAGAAGGTGGGTGATTCCTCCTGAGAGTCGGTGGCACTAATACGGACTTGTGCTCCCACGTACCGTCGCGTATATATTGGGAGACCCCTATAGGCATATATCTTTTATCCATAGGAAGCCGTGTTGACCGCCCTACTGATCGCAATGCAGTGAACACAGCATTCACGAAGATCGACCACCCGTACCGTAAAACGTATTCTGTGGTTTTGCGAAAAGTTTGGCACACCCTCTGCCTAGAACTCCAGAGTAGTTTCTTTTGGCCTTTTTCAAACTCTATAACTGAAAAAGTCCATTCGAGCATTTGTCACTTCGGGCTCGTTAAAACATCGAAGGAGACTAGAGTCATCTTTAGCTTTTTCTCGACTCTTAAAAAGTGAAAAAGCAAGTTGTGTCTAAAAGCATCTAATAAAATTCATTCAATTCGGAAACACAAATTTCCCCTTTTAATATTTTGGTTGATCGAGTAATCCGCAATCGTGGAAGAAAGTCAATTGAAACCCCGTCGTTCACGGAGGCTTACGAGTCAACCGTCTTTGTCTCCGGAATCGAAAACAGTACGGACAAAGCGAACTCGTTTAACCGGTTCAAAATCTCCTATAAAAGTTAGAACAAGTGTTCCAACTGCATCTGAGGTTCCGGTTACTCCAAACATTTCTAGAAACCCTGCCTCTATAGAAGAAGTTCAACAGCCACAGAAGGACAGTAATACTGATCCTAGTCTGGGGGCAAATACTTGTATAACTGAACCAGTTCCATTTGTAACCTGTCCAGAGAGTTTTGTTCCTCAAACAACTGTCGCTGTCGAAGCAACCACTTCTTCGGCACCAGAAATATTTTACGGACCTGACGGTCTTCCTCTTCCACCAGGTTTGATTGCGATAGAGGAAATTGCAGAGGATCCGCAAGCAAGTACTCCAACTCATTTTGGAGTCGGGGTCACTCTATTTCCTTCATCAGAGGTTAATCCACCACAAGTGGAAGTTCCTGTAGAATCGCTAGGCAATCTATTGGATAGACTTAAAATGTCTGAACAACCGTCATCATCTAGGACTGTGTCAAATGACACAGCGACAGCAGAAGCCCCTGCCGTCACTCCGACAATGTTTGCCGGCATACCAGCTGTCCCAACTAGCTCACAACAGCTAGAAGGAGTCCACCAAGGGACTATTTCGACAGTATGGTCTGTTCCAGTTTGTTCATCCGGAGTAATACCCGGCAACTCTTATGTTGAGACTCGCCAAATTGATCCATTTGGAGGTCAATTTGGGCAATCCAGTCCCCAAGGACAATCAATTCCCTTGAGTTCCGGATTGCTACCGTATGGGGGGCAGTATGCCCTTTCATTACCCCCTCCGGGAGGGTACCCATACGTGAGTTCACAACAGTATTCAGGTTATACTGGAATTGCATCAAGTAGTTGGGTACCTATGCTACCTCAACAACCAAGGGTTGTATATTCTATGCAACAGTGTGTACCTATGACGAACATCCCAACCACACCGGCTATTGTAACAGTGTCACAAGTTCAAGCGATGCCTGTTGCATGCCAACCTCAGATTTCTCAGGTTGTAATGCAACAGCCCCTTGACCATGGGTCACAACCACAATCGCCAACTGGTGGGGCGACACAGGTCCAAACGGGTACAATTACCCCACACCTTGGTCCAACGGTTAGCATAGCACAACAGAACATGGCTTCACAACCATGGCTGGTGCAATACCAACAACCGCAATTCCAGCAGGTGTACCAAGGTTCTGAGCAGCAGATCTTTGCGAACAGTGGACAACCGTATATCCAAAACGGTCAAAACCAACCACTTTACAGTGGTCAAGTCCACCAACCGTATCAGTCATACCAACATCAATTACATTATGCTGGTATGCAAAGGCCCACTGCTCAAGCGATTCCATCGTACCCTGGTTACGCTTCGCCTAACCTGAATCAACAGTTACCATTCGTGGCAACTTTAGAGTTACCCGATTTACACCGGTTAACCAACGATCCGATTGCTTATGCCCCTTGGTGGCCAGCGATTCCTCATAAACTTCCATCTGACATTCCTAAATTCAATGGAAATCCAGGTGAAGACCCATCGAATCACGTGATGACTTTTCATCTGTGGTGTTCGTCGAACACCCTAAACGACGATTCGATAAGGCTTCGCCTTTTTCAGAGGACATTGACAGGTCCAGCGGCTAAATGGTATATTGAATTACCTAGAGCCTCTTTCGACAATTTTAGTTCCCTAGCCACGACTTTCTTAACCCATTTTCAATTACCGATAAGGTATGAAACGGGAACAGAAATATTAACCAACTTCAAACAGACAACTGCCACCCATATATCTGATCATATACATGAGTGGCGTCGTCGTCGTAGGATGGTGAAAACATATGTTCCCGATCAGCTATTAGCTGAATGGTTTATAAAGTCGTTACTTCCTGCTATTACGGAAGATGTGGCCAAGGGGGGAGTCGTAACAGAGGAGCAAGTTATTGCTCGTGCACAGTATTTGGACTTAGTTTATACTCAGTCCGGCACGCTCTACGACAAAATACCTGACGCCCCTAGACCGGAATTTTCAATTCCTCCCCCTCCTAAATCCAATAGTGACTCTCATGCCGGTGATGGTGTGATTGGCACGGCAAACGCGAAATCGATAAAGGCTTCGTCAAAGAAAGCCCGTAAGAATTCGGATCAAAATGCAAAAGAAGAAATTCTTGCTTCGGAAGTAAATGCCGTATCAGAAGATAAAGGCAAAGAAACCAATCAACCAGGAAGCAAGAAGAAACAAAACAAAGGGAAGAAGAAGAAACAGGGTGAGTCATCCCCTGGAAAAAATTCTTCAAACCCTCCTGGGAAAGGGAAACAAAATTATCCATGTCTAATATGTGATGATAAGGATCATAACACAAAGAATTGCCCATTCAAAGCTGAGTTAAAGAGGTTCTTTAAAAGTTCCCAAACCTCAGCTGTGTTAACTGATCCATTTCCCAACCCAGGTCAAAATCTGGTTGATAGTGGAAATGCTTCCCCGTCGCAAGTACTTATGTTGTCGGTTTCAAAACAGCAGAATGATGCTTTGATTTCGACAAGGAACAAAGATTATGGGAATCCTCAGCTGTCGAACGAAAAAGGTAAAGATCAACCAAGTAGTTCGACAACAACTTCGACAGAAGTTGTACCACCCATCATCCCTGAATTAACAATAAAACCGCCAAAGGGTGTAGTACACAAGTCGACATTTAATCCTCGCGCCAGAGCGGCGCAGCATTATAACATAGTGGAAGATTTGGCCCAATCGCCATCCGCTATGTCGACTCTTGAGGTATTACAAAATTGTCCAACCCAAAGGCAGGCGTTGTTATCAGCTATTGGTGGGGTTGATCCTAAGGATTCCAATCTTGTATCCTTTGATCACAAAGGGTATGATCCTCAGTTACCAGCTCAACTAGCTTTCCTTATTCAAGTGAAAGCCCTCAACAAAACTGTTCACAGAACAATTATTGATGAGGGAGCATCGACATGTATTATGTCGATGAGTTGCTGGAAAACTTTAGGATCTCCAACCTTGTCGCGATCATCGACGACATTAAAAGCTTTCGACGGAAGGACTTATACCCCATACGGTATCCTTAATAACTTGAAAGTTGAACTAGGAGGAAAAACAGTAGAAATTGATGTTGAGGTCATTGATGGAAATCTTGACTATAACATCCTACTGGGTAGACCATGGATTTATGCCATGGCAGCTGTTGTGTCGACTTATTTTAGGAAGATCGCATTCCCGTTTGAAGGAGGGATTACGGTCGTCGACCAACAAAACTTCCTCCCTAATGGTTCACAAGTTACAGGAAGCATTCCCATGATCCATGAGAGCAACCATTCAATTCAAGATATCGGAGTAGGATTATTGAAAGACCCCACATTGATGGGAACTTTCGCGCTACCACCTCCTATTTATATAGGAAATGTACCGTTTGTAGCAACCTGCAACATGATATCTTCCATGAAGGTCGCAAAAGACAATGTCAACATGGATCATACAATGGTTTTGCCCCCAAGCCCTTTAGAAATATTGTAGCAATCAATGTTTCAAGCATGGGAGGCGAACCCAAATCAACGCTCGTCAAGCGTTTGGGTAGATAGGTCTAGAGAATATGGAACCCCATTAGATCCTTGGTCGAAAGTACATGGGACTGACGAAGGAATCTTACAATCAATGTTGATTGAGGGGGCACCATGGAATGATCACCACCATCGTTCCCTTCTTCCGGAATATGAAGAAGATACTCAAAGTGACCTTTATCACCCTTCAGTATTTGAATTCCTAACAAATACTGTAAATACGGTGGATTCCGAGCGAAACCTATCCAATATTGAAGAGACTATAGCCATAAATATCTCGACCAAAACAAATGTTGTAGAGAATATTTATGTCGGCAAAGGTTGTTCCCCTTCAGAACTGGAAATATATAACGCTCTTTTTCGCGAATTCAGAGATGTCTTTGCTTGGTCATATGATGAAATGCCAGGCATTGACTCGAGTATCGTTGAACATGAAATTAAAATGTATCCTGATGTCAAACCAGTAAGACAACGGCTTCGGCAGGTGCACCCCAAGAAAGCCGCTGCCATTAAGGCAGAAGTTGAAAAACTTCTCCATGCTGGATTCATCTACCCGGTTCCTCTAACCGATTGGGTATCGAATATTGTCCCTGTTATGAAGAAACAAGGGACGATTAGAGTGTGTGTCGATTATAGGGATGTAAACCAAGCTTGTCCGAAGGACAACTACCCTACACCCTTCATCGACCAGATAATTGATGAATGCGCCGGATGTGAAATCTTTTCATTTATGGATGGATTTTCCGGGTATAATCAAATAAATATCCGCCCACAGGACCAGTCAAAGACTGCATTTATTTGTCCGTGGGGCACATTCGCTTATCGAAAATTACCCTTTGGTTTAAAGAACGCAGGGGCGACGTTTCAGAGGGCAATGAATTATGCCTTCCATGACATCAAGAACATTGTTCAACCTTATCTCGACGACCTTCCGGCTCATTCGCGAAAGCGGACTGATCATCCGCAGCATTTAAGAGCGATATTTCTACGTTGCCGACACTACAAGATAAGACTCAATCCACACAAATGTGTGTTTTGCGTCGGTTCTGGTCGTTTACTTGGCTTTGTAGTCTCTAAGGATGGGATTCGTCTCGACCCATGCAAGGTTCAGGCAATCATTAATTTGCCTCCACCTTCAAATTTGCTTCAGATTCAGAAACTCCAAGGGAAAGCAAACTTTCTGAGGAGGTTCATTCCAAATTACGCAGAACTTGCTAAGGGTTATACTCGTCTTTTGAAAAAGGATGTACCTTTTGTCTGGGACCAGGTGGCGCAAGCTTCCTTTGATGCTCTGAAAGATTGTCTAGTAAAAGAGATTTTAACATGTATCTGGCTGCAGCGGATACGACCATTGCGATGGTTTTAGTTCAAGAAGTCGATGGAATTGAACATCCTATATATTATTTAAGTAAAAACTTAAATGATACAGAAAGTAAATATTCTTATGTTGAAAAACTAGCGCTTGCAGCTGTTCAAGCGATTCAAAGGTTTCGACATTATGTCCTCTTTCGGAAAACTACCATCTTGTCAGATTGCAACCCCATGACTTATATACTGTCGCGACAGTTGCTGGGGGGCAAATATTCAAAATGGATAGCGATCCTTCAAGAGTTTGATCTGGAATTTGTAAAGTCCAAATCAAAGAAAGCTCTAGTTTTCGCAGAATTATTGTGCGATCTCCCATCGTCGTCCAACGATGAAACATCGGAAGAGTCAATCGTGGACGAAAGTTTGTTTCTGATATCTGCAAGCGATGAGTGGTATGGAGATATCATAGTTTATCTCCAAACCCAAAGGTTCAGGCCTAACACCTCTCGCTCCGAACAAAAACGTATACGATACCAAGCAAAAGACTACATGATCGTCGGTGATACACTTTACCGTCGTGGTATCGATACAGTTCTGAGGAGGTGCCTTACCCATGAGGAGGCCGAAAAAGCCCTGAATGAATGTCATTCAAGCGCGTGTGGGGGCCATCAATCTGGATATGCAACAGCACAAAAAATCTTACGAGCAGGATACTTCTGGCCAACCATGTTCAAAGATTGCATAACCGCAGTCAGAAGTTGCCATGCTTGTCAAATTTTTGATAGCAAAACCAGACAACCACCTGCACCTTTACAGCCGATAGTTGCTGTTGGGCCCTTCGCCAAGTGGGGCATCGATTTCATGCAATGTAACCCCACCTCGACCGGGGGGCATGGGTATATTATAGTCGCTGTTGACTATTTTACCAAATGGGCCGAGGCGATGCCTACATTGGATAACACTGGTGAAACAGCTGCCCTTTTCTTTTTCAATCATGTAGTCGCCAGGTTCGGTGTACCACAGGCTATAGTTACAGATCATGGGTCGCATTTTCGCAATCACATGATGGTCGAATTAGCTGCCAAGCTAGGGCTATCTCACGACAGCTCTACCCCGTATTATCCGCAAGCCAACGGACAAGTTGAAGCAATCAACAAGGTCCTGAAGCGTATGTTGCAAAGGATGATCGGGGTTCATAAAAGAAGGTGGCACCTAATCCTGTACTCAGCTTTGTGGGCTTACCGAACGTCGGTAAAGAACGCAACCGGGTTCACACCTTTTCAACTGGTGTATGGCCTGGAAGCAGTCTTACCAATCCAGTGCGAAATTTCGTCGCTTAAACTCGCAATTGATCTCCTCCCCGGAACTTCAGAAGAAGAGGCTCGTTTCTTGGAATTAATCCAATTGGATGAAACCCGTCGTGATGCCGCTTTGGCTAACGAAGCCCATAAGAAACGAGTCAAGGCTCAGTTCGACAAAAGTGTCAAACCCCGTGTCTTCTCAGAAGGTGATTTGGTCTTGCTTTATGACCAAGAATCCGATAAATTGGGAGCAGGTAAATTCAAGTCCTTATGGATGGGCCCCTATATTGTTAAAAGGGTGTTAGCAAAAGGAGCCTACGAGTTAATGGATTACGATGGAATTCCACTGGCGCAGCCCCGCAACGGGTTGTACCTCAAGCGTTACTATGCTTAAATAGTAACCTGCATGCTTTTGTTGTATTTTGTTTTCGCTAAAGTATTTGTTCTGGTTGAGTGATCCACCTTTTCCATTTGTTACAGATGTCGAACCTTCTGGAGACATGTGTTGGATATGCCGACGGAGCGAGTCGTAGTTCGCGGAACCTATCCTCCGCGGCCTGGGCCATTTTTGATCCAAGCGGCGAGTTAGTAAGTTTCAGAGGTGTATGTATTGGGCAATCAACGAATAACATCGCTGAGTATAGCGCGTTGATAGAACTACTCTCTGATGCCATCACACGTGGCATACGCCGACTAATTGTCAGGCTAGACTCACAGCTCGTAATACTACAACTCAATGGTATATATTATGTTCGCAATCCAGCTATTTATCGCATGTTCCTAAGGGTTAAGATCTTGGAAAGACGATTTGATTCAATTCAATATCAACATATTTCCATAAATTTAAACACATTAACTGACTCATTAGCAAACTATGTGTTAGATAGACATTTGCAACATTTATAAAAAGGATACATCATCAAAGATTGTACATATGGATCATATAACTCAATCAGAATAAAACTCGAAAATCAAAATATATACAAGCTGTTTATATAAGTTCATACATAATGTTCTGTAACCAAGACAAAATTGGTCATATGACCTCAAACTCAAAAGATGCTAGGGGGCACCCTAGCATAGTGGTGCTCATGATAGCACGTCATGGCCTGTGCAATCATGTGCAAGAGACGAGTCCATCGTCTAGGCACACCAGTAGTGTGTCGCTGCAGCTGTAAAGGTAACTCATCAATCCTCACATTGGGAATGCCAAGAGTAAGGCTCTCAACCTGCTCCTGCACAGCTGTAAGGGTCTCAGTATCGTCAAGGTCGCGAATAATAGCTCTCCTAGCAGGCTCCACTGCCGGGGCAGCAACTGGCGGTCTCAGACGAACTGCTGGACGAACAAGACCAACATCTGCATGCACCCAAGAGTATGATTAAAAGTCTTGATAGAATAAAGCACAACAACATTATGAATAAGAACAATAAACAGTGATATGGTCAAAGAGCTTACCAATAGCGCCCCACTGTTCGCCATCCGGTAACACCAAATCCGGATCACCCCGAAAATCCATATCCACATATGGATACTCGGAGAAGACCATCTCCTGGCGCTCGAACCACCTGAAGAAGGCCTCAGTAAAAGTAATCTGAGGTTGACCAGCATGCCTAGACATGTGATCAACCCACCTCTGCATGCGTGGCTCGGTCGGAGAAGGTAAGTCGAGTATGATGTACTGAGGCTGCATCAATGGGATTTTCTCCAAGGCGAAGGCAGTCAGAATAGAACCAAATCCAAAGTTCTTCAGCTTCCCGTCTTTTACCTTGGTCAATTGACTTGTCATCTGAACAAGTACTGCATCACACCAGTTGAATACTTTCAGTTGGAGACACTCCAAGGCGTGCTGCATATAAGATCTGTTGGCAACATGTAGAGCTGCGCTACCGGCCAATCTACCAATGGTATACAGAATGGACCTGAGAGACCTGTCAGTAATCTCACGGATAACAATCTTGCCGTCTCTGCTCGGCTGAGAACCTTCCCTGCAATACTGGCAGACATAATCTCTGGTGGAATCGGTCCCCCGGGCCGTACCTGACAAGGAAATGGGGGCACCTCGTCTTGACAACCCAGTCAAGAAGTACATGTCCTCTATGGTCAAGGGGATGGACTTTCCCCTAATCTGGAATACTTGGTTAACAGGATCCCAAGCATCAAGCATATACTGCAGCAAAGTAATCTGTGCTCTCATGCTAGAGATACAGAAAAACTTCAGCAGGCCACAGTTCCGCAGCGCGTTCACCGTGACCGGGTCATGGAGGGCAATCATGTCCTCCTCTTCATGTTCTCGTTCTCGCCATGTAAGGGACATTTTGTTCAAAGTTCCCTGCAAAGCAAACAAGAGAAGGAGTAAGTTCCTGATTTTGATGAAAAACTGGCGAAAAATCATCAAAAAATGACCTAAAAACTCAGTTTTCTGAGCCCAACGCAGGCAAAGAGTGTCCCTCCTGCGCTGAAGGTCAGGCTTCCTTAAGGCAGCTTGACATTCAGTGCAGGTTTCGAATGGGGAACCTGCGCTGAAGTTAGGGCGCTCTGGCAAAACCCTTGAAGCCCAGAAAGACTGAAAAACAGGCCTAAAACTGGAAAATGAAACCATGAAAAGAAAGAGCTAGGGTTTAGCTCCTACCTGGTCCAGACGGCGCCAAAAATCATCCGCAGAATCTCCCAGAATCAGCTGGTGAAAATCAAGGGGGAAGAGGCACCTCCAGAGCTCCAACAAACCAAATGCAAATGAAATGGTAAATGAGAGGTAAAAACACCTTTTAATAGCTTTTTACGTAGTTCAAAGTGAAATATTAGGGTTATAATCTCATTTTCATGCAAATATTATTCATTTCTAACAAAGTTTGTTGCAGCAGTTGAGAATGCAGTACTATCCTTGAAAAGAGAAAAGCTAGTAATGGTAAAAAAAATCAAAATTTGACCATATATTCGAGCAGTTTTACCGCAGAATTTATGCTCGTTAAAAAATAGAAAAGCGAGATCCGAGTAGTTTTAGCACATAGTTCATGCTCGTTAAAAAATAAACATAAGATTGAGCATTCAAGCTCATTAAAAAATGAACATACCCCGGTAAATAATCTCTGTGATCATAAATTTATTAGCCATAAAAAGCCTTGGTCGTGTTTGCACCTGCCACCTCCATTCCATTTGGCCAATCGTTCACCTCCATATGATTGTTTACCTATTTTGAGGAACAGCTGCGAAGAGTGATTTCACTTAGCCATCCTTGTGACACTGCCGTGATTGGAAAATTCCAACCTGTACCTGGAATCTGATGCTATCCCTGTTTATCACTCGTTCCTCAAAAGACGAGTCTTCTTTGAGCTCTTTTCATCTGACTCGTAAAATATGAAAAGTTTGCCGAGTTTTGGCCTTCCAGCTCGTTAAAGTGACCGGAAGAGCTATCCCTCCTCTAGATTTTAATCTTTTTGGACCTGAGGGATTATTACACAAAAAGGTCGAGCGCTTGTTTTATTCGGCTCGTTAAAATTATCGAAAACTCATCCCTTCTGTATTGTTTTATACTTTTTCGGACTTAAGGGATTAGATGACGAAAAAGGAATTTTGGAGTTAACTTTCTGTACCTTTTCAGACTCTCTAAAAATGAAAAGGACCGAGTTTTCCTTGTCGTTAGACTCGTTAAAATGATTAAATAGCGACAAACTTGTCTTTAGACGAGAACGAGTTTCCCTATCGCTAGGCTCGTTAAAACATAGCGATGGGCTTGCCCGAAGGGCAGGTTATAGAACAAGCATATGTTATCCTCCTCAAGCTTGACAAAAATAAAGAGTTACTGGTCAGAAATGACTGGGGAAAAATTGGGAGAACCTCAAAGCTTTAATGGTAGCAAGTCGCTCTTGAACATGACACTTTTCCTCCGTATCACATCGGGTTGGGTTGTTTCATTCACCGGTCTCATCACCATGGTCTTCGCCAAACCATCCACATTTGGGGTAATGCTACCGATCCATCACATCAGTGTCGTTATATGTTCAAGAGATGTTGTTCAGAAAGAGTCAACCGTGTCCCATCCACTGCCATACATTATCCTTCATCCACCCATGATCGCCACCCTGAATCATATTTCACAGATTGTTTTCACCTCCACTAAAATCATTAGCTCCGTTCCGTGTCACTGATGTGGGATTCATTAAGGCCCTCCTTTGACGGATCGCTTCTTGTCGACTTCAGCTCATTATCCAAGAAGTTGATCTAGGAACACCCCCCTCAGTACTTTGAAGCTTGCATGCCTCAATGGCAAGTTTCTCACTTCCGGCGACAGGTATACATCAATGACCTTCGACCAGAAGATTTTGCGTGGTGTTCGACGCCAAGTCCTTTATTCACACCACGTGAATTGTACTGCAGTACCTTGAGGGTCATTATCATTATCGGTGATTCCTCTCGCGCTTGTTAACGGTTTACATCATTGACCGGTAATCAAGCGATGTCTTTCCATGTTCGACTTCAGCGCAATTCTCACATGGATCGACTTGTACTTAGAGTGAAGATCGAACGAGTTTGAAGACCCCGGATCTAGTTTCATCCATCCGGGCTGCGATATATATTCAGGAAATATAAAGACATTTGACATGTACATCATTACAGCAGATGATCATCCTACTCAAAGGATGATAATTTCAGCAGAGAATTATCAGTCTACCATCAGACGATCGTCTGTTCTATGTACTAAAATGAATTTATAAAGCTGAGCATGGGAATGCCCGCCTCAGCTAGATCATGAAAGCAGAATGAAAAATAATGTATTGTATTGTATTTTATTACAGGTCACCTCTCAACGATTGAATGAACTTTGGATCCTCCTAATAAAGCATTTCACCCGATAAACGACCTCATACTTTAGGGGGCAACTGTTATAGACATTTTTGTGCCTTACAGCATGAAGCATGAAATGTCAATAATCTAAGGGATCCAAAGTCCCTAAACATGTTGTTCCTACCCCTAGAGGAACAAGGTCAACAAACCACAGCACTAAATATCAGTTCTCCACCTGAAAACACTCAAAAACAGGCTAATTCTGGATCATGTCAGCTGCTCCACTGAGCATCTGCGCTGAATGTCAACTGCTCCACTGTGTACCTACACTGAATGTCAACTGCAAAGAAGGCTACCTGTGCTGGGCGAGTTTGGCCAAGTGGCACAGTCATTCCTTAAGGTGTCAATGCCTAGGAAGCTTCCAAAATGACACTTGGATCAGGGAATTCGACTGGTGATGAGTAAGAGGGTCTAGATCTCCAAGTGGAAGCAAGAACCTCCAAGTGGACTCAAGAACTGAAGAATAACTGAAGTGGGAGAGGACACTAGTCAGCTTCATGCCAGCTACAAGCTGACTCATCCTTTCTCCAAAACTCCTATATATAGAGCTCTCTCATGAGGTCTAGGGAGGCTGGAATCTTGTGAATGTAAGGAAGTGCTGTTGGTTTGAGCATAGAACTATTGGGTGATTTGCTTGAAGGAGGTGAAGAGGAGATTTCTTTCTGCTGGGAGGTGATGCTGGATTGGGCCTTTTATGGTTGTATCACTTCCTGAACTTTACTTCCTCCATTAATAAAGCATTTGAGGTTCTTCTATATGCATGTGTCTCAATGATGTGTTGTTATACTTGTGTATTTGATTTATTCTAATCCTTGAATCAATTATGAATGTATGCTTCTTGTAGTTTCCCTCTCTTGTTATTTTGCAGGATCTTGGTGTAGCTGGGCCAGTGAAAGAGCAAGGAGCTGGGAGCAAGCAGCAAAGAGAGAAGATTGGATCAATCATTAGCGGAAGACATCGGTTAGTGGATCTCTTTCTCCCCTCTCTTACATCTCATAAAGAAGTAATCTCGAATAGCTTTGCTTTGATTGTTGCTGAGGTACTATCACCCTTAGAGTGGGATAGGGTCATTCCGTATTGGATACTTTTCCCAACAACATTATGTAATACCTCATTAAGTGGAATAACCTACGAGTGGAAGAGACGACTTGGGAAGATGAGTTATTCAAGTGGAAACATATGTAGTTAAGTGTTGAGGTAAACACTTGTTTGAAGGGAAAGGGCATGTTAATCCCTAGACAAAGCTTCATGATAAAGTCCCATGCAAGGCCCTAGATAGTGAGTTATATCTTTATATTGTTGTTGGATAGAATCTTTATTTCTAATTGCACCCTTTGTCTTCTACACAAACACACACAAAGGAGACCTAATTTTACAATCATCTCATTCTTGTACATTTGTTTTAATGTAAAAGGAGGTTTTCCCCTTGAAGAGATGTTTCTTTCATTCTTATATTTATTTCTCAAGGTGTGTAACTACTTCTCTCACTATTTGTAGGATATGTTGATACTTATTGCCTAACATCTTCCCTAGTACCATTAATCTTATGTTACTAGGGATAGGTCCTTAGTGACTTTGCTTACGCACCTTATGCCTTATGGGACTAATACAATGACACTATACATTTTTATAGTATATGTTTTTATTCTTCTTTCCACAACTTAAAATCATCACATATTTTTTTACAACATAATAGCGTCAATTGATATACAAGTTCCTTGGGACTATGATAAACCCGAATTTTGATTTCTTTTGGATGATATCAATGCAGGAAGTCACATTCAAGCTACACTATGGGTTTGAGCTACAATTTAGATATATCACTAGATATATTTTTTGTTTTTCCAACTATTATTAACATATAGGATTAAGTTTTAATTATGTACTAAGAAGTTATAAATTTTCTCTGTACATAAATGTTACTTTTCCATGAAGGTTTCTTAACTATGAATCTTTTGTCCTCATCTCTTGTGGCTTTTTTTTTAATGGTCTCTTATATGATTGTTCAAAATATTTTTGCAGATGTAGTTCAAACTCTAAGATGGTATCATAGTGGGAGAGAATTCATTAAGAGTGTTTGTAGCTTATGTGTATTCCATCATCATAAAAGAAGCTAAAACTAATACCAAACCCTCTCCACTATGAACACAAGATGTACACTAGAAAACTTAATATGGGAAAACCCAACCGAAAGGTTATGGCTTTGCCTTGCTATTTTCCTCTTGATTTGGAATAAAAATACAAAGAAAAATGAACTCACTATAGTGTTACCATGGACACTATGACTTACATCATTGCTACAAGGTCTTCTACTTCCTCTATTCTTCTCAGATATCCCACTCCCTTTCTCTATTCAATTATAGAATAAAAAATCAATACAACAAGAATGGAACCCCTTTATTTACTAATGACCGAGTGTTTAACATGTCTTGATAGTCACATAGGGTTAATACTAGGTTTTCTATATGCCTCGACTCATAATTGTGGTTAGGAATTTGGATCATGACGCAGGAGCATTAGACCAATCTTGTGATGAAGAAGTGGAGTAGAGCTTGACAATGTGGTGGACTGGCCAGATTTTAAGCTAGCAATTTGATTTTGTTACTTTTGTTAGCATGCTAAATGTTTAATGTAAGTGTAGGATTGGGAGTAAGTCGAAGAGTCTAGGAATTAAGAGTTATTTCCATTCTAATAATTAGCTCACCATGGTTGTCTTTTTGACCTCCCCGTGGAGAGATGAGGAAACAAACCATTCACTAAGGTTTGTGAATCAAAGAGGCATCAAATGAGGAGGAGGGAATCTCTTCTCCTGCCTCCAATTTTGTAGGCTCGAATGAATGAAAAGAAAGTTGTGCGGCAACATATTTATTCATCAATCTGCCTTTTATGTTCTTTGGGTTCCACTCAAACTGTGTGTGTGAATTTTATTTACATTTCAGAATTTGTGTGACCATCTCTGTAACATTATATGCTTGTTAACATTTGATTTTTGAGTAGTGTTCATTAATGTGTGTCCCATTTATTGTGACCTTCAAACACTTCGCAGTGCCCCTATTTTGCAAGCAGTGACATGCCCTTTTCTATTAGAACATAAATAATTGGTGAGCAAGAGTGTAAATGTGATGAGGAGAGGTGGTAGGAGATCATTCCCTAAGAGTGGGAGATGTGTTAAGACTATGGAGAGTTGAGTTTCAGAGGGTGAGTTGCTTCACCGTCCCAAAAGTCCGAAAACAATTTTTTTTGAAGTGCTACAAAAATATGTCATAGCGCCGACAACTTTTTAAAAGAGCACTACAAAAATATTTCGTAGCGCCTATAGCTAGAATTTTTTGCACTGTGTTTCTGAGTCCATATTACATTTCAATCTACCCATTTCCATCAATTTGTAGTATCATAGCTACATTTTACATTGGTGTTGTTGTCTATGGTAAAGGGAGATGACTATGCGAGCAAGGAGAGCATGAGGTCGAGGAGGGAGACCTGTAGCTAATGCATAACTCCAAGAAGAGATACAGAGGTTGCAAGTTTGTTTAGAGGCCATGGAGAATAGTAGGCAACAAGACCTTGAGGCTAGGATGACAATGGATTGGAGGAAGAAGCTACAACAGAAAGATCAACACCCGTGGATGAAGCTCCAGAAGTTAAATTTTTGAGGTCAGTGTAACAGTCCAAAGATAAATATCTAATTAACTTTTCTGATTAACATTAAATTCAACTAAGAATAGTGCTTACCTGTCGTAGAAGTAGGCTTACCGCAACAAGGTTTTTGGGGACGACTCTCCACCCAACCGTAGGCTCAATTGTGCAAGGATTCTGCTACAACTGGCCACCCCCGAGCCCTCAATCAACGTACTACTGCCAGTGACTCCTAAGTCTTAGAACACCATTCTCCCAAGAGAATGCAAGATAGAATCTCGGAATGATGGAATGCAGGAATTCCTCACATCTTCCTCACCATCTATTAAATAGAACAACATTGGAAGGGGAACCACATGCACACACTCCATGTGTCTACATGCAACTTTCTTTTGATTTTTAGCTTTCTTGTTTTATTTCTTTACTTTTCTTTTGATTTTTTTTTAGCTTTCTTGTTTTATTTCCTTCTTTTTGATAGTTTTCTTGTTTTATTTCTATTTATTCTGATTTAGAGTTTTAGTATAGTTATTACTATTTTTATTTTTATTATTTTTATTATTTTCTTGTATATTTTTAAATATCATTTATTATTTATGATTTATTATTTTTATTATTTATTATTAAGTGATTTATTATTTATTATTTATATTATTATTATTATTATTTATTTGTATTATTTATTATCTATTATTATATTATTATTTATTATTTATTATTTATTATTAAGGGAAGGGATATTACATACTCTCCCCCTTTAAGGAACTTCGTCCCGAAGTTATGTTGAATTATGTATTATGTATTATGTATTATTTTTATTATTTATTATTTATTATTTTATTTACTTCCTGTTGCCAATACCCTCTGCTGAACTAGTATAACCAGCAGGCATCGAAAGTCCCCAACACCCCGAGAAATCTTAAGGAATCTCTGTCCTTTTTCCCACTTTCAGCACCAGGCTAAGCCTGACCCGGTCTGTATCCTAGTCCAAGGCTGGCCCCAAGGCTCGCGCCTAACTCAGACCTCATCTGCCCCAAGGCAGGCATCCGATCCGGTACTCAATGACCCCGGGCATCTGGCAAGGTTGGTCCACTCCCTCCACAACTACTAAGGTGCACAGCCCCAGGCATCGAAGTCCTATACAACCCTTCCAGACTTCGGCATCCCAATCCAATAACAGGCACCAAGCCTAGAACATCAGGCACTTGGCCTCCTCAAGATGGTCTCATAGCTCTTCAAGAGCTGTACACAAGACAAAGGAACCACTGGCATATGTAGTGTTGATTGAGTTTTGTCCCCAGCCCATATGGTGCTACGTATTCTCCCTTGTGCGTATGGGCTCGCACGAGATCATCAAATAAACGGCTCTCTCGGCTCATTTGTGGAGTCCTGTGAATCATCACATCTCAACATGCATCCAATGCAATAAGCATACCATCATAGTATCATAGGAAATAATCCACATGCCAACTCTTGCATGTCACCATGAGAACGTTCATCTTTGTTAAGTGCGGCATTATCACTAGTAACGAACTGCATGCTCATGCATATCATAAATTTGTAGGCAATTATTGCATACTTCACCTTATGAATACCCTCGTAAGTTAGATCATCAACGTATTTGCATCAAAGACATATCGGAACTTCACATAAATGAATCACATGTCAATAAGCCTCATATCATCATAACTCTTAAGCCCCATTGTGCATATCATATGCATCATGAGTATTGAACATTAAATACCCATCATGACGTAGTAAATGAATATGTCAATATACCTTGTCATAACGTCATAATGCCTATGCATATTGCTATTATCATATGGATACATTCTCACTATAAGAACCATATGTAAATCATTATCTTCCTACCATGAAACATTGTCAATATGGTTTCATCAAGTTGTCAATTACTTTTCAATAATCATTTCGACTTCTTTTTACTAGGTAGTTGATCATTTACACCAACGGTATATCATTATGAGCCTCATCATCTTGAGTGTTAATCTCTCATCATGTATTCTTCCTTCCCCAAGGAAATTCTGGTGAATTTCATTGTTTAAGATATTACTAGTGATACCATCATTATTTAAATCAAAATCCCTTGATTTTACATCCATTTACCCTTTGGCTTATTGATTCCAATATCGCTATATGGAATTGCATATAAACACTATTTCATCATGATTTAATCTTTATATCATGAGGATTTGTTGATCCATGTTGACTTATTTAACAGTTAGCACTTCATCCACCAAAATATCTTCTTATCTCATCAAGTTCGTAAAGTTCGTATCTCAATACCACTTGATTTCTTTATCATAAATTCAGTTCCCATTTAGATTTGAAACAATTGGAAACACTACTACCATCTTTATCCATGGGAAATGTGAAATAATGAGTCAAGTACAATCTCTATTAATTGACCTTTACTTCTTTTGTCACTATGTACACAATCCTTCTCCAATCCTTCTATTTAGCATACCTTACAGGTTCCTTAAAGTAACCTTGATTATTACCTTGATTTTTCAAGTTCATTAGTTGATTGCCAATATTTTCTTCTTTATGATCATCATCCTTATAGTGATACCTTTAGAGTACGAAGTCATGATTATACCAACTCTTCCATTATGTTCTAAAATCGGTTGTTTCTTCTTATTGATTTCTTACCCCTGTTGTGATACTTCTTCTCTATGATCCAAGTTGGCCATAATCACATGAATTATCATTAGTTATCATCCCAAAAATTTGCAAGTTTCTCCTTTCCATTTCTCCTTAGACAACTTTGACCATTATATGCAGTTAACCTTGAATCACTAACCTCATGTAACATTATACTCAACTTCTGAACTTTAATCCAAATCTATAAGATTTGCCACTGAGACTAAAAGATACCCTCCTGTGGTTTATATATATACTGCAAAACCCAACTGATTCACTCAAGAATGAAGGGAACTTCAATGGTAGCTTGATGATGTTTAGTAAATGAGCAGATACATGTAATCTGAATGTCAATTGCAATGAAAAATTAAATTTTATTAGAAGATCATATTTAGAGAGTTGTGTTCTTGAAATGATATACCCAAGAAATGCCAAGCAATTGCTATTGCTAAAGGACAATGAGAACAACAATCCAACCCAAATAATTAGTGAATAGTATGATCAACATTCAAGGAATGTTATCTCTGTGTTTTTAGATCAGATTGAACAAAAATAATGAACAGATGCTAGTGAACAATGATTATCTAAAGGTAATAAGATATCAGAGTTTATCCATTGTGAATTGGAACAGATTTCACTATTTTAGAGCACTTTAATTGGTGACAAATTTCAACTTCAATTGATGATCACCATCCAATATTACAAGATTATATACTTTTTCAATGAATCAATGAGTCATAATAAAACTATATCTTTAATTATGTGACTCAATTAGATTTTTTTTCTTTGTTATATGGTTGTGATGGAGAGAGCTATGCAAGCACAAACAACTCAAGAAAATGAGATAGTGGTTTTACCAGGTAATGAGAGCAGAGAACCCCAAAGAAAAGGACGGGTATCCATCCCAAATAACCAGTTGTATATAATGATGTATGAGAAAACCAATGAGGAACTAATGAGTGCATTAACTTTAACTTACACTTAATTTAATATCAGGTCTTATTTAATATCACATTTTGAATTTGATGAACTGTAAAAGAAAAGAAGGTTGATCTAGAGACCTTGTAAGAGAAATAAAAACACTACTGTAACTCATGATTCATCATAAAATAAGAACCAATATACTAAATAATAATTGTTATCAAAGTCTAATAAGGTTAATAATTTGTCCTTATTATCAGAGTTATGAGTTTAATAAGATATGTCCTTATCATAAATGATCAATAATCACAATACTTAAACCATAAATTACCAACAATCACAATTTTGTAGTATAAAACCATGGAAAACATGAGTTAGAAGGTCATAATGATGTGAAAATAAATTTCGAAGTATATATAAAAAACATGGAGTTTATGAGTTCATCAATAATCACAATTTTGTAGTATAAGCCATAAAACTTAGAGAATTGGATCCATGTAAAATAAAACAAAATTCGAATGAGTAAAGCATTATATGTCATGATAATATTAATTCTGCAGATTCATGACTTTAAGTATTTTTTTATGCAATCATTACTTATGTAGAAAAATAAATGGATTGTTTTAAAGTACATGTAAGAAAATTTATGAATCAAGCATAAAAATATTCCACACCATAAAGAAAAGACACTGCCACCCGACCCAGAACTGGATCGGATGACTGGGAAGGTTATTCCTCCCCAAAAAAAAAAAATCATTTTATTAATTATATGGTCTGCCTGCAAGCGCACCTGCGAAGGCAACACCATTTTGAATCCCTTAAATTACAATGCATTTAGCCATAGAATTGCCTGCATAAGGCAGAAGATTGTAAACTTGTAGCTATGGAAGGTGATGTCTTTGCTTCCTGCTCTTGCAATTTTTGTAAAACCCCTCTTAAATTTCCCCAATTTATGCACCCCAGCCCAGATTCAAAAAGTGATCCAGCTTAGGCTTAGCCTAATCAATTAAAAATACCAATTTTTCTGATAATAATTATAGTCTGAAGATAGTTTTCCAAGACCTACAAAAGATTGGAATGCAGATGAAATAAAAATTATGTATGAGGATTGCGAGCGCGCTATGAAATCAGTGGACAATTCTTCTTTGCTATCTGAAGAATATAAGTATTGTTTGCAAAGAGGAAGAGACCCTGTAACAGAAAAATGATGGAGTTGATTATGAATACAGGATATTTTAGGCAACAATATAACTCAACCCAGTATGTGTTATATTGGAGAGATGCTTCTCGCAGGTGCCCGCGTTTATAGACTCAACTCGTAGATTTCCATAAATGCTTTGTAAACCAAAAATAACTATGGCGTGTTGCTTACAACAAATCTAACCATATAACTTAATTCCGAGCAATTTCATAATAATAGAATCATAACATGGGTAATCTAAACTTGTTTATGTAAACAAAATATAACTCAAATATGGGTAAGGAGTGCAGAGCAATCTCCCAAAACTACAAAAGAAACCCTAAAGCTAGAAAAGAACGAAAAAATCCTACATACAGTAGGAAGCCAACTATAATATACAAACTCAAAATTATAGAGAGAAAATTTGTAAGAAAGAAGTGGAGTCAGTTGTTATCATTCTTATAACCATGAATGGGAATTCCCACCTCAAAAACATATCTGATAACGTCCCTTGGGGAATGGCCTGCACTGATGGGTTCCCGCGTAGTTGTTTTCTGTGGTCTCTAGATGTTCCATCTAAGGGTGAGAGCAGACACTGAACTTGAGATGGAAGCCAAGGCAAAATCTCTCCTACCATCCAAGGACGAAGAATTCCCTGTGGTGGAGGATATGTTGATCTGTGCATGACTTTGAGAAATGCACTTGTGCCACTGTCAGAAACTCTGATGCTCCTCGTGGCCCCAAACCTGCCCAGACATGGAGGTCTGGTGCAGAATGTCGAGAGACAATCCCTGATGGACCTCTGACTATCTCTGTAGGAAGTAACTGTGGGGCATTTAGCCGTCTCAACAATTGTGACAGACTAGAACAAATACGTAGTCCATGTGATTGTTGTGGAGGGCCGCTGGAGCATATGATATTCGAAGGTAACGATCTCCCTAATGAACAGAGCCAAGCACCTCTAATCGACGTATATGAAGGCGACAAAAAAATAAAACCTCCGTAGCCCTGAAGAGGCATGTTAAGTCATCAAAGTCTTCATAATCCAAATGCTTATAAGTAAACTAATGCATAGTTTTAACCACACAATAAACATTTGCTAGTCAATGAATGTTGTAAAACTTATAAAAATAAAAATAAAAAATGAATAACCTCGTCATTTTCACTCATCTAAAATGAAGACTAGACTTACTAGCCCAACTTATATTTAACTCTGACGAAAATCCACTTCATGCCACTCTAATCCCTCAGAAATAGGGCTTTACGTTTTCCATTAGAATTTGAAGACGTCGGTTAAAACAAAAGAGTCCAAATTCCCGAGAACTTTTATGATGATAACCAACAACTCTTTTGAAGACGTCGGTTAAAACAAAAGAGTCCAAATTCCCGAGAACTTTTATGATGATAACCAGCTACTCTCTACGGTGGATGCCAATTTTTTTTTTTCAATGGTTGTCGGAATTTATTTCACACTCTGGCTCACTGTGGAATTTCTACAAACAGATTGTCTGCAAGGTGCTGGAAATGTGTCCTTTCATTTATCTAACTCAGTTGAATGTGTACAATAATCATTAATTGCCATAAGAATGTTCCCCACAAAGCTCGGGGCTGTTAAAATAAGTACACAGGGTAGATATCAACGTATATATATTTTTAACACGAAACAGTGATAGCATGCAGTTCAGGTATAAATATGGAATATCATAGCATGAGTGACATTGACGAATAGTGGTTCGCTTCAGCTATTTAAATATGCATCTACAGCAGCACACGTCTAGTGACTCAACCTTCCAGGAACAACAAATATGCCCCTTTAATATTCATTTAAATTCTGCTCATATGCTGATATAAATGTGATGCCCAGATTGGTAATACGTGGCTAGTTTAGAAGGGAAATAAAACAGAAAAGCAAAGTATCTTGTCTGTTTAAGATCCTTGCCTGCATTTAAAATGGGATATCTGAATCAATGGGTGTCTAGAAATGATAATTAATATTGACGCAAGCCCCTGTAGAGATAATTGAATCGTTCTCTAATATCTTAGTAGATAGGACATCTAAAGCAAAGTGCTCCTCGATTTCAATTATAATTAAAGAGCAAGGTCTATAAATCTGTTAGGAGGAGATGATCTATCTCAACCCTCAATTGGTTTGCGCACACTCGAAGCGTTTCCAGAGGAAAGCAAAGCCCATTGACCAGATAGAACAAGTGCGATTCAACAATATGGCCGCAGAGAATTCGGAGGAAGTTTGTCAAATAAAAGGCTAACTTAGGACTCAGAGCCCCGAATGTCCAATCCAGAAAATGCAGGTGAAAGCTTCTGTAGAGAAGGGAAGAATTAACTTGTCAATATTCATAGGCTTTTTAAAAGTGCTGATTTGGACGATTTTCATTGTCAAGAAAGAACACCTAAAATCTTTTCTCTTTAAAAAAAGTGCATATTCACATGATATAAACAATCGATGTAAAGAGCAGAAAGTAAAATAGGTGACCAAAACATTGCTCAAAGATACATGTCGAGTACAATCATACTTACGAGTATCGAGTTGCAGTTGCATATGGTTTCTCTAGTCTTTTTCCAACATGGAGAGATAAGACAATATGATAAAGATCATTTTATTATGCCCATGAACCGAAACTGCCAAAGACAAAATTGAAGAAAACCTTTAATTGGTCACAAGTGTGTGCCAGGACAGAGAATATTAGTGCCAGGGCAAAGATTATTTTACCTAAGATTTTTTTTTATATGATTGTGTTAGACGTGCAGTAAAAAATTTGCTCGTGTAATGCAAGAAACAATCAAGAGGAATGTTGGAAGGCATGTGATTTTTTTTTTTATATAATGTTGATAAAATGAGAAGAACAAAAGCTTGATGAACAAAATCGCATATCCAAATTTGCAAGATTGGAGGATTGGGCATAATATGAAACAATCCTCGGTGAACATTGTTAAACATCTAGTATTGTAACAAGAATTGTTCTCAACACATACGAGTAATGTTGTAGATGGATAGTCAAGCATAATTCTATAAAACCTAGAAATGCCTCCATGACATGAATGATCATACAACCAAGATATTTAATCCTCATGATCAATCAAATAACTCCATATAAACAAAATAAAGAAAGGGACACCAAGAATATATGATGAGCATTGAAAACACTTGAAATAGTGTACTATATCTTCAAAGCATAATACACCAAGTTTATTTTATCATACACATACTTGTTCACTGATGGATAAATCTCAAGAAAAAAATATGCGGCCTCCTGGAAGTAAGCATCCTGTAACTTCAAAGCAAGTCAAGTTAAAAATTCCAATAAAATAATATTTTTTCTATACCCATAGGCCCTAAGGGTTAAACTTAGGCTCTGATACCATATGTAATAGTCCAAAGATAAATATCTAATTAAATTTTCTGATTAGCATTAAATTCAACTAAGAATAGTGCTTACCTGTCGTAGAAGTAGGCTTACCGCAACAAGGTTTTTGGGGACGACTCTCCACCCAACCGTAGGCTCAATTGTGCAAGGATTCTGCTACAACTGGCCACCCCCGAGCCCTCAATCAACGTACTACTGCCAGTGACTCCTAAGTCTTAGAACACCATTCTCCCAAGAGAATGCAAGATAGAATCTCGGAATGATGGAATGCAGGAATGCCTCTCATCTTCCTCACCATCTATTAAATAGAACAACATTGGAAGGGGAACCACATGCACACACTCCATGTGTCTACATGAAACTTTCTTTTGATTTTTAGCTTTCTTGTTTTATTTCTTTACTTTTCTTTTGATTTTTTTTTAGCTTTCTTGTTTTATTTCCTTCTTTTTGATAGTTTTCTTGTTTTATTTCTATTTATTCTGATTTAGAGTTTTAGTATAGTTATTACTATTTTTATTTTTATTATTTTTATTTATTTTCTTGTATATTTTTAAATATCATTTATTATTTATGATTTATTATTTTTATTATTTAGTATTAAGTGATTTATTATTTATTATTTATATTATTATTATTTATTTGTATTATTTATTATTTGTATTATTTATTATTTATTATTATATTATTATTTGTATTTTTATTATTTATTATTTATTATTTATTATTTATTATTAAGGGAAGGGATATTACAGTCAGTGTTAAGCTCAAGTTCAAGACCAAAACTTGAATTATCTACCTATGATGGCAACCCAGTAGCCGAGAATTTGATGGATTAGATTAGTGAACTTGATAAGTATTTTGAGTATGAGGAGATTGAAGAAGACAAGAGGGTAACTAAACGAGGGGACAATGAATAGGTTGAAATAGAAAACAAGGGAAACCCTTGATAAAGAGTTGGGACAGGATGGTAGCGAAGATGAAATGGAAATTTTCTACCGAAGGATTATTAGTTATCCCTCTACATACAAGTGCATCAAGGATAATTTTAGGGGCGAATGTTCGCCCTTTGGCGAAATTAAGGGGTTTTAAATTTTTAGTGGGCGAATATTTTGTATCATAGTACATTTTTACAAATCACCTCAAATAGCCCACCTTATTTTAAGGGAGAGGGTAAAAAAGGTAAATTTAGCCCTTGAAATTAGGACTTACAACCTTCCATTCACCCATTTTCAAGAATAGGTTTTATTTAAGTGAATCCATTCGCTCATTTTCAAGAATATGTTTTATTTAAGTGAATCCTATGGCCCAGGGAGAGGGTAAAAAAGGTAAATTTAGCCCTTGAAATTAGGACTTACAACCTTCCATTCACCCATTTTCAAGAATAGGTTTTATTTAAGTGAATCCATTCGCCCATTTTCAAGAATATGTTTTATTTAAGTGAATCCTATGGCCCAGGGAGAGGGTAAAAAAGGTAAATTTAGCCCTTGAAATTAGGACTTACAACCTTCCATTCGCCCATTTTCAAGAATAGGTTTTATTTAAGTGAATCCTATGGGCCAAATACCATATTTATAAAAGAGGTATGGTAAATTAATAAAAATATAAATAAATGAGAGGTATGGTAAATAAATAAAACATTTTTTATATTTACTCCATAAGTCACCTTATATACATGTAACGGTGTAAACAAATAAAAATATAAGTAAAGTGGACGTATGGTAAATAAATAAAATGTCTTTTTATACTTACTCAAACGGTATGGTAAATAACTAAAAATATAAATAAACTAGACGTATCGTAAATAAATAAAACCTCTTTTTATATTTAGTCCATAACCCTCGTTCTATTTATGAAGGCTCAACAAAGAGGTTTTATTTAAGTGAATCCTATGGACCAAATACCATATTTGTAAAAGAGGTATGGTAAATTAATAAAAATATAAATAAACGAGAGGTATGGTAAACAAATAAAACATTTTTTTATATTTACTCCATAAGTCACCTTATATTTACGAACACTCAAAAAATGGGTTATATTTAGGTGAAACCTATGGCCAAAATACTATGGGACAAATACCATGGACTAGATTGTTATTAATACCATGCAAAAAACCATTATTAACCCTAATATTAGAATTAATAAAAATAAAAATGGCACATGGTATTGACCCATGGTATTCACCAAAATGGCACATGGTATTGACCCATGGTATTCACCTGGAATGTAGCCTATTTAAATGGGGGAATTAAACCAGCATGTAGCCTATGCTAATATTCACTAGGACTTTACAAAGTTTTATTATTTAGTGAAAGACTCGCCAAGATCTTACAAGATTTTATAATTGAGTAAAATATTCGCCATGCCTGGTGAGAGATTTGCCAAAAAATTATATATACATATTATATTATTGATAAAATCGCCTTCCATTTTTCCTATATACCATGGAGATTCGCCCATTTATTATATTTATAAATTTAGGGGGGGTTCTTAAAATTTTCCCTGAAGTGCATAACCTCAAGCAAAGGTTTCTGACAGTTAGAGAGTATATCGAGGAGTTTTACAAGGTGAATTTTAGAGAAATTTATGTAGAAGACAGCCCAGAGAAAAAAACAAGGTACATCAATGGTTTGAAGATGGAGATTCAAGATGAAATCAACACGCTCTCTCCTAGGATGATGGAAGAAGCATATCAATTTTTCTTGAAGGCATGACAGAAGATAGCGAAGAAGAAAAATTCAGGTAGAGGTCACGGTTTTTCTAGAGGAAGAGGAAAGACAACAAAAAGGGGGAAAACTTCAATTCAAAAGAATGATGCAAGTAATCCAAGGCAACAAGGACAATAAGAGAAAGAAGGTGACTCCATAGGAGGAAGACCTTATCAAAGAGGTAGAGGTAGAGGAAGAGGCATAGAAATTTATATCTATGTTACAAGTGTGGGCATCTAGGTCACAGATATTTTGAGTGTCTTGAGAATTAGAAAGGAGGACAAAGAGATGCATATGTAGCTCAACCAAAATCAGCAGAAGCACAGGCACCTGTGGGAAAAAATGCACCAAAGACGAGAGAAGCGTTAATGATGAAAAAAGTCTTGTTAAAACTAGCAAAGGAGATTGGTGAACCAACACAAAGAAAAGACTTGTTTAGGATTGTTTGCAAGGTCGGAGGAAAGAACTGCAAAGTAGTGATTGACAGTGGAAGCACTGAAAATATAGTTTCCTTAGAAATGGTGGAGAAACTTAGATTGAAAAGGTTGAAGCACCCAACACCATATAAAGTATCATGGTTGCAGAAAGGTCACCAATTGTTGGTGAGTGAACAAAGCGAATTGGAGTTCCAGATAGGCCGATATAAGGATAAGGTAGTTTGTGACATCATGCCAATGGATGTTTGCCACCTTCTTTTGGGACAACCTTGGAAATTTGATAGGAAAGTGGTGCATGATGGAGAGAACAACACTTATAAGTTTGAAAAGGATGGTGTCAAGTATATCATTGTACCATTAAAGGCAGAATGTACAACTAGGGTGAGTAGCTCAAAATCGTTGTTTTTAGGAGGAAAGAAATTTATGCAACAAATGGAGAAAGAAGAGGTCAGCTATGTGGTGGTCTACAAACCAAAGGTAATACTTCTGCACACTAAAATTACAGATTTACCTGTTGAGATTCAAGAGATGTTGCATGAGTTTAGTGATATCATGGTAGATGATTTTCCAAGTGAGCTTCCACCTAAGAGAGGTATCAACCATCACTTAGACTTGATACTAGGAGAAAAACTTTCGAATAAAGTTGTGTATTGAATGACACCCAAGGAGAATGAGGAAATCGGGACACAAGTTCAAGGACTATTGGACAAAGGGTTGATAAGGGACATCTTGAGTCCATGCATTGTCCCTGCAGTACTTAGTCCAAAGAAAGATGGAGAAAGGAGGATGTGCACAAATTCCAGAGAAAACAACAAGATCACAATTAGATACAAATTTCCATTTCCATAGATGGACGACATGTTGGACTATTTGAGTGGGGAAACCTAGTTTTTGAAGGTTGATTTGAAGAGTGGTTACCACCAGATCTAGATTAGAGAAGGGGATGAGTGGAAGACAAATTTCAAGTTCTATAGTGAAATATATGAATGGCTAGTCATGTCATTTGGATTGGAAAATGCACCAAGTACTTTCATCTAGGATGAACGAGGACTTGAAGGAGTTCGTTGGTAAGTTTGTCATTGTTTATTTGGATGATATTTTGATTTTCAACTGAATAAAGGAATAACACCTTAGGCATGTAAGGTATGTTCTAGAAAGGTTGCAGCAACAGAAATTGTTTATTAACCTAAAGAAATATACTTTCATGAGGTTTGAGTTGGTATATTTATGCTTTGTCATTTCAAAGGATGGACTGAAAATGGTCCACAAAAAATAGAGGAAATTATAAGTTGGCCTTCACCTAAGAACATTTTCGAATTTAGAAGCTTTCATTGCTTAGCCAGCTTCTATCGGAAGTTCATCAAGAATTGTAGTGGTATTTGTGCACCCATCGTTGAAACAATCAAGGATAGATAGCCACTTTTTTGGATAGTAGCAGCAAAGAAACATTTCCATCTCTTGAAGAAGAAGATCACTGACAAACTAGTGTTGAAGCTACTTGACTTCAATCAACTTTGTTGAGAATGCAACAAGATGATGGAGCTTAGTGGAAAGGATTCGCCTTCACTAAGTGGGCCCGCAGGCAAATTATGGTGCAAAGTCTATTTTTAGACATATGGATCATGGTCTATGAGTTGCAGGATGTTGTTTATGGATGATTGGTCATGTTGGGAAAAATAGATGGACTTCTATTTCTGGTTCACAGCGGAGTGATCAGAGTCTATTTTTAGACTGCCAGGCTAAAAATAGAAAAGTCAAATATTATTGTCTCATAATATTATTTAGACTATAATTATCTTATCCTCATGGAGCACTTCAGTTTGAGCTACAGATGTGGCACATGCAGCTGTCAGAAGGAAATACGCTTTTCTTGTGGGTCAGTTGATCTATTGCATGCAGGACTTCAGTTAGAACTCATGCATGTGAGTTCTGTGGAGTTGGATGTGGATTTGATGGAGTTGTGTTCAGTTTGACTTGGTTAAACTAGTTGTAAATAGTCTAACTGCAAATAGACTAGTGATGAGTGATGTGAATTAATTGATTAAATTAATTCACTAATTATTAACTCATAATGCAACTGAAGAATACATCAGTTAACTCAGTGCATGTACAGTTCAGTGGAGACAGGTGTTAGAGGTTGAGATTGCTATCAGTTGTGACTATAGTTGTGCATGAGATCTTGCGCAATCAATGGATTGAGTATGCCCATGAGGATTGCGCAGTATATGCCCAGTGAAATAGCCTATGCTCGTGTGATTTTCAGTGTGAGTGATTTTCACTTAGTATTGTGCAATAGAGGCAGGCAAAGCAGTGGAGAAGATTTGAACCTGTGACTTGTTCGGATCTGAGCTAGTTTTGTGTGTAACATGTGGAGATAGTGTTGGATACTAGAGAGGAGTATTGTACTATGTATTGTTACATGTTCTCAATCATTATAATATACAGATAGTGTGGGGTTTTCAGCTGTAAGCTTTCCCCAAGTTACATACTGTGTTAATGTGTGCATGCGATTGATGTTTCATTGTTTTTGATGCTGCTAAATTGATGATCAACGTAGAGGAGATTATGTATTGTGCATGCATTCCGCAATAGTGTATAATCGGGATAATCTCTGTGAATAAGTGTTTATTATTCAAAATTTCTACATGGTATCAGAGTTGTTGATCATCAGATCTACTATTCAGGAAGTGTTTACATTCTATTTCTTCAGGCAGAGCCTGTAATCGAGCCAGGTAGCCTCTGGATTCATCCTTCCTTTGGAAGGTGAGATATCTGGTAAAAGCCCATACATTCAATCTCTGTACGAGAAATACTTTGTTCTCACGAATCTTAGATCAGAGGCGGTTGAGTTTGGAGTTGGTGGAATTCGAATTTGCAGCAGTGTTTTCTTGGTCTCAACGTGGCAATGTCTTTCAACGGATTGCGATTGGAGTATGCTCTTGAGGGCAGCTCGAACTATATTACATGGAAGGACAGGATGGAGGCAATGTTGGATGATAATGGGTTGAAGGATTTCATAGAGGCTGATGTCCCAAAGCCTACTGATGCTACGCAAGTTGATGCTTGGCAAAAGAAGACAGCAAAGTGTCGAAGGATTCGGTTGGAGGGCGTGAAGGATCACATTGTGTCCAACCTGCATGGAAACGCTTCTCCATACTTGATGTGGAAAGCGTTGACAGATCTATTCCAAAGCAAGAGCGATCAGAGGAAGCTGGCACTCAAAGATAAACTCAAAAACATCAAATGCGAGAAGGGAGACAGTATGCCCAAGTATCTCACGAAGTTCACTCAGTACAAGGATGAGCTGGGAAGTGTGGGGCTGACTGTCGATGATGAGGACTTGGTGAGCTTGGCTCTCCTTGGTCTTCCGAAGAGTTGGAATTCCTATCAGGACTCTGTCAATGGTCGGGAGAAATTGCCAGGATGGGAGAGACTTTGGTCAGATCTTATGCAGGAGGAGATCAGGTGGAATACCAGGGACGGATCTTCATCAAAGGTACCTAATGAAGAAAATTTCTCTTTGGCTGCCAAAGCAAAGAAGGGGAAGAACAAGAAAGCTTCTCAGTCTGGTGCGAAAGGCAAGAACTAGGACATGTCCAAGGTGAAGTGCTTTCACTGTCACTAGCACGGACACTATGCCACTAATTGTCCGCAGAAGAAGAAGAACAAGCAAGCTACTGGATCTGCAGCAGGAGAGGTTCTATCCTCACAATTTGAGCTTGATTTTTCATTGATTGCATGCTTGGTTTCAAGTGTGATGGGATCGGTGTGGTTCTTGGACAGTGGTGCGTCTTTTCACATGACAGGAGATCGAGATTTGTTTTATGATCTGGAGGACAAAGATCTTGGAGTGCACATCGAGATGGGCGATGATGGTAGATACAGTGCGACCGGTATCGGTACCATTTCCTTTGAGAGGGAGTCTGGTAAACCCTTCATATTGAAGGAAGTGATGCATGTTCCAGGATTGAAGAAGAATCTTATCTCTGTGGCGATGTTAGAAGACAAGGGATATGATGTTGTTTTCAGCGAGGGAAAGGCTTTCCTGCGTAGCAAGACAACTGGAGAAACCCGGAAGATAGGGATTCGAGTGAGGAACCTTTATCAGTTGCATGTAGATGGCTACGCAGCAATGGCATGCAAGGCAAAAGTATTGGTGAGCTAGGATGATGGCAAGTTGTGGCATAGGAGATTGGGTCACCTTCACCATGGAGCCTTGAAGATACTGCAGCAGATCACTACAGGGCTTCCTAAAGTCACTCTTGCGCAGTCAGATCAGTGCAAGGGGTGTACTTTAGGAAAGTTTGTAAAAGCCACCTTTCACGAGAAGGATAGTCGTGCCACGACGATCCTTGAGAGAATTCACACAGACGTGTGTGGACCTTTCTCAGTAGCTTCGATAGCAAAACACAGGTATTATGTGATCTTTGTTGATGATTTCTCTTGTAATTGTTGGATCTTCTTCATGCAGAAGAAGAGCGAGACATACTCAAAGTTCTGTGAGTTCAAAGCACTGGTCAAGAAGGAGTCGGGGAAGAAGGTGAAGGCTCTTAGGAGCGATAATGGTGGTGAGTACATCTCTGGCGAGTTCAAGGAATTTTGCAGTGCAGAAGGGATTCGAAGAGAGCTCATATCTCCCCATAACCCACAGTAGAACGGGGTTGTTGAGCGGAAGAACAGAACGATCGTGGGTGCTACACAGGCGATGTTGCATGATCAGGGCCTACCCCTTCACTTGTGGGCGGAAGCATGCAATACAGCAGTTTATGTGCAGAACCGTTGTCCTCACAAGATACCTGGAATGAGTACACCCGAGGAGGCTTATTCTAGTAAGAAGCCTGATCTTTCTCATTTGAGGATTTTTGGTGCTAACGTTTACATGCATGTGACGAAGGATGCCAGGAAGAAGTTGGAGCTGACCGCAGAGGTTGGGATATTTGTGGGGTACACTGATATGCCCCACAACTATCGTGTGTATTTGCCAGACAGTGGTAAGACTGTTGTGCGACGGGATATAAAATTTCAAGAGGAGAAAGCCATGAAGTGTTCGCTTGAGAGGGAGCCACACTTGCATGCAGATGAAGAGCTATTAGTTCCTAAAGATGAGCTTCAGGACGTGGATCAGCCACAGGACGAGGTTCATGGAGTGGAAGAGACCACTCATGCAGTGCCAACCATCAGAGGGCGAAAGCGCTTGACAGAAGCTGAGTGACTGGCTCAAGATGCAAAGAAAGTTGTAGGACCACCTACAGCCCAACGCAGGCAGAGACAGTCACCTGATCGGTACACTGGATACATGGCTCTTATGAGAAAATGTGTTGTGACTGAGCCATCCTCTTTCGAGGAAGCTGTGGAGGATCTCGCATGGGTATATGACATGGTGGAAGAGTATGATTCGATTGTCAGAAACAGTGCATGGGAGATCGTCCCAAGACCGGAAGGGAAATCAGTGGTGGGTTCGAGATGGATCTACAAAGTTAAGCAGGCAGCTGACGGGAGTGTGGAGAAGTACAAGGCAAGATTTGTTGCCCGAGGCTTTTCACAGATAGAGGGGATCGATTATGAGGATACCTTTGCACCTGTCGCAAGGTATTCTTTCATATGGACGATTCTTGCTCTCTCAGTGCAGATGGGATGGCACATTCATCAGATGGATGTGAAGACTGCGTTCCTCAACGGAGTCATTGAGGAGGAGGTGTACATTGAGCAGCCCGAAGGTTTTGAGATCTTCAGCAGCGATTCACATGTGTGCAGGCTCAAGAGAGCACTGTATGGGTTGAAACAAGCACCACGTGCTTGGTACACATGGATAGACAGTCATTTCACTGGACTTGGATTCTCCAAGAGTGAGGTTGATCCTAACCTATACTAGATTGTGCTGGAGGGTAAGTTGCTTATCGTTGTACTTTATGTAGATGATTTTATTCTAACGGGTGATGAGCTGTTGATACTTTCATGCAAGGATGATCTTGCTAAGGAGTTTGAAATGAATGACTTGGGCCTCCTTCATTATTTCCTTGGATTGGAAATTTGGCAGCGCAGTGATGGACTATTTGTTTCTCAGGGTAAGTATGCTCGGGAGATACTGGAGAAGTTCAACATGCATGGCTGCAAGCCTGTTGATACTCCTCTTCCTGGAGGTTGGAGGAAGGAGGATGCCACTTCGGCAGAAGAAGTGGATGCCACTTTTTATCGACAGTTGGTGGGGTCGCTTATGTATCTGGTCAATACACGACCCGATATATGTTATGTTGTTAACTAGCTTTCACAAGCTATGGTTAAGCCTACCAAGCTCTTCTGGAAGGTGAGCAAGCATGTATTGCGTTAATTGAGCGGAACATCGGGATATGGTTTGTGGTACAGACAGGAGGATGAGGTGAAGCTATGTGGCTTCACGGATGCAGATTGGGCAGGGAGCCCAACGGACAGAAAGAGCACATCAGGAGGGGTCTTCAGTATCGGGTCGACAGCAGTTTCTTGGTACAGCAAGAAGCAGAGATCCGTGGCACTCAGTTCATCAGAGGCTGAGTATATGGCAGCAAGTTTGGCTGCATGCGAGGCTATATGGATGAGGAATATTCTGGTCGGTTTGTTCGGTTCTCACTTGGATCCTACTGTGATTTACTGTGATAGCCAGAGTTGCATTAAACTCTCGGCTAATCCTATATTTCATGATAGATCTAAGCACATTGACATCAAGTACCATCATATCAAAGATTGTGTGCAGCGGAGAATCATGTTACTTTCATACATTCCAACAGAGGATCGGGATGTTGATATCTTGACGAAGGCACTCACCAGGAGCAAATTCGAATACCATCGAGGCAGGATAGGGGTTGTTGATAATCCATATCTTTTTGAGAGGGAGTGTTTAGAATGCAACAAGATGATGGAGCTTAGTGGAAAGGAGTTGCCTTCACTAAGTGGGCCCACAGGAAAATTATGGCGCAAAGTCTATTTTTAGACATATGGATCATGGTCTAGGAGTTGCAGGATGTTGTTTATGGATGATTGGTCATGTTGGGAAAAATAGATGGACTTCTATTTCTGGTTCATAGCGGAGTGATCAGAGTCTATTTTTAGACTGCCAGGCTAAAAATAGAAAATTCAAATATTATTGTCTCATAATAATATTTAGACTATAAACATTATCTTATCCTCTTGGAGCACTTCAGTTTGAGCTACAGATGTGGCACATGTAGCCGTCAGAAGTAAATACACTTTTCTTGTAGGTCAATTGAGCTATTGCATGCAGGACTTCAGTTAGAACTCATGCATGTGAGTTCTGTGGAGTTGGATGTGGAGTTGATGGAGTTGTGTTCAGTTTGACTTGGTTAAACTAGTTGTAATTAGTCTAACTGCAAATAGACTAGTGATGAGTGATGTGAATTAGTTGATTAAATTAATTCACTAATTATTAACTCATAATGCAACTGAATAATACATCAGTTAACTCAGTGCATGTACAATTCAGTGGAGACAGGTGTTAGAGGTTGAGATTGCTATCAGTTGTGACTATAGTTGTGCATGAGATCTTGCACAATCAATTGATTGGGTATGCCCATGAGGATTGCGCAGTATATGCCCAGTGACATAGCCTGTGCTCACGTTATTTTCAGTGTGAGTGATTTTCACTTGGTATTGTGCAATAGAGGCAGGCAAAACAGTGGAGAAGATTTGAACCTGTGACTTGTTCGGATCTGAGCTAGTTTTGTGTGTAACAGGTGGAGATAGTGCTGGATACTTGAGAGGAGTATTGTACTATGTATCGTTACATGTTCTTAATCATTATAATATACAGATAGTGTGGGGTTTTCAACTGTAAGCGTTCCCTGGGTTACATACTGTGTTAATGTGTGCATGCGATTGATGTTTCATTGTTTTTGATGTTGCTAAATTGATGATCAACGTAGAGGAGATTATGTATTGTGCATGTATTCCACAATAGTGTATAATCGGGATAATCTCTATGAATAAGTGTTTATTATTCAAAATTTCTACAAACTTTTCCAAGTCAGATGTAATCCTCGCAAAACAACCACTGGAGCAGTATTGATTCAAGAAGGTATACTTGTTGCATATTTCACTAAGAAGTTGAATGATTCAAAATAGAAATACTCCTCTTATGACAAGGAATTCTATGTGGTGGTTCAAGCATTGAATCAATAGAGACATTATTTGATGCCCATGGAGTTTGTTTTGTTCTTTGATAATTCTGCATTACAGTATGTAATGCAACCACACAAGTTGAACCATAAGTATGCTAAGTGGGTGGAATTCCTACAAAGATTCACCTTTGTTCTGAAACATGTGAGTGGACAATAAAATAATGTAGTTGATGCTTTGAGCATAAGGAGTTTGATCATGTAGGAGTTCCATGTACATATTTTGGGCTTTGATTGTTTGAAGGACTTGTATGAGGATGATGTTGATTTTCGATAGGCCTTTGAAGCATGCAAGAAACTCGTGAGCATAGATAAAATCCCATGGAGGGATTTTATGTTGCAGGATGGTTTGTTGTTCAAGAAAATTCAACTATGTATTCCTCGTTTCTCAATGAGAGAGAATCTAATGCAAGAAAAACACAATGGAGGATTGATAGGGCATTTTGGTGTGGGGAAAATTGTAGAAAATATGTGATAGGTTAACCCGATAATGCAATATAAATCAAAGTAGAATACTATAACCTACTTCTACTATCAATTTGTGGAAGCTTAAAGATCGAGCTGAACAATATAACCAGAAGAAGAAGAATCAATGGCACAATACACATGAAAATACTTTGGGGAAAGTCTCAGATAAAACCCCACACTATTGTATTATCATACATGGTGAAAATACATAGGAATTATGCAAAGCCTTAGCTCTCACAACTAGCCAGCTCTCAGTAAAATCCTCACAGATGCTCACAAGTAATCTTGGCTTCTCTCTAGCCTTCCTCTCTACCCTCCAAGCTCCTATTTCCTTGCGTTGTTCCTTGTAGATGATTAGCCTATTACCAAGTGGAAAAACAAGCCTTCAAAATTGTGCAATTCTCAAGGATGAATCCTTGACTGCATGCATGAGTTTTCTCCATGAGAAAACACATGCAATTGATATTACACTATCCTTGAACATTAATCTCAACTGGGTCTTTCTCATAATAGACATGCATGAGTTTCTGATGAAGGAATCTTCAGTTAACTAGAGTAGCACTAGTTGAGTGCATTAATGCATCAATTGACTATTAACTCACTATTAGTTCCTCAAACAGTTTGGAACTAATTTAACTAGACTTAACTCAGTAAATTGAGTTAACTAATTACAACTCAAATATAACTCAATCTTATCTCCTTAATTTAAGGGATAACTCGTGCATGACTTCAGAAAGACTTCTAACTTAAATTTCTCCAACTAGTTAATTTAAAATAAATTAATTAATTATTTCCAAGTAGCTGTTAAGACTAAATCCGATTTTAATTCACAATTTAATTCAAGGACAAATTAAATTGGAATATTCTTGTTGCCATATTTTAACACTCCCTCTCAACAAGAAAGGGACTATCTGCCACCCCGATCCTGTCTCTATGGAACTCGAATTTACACTTTGACAATCCCTTTGTCAAAATGTCAATATCTTGCTCCTCTGTCGAAATATACTGCAACAACATGATCCTCTCAACATGTGAAAAGCCATGGACAACAAATATTGCCTTATGCTTCTCCACACTACCATCAACAGCTTTCTTTACCTTGTAAAGCCAACGGGAACTCACAACTGACTTGTTTTCCGGTCTCGGAACCACATCCCAAACATTGTTACGAACTATGGAGTCATACTCCTCCACCATAGCATCAACCCAAATCGACTGCTGCACTGCTTCCTTGAAGGAAGATGGCTCGGTCTCAACACATTCCCTAGTAAGGGCCATGTATCCAATGTACCTCTCAGGTGACCTCCTCTGTCTGCACTGAGAATATGGTGCTCCCACATTCTCTCTCACATCCTCCAACAATCTGTTAGCTTCTCTTGTGCGCTTTCTTCCATCTCTGGAAGACTCTGCTTGAGTGGATGTCTCCAGTCCTAGAACCTCTGCATGTGGCTACTCTGCATCAGTCTGAGGCTCCTCCTCCTTAGGAACCAACATTTCCTCCACAGCCTGTAGTTGGAGCTCCCTCTCAAGGAAAACTTGCATGGCCTTCTTCTCATCAAACTTGAGATCTCTGTGAACCATCATCCTCCGACTAGTAGGCAAGTACACCTTATAGTTGTGAAGTGTATTAATGTACCCAAAAAATATCCCCAACTCTGTTGTCGTCTCAAGCTTCTTTCGTGCATCCTTTGTCACATGGCAATATACCGATGAGCCAAAGATCCTGAAGTGACCCACATTTGGTCTCTTAGCAGAGAAGGTTTCCTCTAGTGTCTTCATGCCAAGTATGCGATGCAGGCTTCTATTCTGCAAATAGACCATTGTGTTGCATGCCTCAGCCCACAGGTGAAGTGGTAGGCCTTGGTCAGGCAGCATTGCCCGTGCTTCCCCTACAGTAGTTTTGTTCTTCCTCTCGGCCACCCCATTCTGTTGTGGCTTATGAGGTGTTGTCAACACTCATTTAATTCCTTCCGCTACACAAAAGTCCTTAAACTCTTGAGAGACATATTCTCCACCCTTGTCACTTCTCAAGGCCTTGATCTTCTTCCCTGACTCTTTCTCGACCAAGGCTTTGAACTCACAAAACTTTGTGAAAGTTTGGTCCTTCTTCTGCATGAAATAAATCCAACATTTACGAGAATAGTCATCAATGAAAATCACATAATACCTTGTCTTCATTGTGGATGTCATTGAGAATGGTCCACACAAATCAGTATGAACTCGCTCTAAGATAGCCTCTGCTTGACTGTCTCGATCATGAAAGGAAGACTTGGTGTACTCTCCCAAGGTGCAACCTTTGCATGTGTCAACTTGCTCAAGTTTACCTTTGGGAAGTCCTGTAGATATCCTTTGTATTATCTTCAAAGCCACATGATGCAAATGGCCCAACTGCCTATGCCACAACTCGCCAATGTCTTGGCTTTGCACTAATTCTACTTTCGTACTCAATGTTGCACAATCATCTACCTCTTGTTTATAAATATTCTTTACCTGAATCCCTATCCTCTTGGTCTAACCCATGTCTATGTGTCTTAGGAACACCTTTCCTTTACTGAAGACAACATCGTAGCCTTTGTCCTCCAACATCGCGACCGATACCAAGTTCTTCTTCAGTCCAGGGACATACATCACATCTGTCAAGGTGACAAGAGCTCCATGCTCCCTCTGAAAAGCAACCGTGCCCACTCCTAAAACACTATACCTTCCATCATCACCCATCTCTATGCACATCTTGAGGTCTTTCTCCTCCAAGGCACTGAATAAATTTTTATCACCGGTCATGTGGAATGAGGCTCCACTATCAAGATACCATACACAACCCATCATCAATGACACCTTGCATGCGATGAGGGTAAAATCCATTTCGAACTGAGAGGCTAATGCCTCACCTTCCGATCCTTCTAAGGATCCCTTCTTGGACATCTTCGATGGGAAATTAGTCGCATAATGTCCCATCTTGTGACAATTAAAGCATCTTACTTTAGACATGTCACCCTTCTTCCCTCCATGAGAAGAATTCGATTTGAAATGGGAAGCCTCCCCCTTCCCTTTCCTTGCCTTACTTGCTAAGGCCAGATTTTCTTCATCATCATTCTTGGATGAAGAACCATCTCGTGTGTTCCTCCTTATCTCCTTCTACATAAGATTTGACCACAGTCGTTCCCAATCCGGCAATTTCTCCCTTCCATTCACAGAGTCCTGATAGTTATTCCAACTCTTTGGAAGGCCAAGGAGAGAGAGGCTCACAATATCATCATTGGCAGTAGTTATTACCACACTACCAAGCTCATCTCTGTAGGTGGTGAGATTGTTTAGATATGTGGAAATAGTATCTCCCTTCTCCATCTTGATTCTTCGAAGCTTATCCTTGAGCGCCAATTTCCTTTGGTTTCTATTGTTCTAGTAGAGGTCCTTCAATGTCTTCCACATTAAAAATGGGGTATCCTTCCCATGGAGACTCGAAACAATATGGTCTCGAACTGCCTCAAGGATGATCCGTCTCGCCTTTGCCACACACTTCTTACACTCAGCTAACTCTTGTGCATTAGTTGAAGCTGGCTTTGGGATTTCTTCATCAATGAATTCCTTCAAGCCCTTATCTTCTAATACAACCTCCATTCTATCTTTCCATGCTATGTAATTCGAGTTACCTTCCAAGGCATACTCGAGTATCAATCGATAGAACGCCATTGGCCAACCTTGAAGTATGATATGAATTCGAGTTGCACCTGCAACCCCGAACTTCAAACTTCGAATCTTCTCAGTATACTTTTCACAACTTCGACACCGTGTAGAAAATATGTGATAGGTTAACCCGATAATGCAATATAAACCAAAGCATAATACTATAACCTAATTCTACTATAAATTTGTAGAAGCTTAAGGATTGAGCTGAATAATATAACCAGAAGAATAAGAATCAATGGCACAATACACATGAAAATACTTTGGGGAAAGTCTCAGATAAAACCCCACACTATTGTATTATCATACATGGTGGAAATACATAGGAATTATACAAAGCCTTAGCTCTCACAGCTAGCCAGCTCTCAATACAATCCTCACATATCCTCACAGGCAATCTTGCCTTCTCTCCAACCATCTTGTCTGCCCTCCAAGCTCCTATTTCCTTGTGTTGTTCCTTGTGGATGATTAGCCTATTACCAAGTGGAAAAACAAGCCTTCAAAACGGCGCAATCCTCAAGGATGAATCCTTGACTGCATGCGTGAGTTTTCTCCATGAGAAAACACATGCAACTGATAGTACATTGTCCTTGAACATTAATCTCAACTAGGTCCTTCTCAAAATAGACATGCATGAGTTTATGATGAGGGAATCTTCAGTTAACTGGAGTAGTACTAGTTGAGTGCATTAATGCATCAACCGACTGTTAACTCACTATTAGTTCCTCAAACAGTTTGGAACTAATTTAACTAGACTTAACTCAGTAAACTGAGTTAACTAATTACAACTAAAATATAACTCAAGCTTATCTCCTTAATTTAAGGGATAACTCTTGCAGGACTTCAAAAAGACTTCTAACTTGAATTTCTCCAACTAATTAATTTAAAATAAATTAATTAATTATTTCCAAGTAGTTGTTAAGAGTAAATTCGATTTTAATTCACAATTTAATTCAAGGACAAATTAAATTGGAATATTCTTGTTGCCATATTTCAACAAAAACACTTGGGAAACTAGAACACTTCTATTTCTATCCAAATATGAGGAAAAATCTGCCGAAATATGTGAACAAATGAAAAGTGTTTCAAAATTCGAAAGGGAGGAGTCAAAATGCTAGACTATATACTCCTTTTCCCATTCCCAACAAACCATGGGACTTAGTGAGTATGGACTTTTTTCTGGGTTTACCAAAGGCGCGGTGAGGTAAGGACTCTATAGTTGTAGTTGTGGACAGATTTACAATTATGGCTCATTTTATCCCATGTTGCAAGATTAGTGATGCTACACATGTGGCTCATTTGTTTTTCAATGAGATTGTTCGATTGCATGGCTTGCCGAAGAGTATAATCTCCGACAGGGACACAAGGTTCACAGAGAATTTTTGGAGGACTTTGTGGAGGAATCTTGGAACGAAATTGAACTTCAGCTCAACTTATCATCCACAATCTGATTGGAAAATTGAATTTGTGAATAGGATTTTTGGAAACATATTAAGGAGCCTTGTGGGTGATCATCCAAAGTAGTGGGATTGTGTGTTAGTTCAGGTTGAGTTTTCATACAATGATTCGCTAAATAGGAGCACAGGGAAGAGTCCATTTCAGATCTTGTACGGACTACATCCTAGAACACGAGTAGGACTACTTCAAACTTGAGAAGAGGAGTGTTGATGGGGAGCATTTTGCAGCAATAATGAGTGATTTGCATGAGGAGATAAAACAAAGCTATAGGACAATAGCTACAAGTACAAGCAAAGAGCATATTTAAGAAGAAGAGAGGTAAAGTTTGAGGTAGGGGACATGGTCTTAGCCCACCTAAGGAAGGAGATTTTCCTGAGAGGGCAATATAAAAAGCTCAAAATGAGGAAAATAGGGCCTTACTAAATACTTAGAAAATTTTCTACAAATGCCAATGAGTTGGAGTTACCTATGGGCATAGGTATCTCACCTATCTTCATGTGGCTAGTTTGTATCCCTATCAATATGGTGATGAAGGTGGCACTACAACAAATGAGAGTAGTGGAGAAGTCAATGAACAAATCTGGATTAAGTATATTCCCATGGTAGAGAGTTGAGAGGCTGAAAGAATTTTGGACACCGGAGTTGCAAAGTACACCAGGGGAAAAGAGTATTTATAGTTTTTGGGGAAGTGGAAGGACCGTCCAGTGGAGGATTCTACATCGATGAGTGTTGAAGCTCTACATAAGGAAGGTTTATTTGTAGAGGGACTTATACGCAGGAGCTCATGAGTTTTCCTTCCTAGGGGAGTCTGATGCGGGAGCATTAGACCAACCTTGTGATGAATAAGTGGAGCAGAGCTTGACAATGTGGTGGACTGGCCACATGTTAAGTTAGCAAGTTGATTTTGTTACTTTTGATAGCATTCTAAATGTTTAATGTAAGTGTAGGATTGGGAGTATGTCGAAGATTCTATGAATTAAGAGTTATTTCCTTTCTAATAATTAGCTCACCATGGTTGTATTTTCGACATCCCTCATTTGGAGAGAAGAGGAAATGAACCAATCACTAAGATTTGTGAATAAAGAGGCATCAAATGAGGAGGAGGGAAACTCTTCTCCTACTTCCAAGTTTGTAGGCTCGAATGAATTAAAATAAAGTTGTGCAACAACATATTTATTCATCAATTTGCATTTTTTGTTCTTTGGGTTACACTCAAACTGTGTGTGTGCATTTTATTTACATTTTAAAATTTGTGTAACCATATTTGTAATGTTATATGCTTGTTAACATTCAAGTTTTTAGCAGTGGTAGTTTATGCGTGTCCCATTTACTGTGACCTTCGAACATTTTGCAATGCCCTTGTTTTTTAGGCAATGACATACCCTTTTCGATTGGAATGCATATCATTAGTGTGCAAGAGTGTAAACGGGATGAGGAGAGGTGGGAGGAGATCATTCCTTGAGTGTGGGATATGTGTTAATAATTTGGAGAGTCAAGTTGGAGAAGGTGAGTTGCTTCACCTTCCCAAAAGTCTGAAAACAAATATTTTTGAAGTACTAAGAAAATATTTCGTAGCGCTTACAGGTTTTTAAAATAGCGCTACAAAAATATTTCGCAATGCCTACAACCAGATTTTTTTGCATTGTGTTTTGGAGTCCAGATTGCCTTTTGGTCTACCCATTTCCATTAGATCTTCTAAACGTTTCTTGAAACTTCATGTGACAAGCTCCACATGTGAGTAATGGGAGCTTACATGACATCCACTTACAATGGTAGTTAATAGGACAAGTTAATTTTGAAGGGGCATAATTTCACCATATAAAGTCCAATCAAATTGACCCTTGAAGCATTGGAAAGCACTCAATGTGAAAAACTACATCTACAAGATGGAAACTTCATGCACAATGTTGACCCCCAAAATGACCATTTAATTCCTTAAATGAGTTTTGAGATTTTTAACACCTTAAATAACCAAAATAACGCCTACCCCTAAAATGGTCCCTAAAGCTTTTAGATCTAATTTTTCCACTAAGGAAAGCACAAAAATAGATGAAAAATTATATAATAATCCAATTTGATTCAAGAAGTATACAACGAAATATATATTTTTCCTTCAGTTTAGGACCCATCATTTTTTCTAGTTAAAATAGAAGTTCTCATGCACTTTATTCTACTAAGAAATGATTGAGACGAGTAAAGAAACCCTATGGATTAAGTCATTGCTTGAGGATATTGGTCAACTCAATTTAAATGCATGTTGATACTCAAGATGTTGTATTTATTTCCACTCAATATACTCATTATAAGATGTAAATTGTTGATCTCCATTAGCAGTGCATCAAAAACTTGAAGGCAATCCTCAGTTGGTGCATTGTCCTTCAAAACAACATGACATAGATATATGATCACCAAATCTCTCACATAAGCTAAATTTTTTAAGTTTCCACAACTCGGGATGATTGAAGTGATCATCAATGGGGGATTGAAATGATGATGCCTTCTCTTTCTTGTAAACCATGTCATATGCTTAAAGGAGGGTGTTGGTGTTATTAATGTTCTATTGTACGTTTTTTCTACGATCTTGACTTAGTGAACATTAAATTCCCTTTTGCATAAATCCTCATTGGTTCATCATTAATGTCGTATTTATAAGGTGGATTACTCATCCCTTATTAGTATGGTGGTTAAAAATTAGTTCGATGGTCAATAATTAATGTGGTACTTTTCTGACTGTATACTCATTTGACTCGATTTTTCATGAGGAATACGATGGCATGATCAATTTCTTCATCTGAGAAGCCATATTTTAGTCAACCTGCAAAAGAGAATCTTTGAGGAATCTTTGAGTTTCTCGGGGAGCCCATATTTGACCAAGACAAAGGGGGTCGTATTTCATGATTTTTCACCAGGAACTCAAACGTGGTGTTTGTTTCTTCAACCAAGTTGTGCATTTTCAGGGCACCCCCAGAAGTGGAGGTATAAGATACATTGATGCCATGCCTTCTTTTGATTATTCCTGAGATGGTGATTTGATTTTAGATCGTTGTTTACCACTTTGTTGGAGGATCCTTGTATGCCACTTCATGTGAGAGTTTGATATTTTGTCATGATGAAGGAGAGCTTATATGAGTGATATTTCTTATAGAAGAATGTCTCGTGGAGAGACATGCCACTCTAGTTAAGGGAGTTCTTCCTTGTATTGACAAAGAACATATCATGTACTCATCAACATCTTGCAACATTAAATGAAGTAGCCACCCCACTCTTGACATCAAGCCCGGAGATGTAGCCCACATTGGGTGAACTTCCTTATCATATCATATGTTTATGGTTGTTCATGATTATTGTTTCTTATTTCAAGTTGATGGTTTGATGAAGTTGTTTAGAATATGCATTGCTCATGATTTCACAAGCAAATGTAAGTGTCAATAAAAGGTCTTGTATGATGGGTATTTTTGTTTGAAAGCACTCACAAAAATTTCCCCGATCAAGTGGTATCAAAATGGTCTGACCTTTTTGCCAAATATTGTGAATTGAGCATGCAACAAGAAGGTAAACGGAGAACAACCAAGATATCTACAAGGCCTTCTACAGGATGGCAAGCATGCTAGATATATTGTTTACAAATTATGAGGAGAAAATGACAAAATAGGAAAAGGAAAAGAGTGATCTAGGTTGATGTTGGTGGCCACCTACCTATTCCACTTAGACCCCCACCACTGTCTCTTTCAGTGTTTTACGACCCCAGGAAGTTGATGTACCAATTTACCCAAACGGGACCCATAGTTTGGCTCTTCATCTCCTAGGGCTAGGCTTTTTGGATGTTTAGGGTTTTCCATTCTTTCTCAATAATAAATAGGCCTTTTAGCCTCATTGTAACACAGTTCATAGGCATGTAGCCGCCGCATCTCTTCTCAGGGATAAGCTACCATCACCCGAGCTAGTCTTATTTCCATTTTGTTTGTAAGCATATTTCAGTATTTTATATTAATTCAATGAAGTGTTTTCTTTGTTGCATATTTGTATTTATGGTTATATCTATAATTTGTTGCGTTCCTATTTAAATTCGGATCAAAGAGAGAGAAGAAGACGATGCTCCATCTCCATCTTTGGGTGAATATTCTTCTTCTTCATCTTCTTCTCATCATTCAAATGAAGAAATCAACGAAAGCCTTCGAGCAGAGAATGTTGAATTGAGGAGAATTCTACAATAAGCAGAAGAGGAGAAGCATAGATTGCAGCTTGAATTATGATCCATGGAAGAGGCCTTGGAAAAATTGAAGTGCAATGAAGGCTTATGGAAGTCATCATCACCTGCTTCATAATCAACAACTAAGGTAAATAATGTTGGTAATTATTCACTTTCATTTTCACATGATGTTATTTCTGTTGGAAGAATTGAGGTACCCATTTCAGGAACCGACATGAGACTCCTTACCAAGATGGGGTATAAAGGACGAGGACTTGGTGCTAATGGCCAAGGAATGACTCAACCATTGGAGGTTGTACAAATACTTCGATTTGCAGGATTAGGGTACATTAAAGGAAAGTCTTTGAAGGCAACAGAAGAAATGGGATATTCACATAAATAATCCAAGTCATTGCCAAAAACATCAAGGAAAGAGGATGTTGAAGGCACATCACAATCTTCCCATGACAATGAACATTGCAAAGGAAGAGCTAAGGCAAATTCTTCTCATCAGGATTGCACCAGAGATAACCAAGCAAGGTATAAGAAGTATCATTATTCTAATGTTCCTTTTGGTTACAAGTGAATTGTTAATGACGAGAAAAATTTATGGCATAGAAAGTCATGTACTTTTTGTGGCTTGTATAACCATGTTGTTGCCAAGTGTTGGAAGAGAATGGCAGCAAGAAAGAAGACAAGACATGAAAAATCTTCTCCACATCAGGGCAGGAAGAGGGTCAAAAAAGTCTGGAGGAAGAATTTTTTTGCAGCCATTGTAGCAAGCATGGACATCAAAGTGCCACATGTTGGGAGCTCCATCCAGAGCAACAATCGAAGGAGAAACATAAAGAACATGTAAAAGAACTAGTCAATGAAGTTGGTCAACAAGAGAAGAAGCTACAAGAAGAGAGCCCATCAACCTAGTTGGGTAAGAGATGGGTAGAATTTTTAAGCAGTTGAACATGGCCACATTTTGTAAATCACATGATGTGACATGTTTGTAAAAATGATAAAGTGTTTTCCATCACTTATGAATGCAACATGATGATGTTTTTGGCATTTTTGTTGATAGTTGGGGTATTGGTTTCTATTATAATTTTGATGTAAACTTGACCAAAGAGTGTGTTATAAACTCTTAGACAATATGGGGTTTTTCTTGGGTCATGTTTGGTCTTGTAGAAGAACATGTATATTGCAAATAGTTTACTACAAGTTTGCATAGGATACTGATGTAGCTTCATCACTTGTGGCTCTGAAGTACAAAGGTAAAGGAGAAGGAAGTGTGACTTGTTAAGGCACTTGTGGTGTAGATAAGGGAGTACATCAAATTGGAGATTTTGTTCATGCTTTTGGAGGACCAAAAGCTCCTCAATGGGGAGGACTGATCTAGGTGGCTCTAGAAAAGCTAAAAAAACAAAGTTCTCAAATTTTGTCGAAACCAAGACCAAAAAATGGAGCTCATCGTCCTGATTCCAACAATGTGAATGACACTCAAATCTGAGTTCGTATGCTCAAGATATTCACAGTCAAAGTTTTTGGTCAACTAGGCCCCACTTGTTAAATTTGGGGAGCACCAACTAAATTTGGAAGTCCGCTAAAATTGGAGATCCAACTAAATTCGGAAGAATCAACTAAATTTGGCAATTGTTAACTAAGCAGAAAATGGTACTTAGTGGCCACCACCCTCGCCAACCTCCCAACCATATATAATATGATCACTAGCCATATACAACGACCACACCATAATTGTGAACAACCACTAATTAGACGGGGTTGACAGGGATCGAACCTGCCTCGCCGCATAGGCTGGCCCGACCCACGGGAACCGCCCTCAACAACATGTTATATAAAACATAACTAACCAAAATAATAACCAAACTTGGGGGTGGCGGGTTTTGAACCTTTCCCACCCCCTAACGAATTACCAAATGCAGTATTACATACCAAGAACACCCCGCTGGGCACTTTTGGCAAATCCACCCACAAATACATATACTAGTTTTTTCCATTCACCCAACAATGCAGAACCCATAATGAAAGCCGAGGAGTGGATCCCTTAGAGGGCATGCAGAACAAGGAGGGTGGAACCATAAACTAGAGGAATCTTAGAGGAATCTTTAGATTCCCTTGGAGGTTTTTTTATAGAGTCATAATTATGCCAAGTTTATACTCAAATTAACCCGAATTTTGCCAGGAGTCTGATGGCGTGATCATTTTTTGATCTGAGCAATGGATTTTTCAGAAACAAAATGTTGAGGGCGGAACATTGACACAGGAATCCAAATGGAATCTAAAAGATTCCCTGGATGTCTGAAATTAACAGTAACTTCAGAACTAGGCCGACTTTATAATCATTTGACTCGATTTTTCACGAGGAATGTGATGGCGTGATCAGTGTCTTCATCTAAGCAATTGAATTTCAGTCAACCCGCATAAGAGAATCTTTAAGGAATATTTGAGATTTCCAGGGAGACCAGATTTGACCAAGACATAAGGGGGTCATGTTTTTTTCTAGGAATTCAACTGTGTTGTTTGTTTCTTTAGTAGAGTTGTGCATTTTCAAGTCATCCCCAAAAGTGAAGGTATAAGATGAATTTAAGCCATGCCTTCTTTTTATTATTACTGAGATGATGATGTTATTTGAGATCCTTGTTTGCCACTTTGTTGGAGGATCCTTGTATGCCACTTCATGTGAGAGTTTGATATTTTGTCATGCTGAAGGAGAGCTTATATGAGTGAGATTTCTTATAGAAGAATGCCTCGTGGAGAGACATACCACTTTATTTGAGGGAGTTCTTCCTTGTATTGACAAAGAACACATCATGTACTCATCATCTTGCAGCATTAAATGAAGCAACCACCCCACTCTTGACATCGGGCCTAGACACATAGCCGACACTGGGTGAACTTTGTTATAATATCATGTGTTTATGGTTGTTCATGAATATTTCTTCTTGTTTCATGTTGATGGTTTGCTGAAATTGTTTAGAATATGCATTGCTGATGATTTCACAAGAAAATGTAAGTGTCATTAAAAGGTATTATATGATGGGGATTTTTGTTTGAAAACACTCACAAACTTTTCCCGGATCAGCCCCCCTCAAACTATTGTTTTCCTAGTTTAGTGGATGGGCACTGGTTTTGGGGAAGATCCATTCATGGTTTTGGGAATTTTACCCCTCTAACATGGTTGTAAAAAAATGTCAGTTTAGATTAGGCTGTCACATATCTCATTTCCTTTCTGGAATCAAAAGGTCATTGAGGACATTGGGAATACTCTAGGAAATTTCATAAAGATGGACACTGAACGATTACAACAATGATTATTTACTTTTGCTCATCTATGTGTGGAAATAGATCTATGTAAAGGTCTACCATATTGTATTTCACTTAATCATATATATTTTTGATGGATCCAGAAATTAAATTATGAAAACACAACCTTTAGATGTCATTTATGTTTTCAAATAGGGCATCTTAAGAATTCATATCCATTGTTAGTTTTTGCAGTAGCAGAGGTGTTCTAGTCTCAAAAATTTGTGGAAAAGCTAAAACACAAGAGTTCTCCATTGTAGAAAATCATGTAGATTCACAAGCTCATGTAATCTACTAAAACAAGAGACAAGAATCTACTTCTACTCTTTACAGCAAAAGCCCATAAATATCAAGCAAACAATAATCGACAAGAGGAAGAACATCAAGGGCACATAATACAATAAATATATGTGGAAAGCCATAGCTCAAAACCCCACTACTATATTGTATTAATCCGGAAAATCAAGATGAAATTACAATGCTTGTTCTCTCAAGAACAATCCCAACACTCAGAAAATTCAATCTCCAACTCATAAGCAAGCTCTTGGCCAACACTTAGCCAATTCTCCAGCTCTCCAACTCCCTATTTCCTTGCGCCCTTGGTCAAGGAATTTGGATGAATACAATATGCTTTGCTCAACCTTGAGCTTAACCTGCACAAGTATTTCCTATCCTCCGCTTGATGAATTCCTTTGGCCAATACTTAGCCAAATTTCCAAGCCAACAAGCTTCTAATTCTTTTTACAATTACTGGGAGAATTAACATGTATTTAAAGGGAAATGTCTCATCCGTAACTACACAATCCTTTCAAGGTTCGGTTCCTAATTGCATGCACCATCTATACAACTCAGAAAATTCTAAAACAAATAGTACATTGTCCCTACACTCTAGTCTCAACTGGGTCTTTCTCAGAATTGACATGCATGAGTTTCTGATGAGGGAATCTTCAGTTAACTGGAGTAGCACTAGTTGAGTGCACTAATGCATCAACTAATTGTTAACTCGCTATTAGTTCCTCAAACAATTTGGAACTAATTTAATTGGACTTAACTCGTTAAATTGAGTTAACTTATTACAACTCATACTTAACTCATCCTGGATCCCTATAATATAGGGAGAACATATACATGACTTCAGAAAGACTTCCAACTCAAAATTCCTAAGTTAACTAATTCAACTTAAATTAGTTAACTATTACAAGTTGCTATGAGAAAAGAATCACAATTTTAATTCACAATTTAATTCAAGGACAAATTAAATTGGAATTTCTAGATTCTATTTCTAACATTTCTTGTTTCTATTTTCAATAATCCCTCTCAACAAGAAATGAATTCAACTCGATCTCAATCCTGAACCTTTGGAATTTTCTGCATGCCACACCTCTCTCGAGTGTTGTAGCTCCAACAACTCTAGAAATAAAATAAAAAAACATCCAACCTGAATCAGAATTATGCCTCTGTCATCAAAGTCTCTGACTACTATTGCCTCTGTCGACTGAAAACTCTGCACTTCTGTTGACTCTGCCTTTCTACACTTGTTTTCAACCCTCTCTATGCTCTTCAATATCTGACTTCTATAACCTCTTTCACTTTGATCTCTAGCTGCATCAATCCATTGATTCCTCCCACTACTATGTACATTGGGCTCGCGTAACAAGGTACAATCCATGAGATAAAACCACTCAATAGACCCTACCCACTTTCATCCCTCTTGGGACTATCACTTCAAATCGCCCCACCTGTCACCTGGAGGTATGGTTGCATGTGATCCCTCTACCCACTTGGCTCGAAATTTCCCCCTACTGAAGGTCTTTGCATGACTGGATACCTCCACTCAGTCTCCTTTCAACTTCTCCAATCGTTGTTATTCCACAATTGTCTCAGACTGCTTCTTCTCTACTTGAGTGGAACTATCCACTCGGTCTCCTCTCAGCTTCTCTAGTTGTGGCTGCTCCACAACTTCCTAAAGTTGCTTCTAAGGCTTCTTCTGGGGTTGCATGTTAAGAGGTAATTTACTCTACCTCTCAACCACCAAGTCACTAACCTTTAGCTTGCTCCTCAAGGCTTTTCATGCATCTTGAAACTCAAAGGCATACAGGTTCTTGACCCATGCACTGATACGTTTCACCTATCCCGTGGTGATGTGTTTAAGGAAACCTTTCCCTTACTAAAAACCACATCATAGCCATAGTCTTCCAATACCGTGACCAAAACAAGATTCTTCTTTAGTCCTAGAACATACATCACATCTGTGATCCTGAGAGGGGAGCCAAACTCCCTCTAAAAGGTAACTATACCGATCCCAGTAGCTCTATGCCTCTCGTCATCTCCAAACTCTATGCTCTACTTGAGTTCTTTCTCCTCAAAATCACTAAAGAGATCTTTATTCCCATCATATAGAATGAGGCACCGCTGTCAAGGTACCACATGCCTCCCGTGGAAGCGTCATCCATGCATGCAATGAGAGTGAAATCAAGCTCAAATTGTGAAGCTAGAGCCTCATCTACTTCCGCTACTCTCAGATCCTTCTTGCTTCCTTTCTTTTTTGGGCAATTCTTGGCATAGTGACCATGCTCGTGACAGTGAAAACACTTGACTTTCTTCAATTCCATCTTCTTTCCGCCCTCCTCTCCTTGGGACATCTTTCCAATGGCCTTCTTTTCCTTACTCGCTAAGGCACAATCCTCTTCCACTTCCTTGGAAGAGGTCACATCTTTGGTGTTCCTCCTGATCTCCTCCTGCATCAAATACAACCATAGTTGTTCTCAATCTGGAAGCTTCTCCTGACCATTGACAGAGTCCTAATAACTATGCCAACTCTTTGGGATTCCAAGAAGAGCAAGGCTCACCATATCTTACTATGTCCCGTCATCACGGAATTTTCTAGAAAAAGATATAATTTTAAATCAGCGATATCTCCCTCATCCGAACTCCGATTCAGCTGATTTTTTGTTTTGAATTTGGGTTTTTTTTCACAAGGAATCCATATCTGCTATTTGTTTCTGAAAAATTTGCACAAAATTTTTCAGATCTTCTCTGCAAACTCGCGGCCCAAAACTCAAAACTTCGAAATCTCCTCTAGTATATTGTTCTTAGCTCCGATACCATGTAGAAAACCCTGTAGATTCACAAGCTCGTGTAATCTACTAAAAAAAGAGACAAGAATCTACTTCTACCCATAAAAATCGAGCAAACAATAATCGACAAGAGGAAGAACATCAAGGGCACATAACACAATAAATATTTGGGGAATGCCACAGCTCAAAACCCCACTACTATATTGTATTAATCCGGAAAATCAAGATGAAATTACAATGCTTATTCTCTCAAGAACAATCCCAGCACTCAGCAACTTCAATTTCCAACTCATAAACAAGCTCTTGGCCAACACTTAGCCAATTCTCCAGCTCTCCAAATCCTTATTTCATTGCACCCTTGGTCAAAGAATTCAAATGAATACAGTATCCTCTGCTCAACCTTGAGCTTAACTTTCATATCCTCCGCTTGATGACTTCCTTTGGCCAATACTTAGCCAAATTTCCAAGCCAATAAGCTTCTAATTCTTTTTACAATTCTTGAGAGAGTTAGCTCGTATTTAAAGGGAAATTCCTCATCCATAATTGCGCAATCCTTTCTAGGTTCAGTTCCTTATTGCATGCACCATCTGTACAACTCAGAAAATTCTAAAACAAATAGTACATTGTCCCTGCACTCTAGTCTCAACTGGGTCTTTCTTAGAATCGACATGCATGAGTTTTTGATGAGGGAATTTCAATTAACTGGAGTAACACTAGTTGAGTGCACTAATGCATCAACTAACTGTTAACTCACTATTAGTTCCTCAAACAGTTTGGAACTAATTTAACTGGACTTAACTCGGTAAATTGAGTTAACTAATTACAACTCATACTTAACTCATCGTGGACCCCTATAATATAGGGAAAGCATATACATGACTTTAGAAAGACTTCCAACTCGAAATTCCTAAGTTAACTAAGTCAACTTAACTTAGTTAACTATTACAAGTTTCTATGAAAAGAATTACAATTTTAATTCACAATTTAATTCATTGACAAATTAAATTGGAATTTCTAGATTCTATTTTTAACATTTCTTATTATTATTTTTAACATCCATAACCTAGAAATCGTTTCTGAAAATTCCACTTAGAAATGTCTCAATTAGATTATTGTATTTTTTTAAATATTTCTTAAGCCTAAACTTTGGAAAAGGGGTTAATTAATTTGTATTAATTGAGTCAAGTGTAAATCATCTAGAAACTCACATGGATTGATCCAGAAATCATCTTATCCATCGATTATGTTTCAATCTTGGTCGTTGGAGTTCAAACGTGAGATTATAAGAAGAAGTCGATGGGTAGATGGAGAACATACACACAAGATTGATTTTCTTATGCGATTCGGTTTTCTAGAAAGCATAAGCCATTGCCGGAAGAGGTCGATCCAAATAAGGGAAGCAAAGACAAAGAGGGGTAGGGGCAGTGAGTTTGGAGGAAGAGATTCATGTTTCAAAGAGTAAGTTGCAGAGAGGTAGTGATATCCATAGAGAGGATATGCAAGGGCCGCCCAGAAGCCTCTAAGAGGAAGTTAGACTTTATTGGAGAGAATCTTGGTTTTAGTTCTTAAGGCCAGGAAAGTGTTCCAGAGGGCCGAAGAGACAGCTTCTCAGTCAGTGGCAGACATGATGACTTGAGGAGAAATTGTCTTAGGAATTGCATGGAAGGGATTGTGCTAGGGTGACTCAAGTATGGAAGGGATTGTGCTAGGGTGACTCAAGTCTACATAGAGGTTGTTTGAATGACTCATATGGAGCTGGCAGTCAGAGCCCGGATTACTATTGGGGTGAGGAAAATTACTCACTAGATTTTTTCCAGTATTTTCTCTGCGGGATTGCTACTTTTCAGCATCTGAATCGTACTCATATTATTTCATTGTTGCTTAATAATAAAAACCCTCAGTTGTTGCACCGGTTTTCCCAAGTTGGGTTTTTCCGAGGACTTTGGTCCAAAAACAACCGTGTCAAATTTTTATGCGTGTGTGCCAACATTTTCTCAGATTCCAGTTTATCTTTCGCAGAATTTAATTTAGTGAAAATTGCAGTTGTGAATTATTCGTTGTTTGTGTGGGAAAATAAACTATTAATTAGTTAGAAGAATAATTTCCAGTTGTTGCAATAGTTGAAAATTTCACATGGTACCAGAGTGATTTTTATCAAACGGAGAAGATCAGAAGTGGAAGCATAAATTCGTTATTCAGAGGGAGCAGTAGGATGAAGTTTTAGAGGTTGCGCAGACCCTAAGCCATGAACTTTGGGTTGCTTGGGAAAGTTTGATTTTTCAGTGCAAGTTGGAAGAAAATTTCGGCTTGATAGTTGAGTGTCCTAGTAGGTAGAGGGAGAAACAATCTAGGATTTTCACTGAGAAGATTCCTTATTTGGGCATAGAACAGTTTTGCAGCAATTTGTAGTAGCATAATCAACATCGGGTGGAAGATAAATGAACACATAGAGATAGGTTCTCCAAGGGGATTTCAAGTTCTACAAACCCAATTTTCCAATTGCAAATTGGAAGAAGTTGTAAGATGAGTTTCTCACTCCATAAGGGATTACATGTAACATACTTAGCAACCGGGCAACGAGAAAGAGGGAAATTTTCGGCCAGATTCAGAGATGGCTAAAACTAGGCTTACAAATTAGGATAGGTTGGAGGGAGCCTACAACTTTGTCATCTGGAAGGCTAGAATGTCCTTCCTACTATATGAACATTGCCTAAAATGCTATGTAGATAATGTGATAGAAGTTCCTCACGATGCATGATTGGCTGAAGGATCACATGAAATAGATGGTGAAAGTGAAGCGGTTGATCCTAGATGGAGTATGGGGTCATATAGTTTCACATCTATTTGGAAAATGAATTGCCAAGGAGAAGTGGGACACACTTTTCCAACTATATCAAAACACTTCTGAGCGGCAGAAGATGTTCCTACATGAGAAACTGAGGAGCATTAAGATGCATAAGGGTGAAGGCATAGATTCCTTCCTCACCGGGATTCAAAAGGTTTGAGATCAACTTGCAGTAATTGGGGATGCACCTCAACCAACCGAGCTTGTAAGTTTGGCACTAAATAGTGTCTCAGAGGAGTGGCAAGTGTTTGTCCAAAGTATCTTGGGCAGAGACACATTGCCTAGATGGGATAGGATGTGGGTAGACTTACAATAGGAGGAGTTGAGACGAGATATGTTAAAGAGCACCATCAGTGGGAGCATTAGCAAGGGAATGAAGGGTGAGAAGGAGGAGGAGGAGAATGTGACCCTTGCATCTAGAGTCCCATCCAGGGATAGGGGGAGAAGAAGAAGAAGAAGGACCTATCTAAGGTCAAGTGCTTCAGGAGTGGCGATTTTGGCCACTACAGTACTCAGTGTCCTCTCAAGAGAAGGACAAGCAGGAGAAGCAAGACTAGGTAGTAGCATCCATAGAGATATACAAATTTCCCTCCAGGTTGGAGGAATATTTCATCATGCTTGAAGCTATACCTCCAGGAGTGAGGTGCAGCAATATGGAACTATAATCCCATAGTTGAAGAGGTTTGGGCAGGATCCTTGAGGTTTCCTCCTCATGGATATCTACCTTGATACAGGGGCCCACAATATTTAGTAGTGGGATGGATCAATGTCAGTGATGTAGTTAGCTTAATCAAGTGACAGTTGCATACTAGTAGAAGTCAAGTGTTGAGGAGCGCAGTGCAATGTTGATAGCAGAGCATGAGGCTCAGTAGCAGAGTCAGCAGTAATACATATTCCCCAGTCGAACGTGTAGAGGCTAGTAGCAATCGGATGCTCAAGAGATAGATGCAGCATGATACACCGTTGATTCAATATTTAGGATGCTTCTCAGTCGCAGCAACAACATATGAGAAGGAGTTGTAGTGCAGATGCAAAGTTGGCAACAACATAGCAGTGCCAGCAGCAACATAGATGCAACATTAGATTTTCATAGTGGTTAGTGGGCAGTGGCAGGTAGTCACAGTGACCAAACATCAACAGTATGACAGAGGGTGATACATAGACAAGGTGTTGTAGCAATAGTGCAGCACTAGTGTTAGGCAAAATATATGTCGTCATAATAGCATTATAGTACAGTTGCCCAACTATTTACTTGTCAATTCGGGGTATGTAAGCTGACGAAACACGTGCACGATATATGCAGAACTGAAGTAGAACTAATCTAGTCTAATCTACATTGTTGAAATCAACTTAATCTATGAATGGAGATTTGCATGAAGGAAAAGCATTACAACATGTGAAGAGTTAACAAAAAACGACATATGTAAGCTCACATCCATAAATCAATATTACAATAATCAAATGACAAACATGAAAGCATAACAATGAAAGAATCTAAGACTAAACAATCTTCTTACAACTTCCAACTTTCCTTCCCCCCCTCAATGGAGAGGGAGCACTCTCCTTTATACATGAGAGTATTTGAAGATAAGATAAAAATGCATTAATTACATACCCACTATTCTCTCAACTACTCTTAACCACTTTCCCATTATTAAAATATAGTTCCTTCAAATCCTCCACACATCTTTCACATATCTTAGATAAGATATGCCAACCAAATATTCCATGGTCTTCTCCTTAAGAATAGGCTTGAATAACTATCTCCTTGAAATGGCGGAGGAGATATTCGAGAAGTCTCTTTGAATTAATCATTATCATATTCCTACACATTACAAAGCTCACCCATATTTGAGATATATATTAAAAATATGCATATTTTCTAATATTAATCATAAATTCACTCTTAATACGAAAATGAATAAATTGGAAATAATAATATGAAACCCAAATGAATTTATGAAAATGATATGATGAAGGGTTTAATAGGATGATGGAAAGTAAGGAATAGTGAAGGGAAAGGTGGATGAAAAAGTGACATTTTTGAGTCCTAACAACTAGAACAGCTTCCTCACTAAGAGGGAGTGTTAGTTTTCATAGCATAGAAGGTGTTCTAGTCATGAAACTTTTTGGAGAGGCTAAAACACAATAGTTCTCCATAACCCAGAAATTATTTTTGGAAATTCCACCTAGAAGTGTCTCAATTAGATTATTAACCTATTTTTAACTATTTCCTAAGTCTAAACTTAGGAAAAGGGCTTAATTAATCAGTATTAATTGAGAAAGGTATGAATCATCTAGAAACTCACACAGATCGATCTAGAAATGATCTCAACCATCAATTATGTTTTAATATTGGTCATTGGAGTTCTAACATGAGATTATAAGAAGAAGTTGATGGGTAGATGGAGAACATACACTTGAGATCAAATTCCTTGGGTAGTTCGATTTACCAGAGAGCAATAATAGTTGTCAGAATAGTTCGATCCAGAGAAGGGAAACAGAGACAAAGAGGGGTAGGGATAGTAAGTCCGGAGGAAGAGATTCTAGTTCCAGAGAGTACGTTGTAGAGGCAAAGATAGCCACAGAGATGCTACGAAAGGGCTACGCAGAAGCATCTAAGAGGCAGTTCTATTTTGTTGGAGAGAAACTGGGTTTCAATTCCAGAGGCCAGGAAAGTGTTCTAGAGGGCGAGGGAGAGAGTTTCTTAGTCAGTGGTAGATAGGATAGGTTAAGGAGAAATTGTTTCAGGTCGTGCATGGAAGGGACTATGCTAGGGTGACACAGGCCTGTGCAAAGGATATTTGAATGACTCACTTGGAGTTGGAAATTAGAGCTCAGATTGCTTGTGGGGTGAGAAAAAATCCTCACTAGATTTTTTCCAGTATTTTCTCTGTAGGATTGTCAATTTTCAGCATCCATATTGTACTTTGATTATTTCATTGTTGCTTAACAATTAAAACCCTTCACTATTGCACCGATTTTCCCAAGTTGGGTATTTCTGGGGATTTTTGTCCAAAAATAATTGTGTCAAATTTTTCTCTGTGTGTGCCAGTATTTTCTTAGATTCCAATTTATCTTTCGCAAAATTTAATTTGGTGAAAATTGCAGTTGTGAATTATTCGTTGCTTGTGTGGGAAAATAAACTGTTAATTAACTTACATTTAAACGAATAATTTCCAGTTACTGCAATAGTTGAAAATTTCACACCCATGGGTAAAAAAACTTCCAAGAAAGAAAAGGGGGTAGGTTCCTAAATCCAAAAGTTGGAAGCCATATAGATCCATGATTTTTTTTTTAATAGATGCATCGGAATTACATGTAACTGACCTTATTAAAAACCATGAAACATAAGCTTATAAACAAAGAGTAAAGACATAATCATGCATGAGATCAAGACACAGAGATTTGATTATGGAGTTCGTCCAATTTGGACTATGTCTTTGGGCTCGACTCAACAGTGGGGAGGCCTTCATTTATTAAGTGGCATGAAAAGAGAAGAAGTACAAGTAGATTTTACATAAACACCCTTATACCTCCAATCTGGAAGATAGCTGACAAATGGAGAGCCCAACTCTAGAAACAAACAACATCACTGAAATCCTGGTGAAAAATCGTACAGAAACGCCTGTCCAAACACCAGTTCTGATAATTGGGCTTCTTGCACCTCTCAGAACCTTTAGATACTTGAGGCAAGGTTTCGGCCACCTACTAGGAGTAGGTGCCTCTACTCTGCAATCGTATTCTACTGCTCTCTGCTGCCTTCTCTTTATTGTTGTGCAGATAGCCCACTTTATATTTTGGAGGGCATATTCCTTCATAAACTGGGCAGCTTGAACAAAGGAAAAGTTTAACAATTGATTCGTTTCAACAATCGGCTTATAGTCCGAAGAAATCTCGTGGTTGTTTCAAACAAATGGTCTCAGGCCTGGAATAATATGCAAGTAACAAGCCTATCGAACAAGGAAAAACCTCCATAGAAAATAGTTCACAAACCATTTCGCATTCAATCCATTAAACCGGCAGAATAATATAAAGAATCAACACTTTACTCCTTAACTAGCGGAATAATACAGAGACTCGACGTATTTCCCCGAACCCGATGGCTTTATCATCGATGGTCATAGTCTATCAATGCCACAAATTGAAATCGGAGATCCAGGGGTGATTCTCCATAATGTTCGCTGCACTATGTGATGAGCGATGTGCAAATCAGCAAACTCGACAAAACTATTAACTGCAACCCATAACCGTATCACATCCAGGATCCATTGCAATTCGCAATCGGCGAAGCCAGGGGGTAACATATATATGGAACTCTGCACTATGTGATATGAGATCGTGATATCACTCGCAACCTTGACTGTCGGGCTGATTTTGTAATCACTATTTCTTGCGTTTTGTGATTGTGATTATCACATCGCAACCCGGTATATTGGGGTCTGATTTCTTTAACATTGTGCTTCCTCCAATCTACAACTTTGATATCTCAATCGCAACCCGGTAGTGCTGGGGGCCGATTTGTTTAACCGCAGACCTCTTCCTTCTGTGATCTGCAAAATATGGGTCCAATGGCATCCTGCCACTTGGCGCTTCCCCATTCATTGAATTTTTTCCACATCATTTTTCTTCCTACCATCAGTCCAAGTCAAACTTGAACTTTGAATTGCCCTAACTTCTTCATATGAGCTTGAATTCTAGTGTCATTTGCATCATTGGAATTAGGATGACGAGCACTTCAAACTGAAGCTAAGTTTATCAAGATTCTACAAATTTGAAGTTTGAGCCTTTTTACCATCCCACTAGTACCTTTTAGAGATCCACCTGGATCAATCCTCCTGGATCAATCCTCCCCACTAAGAGAAGCTTTTGGTCCTCCAAAAGCATTAAATAATCTACAAATTCTATGTACATTTTCCTTTGGAGCCATAAGCGATGAGCCAACACCTGCATCTCCTACAAACTTGTAGTACAATATCTTTCAAATTACATGTTTAGCTATATGACCAAAAAAATGAGCCAAGCATCCCATACTTGCCACAAGTTTATAAATCATACTCTGTGATAAATTTTACATAAAAATGGAAACACTATTCCAGCTATCAATACAAGGCCAAACATCATTGTTTCTTCAACAAGTGATGGAAAACACATCATCACCGCAACACATGATGTACAAAAATAAGACAAAACACTATTGTTGCTTCAACAAGTGATGGAAACACATCATCACTTTCATAGTTTTAAATGCAACACAAAATAAGTCCAAACATCATTGTTGCCGCAACAAGTGATGGAAAACACATCATCATTTTTACAGTTTAAAATGAAACATATGATTTGAAAAAATAACGCCATGACATTCTACCACACCTAGAAGAACCATCTCTCACTTATTAAAGTGACTGGGCCATCTACTTGTGGCATATTCATTGGTCGAACAACTATTTCACCTGGTTCATTCATGGATTCTTTGTCCTTGCGACATTGCTCTGGATGGAACCTCCAACACATGGCTCTTTGATGACCACCTCTGTTGCAATGACTACAATAAGCCTTCTTCCTCCATATCTGCTTTACCTTCTTCTTTGCCTACTGTTGAGAGGGTCTTACATGCCTCATCCTTTTTCATGCTACTATTCTCCTCCAACACTCAACAAACACATGGTTATGCAATCCGCAAAAACTACAAGTTCTTCTATGCCATGATTTTCATTCATTATTAACAACATGATTGTAATCAAAATGAACATTAGAATACCAAGACTCGCTATACCTTTCTTGTTGGTCTCTGGTATGATCATGGGAAAGAGAACATGCCTCAGCTCTTTTTCTGTAATGCATACTGCCATAAGATGATGGTGATGTATTCCCATCATCCTCTTTCCTCGACAATTTCAACAATGTCGTGGAATCTTTTGACACCTTTGAGCATTGTCCTTCAGTGTTCCCCAAACTTGCAAATCGAGGTTTTTGCTCAACCTCCAATGGCTGAGTTATGCCTTGGCCATTAACACCAAGTCCTTCTCTTTTGTACCTCATCTTGGTAAGGAGTCTCATGCTTTTCCCTATAATGGGTATCTCCACATTTCTAATAGAAATTATATCATGTGAAGATGAAACTAAAGAATGATCACAACTGTTTACCTCAGATCTTGATTCGAAACAGATGATGAGTGATTTTCTAAGCCTTCGTTGCGCTTCAACTTCTCTGAGGCATATGCAGTGGCTTGTAGATGAAGCTACAGTCTTTGCTTCTCCTCTTTATCTTCTTGTAGAAGCCTCCTTAATTCAACATGCTCTGCTTGAAGACTCTAGTCGTTGCGCTTCAATTCTTCTAGGGCCTCTTCTGCAGCTCGCAACTGAATCTACGATCGATGCTTCTCCTCTTTCACTTTTCATAGAAGCATCTTCAATTCAATGTTATATGCTTGAAGGCTCCGGTTGATCTCCTCATTTGAATGATAAGAAGACAACGAAGGAAATGAATGTACATTGGAAGATGTGGATGAAGCATTTCTTTATTCTTCTTCTTTCTCCTGTCTCTCATAAGCTTCCTACAACATGCCCACCATTTTGGACATCTTGAGCATGGCCTCGTACATGTATTTTTCATCCTCCATTGATGCAAGTTCAATCATTGTTCACACTCGCAATTCACATCAACAAGAAGACCACTCTCATACCACTTGATCCGGGATTTTTTTCTTATAGATGCATCGGAATTACATGTAACTGAGCTTATTAAAAACCATGAAACATAAGCTTATAAACAAAGAGTAAAGACATAATCATGCATGAGATCAAGACACAAAGATTTGATTATGGAGTTTGTCCAGTTTGGACTGTGTCTCTGGGCCCCGCTCAACAATGAGGAGGCCTTCATTTATTAAGTGGCATGAAAAGAGAAGAAGTACAAGTAGATTTTACATAAACCCTTCTACCTCTAATCTGGAAGATAACTAACAAATGCATAGACCAGCACTAGAAACAAACGACATCACTGAAATCCTAGCAAAAAATCATACAAAAACACCTGTCCGAATGCCCAGTTCTGATAATCAGGCTTCCTGCACCTCTCGGAACCTTTAGATACTTGAGGAAAGGTTCCGGCCACCTTCCCAGAGCAGGGTTTGTTGCTCTGCAATGGTATTCTACTGCTCTCTGTTGCCTTCTCTTTATTGTTTTGCAGATATCCCACTTTATATTCTGGTGGGCAGATCCCTTCATAAACCGAGAAGTTTCAACAAAGGACAAGTTTAACAAGTAGTTCGTTTCAACAATCGGCATATTAGTCCGGAGACAGCTTGCGGTTGTTTCAATCATAGGGTCTCGGGCCTAGAATAGTATGCAGGTAACAAGCCTTTCAAACAAGGAAAAAACTCCATCAAAAATAGTTCACAGACCATTTCGCATTGAATCCATTAAACTGGTGGAATAATATAAATAAACGACACTTTACTCCTTAATTGGCAGAATAATACATAGAATCGGTGTATTTCCCCAAACCCGACAGCTTTATCATGGGTGACCATAGTCTATCGGCGCCATAAATCGCAATCAGAGAGCCATGGGTAATTCTCCATAACTGTTGTTGCACTATGTGATGGGCGATGTCCAAACCAGCGGACTCAACGGAACTATTAACTGCAACCCATAATCATATCACATCCGTGATCCATCGCAATTTGCAATTGGCGGAGCTAGGGGGTAACATATATACGAGACTCTGAGCTATGCGATATGCGATTGTGATATCGCAATCGCAACCATGACTGTCGGGGGCCAATTCTATAACCATTGTTCCTTGCGATCTGTGATTGCGATTGTCGCATCGCAACCCAATACGCTGGGGACCGATTTCTTTAACTTTGTGTTGCCTCCGATCTACGATTATGATATTGCATTCGCAACCCAGTAGTGTTGGGGGTCGACTTCCTTAACTGCGGACCTCTTCCTTCTGTGATCTGTGAAATGTGGGGCCAATGGTGGCCTGCCACTTGGTGCTTCCCCATTTGTTGAAGTTCTGCCACGTCATTTTTCTTCCTACCATCGGTCCAAGTCAAACTTGAACTTTGACTTGCCCTAACTTCTTCATATGAGCTTGGATTCAAGTGTCGTTTGCATCGTTGGAATCAAAATGACGAGAACTTTGATCTGAAGCTAAATTTATCAAGATTATGTCACTTTGAAGTTTGATCCTTTTTACCATGCCACTAGTAATTTTTAGAGATCCAGTTGGATCAATCCTCCTGGATCAATCCTCCTAGATCCATCCTCCTGGATCAATCCTCCTGTATCCATCCTCCTGGATCACAAATGAACCCATTTTTTCAAAGGATGAGGAAGAAAAGATCAAGGAACAACCTCCCTTTAAAGATGATATGAACACACATAATCCGTTTTAAATTCGCAACATATGCAAAAATTTCAAGATACAGAGACAACTCATGGTCTTAGTGCAAAAGGAACATTGACACTTAACGATGTATTCCCATCATCCTTTTTCCTCTATGGTTTCAACAATGTCATGGAAGCTTTTGACACCTTTGAGCATTGTCCTTCAGTGTACCCCAAACTTGCAAATCGAGGTTTTTTCTCAACCTCCAATGGCTGAGTTATGCCTTGGCCATTAACACCAAGTCCTTCTCCTTTGTACCTCATCTTGGTAAGGAGTCTCATGCTTTTCCCTATAATGGGTATCTCCACATTTCTAATAGAAATTATATCATGTGAAGATGAAACTAAAGAATGATCACAATTGTTTACCTCAGATGTTGATTTTGAAACAGGTGATGAGGCCTATTCTAAGCCTTCGTTGCGCTTCAACTCCTCCAAGTCATATGTCGTGGCTTGTAGATGAAGTTGCAGTCTCTTCTTCTCCTCTTTCTCTTCTTGTAGAAGCCTCCTTAATTCAACATGCTCTGCTTGAAGACTCTGGTCATTGCGCTTCAATTCTTTCGGGGCCTCTTCCGCAGCTCGCAACTGAATCTACAATCAATGCTTCTCCTCTTTCTCTTCTTGTAGAAGCATCTTTAATTCAACATTATCTCCTTGAAGGCTCTGGTTGATCTCCTCATTCGAATTATAAGAAGATGATGAAGGCAATGAGTGTACACTCGAAGATGTGGATGAAGCATTGCTTTATGCTTCTTCTTTCTCCTGTCTCTCATAAGCTTCATACAACATGTCCACCATTTTGGACATATTGAGCATGGCCACATACATGTATTTTTCATCCTCCATTGATGCACGTTCAATCATTGTTCACGCTCGCAATTCACGTCAACGAGAAGACCACTCTCATACCACTTGATCCAGGAATTTTTTTCTTATAGATGTATCAGAATTAAATGTAACTGAGCTTATTAAAACCATGAAACATAAGCTTATAAACAAAGAGTAAAGACATAATCATGCATAAGATCAAGACACAAAGATTTGATTACAGAGTTCGTCCAATTTGGACTACATCTCTGGGACCGACTCAACAGTGGGGAGGCCTTCATTTATTAAGTGGCATGAAAAGAGAAGAACCACAAGTAGATTTTACATAAACCCTTATACCTCCAATCTAGAAGATAACTGACAAATGGAGAGCCCAACTCTAGAAACAGACAACATCACTGAAATCCTGGCAAAAAATCATATAGAAACGCCTGTTCGAATGCCTAGTTCTGATAATCGAGCTTCCTGCACCTCTCGAAACCTTTAGATACTTGAGGCAAGGTTTTGGCTACCTACCAGGAGCAGGGGTTGTTGCTCTGCAATGGTATTCTATTGTTCTCTATTGCCTTCTCTTTATTGTTGTGTGGATAGCCCAATTTATATTCTGGTGGGCAGATGCCTTCATAAACCAGGCAATTTCAACAAAGGACAAGTTTAACAAGCGGTTCGTTTCAACAATCGGCATATTAGTCCGAAGAAAACTCGCGATTGTTTCAAACAGAGGGTCTTAGTCCTGGAATAGTATGTAGGTAAAAAACCTTTCAAACAAGGAAATAACTCCATCGAAAACAGTTCACATAACGTTTCGCATTGAATCCATTAAACTAGCAGAATAATATAAAGAATTGGCGCTTTACTCCTTAACTAGCGGAATAATACAGAGAATCGGAATATTTCCCAGAACCTGACGACTTTATCATCGACGACCATAGTCTATCAGCGCCACAAATCACAATAAGAGAACCAAGGGTGATTCTCCATAACGTTTGTTGCACTATGCGATGGGCGATGTCTCGACCAGCAGACTCGATGGAACTATTAACTGCAACCCATAACCGTATCACATCCAGGATCCATTGCAATTCATAATTGGTGGAGCTAGGGGGTAACATATATATGGGACTCTGAGCTATGCGATATGCGATTGTGATATCGCAATCACAACCATTACTATTGGGGGCCAATTCTGTAACCATTGTTCCTTGCGATCTGCAATTACGATTATCGCATTGCAACCTAGTACGCTGGGGACTGATTTCTTTAACGTTGTGTTGCCTCTGATCTATGATTTTGATATCGCAATCACAACCCAATAGTGTTGGGGGTCGATTTCTTTAACCGTGGACCTCTTCCCGCTTCCCCATTCGTTGAAGTTTTTCCACATCAATTTTCTTCCTGCCATCGGTCCAAGTCAAACTTGAACTTTGACTTTCCCTAACTTCTTCATATGAGCTCAGATTTAAGTGTCGTTCACATCGTTGGAACCAGAATGACGAGCACTTTGATTTGAAGCTAAATTTATCAAGATTCTTCCACTTTGAAGTTTGAGCCTTTTTACCATGCCACTGGTACTTTTTAGAGTTCCACTTGGATCAATCCTCCTAGATCCTCCTGGATCACATATGAACCCATTTTTTCAAAGGATGAGGAAGAAAATATCAAGGAAGAACCCCCCTTTAAAGATGATATGAACACACATAATCCAGTTTTAAATTCGCAACATATGCAAAAATTTCAAGATACAGAGACAACTCATGGTCTTGGTGCAAAAGGAACATTGACACTTAAAGATGTATTCCCATCATCCTCCTTCCTCGATGGTTTCAACAATTTCATGGAAGCTTTTGACACCTTTGAGCATTGTCCTTCAGTGTACCCCAAACTTGCAAATCGAGGTTTTTGCTCAACCTCCAATGGCTGAGTTATGCCTTGGCCATTAACACCAAGTCCTTCTCCTTTGTACCTCATCTTGGTAAGGAGTCTCATGCTTTTCCCTATAATGGGTATCTCCACATTTCTAATAGAAATTATATCATGTGAAGATGAAACTAAAGAATGATCACAACTGTTTACCTCAGATGTCAATTTCGAAACAAGTGATGAGGGCTATTCTAAGCCTTCATTGCGCTTCAACTCCTCCAAGGCATATGTCGTGGCTTATAGATGAAGCTGCAGTCTCTTCTTCTGCTCTTTCTCTTCTTGTAGAAGCCTCCTTAATTCAACATGCTCTACTTGAAGACTCTGGTCGTTGCACTTCAATTCTTCCAGGGCCTCTTCCGCAACTCGCAACTGAATCTACAATCAATGCTTCTCCTCTTTCTCTTCTCGTAGAAGCATCTTCAATTCAATGTTATATGCTTGAAGGCTCTGGTTGATCTCCTCATTCGAATGATAAGAAGACGATGAAGGCAATGAGTGTACACTCGAAGATGTGGATGAAGCATTGCTTTATGCTTCTTCTTTCTCCTGTCTCTCATAAGCTTCATACAACACGTCCACCATTTGGACATCTTGAGCATGGCCTCGTACATGTATTTTTCATCCTCCATTGATGCACGTTCAATCATTATTCATGCTTGCAATTCACATCAATGAAAAGACCGCTCTGATACCACTTGATCTAAGATTTTTTATTATAGATGCATCAGAATTACATGTAACTAAGCTTATTAAAAAACATGAAACATAATCTTATAAACAAAGAGTAAATACATAATCATTCATGATATCAAGAAACAAATATTTGATTACGGAGTTTGTCCAATTTGGACTAAGTCTTTGGGCCCGGCTCAATAGTGGGGAGGCCTTCATTTATTAAGTGGCATGAAAAGAGAAGAAGCACAAGTAGATTTTACATAAACCCTTATACCTCCAATCTGGAAGATAACTGACAAATGGATAGCCTATATCTAGAAATAGACAACATCATTGAAATCCTGGCAAAAAATCGTACAGAAACGCTTGTTCAAACGCCCAGTTCTAATAATCAGGCTTCCTGCACCTCTCAGAACCTTTAGATACTTGAGGCAAGGTTCTGGGCACCTGCCAAGAGCAGGGGTTGTTGCTCTGCAATGGTATTCTACTTCTCTCTGCTACCTTCTCTTTATTGTTGTGCGGATAGCCCACTTTATATTTTGGTGGGCAGATTCCTTCATAAACCGGGCAGTTTCAACAAAGGACAAGTTTAACAAGCGGTTTGTTTCAACAATCGGCATATTATTCTGAAGACAACTCGCGGTTGTTTCAAACAGAGGGTCTCAGGCCTAGAATAGTATGCAAGTAACAAGCCTTTCGAACAAGGAAAAAGATCTATCAAAAACAATTTAGAGACCGTTTCGCATTGAATCCATTAAACTGGCGGAATAATATAAAGAATCGGCGCTTTACTCCTTAACTGGCGGAATAATACAGAGAATCGGTATATTTCCCCGAACCTAACGGCTTTATCATCAGCAACCATAGTCTATCAGCACCACAAATCACAATCAGAGAACTAGGGGTGATTCTCCATAATGGTTGTTGCACTATGCGATGGGCGATGTCTGAACCGGCGGACTCGATGGAACTATTAACTGCAACCCTTAACCGTATCACATTTGGGATCCATCGCAATTCATAATCGGCGGAGCTAGGGGGTAACATATATACGGGACTCTGATCTATGTGATATGCAATTGTGATATCGCAATCGCAACCGTGACTACTGGGGGCCAATTCTGTAACCATTGTTCCTTGCAATCTGTGATTGTGATTATCGCATCACAACCTGGTACGCTGGGGACCTGTTACACAAAAATATCATCACCATGATTATTTGCAGTCAGTATGGGTCTATCATCACTTGTACTGTCCTCCTAAGCAAGTATCAGACCTCAGCTCTTCAAGTCAAGCTTTGGAAATGAGAGAAAGACATTAAAAATCAATGTAACTCTGTTCCGCACTTTCTCTCACTGTCACCTGTGGTCCCGCACCTTCTGTGTACAAAAAATGTGGACCTGCCCGCTCTATCCCTAACGGTGTAGGTGCGGACCCCTGTGAAAGTCAAAAGGCGCAAGTTTTATCTTAAAAAACTCACTGTGGGTTAATTCTAGAGGTTTCTAGAAGGAATTTCGACGTGGATTGTTCGCTCTGAGGTGGTTCATGCATCCCAAAAGAGAAGGAGCTAATCCCTTGATGAGAGGAGTTATCCCTTTGAAGGAGGGCTTTATCCCTTTGAAGGAGGACCTAGTAACCTCCCTACATTGCACTATAAATACAGGCATTGGGCTAGTTGCTAGGGAGGTTAGAAGCTGAACATTTTTTAGGGTAAATGCTGGTGAAGTCAAGACTTCCTAGTTGAGCTTAAGAGGAGAGATCACATACCTTTTTGGCTTCATTGGGGAGTGAGTGAAACTTATAAAAGTAGAGGAGACTTCTTGCTGGACCCTGGGAGGAGCTTGTACAGCGTCAAGGCAAAGGTTGTAAAGTTCTTCTTCTTTTGAATTAATACAATCAAACTCATTTTTCTCAACAAGTATCTCATGTTATTTGTTTCATGGACTCCTTGACTTTCATGTTAAATATGTTTTATGCAATTGGCTTTTCAGGTGCTATTTAATTTGTTTGCCTTGTTTGTGTTTGCAGATTCGCGACAAAGGAGCTCATTTGGATCGAAGGAGTGAGGGCATCCACAAGCTTGCGTTGGACCTAAGGTAGGCCCTAAAAACACTTGTTTGTCATTGTTTATCAAAGCATATTTAGAGAAAGATAGTGTCTGGTTGGTTTGCTTGTCATTAGGTCTTCTTTAGATTCTAGGAAGGTCTATCTTGTCCGCAAGATCGACTTATTCCGTGTGACAAAATGGAGACCATACTGGGGACTTGATTGTTTTCCTTGTTTTTACTTTGACCTGAGAAACTGTGTTATTGTTTCTGTTTTTGGCTTGTTGTGTGTAAAATTGGGTAGAGTTTGTAGATCCAGGGTTATTTTTCATTTTTCATAGCTTTGGGAGAGGACCGCACCCTAGCCGTTTGACACAGTGCGTACCTACCCGCAGCTTGGCTTTTAGCACAGAGCGGGACCGCACCTGTGTCAACTGTGGGCCTGCGGACCCTGTCAAAATTTTGAAAAACCTAAGATTTCCTCTGTTAGTCAGCTTAGTTTGTGTTTAGAAATTGTTATCCACTGCCCAGACCTGCATATAACTTGTCAGAAGCTTTCCTTAGGTTGATTTCGTTAGTGTTAGGGTTTTAAGTGAAATTCCTAGGAGTTTTGCTTGTTGGGTTTGTTTTTCATTTTGGTTGTGTAGTGGCTCTGAGCTTAGAAGTTGTAGGGACTTCAAATCACCTTAGTGTCTACCAGCCTTCTTATGAGTCTGACCATTTATGAAATCTCCCCTTGTTGAGGAATCTACTTTGAGTTTTCTCTTTACAAAACTTCGAAAAGCTTGTGTTTGAGAGTTTGGATTTTCATTTTCAAAAAGAAAACAAAATTGGTTGTTCTTGACTTATTTGTGATTCTGCATAAATTGGTCCTTAGCTTACATCTAGCTAAGTAAAACATCCTTAAAAAAGACTTTTAGTAGGCTTTGACTTCAAATAGGTTTTTATAATTTGTAGATCTCAAAGTTAGTCATTTTCATAGTTTTGAGTGTTTTATTAAAAAATATAAAAAATCTCTTTTGGAAAAAGTTTGTTTTGTAGTGATTGAGTGCTTTGAAACGAAAAAGGGAAATTTTTGTGAAATAACTAGTTGTCTCCTTTTGAGTGCATTGGAAAATGACAAAAACTCTTCTTTTAATTTGTTTGATTGAGAAAGATTTGTGTTTACAAAGTATTTGCATTCTCAAACTCTTTCTTAGTTTAGAAGTTCATCGAAGAGAAAAAAGATTATTTAAATCATCTTAGGTGCATTTTTAGTGATTTTGAGTCGAGTCTTCATACCACGAGTTTCATCTCCGCACCTTTGGACTTAAACAAAAACCAATAAAAAATAACGCTTAAAGTAAAATTCATCTAGTAATATTTTTATTTCTAGGGCTCTGATACACTAACTTAGCTTAGGCTAGTGTCTTGGAGTAGGAGAGTAATTAACTCTCCAAGACAGTAAAAACAAACAAGTAGTTGTATCTTGTGGTAGGGAAGAAATCCAATTGTTGCATTTATGCTGTGGGAAAGCTCCTCTTAAAGGAGAAGCACGAGATCGTGTCCGAACCAGTGTGGGAATCAATCCTTCCTCATTGGGAACGACGCCGGATATTCACGTATTAAAAACGGTAAACCTTAGATTAACCATTGTCGAGGAGCCTGGGGTCACTTGTTGGTAAACCTTGGATTATGTCAAGGAGCCTTCAAGGGGATTGAGCTTGCTACTCTGCCCTTGCATGGGGATCACAGACTGTTCCCCCAGGTATATTTGTCTCAGTTGGTAACCTTAGTGGCCATATTCTTTAGGACTCTTCCTGAGGTGACAGTGGTGGGAAGATCCCACTGTACCTGGAGCAGACGTCGGCTAGACTCACTTGGATTTTCTGGGGGGTTCTCTTCACTCTAGACGGTTAAGTGGAGGAACTTGTGCCAGTCTATTCATTAAGCAGGTTGCCGGGGTAACTGTTCCAACCACCATTTCTGTATTGAACTCTGCGACATTGGATTTCATCACCAACTAGTGTTTTCAGTACGGAAAGTTACTGTTTGTGTGTGTTTGATCTCCTAGATTCTTTAGGCGTGTGATTCAAATTTGTTTGGTTCTTTAGAGACTTTAGGTGCTTTTCATTGAGATTTTACTTTGTTTGCGTGTGAAGTAGTTAAAAGTTTTCAATTGTGGCTGAATTACCAAGGCAGTCCCCTAGACTTCGAGGCTAGTCTCCTGAGTTTGTAAACGTGGCTGAGTTATTGAGGAAGTCCCGTAGACTTCGGGGCCAACCTCCTGAGGAAGTACCGAGCCAGCTTGAAGGCTTGAAAGTCCTCGTAACTCCTAGAGACAGTAGAGTTGGGTCAGCTGAGGAAGGAGAATCTTCTTTGATAGTACATCCTGATTTTCAACCGTTAGTAGCAGATTATAATCCACAGTCAGTGTCTGTTTCCTAAATTGCTGGTATCTTTTCATCTACTAGTGACATAGGTGAGGAACCTGAAATATCCAAGCCTGAAAGTGAATTTGCTGCTACTCCGACATCGGGGTTTGTTTCTCCAACTTCTAGTGGTCCTGGTTCACCTAGGGTAGAAAGAGTAATCACCCAAGATCTTCCTTCTGGACTTATTGCTATTGAAGAACTTGCTCCGGAAGAAGAAGTAGGCATCCCTATCCCTGAAAATCAACCTGTTATTGAGTTAAGGGAGCGTGAATCAATTTTTTACAGTCCACCTACGAGTAGTTCTTGGTATCTTTCTTTGACTAATTTCTTAGAGAACTCAGGGTTAAGTTTTTCACCACCTCGTGCTCCTTATCACCCAACACCTAGAGGTTTTTATACTCCCGTAAATATGTCAGGACAGTCATCCATGTTTACTCAATCGCCTGAATCCTTTTTGTACGACGATCCTTCTGTTCCCTCCGGGTATCGGTCCATTTCTGGTACTTTTTCGGGAGCATCTCCTCAACCCATTGAGCAAGGGTTATTAACTGGAAGCAATGGTACTAAGTCGTTGAGCGTAGAAGACATTCTTATGATGTCAGGTTCTATTCCCAATCCTCAACCTCAAGTTGGCCAGTTACCGCCTGGGGGGCAGCCTCAATTAACGCCTGGGGGGCAACCTCAAGGTACACAATTTTCATCTGGAGGGCAACCTCAAGGACAGTACATACCTATGGGACAGTATGTTCCTCAAGGTCAACCCCAGACTCAATATGTACCCCAAGGTCAACCCCAGTATCAATTTATACCTCAAGGTCAACCCCAGTATCAGTATATGCCTCAAGGGTATCAACCCCAAGGTCAATACTCGAACCAAGGTTTCCAACCACCCTCCGGTCAAACATATGTTCAAGGAACGGGAACTGTACCTTTCAATTATCAATCCTACCCTCAACCCGGTTATGGTCCTCAGTATTCTCAACCAGTTATGGGTCAGTACCCCGGAATGAATATAGTGTGGGATCCATCGCAAACTCAATAGGTGTTGCAGCCAAGTGTACAGTTGTCATCTCAAACTGGAAAACCCTTAGTTTCTGGTTCACCCCAGCAACCAGTCCAGTCTAACATTCAAACTTCTGTACCTTCGGCAGTTTCTCAGCCTGGGCCTAGTACACCTCGTACTCCGCCTCAAACGACTGTTACAACTGCCGCAACATCTGTTCAGTCTACCCCACCTACTTCTGGAGTATCGACAGCTCCGATTTCTATTGTTCCTGTATCTACTCCTCAGACATCTTTACCACCGTCTGGATCTACGATTCAAACTTCGGTTCAGATGCTTGTAGGACAACCTGGTTCAAGTACGGTTGTCACAAGTCAACCACAATTTACTTATCAACCGTACCAGGGACAGTACCAATTCGGTCCTGCTGTGCAGCAGCCAGTCTATCAGTATCAACCGTACCCTGGGTACACTTATCAACAACCCCAGTACGGTCTGGTTAATCCTGGTTTTCCGGGAGGATACAATATCCCGAACGCAATTCTTATTCCTAGTTATCCTGGATATCCTCCTCCTGGGGCTGGTCTTATGACCCAGAGTTTTAGGGATCCTAATCGGCAGTTACCGTTTATCGCAACTTTGGACTTACCTGACTTGTCGCGCCTAACGAACGATCCCATTAATTATCTTCCGTTTTGGCTGCCAATGCCGAATAAGTTTCCCAGTGACATTCCCAAGTTCGAAGGTAAATCAGGAGAGGACCCGTCGAACCATGTGATGACTTACCACCTCTGGTGTGCATCTAACTCCATTACAGATGATTCAATCCATCTTAGACTTTTCCAGCGCACTCTAATTGGTCTCGCGGCCAAGTGGTACATTGAGTTACCGTGAGGCACTTTTTATAATTTTAGTCAGTTAGCTACCTCGTTTTTAACTCATTTTCAGTTTCCAGTCCGATATGACAATGGCACGGAATTGTTAACTTCGCTAAAACAATCGACATCCACTTACATTTCAAATCATATTCATGAGTGGAGACGTCGACGGCGTTTAGTGAAGGTATTTATTCCGGATCAGATCTTGGCCGAGTGGTTTGTAAAATCCTTGTTGCCAAAGATCACTGAAGATGTAGCTAAAGCCGGAGTTGTTACTGAGGAGCAAGTGATTGCTCAAGCACAGTACCTTGACTTGGTCTATACTCAGTCAGGTACGTTACACGAAAAAATCCCCGATCTTCCCAAGAAAAATCAAATCGCTGCAGCTCCTTCGGGATCTCATGCCGCTGATGGTATGATTGGTACGGTTAACACTAAAAGTAAGAAAAAATCTTCCAAGAATTCTTCTCCTATTATAACCTTGCCTGATTCCCCAACAGGAGATTCTTCTGCAGAGATCTCCGCCGATATTCACGTTGTAGAGTCATCTACAGCCAAATCAAAATCCGGTGGGAAGAAGAAAGGAAAGAAGAAGAATAAAACGGACAAAAGTTCAAAGGAGAAACCTGAAAAGGTGGAATCCAATGATGAAAAGCGCAAACCTCGTTATCCTTGTCTCATTTGTGACGATGAACATTTTACAAGAGACTGCCCTCATCGTGCAGAGGTTGTGAAGATTGTCAAGGGTTCCCAAACTCCTATTGTTTTGAAGGATCCTTTTCCGGCTCAAGACAGTAAGATGATAGGTTCATCCTCGAATGCCAATGAAGAACCCATACTGATGATGTCCCATGTTAGGATTGCGACTCGATCGCAAGATTATGGTAGTAAAGGTCATGTTGATGGTAAAGAAGCAGAATCTTCTCATTCTAATCCATCAACCTCAGCTCCCGATTCCGATCCACTACAGATCGAGAAACCTAATCCAGACTTAGTAATCAAACCGCCCGCCAAGGGTATACTTCGAAATTCATCTTTTAATCCACATGCGAGAGCGGCTCAGAATTATAACATTGTTGAGGATTTAGTTGTTTCACCCTCAACAATGTTGGCTTTGGAAGTGCTGCAATCATGTCCAACACAACGTAAATTACTTCTGTCGGCTATAGGAGTTGTTGACGTTCAGGACTCGAACCTAATAATTTTCGATCTAGAAAATAGTACACCATGTTTGCCTCATCAAATGGCTTTCCAGATACCAGTGATAGTCAAAAACAGGCCTATCCATCGGACTGTAATTGATGAGGGAGCCTCAACATGTATTATGTCGATACAGTGTTGGAGATCGCTTGGTTCTCCTTCGCTAAATCAATCCCCGACGATTCTAAAGGCCTTTGATGGTCGTGGGTTTCATCCTTTTGGCATTCTACAGGATTTGCCTATAGGGGTTGAAGGAAAAACCATTAGTCTAGATGTGGAGGTGGTTGATGCCCCTCTAGATTACAACCTTCTCTTGGGTCGAAGTTGGTCTTACGCTATGACAGCGGTCGTTTCATCGGTCTTTCGAGTAATAAAGTTTCCACATAATGGAAAGATCGTAACAATAGACCAGCTGGCTTACTTTTCATCCGACCCAGCCTCTTCTGAGAGTATTCAACATGTCGGTAAAACGACTATCCCATATAAGGATGTTGGAGTAGGACTAGTTAAAGATGCCGGTTTACTGGGAACTTTTCCTTTTCCTCCGATCAACGCATCGTCTTCATTTGCAACCATTCATATGATTATATCAGACACCATTGTTTATGATGATCCTTGGATCGTTCCTTTTGAATCTGAGATAGACTCATTTGGTAATGCCATGCCTTTGAGTCCATATGAAATTGCCTATGAAGTCGTGCAGTCGTTTGCCGACCCATGTTCAACCGAAAATGACTTAATGAATGTGGTCCATGAGGAATCACTTTTCACATCAACCTCGGATTTAACCACGTTTTCTGAACTTGTTCACTCTGATGAGAAAATTCGTGAAATCCTATGTGTAGATGATTTACCATGGGAAGATCTCCATCACAGATCTTCGTTTTTACCTGAGGATGATCGTTTTGAAAATGATTTCTCATCAATTTTTACAACTGAATATGTCAAGGAACCTCAGAATCCAATGAAACATCCCGATTCAGAGTTAAATTTGGGAAACATCTCTCGAACTATTCCTATTGACATTTCGGTTAAGCCCGGAATTGTTGAGAACATTCATATAGGTGCCTCGTGTACAGATGACGAAATTCAGCTATATAAGGCCCTATTTCAAGAATTCCGCAACGTGTTTGCCTGGTCCTATGAGGAAATGTCTGGAATTGATCCCGCGATTGTTGTTCATGATATCAAGACTTACCCGGACGCTAAACCCGTCCGGCAACGTTTGCGTCAGATTCACCCACGAAAAGCTGCTGCAATTAAAGCAAAAGTTGAAAAATTGTTGAAAGCAGGTTTCATTTATCCAATCCCGTTAACGGATTGGGTATCGAATATTGTTCCGGTTAACAAAAAACAGGGAACAATAAGAATATGCATCGACTATAGGGACATTAATCGAGCCTGTCCAAAGGACAATTACCCAACTCCCTATATCGATCAAATCATTGATGATTGTGCCGGCAGCGAAATATTCTCCTTCATGGACGGTTTTTCCGGATACAATCAAATCAATATTCTACTTGCCGATCAACCAAAAATGGCTTTCATTTGTCCATGGGGGACATTTGCTTATTGCAAGTTACATTTTGGGCTTAAGAATGCCGGAGCAACTTTTCAAAGGGAAATGTCTTATGCGTTTCATGACATCAAGCACATTGTGCAACCCTATCTCGATGACTTGCCTGCTCATTCATTACATCGAGTTGATCACCTTGTCCATTTACGAGCAATCTTTATGAGGTGTAGGCATTATCGTATTCGGTTGAACCCACACAAATGTGTCTTCTGTATAGAAACGGGTCGATTGCTGGGTTTTGTAGTTTCGAAAGCCGGCATTCGCGTTGATCCCTCGAAGGTCGAAGCTATCATCAAATTTCCTCCTCCTTCGAGTCTTCGCCAACTCCAAAGTTTGCAAGGGAAAGCAAACTTTTTACAACGATTCATTCCTAACTACGTCGAGGTTACAAAGGGTTTCACCCGGTTGTTGAAGCAAAATACTCCATTCTATTGGGATGAGATAGCTCAGAAATCTTTTGATGCACTCAAACACACGTTGACCCATGCACCGTTGTTGCATCCTCCCAACTACAACCAGGATTACTTCTTGTATCTCGCCGCCTCTCATTCCACCATTGGAATGGTCTTAGTTCAGGAAGATGAATTCGGAACTGAACATGTGATATATTACCTTAGTCGAACTTTAAATCCAACTGAGCTAAAATACTCACATGTGGAGAAATTGGCATTGGTAGCTGTTCAAGCTGTCCAACGTTTTCATCACTACATTTTACTACGTAAAACTACGGTAATTTCGGATTGCAACCCTATGATATACATTTTTACCAAGCAATTGCTAGGGGGCAAGTACTCTAAATGGATCGTTATCCTGCAGGAGTTCGACTTGGAATTTGAGAAATCTAAGTCTAAGAAATCTTTAGTTTTTGCGGAGTTAATGTGTGACTTCCCGCGTGCTGACACGGAAACTATGGCGGAGGAGCCCATTGCCGACGAATCCTTGTTTCTAATCAGCACTTTAGATCCGTGGTATGGGGATATCATCGTTTATCTCTAGACCCAATCCTTTCGGCCAGAAATTTCAAGGTCAGAACGTCGAAAAATTCGATTCCAGTCCCATTAATTCAGGATTATTGGAGATACTCTTTATCGTCGTGGGGCGGACTCTGTTTTTCGACGTTGCTTAACTCACAAGGAAGCTGAAAGGGTTCTAAATGACTGTCACTCTGGAGCGTGTGGCGGTCATATGTCTGGGTTTGTCACAGCCCAAAAGATATTGCGCGCTGGCTACTTCTTGCCTATTTATTTAAAGATTGTATTACGGCGGTCCGAAAATGCCACAACTGCCAAATTTTTAATCGTAAGATGCGCGCTCCACCTGCTCCTCTCCACCCTATAATTTTCGTTGGTCCTTTTGCCAAATGGGGCATCGATTTTATTACATGTAACCCTCACGTGGCCGGGGGGCATGCGTATATCATCCTTGCGGTAGATTATTTTACTAAGTGGGCCGAGGCGATGCCTACATTTGAGGCAGACGGAAAGACAGTTGCAATTTTCGTGTTCAATCATATAATTGCTAGGTTTGGTGTCCCGCAAGCAGTAATCACTGATCATGGGCGTCATTTTCGAAACGTTATGATGACCGAACTTACGGCCAGCTTGGTTTATGTCACGATAGTTCAACCCCTTATTATCCACAAGCGAATGGTCTAGTTGAATCCATCAACAAAGTTTTAGTTATCATGATCTGACGAATCATTGGGATTCATCAGTCGAATTGGCACAACATGCTATTTTCAACGCTTTGGGCGTACCGAACTTCAGTAAAAACATCAACAGGGTTCACTCCTTTCCAACTAGTCTATGGTTTGGAAGCTGTGTTACCCATTGAATGCGAAATCCCGTCACTGCAAATGGCCATCGAGTTACTTCCAGCCACTTCCGAAGAGGAAAGACGTTTATTATACTTGGCTCAATTAGATGAGAATCGACGCGATGCTGCATTGGCGATCGAGACTCACACAAAACGCATGAAAGTTCAGTATGATCGGAATGTGACCCCTCGAAATTTTTCGGAAGGAGATCTAGTCTTAGTTTACGATCAAGCTAATGATAAATTAGGCACTGGAAAATTCGTTCCTATGTGGCATGGTCCCTATGTTGTCAAGCGAAAGCTAGCCAAAGGGGCCTATGAATTGGTAGACTTTGACAGGGACTCTTTGGGTAAACCCAGAAATGGCCTTTACTTGAAGAGGTATTATGCTTAAAAGAATGGGTATGGAGATTTTTAGTAAGGATAGTTTTTTTTTCTAGCTGGTGTGTTTTAGTTTAAACAGTGTGCTTAGCTTAGAGAGTGTTTTTCATCGTTATTCCTGCTTATCCTAGTTTTACTCTTGATATTGCAGATGTCGATGCCTCTCCAAACATACATTGGTTTCGCTGATGGTGCTTGTCGTAATACACGGAACATCTCTTCCGCAACTTGGGTCATCTATTCGCCCTCTGACGAGTTAGTATCTATGCATGGGGTAAGCCTCGGTCAAACAACGAACAACATTGCCGAGTATAGTGCAGTGATTGAGTTATTATCTGAATCTATTTCATTTGGGATTCGGAGTTTGATAGTGAGGTTAGATTCTGAACTCGTTGTATTACAGCTTAATAGAGTGTATGCCATTAGAAATCCAGTGTTATTAAGATTATTTTTGAGAGTGCGTCTCTTGGAACGTGAATTTGATTATATTGAATATCAGCAAATTCCAAGATCTTTAAATACATTAGCAGATGCAATTGCTTCTCGAATGTTAAATAGACATTTGCAACAATCATACATGTAAATTTAAAACCATTCCATAACGTGATTTACAAAATAAGCCGGTAATAGTGATATATATATATATATATATATATAGGAGTGTGTCAAAAAATACATTGTCCTCGATCATAAGTTGAAAAACACCTTATGATCGGCAAAAATGATGAGTACAAAAAACAAAATGTCACATGTGCCCACAATAGGCGATCATCCTATCACTGGTGATGATCTCTATAAGAAACCACTGCACGGGCCACCTTGCAAAGGAACCTCCTAAAAGGTCCCGGGACCCCAATCACATAGCGCTGAAGTCGATGAGGAATGTCATCTATAGTGGTCTCAGGAATATCTCCTATCAAGCGCTCGAGATGACCCTCCAACTCGGCCAAAACCTCTGCTGATTCGTCCTGTGGGGCTGGCGCGGGTGCAACTGGTTGCTTCCTCTCGTAAGGCCGGAGAGCGGCTGGTCGCTGTGGACCCACATCTGCATTTGAAATTTTTTACTATCAGTTTTGAGACGATGGAAAAATAACAAAAAATTAAAATAGAAAAAATGTTGAAAAGGATTTTACCTGACTCATCCCACTGCTCTCCTGGTGGAAGAACCATGTCTGGGTCACCACGGAAATCTATCCCAACGTAAGGGAAGTCCTGAATAGAAAAGACCTAGTTTTCCAGCCATTGGAAATACTCAGGTTTAAATCGAGCAACCTCTGTCCTCTTGTCCAGGTGACGGGCCATAACTGCGACTCATCGCATCAGTTTGGGCTCTCGAGGAAGCCCAGCTCCAACAGTAAGGTGCTACGGGATCAGCATAGGAACCCTCTTCAGGCCAAAACTCAAGACCAAAGCCCCATAACCAAAGGTCTTTAGTCGTCCGTTCTTGGCCCTGGTCAGTTGGCCTTTCACATTGGCCAACACGGCATCGCACCAGTTGAAGATGGTGCCTCGAAAGCAATCAACTGCCATACGCATCTGGGTTCCGGTGGCAATATGTAATGCGGCAGCTCCGCAAAGTCTGGTGATAGTAAACGCAATCACCATGAGCTCAGGACGGGATATGGTCTTTATGTCTATCCCTTTGTCTCTAGCCTGGCTGTTGCAGTACTCTAGCCTGAGGCTATCGACAGACTGGCCACCTGCCCTAGCCCCAAACAGAGTCAAGTCTTCGCCTCTCATAGGCAAACCAGTCAAGAAATATATGTCCGCCAGCTCGATTTCGAGCTGATGGGCGCCAATGAAGAAGCACTGGTCCTGTACGCTCCATCTGTCAACCATCCACTGTAAGAAATCCACCTGAGCCCTCATGCCAGGAATGGCCCAGAATTTGTACAAGCCGCACGCCCTCAAAGCATCAAGTGAAGGTTGATGATTCCATGCGGCAGCATCCACGTCCTCATGCTCTCGTTCACGCCAATCTAGCATGATGTACTCTCTGCATCAAGTATAAGGATAAATTAAATTGTAGAAATTATTTTGATTGGTCCATTTTTTAGAGTTTTTGGGTTAAAAACCCTTGCGACGGGGGTCCGCACCCTCCGGGTTAGACACAGTGCATGGGACCGCACTTTTTCTACATGGAAGGTGCGGACCCCGAGCTTTTTCCCAATGGAGAAAAAGTCGAGGTCCGCAGGCCAGCAGTGGTAAACCTGCGGGCCCCCGCGCGCGGGTTTTATGCCTAAAAACCCTCCCAAAGATGAAATAAATGACTAAAACAAAAAATGAAACGGTTAAAAATGAAGAGTGGGATGATGTGGATTACCTGGAGAAGAAGGTGTTCGATTCCGACGGTTGGATTTTCCGCAATCTTCACAGGAAGTTTTCTAAGCAAAAACACTATTTTCTCACCCAAACTCAAACGGTAAAAATGAATTGACAAAGGCCCTTTTTATAAGTTTTTTGAGTAAATAAATTGCAAATTTGTTTATGTTTCACTTTAAAAAGGTATTTTTGCAACATTTTTATCTATTTCAAACAGGTATCAGTAATGTTTGTGTTTTTGTGCAGGATAAAGGATTATTCAGGCGAAATCTATCATTTTCAACGAAAAAACATTTAGAGTCACCTTTAAGCTCTTTTCTGACTCCTGAAACATGAAAAGATTGCCGAGTGTTTCTTTTAAACTCGTTAAAATGAAATTAAAAGACGGTCCACTTACAGCTCTTTTCCGACCGTAAAAACATGAAAAGATTGCTGGATTTTTGTCGTTTCAAATTCGATATCGGTTATAAAACGACGTGTCATTGATCGCTTTTTTACTTTTTCGGATCAAGGGCACTAATGACGAAAAGTACTCCTTGGTCGTAAAAGATCAAGCGGTTCTCTCAAGTATTATTTTATACTTTTTCGGGCTTGGGAGACACAAATTTACGAAAAAGGTCAACCTTGGAGTCTTCTTAAGTTTTTTCAGACTCTCTAAAATTGAAAAACACCGAGTTTCTCCTATACTGGACTCTTTTAAATTTCACAGTAAAGGACCTGTTCAATTACAAACAGGAACGAACCACTCCTTCTTAGGGTTCGAATTTAAACTAAGTTAAACTCATCCGAAGGATGAGCTTATAATCAAGCAAATGTTATCCTCCTCAAGCTTGTCAAAAATAAAGAGGTACTTGCCAGAAATGGTGGGGGAAAAGAGAGAAAAATGAGCCTGTTTGTCATACTTTGTAACCACTCTTGAACACGACACTTTCATTCACCTGGGTTGGGAAATCCTTTACCTAACAGTTGATCAAACCACATTGAAATTCTTCAGCCGGTTTCTGGGTATTAACTTTGGGTCAATCGTCACCAAGCCATCTGTCGTGTCGTTATGTGTTCAAGAGGTCACTTCCAATAAGCCATTCATCTGCAAAATATCTGTCATCCATATTGACCATCCCTGAGTCAGTCCTTGCAACTAAATTTCTTCAACTTGATCTATGATTTCGTGTTGTGGGCTTGCCTATGACGGATCGCTTTCTATCGACATCAGCTCATTATCTAGAAAGATGATCTAGAAATCGTCAGTACCTTGAGATCTGCATGCCTCAATGGCAGGTTTCTCATTTTGATGACAGTTTACATCATTGACTTTCGATCAAAGGATTCTGTGACATGTTCGACATCAACACATTTATTCGCATCTCATGGATTGCACTGGGTACTTTGAGAGCCATTGACATCACTGGTGGTTTCTCTCACACTTGTTAACAGTTTACATCATTGACTGGTAATCAAGTGGTTTCTACCATATTCGACATCAACACATTCATTCGCATGGATAGAATCGTACTGTTTCGGGAAGTAGAAATGAAGACCCTGGATCTAGTTTCCACAATCCAGGCTGCAAGGAATTTTGTATTCATTATATAATGGACTATTCATAAACAGATGGCTGCGTCCATACTGTGTCCACCTGAGTCTATACTTGTGATGTTTTACAAGATCATTCCTATATCAGAGCAGTAGTTAGTTTTTCTAGTCAGTTTTGATCTGAGTATGGGAATGCCTACCTCAGTGATGATATGATCTCATATATATATCTTGCATTGAATGTTTTTACAGGTTCCAACCGGGCTCTCCACAAGATGATCCTCGAAATGATAAAGTACTTCACTCTTCCTAAATGATCAATGAAATCCTCATCTACTACAGACTTCGCACTTTAGGGGGCAATCTGTTACACAAAAATATCGTCACCATGATTATTTGCAGTCAATATGGGTCTATCATCACTTTTACTGTCCTCCTAAGCAAGTCTCAGACCTCAGCTCTTCAAGTCAAGCTTTGGAAATGAGAGAAAGACATTAAAAATCAATGTAACTCTGGTTTCGCACTTTCTCTCACTGTCACCTGCGGTCTCGCACCTTCTGTGTACAAAAACTGCGTACCTGCCCGCTCTGTCCCTAACGGTGTAGGTGCGGACCCCTGTGAAAGTCAAAAGGTGCAAGTTTTATCTTAAAAAACTCACTTTGGGTTAATTCTAGAGGTTTCTAGAAGGAATTTCGACGTGGATTGTTCGCTCTGAGGTGGTTCATGCATCCCAAAAGAGAAGGAGCTAATCCCTTGATGAGAGGATCTATCCCTTTGAAGGAGGGCTTTATCCCTTTGAAGGAGGACCTAGTAACCTCCCTCCATTGCACTATAAATACAGGCATTGGGCTGGTTGCTAGGGAGGTTAGAAGCTGAACATTTTTTAGGGTAAATGCTGGTGAAATCAAGACTTCCTAGTTGAGCTTAAGAGGAGAGATCACATACCTTTTTGGTTTCATTAGGGAGTGAGTGAAACTTGTCAAAGTAGAGGAGACTTCTTGCTGGACCCTGGGAGGAGCTTGTACAGCGTCAAGGCAAAGGTTGTAAAGTTCTTCTTCTTTTGAATTAATACAATCAAACTCATTTTTCTCAACAAGTATCTCATGTTATTTGTTTCATGGACTCCTTGACTTTCATGTTAAATATGTTTTATGCAATTGGCTTTTCAGGTGCTATTTAATTTGTTTGCCTTGTTTGTGTTTGCAGATTCGCGACAAAGGAGCTCATTTGGATCGAAGGAGCGAGGGCATCCACAAGCTTGCGTTGGACCTAAGATAGGCCCTAAAAACACTTGTTTGCCATTGTTTATCAAAGCATATTTAGATAAAGATAGTGTCTGGTTGGTTTGCTTGTCATTAGGTCTTCTTTAGATTCTAGGAAGGTCTATCTTGTCCGCAAGATCGACTTATTCCATGTGACAGGACCAATTTCTTTAACGTTATGCTGCCTTTGATCTACGATTGTGATATTGCAATCACAACCCAGTAGTGTTGGGGGTTGATTTCTTTAACCACTAACCTCTTCCTTTTGTCATCTATGCAATTTGAGGCCAATGGTGGCCTGCCACTTGGCGCTTCCCCATTCGTTGAAGTTCTGCCACGTCATTTTTCTTCCTGCCATCAGTCCAAGTCAAACTTGAACTTTGACTTGCCCTAACTTCTTCATATGAGCTCGGATTCGAGTGCTTTTCACATCGTTGGAATCAGAATGATGAGAACTTTGATCCGAAGCTAAATTTATCAAGATTTTTCCATTTTGAAGCTTGAGCCTTTTTACCATGCCACTAGTACTTTTTAGAGATCCACTTGGATCAATCCTCCTGGATCCTCGTGGATCACATATGAACCCATTTTTTCGAAGGATGAGGAAGAAAAGATCAAGGAAGAACCCCCCTTTAAATATGATATGAACACACATAATCCAGTTTTAAATTTGCAACATGTGCAAAAATTTCAAGATACAGAGGCAACTCATGGTCTTGGTGCAAAAGGAACATTGACACTTAAAGATGATGGGATAATAAGAATAAAAATAGCATGTGTACGAAATTTCTCATTTTGATAAAGAACTGTGTTGAATTTGATAGATTTGGCAGTAATACATGTTGACCACACTTTGTCAATAGTCCAAGAAGCAAAGTACAAAGAAGAAAATCAAAAATTTTCAAATCAATGGCATCATTCAACTTCATATTATATTATTGTAAACCCAATTTCTACCAAGTTTATTGTAAATGATGCTAGCATGACCATTGAGTCATGTAATTGCACCTAGGGAATCCTATGCTTTTGTTAAATGATTTCATCCTATGAAGTTTTTTAACCTCCCCGAATTATGTGTGTTTGTAAACATGGATAATTGGCAAGCTTTTCTTCCAACTATAACCCCAAAGCTAGGGTGGAATTCTTTGGCAATGTCTTAGTTGAATCCTAATGTTTATCGAGTCTATTGTAAAAGTGTGTTTAGGAATAATTTTAGTGCATGGTCCCTCATAATTAGAACACCATGGTTAAATTATTTTATTATAAGCACACTTGGTTTCATACTAAATCACATTGTGTCGCCGAATGGGGTAATGTCTTGAGGGTCTGGTCTAAATGTGTATTTCCTCTTCTAAGGGTTGAATTAATTGTAATATTATGATGTAAGTGCATGGTCCCTTGCAATGAGACACCATGGCTAAAATATTTGTGGGTGGAAAAATAATTAAATCCCCTTTAGAATCAATTAATTAATTTTTCTGGCAAAATTAAACAAAAATCCTAAGCCATAAAATTAATTAATTTTGAGTCAAAAATTAATTATAGAGAAATTAATTTCTTTCCAAGTGGAAAATAATCCAAAATTCGGGTAAAAACAAAATTCAATTTTTGGAGGCCCTCCACCAAGAGAAAAATGGATGTTTTAGGAAAATTTGAGCCCTTGGAGCTTGGTGGTCAAGTCAAAATCAATTTTTTGAGGAAATTAATTAAAATATTATTTTTTGGATTAATAAAAAATGGTTTTTAAGATAAATTAAATTTTTTCCTCAAAAATAAAAATTCGGCGTTGGAGATTAAAAGAAAATCAAATTATTTTTGACGATTGAGATTATTTTTACAAGGATCAAGCCAACTAGTCATTACTTTCCATTTTTAGGGGTTTTATCTATATAAAGAAGCTATCATGCTTCTATTGGATTATATGATCTTTGGGTGGAGTAATTTTGTACTGATGTACTAAGGTTCTGCTCTACTGCGATTATTTTTCTCATAATAGAAATACTTTGGGGTTTCAGTTCATGGTGTTCGTATATCCATTGATTTGTGATATTTGCTACTTTAATTGTTTAGGCTCTATATTGTGTCAAATGTTGCAGTGGTTATTACATTTGTCGGTGATAAGAACATTCTATTGGTACGAATTATCTTAGGTGATCTAATTCACTATATGATTTATCAGATATTTTTAAGATTGAATAGAGATTTACAGGTACTCTAGTCCTTGGGCTCCAAGTTCATATACTGTGGGGAAGGACTGACCTTGTTCGAGCTCTGAGCTTTCATTGTGACTAATAATTTTGCGAGAGGGTTTTTGGCCAGTTATATTTTACGAAATTATTCATCCATAATATTTATTCAAAACTCTCTCTCTCTCTCTCTCTCTCTCTCTCTCTCTCTCTCTCGCTATATATATATAATTTTTGTTTATTTTATTTTTTTCCTGGACTACAAAGATTTAATTTGCTAATGAGAGCTAATATTTAATTTTGTAAAATATTATAAATATTTGTAAATTAATCTAAACCTTGTTTTAATTTTGTAGCACTTGGGGTTTTGGGATCTTTTTGTATATATTGGGTTTGGGAATCTTTGTATTCATTTGTGAAGATGAATCCTTAAAGCCACCAAGAGAAATCAATTTTTTTGCGAAGGAACTAGCCCTAAGGCTAGGATTCGAAGGGTTTCTTCTTCCAAGCAAGACGTCTAGCCTTCTTGGGAAAATTAATTGGGATTTTGAGATAGATATAGGCCTAAGAAGGAAAGATCTATGCTCTAACTACCCTCCAAGCTCAACACTTAGCCAAGAAGGAAATTCATTGGCCAACACTACCCTCCAAGCTCAACACTTAGCCAAGAAGGAAAGATCTACGCTCTAACTACCCTCCAAGCTCAACACTTAGCCAAGATCTACGCTCTAACTACCCTCCAAGCTCAACACTTAGCCAAGAAGGAAATTCATTGGCCCAACAAGGTGATTTTTTGAGGTATTTGTTGCAAATTTTGGTATTTTGGTTAATTTTCTTTTGTTTGCAGGGGTTTCAAAATATTTTTGGCACCTATAAGGCCTAGCCGTGAGCCTATTTCCTTGATCTTATACCTCCTTTCCCTTCTCGAAGATATTTTCGACCCCTCTCCTCCTTGTGACAGCCTCTGAGCGGCTATTTTGGGTGTCGCATGCCTCCAGGAGGCCTCTTTCCCTCTGTCATGGGCCTTGAAGGTCCTCAGGCCCTCCCCATGCCCTTATTTTCCTTTGTCCCAACCTCTTATGGCCTCTAACCCTTGAAGTCGCATGTTTATTTCCTCTTGTCATGGCCTTAAAAGGCCTCCTATCCCTCTCGACATCCCTTCTAGCACCTTATTTCCCAACATGTTTCCCTTTCCAGCCTTGTCATGCCCTCCTTTACCCTTGTCGTCAAACCTAGAGGGTCTTTCCCTTCGATTACAACCCTATTAGGGCCTCATCCTAGTAGTCGTAAACCCTTAGGGCCTTGAATCCCTTACGACGACCCTTATAGGGCCTCTTCTACCCTTGTCATGGCCTCAATGGCCTTCCTTCCCCTTGCCTCAGGCCATTAGTATTCTTTCCCTTGAGTCGTTGCCTTATTTCCCTAAGTCGTATGCCTATAAGGACTTCCTACTTCATCATTTTCCTCACCCCAGCCTTCAAGCCTCGTCGTTGGCCTTATTAGCCCTTCTGTAGCCCTCATTCAGTCATTGGTTTATGGTCTCTAACATCTTGTTTTGCAATGATTTTGGAGCTAATGTTGTTGGTTGCAAGTGAACAATTTCTCTCAAGACTCCTATTTCATCAATAAGGCCATTAGGCATAGTGGTTTGCTCTCTAACTCTTTTTGCCTCATCATTGTTTCATTCATAATTCTTAAGCAAATTGTTGCAATGGTATGTTCAAGGCCTAAACACATCTAAAATAAGCCTACACTCATTAATCATTCACATAAGGCAATAAACATTTATCTTATGGTTCTATTGGTTGCATATAAGTGAGATTTGGAGGATTGTTGTTGAACTTTAAGGTCTGGTATAATCACCTACAACCATACTAAGTCACCTACAGCAGTGTCAAAAATTCATAACAGTGGCCTAAAAAGTAGTTTGTAGTCATCTCTCTTCATTGGCATATCATTTGCATTGGTTGGGCTTGCATTTGCTTGGCATATCTTGTCATTTTTGGAGGACTGTCATAATAATTGGAGGTCTGATATATGCATTTTAAGGTCTGATCATAAGCATATCAATGGTGTAAAAATTAATCAACCATCATCCCATCTCATTGGTAAGGCATTTGCATCATTGGGCTATTTCATTTTCTTGGTGTATCTTGTGTTTAGAAGGGTTTGTTGTGATCATCTCTTGGCTGCCATCTCTTGCATCCATTGTACTTTACACAAGCATTCATTGTTTGCATCCTCATCTAACTAACAAGATAAGTGCTCTAAAGTCAATCGACATTCTTGATTGAATTAGCATATCTCAGTGTTGTCACAAGTTGTCTCTTGCTCTCTTAATTGTCATTAACATCTAAAGGGTAATATTGTTGATGAAAGTTATGCTCTCTTTCTCTCATTGACATTAAAAGGAATTAATACATTGATTGCCTAAAATATAGCTAGGATTGTTGTAAGGGAATACTTCTAGTTTTTCATTGCTATCATTGGTTATTGGATAAGTGGTTATCTTTCTTTTCATTGTCATAAGTGGAATAAGAATTTCTTGTAAGTTTACTTTCGTAGCAAGCATACTAACATTGTGTTTTGCAAGTGAGCATCATATCTACATTCATAATCTTGCAAATCAACTCACTCTTAAAGCACCTAATTAATTCTGTTATGTAAAAAATTAGTTAACTTAGGTTTATTATTTAATTTTAATTTTAATTAGACGAAAGGGCACGATCATAAGATCATGCCCTTTCCTAAAGGGTGCCCATGGCGGTATATAAGCCAGGCAACCCATTGTAAACATTCATCATCTGTAATTTTCATCTCTTAATAAAATATTTATATATAAATTCTGGGTATCAGACATTTTCTGTTTCATTGGTATCGGAGCGAACGATCGCCTGGCAATCACCAATATTCATTTCCGCTGTGTCATTTGTCAGCACCCTGTCCCAATACGCCACCTCTGTTTCTGCTGCCACCTCAGTTGACCCAGCATTACTAACAAACCCCTGAGCTGTGTATTCCCTCCGTTGTTGTCGCCTCCGCTTTTGTCCACAGCCCACCGTATTTTTTCCTACGCCCCTCCACTATCTCCATCTACCCAGAAGACTGCGGCCTCCGTCATCCCCGTTCGCTATCCGTCGGCTATCCATCCGTCACCTTGCCGCCTTCCCGTCCGCTGTTGTGCTCATACTGTGTTATCTGCTTAAGATTTTTTATTGAACGGTCCGCTGAAAGTGTTATTTGCTGCCGGAGGTGACCCCACCAGCAGACGTGACGGTCAGCAAATATATATAAATTTGTATATAATGTGAAATATATATGATGTAAAATATATATAACGTTTATTTATATATAATATATATAACATATATATAATTATATTATATATTATATATAATATATATATAATTTAATTAATTAAATTTATTTATTTATTTATATTATATATATATATATAATTATATTATATATTATATATAATATATATAATTTAATTAATTAAATTTATTTTAATTAATTAAAATTTATTTTAGCTAAAAAAAAAAAGAGGAGGGAAAATATTTTCGCTGGCAAATAAATACACGCCCCCGCAAACCCGCTCAATGTCGACAATGACAATGGCGGATTTCCAGAAAAAATTGGTTGATGCAGAGCATAAGATAAATAACAACCACGACGAGGTCAGTAAAAGATTAAATGAAGTCGAGAGCAAGCTTGGGGAGCAAGCAGACAAAATCAAAAATCTTCAAGATACGACGAATCAAATAGAAATAAAGATGGAAAATTACCATGTCCAGACAGAAGCAGGGATCAGAGAGGTCTTATCAATGCTGAAAAGTCTGTGTAAAAGGTCGAATTGTACACCCGAACAACTACTAAAAGAAGGTGAAGAGAATTAAGAACACATCTCGTCAGATTCAACTAAGTCCACAGACTCTCATGACAAAGTTGAATCCCCAAAAAAATCAGCGACACCCCACCAAGAAACGAGTAACACAGCCTTTACAAACAAGCAACTCTGGGATAACTTTACCAATCAACACCCTTTTTTCGCTCAACCAGTAGCAACATACCAGCGACGGGCAAAAGTCGAGATGCCTAAATTCGATGGAAACGAAAAAAAAAAATGTTGCATGGATAAATAAAGCAGAAGAATACTTTGAGATATATGACATCACTGACGATGACGAAAAGCTCAAACATGCATCCATGAAAATGGAGGGAGAAGCATATAACTGGTATATGTGGTGGAAAAAGACAACACATGTCATTAGCTGGAGGAAATTTAAAGATGCATTCTTCAAAAGATTCCAAGGTGTAAAGGAAGAAGAATTCTTTTCAAAACTCATCAAATTACGACAAAAAGGAAGTGTGGATGAATACACTCAAGAATGGGAGACCTTAGTAACTCGAGTACCTGGGTTATCAGAATCTCGTCTAATTCAGTCATACATCTCGGGAATCAAAACCCATTTACAAGCAGAACTTGAGATGCATGACATTACATCTATAGAAGTAGCAAGACGAAAAGCAAAAACGGCCGAAAAGAAATCCGAACCAATATTTTGGTCAACAGCGGAAAAAGCTTATGCAAGACGAAGGATACCCCAGTATGTGGACTCAAATAATACAAGATATGTTCCACCACATCGTCGTGAAGATGAAAAATCTAATGTGGAAATGCAAAAGATAAAAGAGGGTAAATGTAAACGTTGTGGTGAGAAGTGGGACCCCAAACATAGATGTGCTAAAGGAAAAGAACCAAAGAACCTATATAATTGTGAAACAACCAATGATTCAAACAGTGAAGATTATGACATAGAAGACACAGAAGACGCCCCAGAATTCTCACCAGAATTAGATGATGGAAGTATTCCACAAGTGTCATTATCAGCTATGACAGGTATATCACAACCTCAGACTTTAAAGTTAAAAGGACACATAAAGAAGAACAACGTAGTGGTTCTCGTCGACTCTGGAAGCACACACAATTTTTTAGATGCAACCGTGGCAAAGAGACTCAATATCTTTTCATTTCCCTTACCAAACATGAAAGTGATGGTAGCTAATGGTAAGAAGATTGAAAAGGTAGGGAAATGCCATAAGGTCAATTTGCAGATTCAAGACTTTAATCTAGAGTCTCCATTCTTCACGGTACCGTTAGGAGGAGTAGATGTAGTCTTAGGTATCCAATGGCTACGAACTTTAGGTACTTATGCCGCCAACCATCAAGTACAATTTATAAAATTCAAATGGGGAGGTCAGAAGTACAAGCTACACGGATTCCAAGCACCAGAAAATCAAGTTACATCATCATCCCAAATGATGAAGCTGAGTCGAAATGGAGCACCTGCTTATGTAGTACAATGTCACCAGTTAGAAATGTTATCTGCAAATACAACCAGAGAAGAGTCACCAGAGATACAAGATTTGATTCGGAAGCATGAAAAAGTATTTCAAGACCTACCTATGAAGATTCCACCTAATAGGGAAATTGAGCATACAATAGAAGTCAAGCCAGGGTCAGACCCTGTCAACATCAAGCCATACCGATATCCACATCACCAAAAAATGGAACTTGAGAGATTAATCCAAGACCTTTTAAAGTGTGCGACCTTGATCATCTTAGAATATCTGATCAAGTGGAAGGACTTACCCGAAGAAGACGCTTGCTGGGAGAATGAATCATTCATCAACAACATCCGTCGTTACTTATGCTTTGAGGACAAAGCATTCTTTCGAGAGGAAGGCAATGTTATGTAAAAAATTAGTTAACTTAGGTTTATTATTTAATTTTAATTTTAATTAGACGAAAGGGCACGATCATAAGATCATGCCCTTTCCTAAAGGGTGCCCATGGCAGTATATAAGCCAGGCAACCCATTGTAAACATTCATCATCTGTAATTTCATTTCTTTAATAAAATATTTATATATAATTTCTGCATATCTTTAAGGTTCTCTGCTTCAAATTCATCATATTGTGATGAGTAATTTTGGCATCTAAATAATCTCAAGAAATTGCTACTTGTAAGATTATCATTGACTAATTGGCATTCTAGCATTGTTGAAAGAAACATTGGATTTGTGGGGAGGCAGGAGGGGGAGGGATTCTCATTAATCCCGATGGAATAATTGTTGATCAGTATGCTTGGGGTTTGGGCAGGAAGACAAAAAACTAAGCGGAAGCCTATGGATTATATTTTGGCCTCATTCTAGCTCAGCAAAAAAGAATCAAGGAAATGAATATCTCAAGAGATTCTCTCTTAGTTATAAAGCACATGAACTCAAGCACCGCAGCCCAAAATAAAAAGTTAAATAAGATACTAAGCAATCCCTTGCCCTGCTCCCTCTTTGGGCATCTGCAATACTTTCACATTTTAAGAAGTCTAAATAAGGAGGCAGATATGCAAGCCAATATGGCTTGCTAAATGAAAAAAGGTTGTAACAAGGTAAATGGAAATGAAGGCTATCATCCCATCCCCTATATCTGAGCATGAATTCCTAAATTTGATGATAAATCTCTTCTTTTACACTAAAGACCAGACACAAAAGTCATATACCTTGGAATGAAAAGTTATAATAATCTATGCTCCCCCTCCCCTCCCTTGGAGGGAATTAGTGTCTCCCTTTCTTCCCTCCTCTATTCTTCTTCTCCCCCTCTTCTTCCTCCACACCTCCCCCTCTCTGAACCCCATCTACCTGCCACCTCCTCAACCCCCCCATGCCCCACCCCCCTCCGCCTCCCCTCCCTCTCCACTTCTCCCATACCAGCTGCCCCCGTCACACTCAACATCCCTATTGGCACCCCCTCATCCCCCCCATCTGGCATCAACTGAGCATAATCCTTACCTCACTCTTGACTCATGGTTGCATATCTCAGTGTCCCAGGACACTTGGCATGGAGCAAGGAATAAGTGTGAGAACTTTGTGTGGGGATTTTCATATTCAGTTTTGCAGTAAGGGCAATCAAATCAGTGCTATGTGTGATTCCTTAGAACGGGAGCCTCATTTAATTCCTCTAGCCTAGATCAGATGGCTCGTGTGAGGGATAGTTAATTTGCTTATGGTGGAAGTTGTTTCAGGCCTCAAGATAATCATGGCAGTGAATTGGGACCCCAAAGGTAAGCATGCAATCTCTCGAATCGGTAACTACTATAAATTGGGGAATAAAGGTCTTGATTTCTGCAAAATAAAGGATTCAATCTAGAAGGTCGTTGGTGGGAAGACTCTCTGGCATAGCCTAAATTTTCTGTGGACAATTCTGGTTGTGGGGAGTTGCCCCTTGTTAGAGATAATTTTTGGAGAGCTTTAGTTTGGTGAGTGCCATCTATTAGAGATAATTGTCATACAGATAACTGCTGGAGATTTTGACTCTTGCTTTGGTGTGAGCCTGGGCACTATGGTGTCAGTTAGGTCACTATATTTTTGTTCCATTGTGTCAATTGGGTCATTGTTCCTCCTCAGTGACAGTTGGGTCACTGTTTTTTGTTCCACCATATCAATTGGGTTGTTGTTTTTTGTTCCACTATGCCAATTGGGTCACTGTTCCTCCTCAATGGCACTTGGGTCATGGTATTTGTTGCTCTATGGAAATTGGGTCACTGGTTTTCTCTTGGTACATCTCTTTCTCTTCAATATCATGGATTTTGACTTCTAGGGCTATCGACATCGATGCTCGAATGGGTTGGCGGGTCGTTCTGATCGAAACTGGCAAAAGTGCCCACCTCTAGCTACATACTCCCCTCATGCTTGTGGGCCTTGTGAGAGAATGCATTATGAATTGAGGGAGAGTTTGGTTGGCCTTCAGAAGTGCTTTCAGCGGCCGCAAGGAACCTTGGGAAATGCACAAGAAGAACATAAAGGAGAACCAAAGGATTAGTCAATTGGAAGATGAGGTGCATGCCCTGCGCAGTCAAATTGAAGATTTGCAAATTCAACTAGTAATGAAGAACTCTTAAAATGTTGAGGAATCAATGGGAATTGACCCTAACCCACCTGCAGAATTGGATGACTAGTCTACCTCACTTGCATGTGTTTTATGCTGAATTTTAAATGTATTTTGATTTTAAAGCAGCACTACAAAATTTATACTAGTATACATGTAAATGCTCAGTCGCAGTTTGAAATTTTGAAAAGAAAAGAGCTTGTACAACTAGTCTGCAAATGTAACCTCCTGTTTTTTTCCGCCACTGGGCGCGGATTAATATAAATCCACTACTCTTTACTATTTAAAAAAGAAGAAGAAGAAAAAAAGCATTGGATTTGTGTATTTATTGTCATTTCATGAGAAATTGTCTATTGTGATATTGGTAATCTTGATAACATTTTATGGTGCCATCTATTTGGTTCATTGAGCACTTTCTTTTGGTGAAGATTGGCATTGCAAATTGTTAGGTATTTTTTTTCATTGATCCAAATTGAATCTACTTAAAACATTTAACAACTTCACCTAAAGATAAACACTCATCTTTCACATGCATTTTAGGATTAGTCTCACATTAATTTACATACCTCCACACATAAGCTTGGTTGAAAGACTCTAGAACCACCTTTCTCATCTAGCTTGCGAAATATAGACTCTCTCTTGTGGTTAACACATTGATCTTGCAGTCATCAAAGCCACGGTCTCTACAGCACCGGAGGCATCAGGTGGTTAGAATTTTAGGATAGGTATCATTAATATAGCCTTCGTTATATTTCCTTGGGCTTCTCTCCACAACCTACACTAGAGACTAGTTTAAAAATAGCTTAGATAGAAGACCCACATAAGTAGGCATTTAACTTCAAATTAACCAAGATTTTGCACTTCCCATAGATCTAGGTGTCATATTTCATATAAGATAGTGTGCATCCTAAGCAACAAATGCTCATCTGATAACTTGGTAACCAGTTTATATTAAACAAGTAATTTTGACTCCATAAGGCACTAGTCTCTCAAATAATTTAATCTAATTGCACTAATAATTAAGCTTGCTAAATCATCATTTACCAAGTTGTTAGGCCATTCAATTGTGTCTCCTAGACTAGTTGGTTCCTGACAAGTCTTTCATCCACACATCTCATAGGGACTACCCCCCATAGCCTATTGTTGGGAGACAGCTAAAACAAAGAGGGGGGGCAGGGGCGGGGATCAAAGTGACAGTGCCTGCCCTGAGTGGTTGTTGCATTCCCCTGTGTAATTTAGACAACAACAATAGTTATAGATACCTCATCATGGGGTTGGAAAAAAGTGCAAAGAATGGAAAGATGGAGAAGTTAAGTGATTTTTATTACTCTTAATTTCTCAGTTGTTGTATTTTATTTTTTGGGTGAAAAGACAATTTATTTTTCTTACAATACTATGGTTTTTCTCTTCTCGAATGCTTTAAGCATATGCAAAATGTAATGTTGTTCCTTGCGCAATAAAATTATAACTTTTTTTCCAAGAAAAAAAAATGTAATTTTGTTCCTTGTGCAAAAAAATTATAACTTTTTTCCAAGAAAAAAAAAACTTGCTCTTGCTTTTTCCTTTTCCTTTCTTCTACATGAATATTGTTGCCTCGAAATTAAAGATTTTTCTCGGATTGAAGTAGAATTAAATTAATGATGAATTGATTAATTGATTGGATTATTGAATGGTGAAATCATTCAAATGATATGATTATTAATGATTTACATTTAGATAAATTATATCATCCTTATACTATATATTCACAACATTACGTAGATAAATTATTTAATTAAAATTATATTTTATAGGTCTTTCCAAACATTGATTATCAAATAGTCTAAACACTTAACAAATTGGCTTTTTTAAGCTACATAGAATAACGAGACATGAATCTAGCTCTTTTGGTTTGAAATGCAATAGGAATCATTTTGGATTTATAATAATGCATATATCACAAGTTAACATAGCACAATTCAATCGCAGTATATATATTATATATGTTAACATAGCACAATTCAATCGCAATATATATATCAAACGTTAATATTGGCACAATTTAATTGTAATTGGGGTAATCAAGAGTATTCAAGAGTGTTGAATCCATTCTACATTTTAATTTCAAAATTGCTCAACAAGGATTGCTTAGTTGATTTTCGTGGTGACAAACCTGGAAAGATGAAAAAACATAGAACATTTAACCTTCAAGTGAGCCTATATTCCATGTGATTTTATGTGACTACAGGCCCAAAACATCACATTTATAGGTTCCATTTTCTGCAACATTGCTTACAGTATCATGTTTCTTTTAGGATGGAGAGAAAAGCTACTATTACATGACTTTTCAATGATTTTTTAGATGCTATAAATTTCTTCCAATTTCTTACTTTCACTTTCCATGCTTATTAATAACATTTACTTAGCATCCAAAACTCAAATTTTTAAAACACTTCACTTTTTAATTTAAAAATTTTATCGTATTAAAAATGAAAACATTAGTTTTATTAAGTCACACATATCCAAAGTAAATTGAATCTGTATTGTTTTTTGTTTTTCAGAAAGAAAAAGCTTCACTGTATTATATTGAGTCAATATAAAAGATCAAGATGATACAAAAACTGGCGCAAATTGAATCTGTATTGTTAACTAAGTATAACTTGAGAGGAAAGGTGTTATTCTCCACCACTGGGTTCAAATCTCACTTCATGACATGCTTTCTCTCTACGAACCAAATGTTCACTGGTTTACCCTGAGTACCATCCTCAGAAAAAAGTAGCCACAGATTACTCTCAAAAATACATTACCAGAAACCAAAATAAAAGAATATCATCCTAGATTGATTAGCTATAGAATATTTTCTCATCCTATCTATATTTTAATAGTTCAATTTCTATTTCAAAAATTCAAACATGATTTAGGATTATGAATCTCACATCATTGCATCCTGAATGGGAAACTTCAGAAGTATTTTGTTTCTCGACGATAGATATTGCTTCAGTTATGCAATACAAGATATAGCGTTTCCCTCACGTGAATTTTATTCCCTAGCAGACTTGTTACGAGCTAATGTACTGGACCAAGTATGAAGCAAGAGAATTTCAGGTGGCAGTATTATTAATGCTTCTACATTGGCATATTAGGACCTCAGCCATGTTCTTGTCATTTCAACCTTCTATTTTACAGGTATTTCAATATACAGTGTCAAGTCCAGCCTTTTTTTCCAGAAACAGTGGCACTCCTGTCTTAATGAGATTCAAGGAAACAACAACGCCATTTCTTTTAAATAAAGAAGCTAATATCACACAATAAGGTGTGGACATTGTATATAAGTAAATTTGCTGAAGTTCCCTTTGAGGTCACCAGAGTGTTTTGATACAACTCTATTTGTACAAAAGCAACATGCTTACCTTCGGAAAACAAAAAAAGCAGCATGCTTATACTCTCTGAATCTGTTTCTCTATAAGAATAATTCTATACTTCATTAATGGCAGGACACTCTCCTTTCAAATCTTCTCTGCAATTTCTGCCACCAATAATGGAAACAGGGTATTAAAGTAGACATTAAATTGTGAAGTGCTGATTGGATCCATCTAGCATAGACAGCCAAAAAATTGGAATCATTGTCTTAGTTGTGGTTGTGTAAAGGATCTGAGGAAGTTACTAGGCTTTTGTCTAGATTCAGATGGTTGTGAAGACATAAATGATACACTGCGATATTGAGAAGCAGTGCCAAGAAGAGGATCCTCATTGGAAACCATGGTTGTAAAAGCCTCATTCTGCAGCTCAATCTCACCTGGACCATCTATATTGTGATGATAGCTCTGACTGTAATCTTCATCAATATTGGGCCTATCCATCTGGTGTCCATTAGAATTTAAATTACCTTTGCTTGAGTCTATGATGCCTCTCTCTGAACTTCTTACAGTTGAGTCATCTGTCGTAGTTCCATCTGCTGCAACCCCGTGCTTTCGCCTTTTCTTTGCTTCTTTTCCCCAACCATGAATACTTTCTCTGATTTTCGGGGAAATCAATGCTGCCTTGAAATTTGTTCCCATCTGTTGCAAATACTTTGTTAAATAAAGACTTGAAACACTATTAATTCAATGCATGAGATTCACTATATTAATATAATATCTGAGATTGAAAGAAAGGAAAAGAAGACTTTAAACATCTCTCAGAGTCTCAAGTGATGGCAAGATGTTGTACTTGCCATCAGGTCATTATGAATGCCTGCATAAGTTATCCAAAGCTTTATCTCAAAAAGCATTGTAAAATTTGAGGTGAAATAGAAGATAACACAGTAACAAGATTCTCTTTTGTGTGTCTGGATTACCTGAGTAACAAGTGCATAAAGTGGCAAGGTGCTATAGCTGCACAAGAACTGGACAACAAACCTGTTGATGAACAATATAAATAAACTTAGATCCCCTCAAAAAACTCACTTGGAAGCAAATGTAGGAGAAAGGAATGCTTTTCAGCATTCAATGAAGTTAGTAGTGCATACCCCAAAACCAGACGTATATAAACAAACTGATGGCGAGAAATAAAACATGAATTGAATCCAAATTGCCACTGCGAAGACAAATGAAAATATCGTGATGGATATATTGGAAAGTTATAAACAAAAAAATTGAAAATAAATTCTATGAAACATCATTCATTATATAAGAACTTCCAAATAAGTTGTCATTAACTATTACAAAAACGTGCATTCTAATCATACCCAAACCCAAAAGAATGAGGCCAGCTCAAATGCATTCTGCAAAATTTTAAATAACCAAAGAAAGAATGTTAGTTTCATTAACATTTCACGATGTTAACTCATCCTAGACTCAAACACATAAAATCATTCATAGCATTCGATCATAAACATATACCTCAAAAATAATGAAATGGATCAGAGAGAGAAGCAACTCTGGTTTATTAAACCAGAAAAGCTCATCCCGAGGAGTCACTTTTACCCCAGGAGATGCATTTGCTCCAACATTCTCTAATGCAAGTGTTGCAATAATATGCTGCAGCTTCGCTCCCAAAATGAGGATGAGCTACAATTGATTCACAGAACACACATGAACTGCCAATTACCATACAGTCATAATAAAAACAACTTATTGACGACAATGTTTTGAATAAATACCATAATGAAACGTCAGAAAATTCAGAGCACAGAAAAAAAATCACGGTGGCCAGGTTTCTCATTATTTAATCATGCTACCTAACTCTCTTTAATCAAACCCTGATATCTTTCAGTACGTTGTTTACAATTTAAAACTATTCTAGCAATTCAAATAAGAATGAGAATATAATCCTTTCTCATTCTAAATATTCATTATTGGGCCTGTATTGCCAGTATTACAACAACAAGAGATAAAAGAGCTTACAACAATAGGGACAAAAGAGATCCAGAAGTATAAATTAGCATCTGCACAAATAAAGTCCAACCACAGGAAAGAACATTAGAAAGAAACTTCATTTGGCCATTTGGATGATAAGGAGTTCATACTTATTGTTTTGTGCCGCTATCAGATCACAACTCTGGATCTCAAATATGTCAGATATTAAAACTCCTCTCACATAAGACTAGTACCATGGAAAGATATGGACATATACAAATTCCTATAAAAAACTCAGGTGCCAAAGCCTAACAATCATAATTTGAAAACATAAATGTACTCACCATGCACATTGAATAGCATAAAAGCAATGACAAAACCCCACAAAGGTGCACTGCCACATACAGACCAATGAATTTCTGTCAAATAACGGAAAATGTTCATTGCAGAATTTAGAGACTTGAGCACATAATTACAAGGAATAACCATCCTTCTACAATTTTTTTTAATACTGTAACCGTTCTTTCAAAAACAAGTTTATTCAGCAGTTATTGTTAACGCTTATGGACTTAATGCAATGTACTTCTGCAAACTTGGAAGCTTCCTGAAATTGAAAGAAATCTTCATTACTTTACCTGAGACCAACAATCTGCTTGAATTCATCCTCCATAGAACGTATCATATAGCTATGGAAGTCATATTTAAATGGCAAATTGTGATTCTGCAACAAACATTTTTTTCTAGTCACAACAGGTGATAGGTATTGTGACTGTCAAATTAGAGCAGTGCTCAACATAAATGATACAAATTAGACTGCATATAACCCTTTCTTTTCAAACACGTTTGCAATCTTCTTACCGGAACGCTAACTGTGGAAAGACCTTTTAATACATTCCAACAACTAAAAGTTTCCACTGCTGTTTTCCAACTAAACTGTTAATGTTGGCTTGCAATATGTATTTACACAAACTAGTGCAAGGAAAAGTATAGAGTGATATATTAAATAGTTAAGGAATCATTTTAATAAATATATATGTTTTCCCTGATAGTTCGAACAGATATGGCAGCAAGAAGCTGCCTTCAAGCTATACACCAAGCTAAAAGTCCATGCTTGAAAACAAAAATACGAGTCATGTTTGCTGCCAAGCACTATATTTTGCTGTTAGTTATACGGGGCTTTTTTTGCCAATTACCTTTTTCTTGTGAGGAATTTTTAAGGATGCTAAACTATTAGAAATAGAGAAGATTTGAGATAGAATCTATTGTCATATAATCATTTACGGTGCCTGTATATTTTAACAAGATACTTTTTAAGTCACAAGATGTGTAGATAGGTATGGAAATGGTGGAAGCTCATTTAACTCCCCACAGCAGAAAGGACGAATATTTTCAAGGGAGCTAAGAACTTCATAGATGAACTCATCAAGATGTAGGAAAAGGGATATCCACACATGTTTTGAGGAATGCCCTAGTTTATGATGATTATTGACTTGTTCCATGTTGATGACAGTAACATCGGGCAGGTACTTTCACACAGGTCTAAGTGTCTAAACCTGTGGAAGTTGTCCAAACTTCAAAGGACCTTTTAATTTTAGCGAATTGCTTTAACTAAAGGAATAATTAAAACCAACCTAGATCCATCTTAACTCCGGATCTACCAAATGCTGAGACGGATCAAATATCTTTTCACTCTAAAAAGGGTTTGCTCCTCAAGAGATTGATCCCTCTTGCCGCATGGTACATTCAGCGTTAAGATGGATCTAGGTTGGTAGAATATATATATATATATATATATATAGCAAAACCATGGGTTGCGAAAAACTGGAACCCAAAAACCGCAAACGGTAAATTGACATTTTACCTCAATTTTATTCTAATTATTAATTTAATTTAAATTATTTTATTTTATTTTAAAATTCATTTTATTTTTATTTTTATTTTTAATGTTTATGTAATTTGACCAAGTCAAAATGTTTAACAGGAGAGGACAAGACATTAAAACATCTCTTCCATATTGGGTTGGAGGCCACCTCTCGGCATAATAAAAATTTATGTTATTTAATTGTTTTCATAATATATATACATAGTTGTGATTGGAGTATTTTATTTAACATGAGAACTGAAATATTTTATTTATAAACCACATTGTTTACATTAAAATGTTTTTTTGTTATGAATATACTTTTAACTGAGAACACAGAGATGTTGTCTTGATTGGTTTAGTGACGAGATGGGATGGGACTTGCAGTGGATTGGTGGTGAACTGGTTGCACAACAGTATGTCGTGTGGCAAATTGCTGAAGATGGACTTTCGTTGACTTGTCAAAGTATGTTGAGACAGTTCAAGTGCCTTGGCTGGAAATGCTTTGGCATGGACTGGGTAGCTTCGTGTGGATGGCAAGTTGATCATGAAATAATATCTTCAGTGGGTTGCATAATTGCACATCCGACAGTGGAGCCATGTGCACATGAGGTATTTGACCGAAGAGGATGAGGACACTTGCAGAGTTGAGTTGCGATGGTCTAGAGTGGACTAGGCCCAATGTTCAACCGCATCTCGGGACTAACCTTGAAAGGACACAAGTTCAGTTGCAAGGAGGTTGTGTCGACTCAGAGGGAGTTTTGCTTTAGAGGGAGTCTACGAAGGAAAGTCAGCTGCCCAGGGGGAGTCTTCATATTCAAGCGAGTGGAGTTTTTAGCCCACGCAAGGATAGTCACAGACCATGAGAGGATAGTCATGGTGGTGCAAGAAAAGTCATAGCCCATGCAACATTAATGGTGCATGCAAGGAAAGTCATGGTACATGCAAGGATACTCATGCACCCTATAAGATAAGTCTTGATCAAGCACAAGAAGACGTGACACATGTAAGGACAATCATGGCCATACAAGTGAAAGTCATGGCTCATGAAAGGAAGTCATGGGCATGCAAGGAAAGTCATGGAGCTGGGAATTTCTACACGAAGGACATGAAAATACTTTCCTCACTAAGAGGGAATGTTGAAACTTGGGTAGCTTGGAAGGTATTTTCAAGATAAGGAAACCAAGAAAAAGGAGTTTGTTGGGCAAGTTACCCAATTTTGGGGTTTTGGATGCAAAGGTGTGGGTTTGGGAACCAGTGCGTAAAACCCTAGAGGACCAAGGGTTCCCTACAATAACCTATGGATAGGTATAAATAGAGGCCAAAGGAGAGGCCTAATCACACAATGTGAAGGACTACATGTGTGGAGTGAAAGAGCCATAGAGGAGGTCGAGTTTTGTTTAGGAAGGCCAAGATCTGCCCAAAAGATGTTGCAGGAGCAAGTAAATGAATTTGTCCAAGACGTTGAGTTGAGGATCTACCAAGCAAGAGTGAGTCGATTTCTGGTTGGAGTAATCTATGACTAGTTTGGAGGTGCGGAGCCCTGGTAGCAAAAAAGGAAGGGTAATTTGTGGTTGCTAGAACATGGTTGTGGCCTAGTTTTGATAGAATGAGGCTTGTTTGAGGGCTAGCAAGGCCAACCGCAGATATGTCATGTGGTTTCAAAAGCAGCCACATAGATGACCAAGGCTAGCCATAGGTTGACTTTGCCACAGAAGTAGGGTTGTAGGGTGGACAGCATCGGTTGTAGTTATGTGACAACAAATCGAGGGTAGGACAAAGATAGTCGTGGCTAGAAAAGGGCTAGATCAAAGGTTTATAGCAATTGCAGGAGGTTTGGACAGAAAGGACACGGAGCTCTAGAAGAATTGGAGGTTAGTCGAGGGATAGTAGTGGAGGTAGCAAGCCTCAAGGAACAAGTTGAGGCCTGTGTTGTAGCATTTTTTGGTTTTGGTAAGTTAGAATCAATTAGTCAAAAATGAAAATATTTTTCAAAAAATGTTAAGCTAAGATATGGACAAAAAGAATATTGAATAAAAATGTTAGGAAATATTTTGATAAATATGTCCATATCAAATAAAATATTAGAATAGATGCCCTAAAAAATGAAGGAAAAAATAAAATGTTAAGTCCAAGTCCAAGTGCCACTACTCTTACTTTATTATGCAAAATAATGGTTGTGTGCAGATTGTCATAAATGCCACAACCCATGACAATCAAATAGTTTAATCTTGACTAGTTCATGCTTTAAATTTCATGTTTATAGTTAGAGAATAAAGATCTAGCCAAACCATTTAATCTTGGCAAATCAGTAGTTAGGTAGGGAATAATAAAAATCTCATCAGTTTAATCTGAGCCCTTGGATGTTATAAGGTTAGAATTAGATAGTTTGCTTTTCAAAAGAAAAAGGAAATAAAGGGTTTGCTAGCTTAAATGCACCCAATTAAGTGAAGAAAAAAGGTTAGGGTAAGTAAAGGGTAGGTAGAAGAAAGGTTGCAGAAGTACAAAGTTGATTGAGGCATAAGCACATTTATCATGCTTGATCATGTGTTGCAGTGTGCAGGAGCAGTTATGAAGGTGAAAAGATGTTCACAAGTTGATTTGGTTAACTTCCCCTCATTTCATTTCACCCCCCACTACATACTTACTAATTTCCTCATTATCCCATCATTTCCTAAGAAAATACCCTTTTCCCTTCATTTTCACCTTTGCCCCTTGGTTTCACACATTTTCCTAGCAATTTACCCTCCAAACTCATTCCCCTACCTAAAAACCCCTTTTCCCTAGTGTGAAACCCATTCCCCTTTGAAGAAATCACTTTCCCCTTGTAATTTTCCTACTTTTCCTAGAAAACACATAACACCCTTTATCCTAACTTTTATTCCCCCTCCGCTTTATAAAGTTAACTCCGCTATATTCATGTTTTTTCAACAAAAACCCTTTTTACACATAAAACTCCTTTAGCCTAAGTTTTATGTTAACCCCGCATTACTTAACAAAACTGCGCCAATCAACATTTTCCCAACAAAACCATTTAACCCAACCCCGTGGTGTGGTTAAACAAACCCCGCATTTAACCTTGGGTATGGTTAATAAACCTTCTCCGATACCTGTTTAACCTATATCCCTAGTGTATTTATTCCCTGGTTCCACTTTATTAAACCCATCGCAATATGCTTAAAGCTCGCTTATATCGTAAAATAATTACAAATCCTTTGTAATTAACCACTGGGCCCCGCTAATCTCCGCGTTTGTGCCCTCCATGCAACTTCACCGCACGATAGCCGTTAGATCTTTCACACCCAGGTCTAATGGCACGCATCCATATCACTCGCTCTTGATCTCCAACCTTTACCCGCCCGAAAGCACGCGAGATTCATGGTTTTGCTCGGGCCCCTTGCGGTTACGTGACAGCTCTACGTTAACTCGCGTGCCCTCAAGAAAATACCACCCCACGACTAAACGCAGTGCGATGGCCTCCGAAACGCCTCCCCGCAAAGGCCGAAACCATCACTGTTCACTTATCGGTTTCTGCGCCAAATTTTTAAAAAGTTAACCATTTCCCGTTTAAACGCCAAAACCCTCGTTTTCGCTCTTTTTCTCTATTTACACAGTGAAACCAGCATAACCCTTCCTATGCCACCCTGAGCCTTTGCAACCCATTTTGACCTCCAATAACCGTCCAAAGACCGCCAGGACTCCGTCCACAGACCTCTCAGCTCAAATAAAACCATTATCACCTCCCTGTCCGCCTATGTTTTTCTTAACAATTGTTGTATTTCACAGGCGATCATATAAAACATGTTTGTTCTAGATTCACAAGGAAATCCATTCAAAAACCTTTATTCATAAGAAAAAGACATTTATTACAGAGCAGAAGGAAACAATTTACAAAGGTAATAAATGATAAAACAATGAAGAAATCCTTCACACAAAGACAATAAATGTGAGGAGGCAAATAAAACATACAGTTAAAAGACAAACAGATGAAATATACAGAAAGATGATCAATATCCAACTACCATATGCTGAGACATGTAAAAAACTATATGATTTACTGTTGAAATACACAATAAAAACTTGAAATGTACAATTAAATTAAAAACCACGGTAAAGGATATTGACAGGTCAAGAAGGTCAAAGAGTATCAGATGAAAGGTCATAAGTAAAAATGACATCCAGCGTGAAGATCAAATAGCCAAGCAGCTTAAAGGGCAAAAGATCAAAGTCTAAAGGACGACAAAACCTAAATAACAGGAATAGTCAACTAGTTTCAACAATTTTTATTGTTTTCAGTGATAGTCACCAACAACACAACATCAAAATAGTACCAGATCAACTAGCACTCTTTATTTTGATTTCACAATAATCTATTTTTGTAAAAGCAATTTAGGATATTTTCTACTGTTGTATAAATAACTCTCTTCACGAGTTATTATGGGTTTACCATTGAACCAGGTTGACCATTGAAGAAGGGTTGCACTTTGATGAAGCATTTGTAAACATTTGATGTACTTAGCTTTTCTGGACCCTTAATACAAAGCAAAGGATTCTGAATTCAATTTTACACAGTTTGTGTTTCCTGTAAGTTTTTCCAGTAACACTCATTATGTTTTTCTTCATATTCGTATGTGTTACAGAGATAACTAGGTAGGAATAATTGTGTTTCAATCTATTCTTATAAGCTTCTAAAGTGATAATCTATAAAGAGAATGGATTAATGGATTGTCTGTTTAATTAATCCTCTCTGAATCAATAAATCATCGACATCTTGCTGTAAGCATAAGCATATTCTCTTGAACCTTTTGAACATCAGTCAGAGGTTTTCATACTTATGATTATCTAATTTTCAGTCTGAAAACTGTGATAATCATATTTTTTTTGTTTTTGCTCACCACTATTCAAGCTATATCACTGTGTGAAATTTTATAGCAGCCCTCTGCTTTGGTATTAATATTATTCAAAAGGTTAGGCATAACAGTGTTACATCTGTTTTAGTCATTGGTCTTCCAAAGTAAAACAAAAACCCCAAAACAATTATCTTAGATGCTCTCGCTTGATAGCTGACCATTATCAACTTAGAGGTACAACATCAATCTAGCGCCATTGTCAGGGATTCGAATTCCATTAAGTTTTCCTAGGGCAACGATATTCATTCTATTCCTTTAAGGTGATTAAAGGTCTAGAAAGGTTAAAATCTTTCACCTAGCGACTCCACTAGCCCAAACTGGCACCTTTTAAGCACACCAGATCTCATTCAGAATCTGACTTAGTTAATCCTCTATCAGATCCTAAAAAACTTATGAGAAAAGCCAGTTCTAAAAGGAGACATCAACCATATTCTTCTTCCTCTTCTGCCTTGCAGTCTGAAGATTTAGTATCATTTGATCCTTTTAGTAATATTCCATCCGATCCTGATTTGACACAAATACCTCCTAGGGTTTCTAAACTATTAGATAGGGGAGTTGATTTAGATTCAGCTTTCCTCATTCATTCTTTTGAAAAGCATCCATAACCCCCTCTACCACCAGGATCACCTAAAACTGAGTCTGACTTGGGTGTTCATTTACTTGAATACAAACCCACAAATTTCATATCCCCTACCACTTATTCATTCCCTTCCACTTCTGAACGACCTGAAGCTTCTACTTCTGAACAACCTGAAGAGACCATCTTTGTATATTCAAATCCACTCTTTGAAACAAAAGAGGGTATTCATTCACAGGTCTCAGAGTTAGTTCTTAAGACTCTTTTAAAGTTATTCAGGAGACCTCCTCCTTCTTCACCTCCACATAGGCACACACCCCCTCAATCACCTTCTTCTACCTCTTCTTCATCTACACAAACACCTCATACACCACCTTCTACTATGGCATTCCAACCTATTGTACAGGCTAGATATGCAGCTTTAGTCTTACCTGCTAACCTCGATGCATTCCCAGTTGGATACTTGAAATACCTTCCCAGGTATAATGGAGAAACTGGTCCCACGGCTGAGGACCATCTTCAAGCTTTTCTAGACTTTGCAGACAACATGAATATCAAACAAGAAAATGTTTACATGAGATTGTTTGTACAGTCACTTGAAGGAAATGTAAGAATCTAGTTTAGGTAGTTACCTGTAAATTCCATTAGAAATTGGGAAGAGCTTACAAACATATTTAAAAATCAATGGGGTGTAAAGAAAGATCCTCTTTACTTTCTGACTGAGTTTGAAGAACTTAAAAGAAACTTTGGTGAACCTGTATCAGATTTTATCAAAAGGTTCAATAAACTTTATCATAAGATGCCCCCTGATTGTAAACCCCCTGTAGCAGTAGCTAAGTCTAGGTTTTCTAAAGCCTTTGACAATGATTTTGCTGTAATGCTAAGAGAGAGAACTTCAAGAACTCTTGAAGATATGCAAACAAATGCTATAGAGGTGGAAGCAAATAGGGCTGCTTCGACTTCCTTGAAAGCTAAAGAGGAAAAGGCCCAAAGAAAACTCAAATCTATTCAAGAGGCTTCTAGTTCTTCTAGTTCTTCTAGTTCTAAAACAAAATATTCTAAAATAGATGAAATAACTTCTCTTCTTAGAAATCTATCTAATAGAATTTCCAAGATTGAGACTCAACCTAGGACAGTTCAACAAACAGTTACTAGACCCCAAAATCAAAATCAATGTTAGTATAAAAGGAATCCACAATTACAAATTCTTCAGAGACCTAGTAATGATCAGCGGGTTCCCACTCCTTTACTGATAGATGACCAACAACTTGATGAAAATACTATGACTATTACTGAATATATCAATAACATGGATGCTTCTTCTAATCAAGCAGTTATGATTCCTCTCTCACAACAAAATCAGGTTCAAGAAGATCAAGAATCCTCACAAGTTTCTAAATACCATGCCTTCTTTGAATTTTTAATTGCAGAGTTGAACAAGAGATATGATCTTAGGCATAGACCCAGCCCTGGAAGACCTCCTAAGGAGACTCCAATAATTGAACCTCGTACCAAAGTTGCTAAAACTCAAACAACTGTTATTCGACCATTAAATCAGTCAACTGATACTGCTCAAAATGATAAAAATGTTTTGACTACATTTAATGTTGAAAAAGAGTTAGAAATAGTTAAAATCCCAATTCCACTTTCAGAACTTTCCGACAACCCTGGGTATAAAAATCAAGTCTCCAAATGGATAAAAAACACCTCGGTTGATGCTGAAAGTGATATCATTAGTCTGCAAGATGAAAAACCAGCAGTTGTCTTTGGTCCTAGCTCAGATATGATAGATGAAATAGTGCCTCCTTTCTATGTAACTCTTAAGACAAATGATTCCATGTTATATAATTGTATGCTTGATTCTGGAGCATCACATAACCTCATGCCAAAAACTATCATGAACCATTTGAAACTTGACATAACTAGATCTTATCATGATTTGTACACATTTGATTCTAAAAGGGTGCCCTGCTTAGGATTGATTAAGGATTTAGTAGTCACCCTTGCCCAAATTCCAATGAAAAGTGTAGTGCTTGATATAGTTGTCATAGATATCCCTCCCAAATTTGGAATGCTCCTTTCTAGGTCTTGTTGTGCCAAATTAGGGGGAACTCTTCAGATGGATATGTCTTATGCCACTATTCCAGTTTATGGGGGAGAACAACTAAGGTTATATAGAGAGGTAAGATTTGTGCACATTGTTTGCAAAACAAACCAGCCAAGGAACCATCCCATTTATGCAATTGATCAGGATTTTGGTTGCTTTCAACTCTCTTCAAACCAAATTCATGAAACTCAAGTTAAAATAGAATATGTAATTGAAAGTCCTGAACCAAATCAAACTGAAGTATGGAAACTATCTTTTTATGGTTCTTGTACAAAAGATGGCGCAGGAGCTAGGGTAGTTTTAATTTCACCAGGAAAAAAAAAAAAAAAAACAATAATAATAATAATAAAAAAATTCACCCAATCATGCAAACTCGACTTCGAAGTTACCAATAATGTGGTTGAATATGAAGCTTTCCTTTTGGGACTACAATTAGCCAAAAGCTTAAAGGTTCAAAACTTAAGTGTTTTTACTGATTCAGAACTTATTGTCAAACAAGTGAGAAATATTTGCCAGACTAAGCATCCTAGACTTAGGTCTTATCGAAATGAAGTTTGGGATTCAGTTGAATACTTCTTTGATGCTTTTAATTTGACTTATATTCCAAGAAATCTGAATATTCATGCAGATGCCTTAGCTGTTTCTGCTAGTTCATTTAAAATTGTTGATCAGACCAATGTACTCTATCAAATACAAGTCAAGTACTGACCATCCATCCCAGACAGTATAAAACACTGGCAGATATTTGAAAATGATGAACATTTGAAATCTTTTCTGCAGGCTATAGATGAATTTTCAGTTCTACAGATTGATGAAGATAGAACAGAAATAGATGAAAATACAAATGGAAATGATACTTCAAATTTTAATTCAAAAATTGTTGATCATGACATTATTCAATTGTCAAACAATTTTATTCCCAAAGCCCTGATTCCTTTAGAAAAATTGTTTGATCAAAATGATGTCCTCTAATACCCTCAATCCATTTCTTCACAAGATGACATAGAAGAAATTAATATTGGAACAAATGATGATATTAAAAACATCAAAATTTGTGCATCTCTAGATCCTCGGATCAAAGCTCAATATCTTAAGTTACTTCAAAGTTATAAGGATGTTTTTGCATGGACCTATGTTGATCTAAAAACCTATGATACTTCATTAATACATCATAAGATTCATTTAAAGCCAGAAGCAAATCCTTATCAACAGAAACTTAGGAGGATCAATCCAGCTCTTCTACCAACTATAGAAAAGGAAATTAAGAAACTGCTAAATGCCCAGATCATTCTCCCTCTTAGATATTCTAGTTGGTTTGCAAATTTAGTTCATGTTAGAAAGAAGAATGGAGAAATCAGACTCTGTGTGGACTTTAGAAATTTGAACAAAGCATCATTAAAGGATAACTATCCTTTGCCCAAAATGGATCAGTTACTTCAAATGGTTTCAAGAGCACAAAGACTTTCTATGCTTGATGGTTTTTCAGGCTATAATCAGGTAAATGTTGATTCAGCAGACAGAGAGAAGACAGCCTTTACTACACCCTAGGGTACATTCATGTATGCTAGAATGCCATTTGGCTTAACCAATGTTGGAGCAACATTTCAGAGAGCTATGGATGTAGCTTTTGTGGGTCAGGTAAATAAATTTGTGGTCATTTATCTTGATGACATAACTGTTTTTTCTAAATTTGATCAGAAACATCTAAAGCACTTGATGAAGGTTTTTGACAGGTGTAGAAAATTCAAAATATCATTGAATCCTAAAAAGTCTATGTTTGCTATCAAAGAAGGAAGTGTTGGGCCATATAATTTCAAAAGGAGTGGTGATTGATCCCAAGCATGTGTGTGCCATTGAAACATTGACCTTACCTAGAAAAAGAGATTCAAGCTTTTCTAGGCAAGATTAATTTTTTAAGGAGATTCATCCCAAATTATGCTGAAATTGTAAAAGATATAACTGATATGCTCCGAAAAGATCATGAAGTTAAATGGACTATCTCTTCCACGCATGCATTTGATCAGATCAAGAAAGCTATCTCTGAAGCTCCCACCTTGGCCAGCCCTGTTTACACTAAACCATTCAGTATATTTTCCTTTGCCTCAAAAACAACCCTTGCTGCTATTCTACTACAAAAGAATGAAGATTCCCATGACAAACCCATAGCCTTTTTCAGTAAGGTTATGAGAGATGTTGAGCTTAAGTATGACATAATTGAGAAGCACGCATATGCCCTTATTCAAACCCTGAAATCATTTAGGATGTATGTCCTACATTCTCCTATTACTGCTTATGTTCCTAATAGTGTTGTGAAAATTGTTTTAATCCAACCAGACACTGATGGAAAGAGAGACAGATGGATCACTCAAATACTGGATTTTGATCTAACTATCAAAACTACAAAGCTAATAAAAGGCCAAGGATTAGCTAAGCTTCTAGCTGAATCCAACTGTAAGTGTTCAGAATCAATTCTATTTTAGAGATACAAGGGAAGAACCCACAAGAACCTTCTCAAACTTCAGATAAGAAGAATACACAAGAACCTTCTATCCTTGCAGCAGGGAAGAATACACAAGAACCTTCCCTTCACCTGAAGAGGAGAATCCACAAGAGCCTTCCCTTTATCCTGAAGAAAAGAATCCACGAGAACCTTTACCTTCAGATCAGACTTCCCTTTATACATTGATGACATATTTCTGTTGTCAGATTGGTACCAAGACATTGTAAATTTCTTAATCCATTATGAATGTTCAGCATCATTCTCCAAAAGCCAATGTAAAACTCTCAAACTGAAAACTGTGAAGTACTGTATCATGAATGCAAATTTCTACTGGAAAGACCCACTAAATATTTTGTTATTATGTTTAATAGAATCATAAACTGAAGGAATCATTGACCAGTTTCATACAAGATTTTGTGGAGGACATTATGCTTGGAGAGAGACGGCATATAAGATATTAAGGGGAGGATTTTATTGGCCAACATTGTTCTTAAATTAGGAGCAAAGGTTAGAGGTTGTGTTCCTTGTCAAATGTTTGCTGGTAAGCAAAAATTCGCAGCTCTTCTACTAGTTCCATCAACAGTCTTAGAACCTTTTAGCCAATGGGGATTAGATTTTATTGGAGAGATTCATCCCACTTCAAGTAATCAGCATAGATGGATCCTCACTGCAACATACTACTTCACTAAATGGGTGGAAGCAATTCCAGTCAGAAATGCTACTAATTCAGTGGTAATCAAATTTATTGAAGAGAACATCTTATTTAGATTTGGTTGCCAAACTCAAATTGTCACTGATAAGCAGCAGCTTTTTCTAGTGTTAAAATGATTGAGTTTTGCCAGAAATATCAGATTTTGTTACATCATTCAACCCCATATTACCCACAAGGTAATGGCCTTGCAGAATCCTCCAATAAAAGTCTGGTAAAGGTAATCAGAAAGACTCTAGCAGATCATAAAAAGAGCTGGGACTCTCATTTAATTTATGCAGTATGGGCAAACATAATTACTCCAAAGCGATCTACTGAAAAATCTCCTTTTCAGTTAGTCTATGGGAAAGATGCAACTTCCCTACCAATTTGGCCTTCCCTGTTTTCAAATTCCTGTAGGATTCAACAGATGAACCTGATGATTTTTCAAGGAGAATAAATCAGATTATTGAACTAAATGAAAACAGAGATGAAGTTTAATACAAATTGAAAAAGTATCAGAGTAAGATGAAGAGCCTTCTTGACAGAAGAGCCAGGGAAAGGGACAAGGAAGGTGATCTAGTTCTAAGATGGGATTCCAAGAGAGAAGAAAAGGGAAAACATGGCAAGTTTGACAACCTGTGGTTTTAACCTTTAGAAATTGCTAAAGTGAAGGGAAACAACACTTTTATGCTACAAAATCTTGAGGGGCTATATTCCACTTATCCTGTAAATGGAAGGTTTCTCAAACATTACATTTAGTACTGAGAAGTTGAAGTAGATTTCGTTACTACCATTGTAAAAACTCTGATTTCTTTTACTTTTCAAGCTATCAGTGTGATTTTTTATAGCAAAAGACTCCATAGCCCGAGGAGAAAGCACATGGATCTGCAGGGTCTCTGCATTTTACAGGAGAAAGCAATCCGCAGTTGGAGCCAATATTGTAGCATTTTTTGGTTTTGGTAAGTTAGAATCAATTAGTCAAAAAATGAAAATATTTTTTAAAAAATGTTAAGCTAGGATATGGAAAAAAAGAATATTGAATAAAAATGTTAGGAAATATTTTGATAAATATGTCCATATCAAAGAAAATGTTAGAATAGATGCCCTAAAAAATGAAGGCAAAAATAAAATGTTAGGTTAGAGAGAAAAGCAAAAAGCAATAAACTCTGAAAGTGTGCAAGTCCAAGTGCCACTACTTTTACTTTATTATGCAAAATAATGGTTGTGTGCAGCTTGTCATAAATGCCTCAACCCATGATAGTCAAATAGTTTAATTTTGACTAGTTCATGCTTTAAATTTCATGTTTATAGTTAGAGAATAAAGATCTAGCCAAACTGTTTAATCTTGGCAGATCAGTGGTTAGGTAGAGAATAATAAAGAGCTCATCAGTTTAATCTGAGCCCTTAGATGTTATAAGTTTAAAATTAGCTAGTTTTCTTTTCAAAAGAAAAAGGAAATAAGGGGTCTACTAGCTTAACTGCACCCAATTAAGTGAAGAAAAAAGGTTAGGGTAAATAAAGGGTAGGTAGAAGAAAGGTTGCAAAAGTACAAAGTTGATTGAGGCATAAGCACATTTATTATGCTTGATTATGTGTTGCAGTGTGCAGGAGCAGTTATGAAAGTGAAGAGATGTTCACAAGTTGATTTGGTTAACTTCCCCTCATTCTATTTCACCCCACACTACATACTTACTAATTTCCTCATTATCTCATCATTTCCTAAGAAAATACCCTTTTCGCTTCATTTTCACCTTTGCCCCTTGATTTCACACATTTTCCTAACAATTTATCCTCCAAACTCATTCCCCTACCTAAAAACCCCTTTTCCCTAGTGTGAAAGTTTGAAACCCATTCCCCTTTGAAGAAATCACTTTCCACTTGTAATTTTCTCATTTTTCCTAGAAAACCCATAATACCCCTTATCCTAACTTTTATTCCCCCCTCCACTTTATAAAGTTAACTCCGCTATATTCAAGTTTTCCCGACAAAAACCCTTTTTACACATAAAACCCTTTAGCCTAAGTTTTATGTTAACCCCGCATTACTTAACAAAACTGTGCAAATCACCATTTTCCCAACAAAACCCATTTAACCCAACCCTGTGGTGTGGTTAAACAAACCCCGCATTTAACCCTAGGTATGGTTAATAAAACTTCCCCAATATGTATTTAACCTATATCCGTAGTGTATTTATTCCCTGGTCCCACTTTATTAAACCCATCGCAATATGCTTAAACCCCGCTTATATCATAAAATAATTACAAATCCTTTGTAATTAACACATGGGCCCCGCTAATCTTCACGTTTGTGCCCTCCGTGCAATCTCACCACGCGATAGCCGTTATATCTTTCACCCCCAGATCGAATGGCGCGCATCCATGGTTTTGCTCGAGCCCCTTGCTGTTACATGACAGCTCTACATTAACTCGCATGCCCTCAAGAAAATACCACCCCATGGCTAAAAGCGATGCAATGGCCTCCGAAACCGCCTCCCGAAGGTCGAAACCATCACTGTTCATTTATCGATTTCCACGCCAAATTTTAAAAAAGTTAACCATTTCTTGTTTAAACGCCAAAACCATCATTTTCGCTCTTTTTGCCCATTTACACAGTGAAACCCGCATAACCCTTCATGCGCCACCCTGAGCCTCTGCAACCCATTTTGACCTCCAATTACCAACCAAACACTGCCAGGACTCCATCCACAGACCTCTTAGCTCGAATAAAACCATTATCACCTCCCTGTCTGCCTACGTTTTTCTTAACAATTGTTATATTTTGCAAGCGATCATATAAAACCTATTTGTTCCAGATTCACAAGGAAATCCATTCAAAAGCCTTTATTCAGAAAAAAAAAAAAAAAAAAAAAAAAAAAAAACAAAACAAAACAAAACAAAACATTTATTACAGAGCAGAAGGAAACAATTTACAAAGATAGTAAATGATAAAACAAAGAAGAAATCCTTCACACACAGACAGTAAATGTTAAAACAGAGGAGGCAGATAAAACATACAGTTAAAAGGCAAACAAATTAAATATACAGAAAGATGATCAATATCCAACTACCATATGCTGAGACATGTAAAAAACTAAATGATTTACTATTGAAATAACAATAAAAACTTGAAATGTACAGTAAATGTAAAAACCACAGTAAAGGAAATTGACAGGTCAATAAGGTCAAAGGGTATCAGATGAAAGGTCATAAGTAAAAATGACATCTAACGTGAAGATCAAATAGCCAAGCAACTTAAAGGGCAAAAGATCAAAGTCTAAAGGGCAGCAGAACCTAAATAACAAAAATAGTCACCCATTTTTAGCAATTTTCAATTTTTTCAATGATAGCCACCAACAACACAACATCAAAATAGTGCCAGATCAACTAGCACTCTTTATTTTGATTTCACAATAATCTATTTTCGTAAAAGCAGTTTAGGATATTTTCTACTATTGTATAAATAACTCTCTTCACGAGTTATTATGGGTTCACCATTGAACCAGGTTCACCATTGAAGAAGGGTTGCACTCTTGAAGAAAGGTTGCACCTTGATGAAGCATTTGTAAACATTTGATGTACTTAGCTTTTCTGGACCCTTAATACAAAGCAAAAGATTCTGAATTCAGTTTTACACAGTTTGTGTTTCCTGTAAGTTTTTCCAGTAACACTCGTTATGTTTTTCTTCATATTCTTATGTCATACAAAGATAACTAGGTAGGAATAATCGTGTTTCAATCTATTCCTATAAGCTTCTGAAGTGATAATCTATAAAGAGAATCGATTAATGGATTGTCTATTTAATTAATTCCCTCTGAATCAATAAATCATTAGCATCTTGTGTAAGCATAAGCATATTCTCTTGAACCTTTTGAACATCGGTCAAAGGTTTTCATACTTACGATTATCTAATTTTCAGTCTGAAAACTATGATAATCATATTATTTTTTGTTTCTACTCACCACTATTCAAGCTATATCACTGTGTGAAATTTTATAGCAGCCCTCTGCTTTGGTATTAATATTATTCAAGAGGTTAGGCATTACAGTGTTGCATCTGTTTCATTCATTGGTCTTCCAAATTAAAACAAAAACCCCAAAACAATTATCTTAGATGCTCTGGCTTGATAGCTGACCATTATCAACTCAGAGGTACAACAGCCTGATCTGGGCCACTGGAGCACAGGCCAATGCCTTCAGTAGGACATGCGAGGCTGGAAGAGGCCTAGAATTACTAGCCAAGGTCTGCCAAATCTAAAAGAGGAGGATCATGGGATTGTAACTCAAGGCCTAGGGTAGATAAAGGGCTAGATAGGGGTCTTTGTGGTGGCCAAGGATTGGACAGTCAAGCAAGGACTCTACCAAGTGGGCAACAAGGCTCATTATGGTCTAAAGGAGCAGACCATGTGTAGAAGAAGTATGCAGCAACCAAAGGACAACAGCTACTGCAAGGTACATCAAGGATAAAGAGGACAAAAAGGGTTGCTTGCAAAGGAGAGCAAATAACAAGTAAGTCAAGTTGTGGTTTGTTTTTCATGGGCAAATGAGGGCTTGTAGGATTACACCTTAGCCCTAGTTGTTTTGGTCAAAGATTTAACTGTGTATATTAGCATGTACCAAGGTTTGTAAAGGGCCATGGTCCCTCATATGGGAGCCCTAGTGTTTTCTTATTGATGGGCTAATAAGGAACATGATTTAGGCCATAAAACTTTTGTACTGTTGTTGATCTGTTTGTTGATATTTTCCACTTTGCAAAGTGCTTAATTGTTGGGCATCTCTAGTGTATTTATGTGTTTGGCTAAGTCATAGATACGACGTAAGATGAAAGAAAATTCCAAGAGGATCATTTGATGGAATTTTATGCATGTTATCTTGTGAGTATTTTGTTGGATAAATCTTTTCCTTATGTCTAATGTATCGAATATAATGAATCTAGGGTTTTCTATTGTGCCCTGATTTATTGAAAATTTTTTTGATAGAATCTAGATATCATTGTTTCATACAATACTCATGAATAACATGTGAATGATAATCCTAGTGATAAACTTTGATTCTCTCCCATAAAACTTTTTGATCCATTACATAGGTAATTGCTAGGGTTTTTAATGCAAGGGCATCAATTATCCTCCCTCCTTAGCAACTTTTAGCCATCCAATTAACTCATAGGCTCCATCCTCCCAGAGAATAAGACACTGGCCTACCTAGATAGTGATCAAATTCACTTTTCATCTATAAATTTTATCTCTTTTCTCTTGACCTAATTTGGTCCCTTCAAGGCCAAGTGTCCAAGCTAGGGCTTGGTGCAAAATTCTAATCAATGAATGTATTGAATTGATTTACAGAAATAGAAACATCAAGTTTCTATTAGGAAATAGAAACAACCAATTTCTTCTAAGAAACTGCTAAAAAGATAAAAATAGAAACAGCTAATAAGAATGAGCATTAAACACTAAATAGCATTATTCTAATACCCTCCCTTAATGCTCAATCTATTTACAACACCGATAGACCCTCTGAATTTTACAAACTTATCAGGACTCAGGGGCTTAGTGAAGATGTCAGCGGGTTGCTCCGTTGTGGGAACATATCGCAACTAAACGGATCCATCTTCAACAAGCTGGCGAATGTAGTGACAATGGGTTTCTACATGCTTTGTTCGTTCATGAAAGACTAGATTCTTGGCAAGTTTGAGCACTCCCTGATTATCACAGAACAAGGGAGTAGGACCTGTCTGGAAAACATGCATATCCGCAAGCATACGTCGAAGCCAAATTGCCTCACAAGATGCCTTAACTGCTCCCCGATACTCTGCTTCTGTTGAGGAGAGAGCCACTCTCTGCTGCTTCTTACTAGTCCAAGTGACAGCACCAGATCCTAGACTAAACACATACCCAGCTGTAGATTTACGATCATCAACTGAACCAGCCCAGTGAGAATCTGTGTAACCACTGAGTATAGGATCGGAACTTCGAGTGTACACAAGTCCATAATCAGGAGTGTCGCGCACATAACGCAGCACACGCTTCGCTGCTACCTAATGATCAACCTTAGGAGTTGACATGAAGCGAGAAATGTAGCTTACTGCAAAACTGATGTCAGGTCTAGTGGCAGTAAGGTAGATGAGGCTGCCCACTAATTGCCTGAATAACGTTTCATCCACAAGTGGTGAGGATGACTAAGCTGAAAGTTTGAGCCCTGGTTCCATAGGAGTCGTGACAGGTTTGCAATCCTGCATTCTGAATCTGTCCACAAGATTTCTGCCATACTTGGACTGAGAGAGAAAGATGTTGTTCTCAATATGTCAGAGTTCAACCCCCAAACAGTAATGAAGAAGTCCTAAATCTGTCATATCAAAAGTGCTGCACAAATCCTGTTTGATCCCATGGATCAAATGTGTTGAGCTGCCAGTAATGATAAGGTCATCCACATAGACAACCACAAACAGAATATCATCACCAGTATGCTTGATATACAGGTTTGCATCAGATGGACTCCGCTGAAAACCATGATCTGTGAGGCACTAATCAATTTTCATGTACCAAGCCCGAGGAGCTTGTTTCAGACCATGGAGTGCTTTGACCAGTCTACAGAGTTTCTGCTCTTGACCAGCAACCTTGAATCCTGGAGGTTGTGTCATGTAGACTTCTTCCTGTAAGTCACCATTCAGAAAAGCACTCTTTACATCCATCTGATGGACTTTCCAATTGAACTGAGCTGCTAAGGCAAGGACAAGCCGTATGGTACTCATATTGGCTATAGGAGCATAGGTCTCCTCGTAGTCAATGCCTTCGTTCTGTGAGAACCCTCGAGCTACAAGGCAAGCTTTATACTTGTCTAGGGTTCTGTCTGCTTTTTATTTCACTTTATACACCCATTTGCAGCTAATGGGCTTTTTCCCTGCAGGAAGATCAGAAAGGGTCCAAGTGTGATTCTTCTTAAGACTCTGGAATTCAGCTTCCATAGCCTGTTCCCACTCAGGTGTACCCTTAGCCTCTGAATAGTTTTGAAGCTCAAAAATACTGTGCAGGTTAGCCATAAGAGAAAAATTTACCGTAGACTATTGTTTGCTCTTATGTCTAGAAGTTCTACCTTTAAGGAGCTCATTATCCCAGAGATCACCAATGGTTTTAGCCCATCATTTAGGCCAGAGAGTAGAGGAACCAATATCAAGAGAAAATGAAGAAGGCTCAGAAACAATAGGAGCAGCAAGAGCAGGGTTATTTTCCGAAGGAAGCTCAGGTAGTGCATCATCAAATACTAATGCTGCATCATCCCTCCCATCAGGTGGACCTACCGGAAGAAGAACACTGTGAGGCTGATCCTCAGAACACTGCTCAGAAGGAGGAGACTGAAAGAATCCTCTGTCTTCATCAAATACTACATCACGACTGAAGCTAAGACGACCAAAGGCTATATCTATCAACCTATAGGCCTTGTGATGATCATTGTACCCTGTCATCATGAGTTTCTGGCTTTTGGAATCCAACTTAGAGCGCTTAGCAGCTGGAATCCAAACATATGCAACTGAGCCAAATACTTTTAGGTGATTGATCTTAGGCTTACGGCCAGACCAAACCTCTTCGGGAGTCTTCCCCTTAACAGCCCGAGTAGGTGATCGATTAAGAAGATAGACAGCAGTAAATACAGCGTAGAATTTGTTCGGAACATTCCTGTGTTGTAACATGGAGTTCGACAACACTATTCTGCTAAGGAGTGTAGGGTGTAGTTAACTGACGTTTGATGCCATTAGTATCACAGAAGTTGGAGAAAGCAGAAGAACAAAATTCCCCCCCCCCCCGTTATCTGTCCTAAGAGTTATGATATTACAGCCAAACTCTTTTTCAACTAAGGATTTAAACTTCTGAAAGATATTAAATACATCAGATTTATATTTTAGAAAATACACCCACATCTTTCTACTGAAATCATCTACAATAAGCAAAAAATATTTGCAACCAGTAATAGAAGATGTATGCATAGGACCACAAATATCAGCATGAATTAACTGGAGTACCTTAGATGCGCGCCAAGATTCTCCATCCTTGAACGAAGACCGATGTTGCTTGCCAGCTTGACAGGCGCTGCATACTCCCAACTGCTGAGTTTGAATATCAGGTAACCCTGACACAAGTCCCTCCCGAGAGAGCTGAGAGAGATACTGCATATTTAGATGCCCATATCGCTGATGCCATAGAGTGCTGATAGGAGAAACACAAGCTGCTAGAGCTACTTCTGGAGAATCTCCAGTGTCAAGAAGCCTGTATAGACCAGGATCCTCTAGGCCAACAGCAACCGTAAGACTAGTGTCCCTGTTGATAATGGAGCACTTGTGCGCACTAAACACTACATCAAGCTGAGGAGAGTTCGTCATAATCTAGCTGACAGACAACAGATTAATTTCCATACTAGGAACATAGTACACATTCAGGAAGATGAGTGTGCGCCCACTAGACTGGATCTGAACTGTACCTTTGCCAACCACTGTGTACTCTTCAACTCCGCCAAATACCACGGAATCACTGAAAGATGAGAAGTCAATAAACCAATCACACCTGTGAGAAAAATGGCGTGATGCACCAGAGTCAATGTACCAGAAAGAAGGCATGACATGATCTGAAGACCTTTTAGCCATAAAGGCGTAAAAGGCAGATTTTGTCTGCTCGGAATGTTCTGCAACATTCGCTGTCTGATGGGGCCTTCCCTGTTTCTTCTATTCAGAAGCAATCCTCTGTTGGCAATCTTTCTTCATGTGGTCGAACTTGTGACAGTAATTACACTGCACATTTTTCTTCCTAGCAGGATCAAAAGACTGAGAAGAACCTTTTTGCTGAAAGGACTGAGAGGACTGATATTTGGCAGCAAAAGCATTTTTTGAGGAGGCTGATGAAGCACCACTACCAAACTGTTGTTTCCAACGATCCTGCTGCATGAGTTTGGTGCATAACTCTGGAAACTTCAGATCAACATTAGTGGAGGTAATGTTGAGTGTTTCTATGAAGTGCTCATAAGATTTTGGTAGACTTTTCAGAGTGATGACTACCATATCTTCTTCCTCCATGGTCTGACCAATGGCTTCGAGCTGATCTCGAATGTCTTTAATCTTGTTAAGATGTTCCTGTAAAGACATATGTTCATCCATCATGATGGAGAACAACTGATTCTTGAGAAAGAAAGCTCTGCTCTTGTCGGATGTCTCGTGCAGTTCCTTCAAATGTTGCCAGATTTTGGCAGCTGTCTTGCCGGAAGGAATCTGTGGTAACTAATCATCAGTCACAGAGAGTTTGAGAAGCATAACAGCCTCTCGATTTCGATCATCAAATTTATCTTGATTGGTACTAGCTGTACCAGGACAGAGCTCTTTGCTCAAAACGAGCTGGTCAAGACGCCTATATTAAAAAATGGTCAACATTCTCTGTTTCCAGATGTTATAATTTGTGCCATTAAAGTGTTGACTGCATTCCAACATCAGATTGGTTAGTGAGGCCATCTGCACGTTTCCCAAGAAAACAATAAAGGAGATCCCACTGATCCGGACAGAATCTGACAGACGCTGGAAAAAATATAACCAGAAATCATTCTTAGAAGCTTAGGCAGGAAGAAATGCCAAATGTTGATTCTTTCAGGCAGGATCGAACACCGAGAAGCACGATTTACGTAAATAATCACTGGCTTCGGAATTGTTTTAATTTGAAATACATCAAAAATATTGAGCTACTTGCAATAAACGCAGAACAGCAACGTGCAATTTATCCCTTGAACCCACAATATAAAAACTTTCTACGTGAAAGATGAACGTGGATTTCACAATCGTTGACTGTAGAAAAGACTGCTACAGACTTTCGCGGGGACTCGTATGGCAACTTGTGAATGGCAGGACACCCAATCCACAGGCACAGAAAATGATTTTGACGTTTAAAACTTGCAGGAGATGATAGCGTCGAAATAAATCCGCAGGTGAATGCTAAATACACTTTATTACCGTCGCAGCCGCTCCCAGCTATATGTCCATCTGCTACAATGCTAAATTAATGGCGTAGTCGGTGATGGCACAACGTGCTGCCCTCTGGTCGCTACGCTGTCGTAGAACTTCAGAGTTTTAATACTGGAACAGAGCAGGCTCGGCTCAACAGAACACGCAAATTAAGTCTCTAAAAAATCTAAGGATAGACCAAGCAGAACACGTTCCTCTGAAATACTATGCGATGGCCCTGGCTCAGAAATTTTGACGCCACGCGGAGAGAGAAACTGTGCCGCACAGGAAACCGTCAAGAAGTTGCAGGAAATCGCGAAGAAGTCCGCCAAGCGGTCGCAGGAAAATTCTGTCTTCGCAATGTCTGCCACAGGAGGTTTAGCTTGTGCGGATATCTCTTCGGCTAATAAATTCGGCGGGGACTGGTTTTCAAACTGCGACTTGAGTCCAAATACGACAAAGGAACGAGCAGGGTAACAATGAAACCCCAAGCAGAGCCCGTCCTCGAATCAAACAGGCACCTAGTTAAAACAAAGAATCACTTTAAGGTCGTCTCTGTATCAGCAAAAAAAAAAAAAATCAGCGAGAGCGATTTCGAAATGAAACACAAAATTTTTCACATAATGAAAAATTATTTCGACAAAATTAACTTGGCTCTAATACCATAATCAATGAATGTATTGAATCGATTTACATGAGCAAATGAAGCTCAATAAGTAATACAGAGATATTTACAGAAATAAAAACATCAAGTTTCTATTAGGAAATAGAAACAACCAGTTTCTTCTAAGAAACTGCTAAAAAGATAAAAATAGAAATAGCTAATAAGAATGAGCATTAAACACTAAATAGCATTATTCTAATAAATTCTTGGCAAGGAAAATTTTTGGGATTGGAGAGGTTAAATGCGAAGGTTATAGTTGGTTGCCTCAAAATCAACCCTCTTTGTAGGCATTCACTTCAATTCTATCCATAAATTTTATTGCCCTAGTTGTTTTCCCTAAGTAAACCCTAGTTTGGTGTTGCTTCAACTTAGGGACTTATTTGATAGTTTCATCTGTCGTTTTCTTGTTGGAAATCATTATTGGAAACCCTTTCTCCTTGCCTTGACCTTTGGCCATCCCAACCCTCTTCGATATCTCTTGGAAAAGCAATTTGTCTTCCTTTGGTGATTGGAACCTTGTACTTAAGTTGAGCTTTTCCCTTAGAAGCCTATTGGTCATCATATACCTTTATACTTAGAATATCCATCATAGGTGACCTCATACCAAGACTCTTCCCATTGGTGAAAGTCCATAAAGAGCAAGGGGCATTGGTTGTGATGACAGTGGGCCACTACCCCATTGTTGTCTCTTGGTCTAGTAATAGCCTTGTAGGGTACCCCACTTCAAGGCCAGCTAGATTTTGCGGCAACAGTCACCTTTCCATTGGGCTAAAGCCTTTAACAATGACCCCCCCTCGGCCTTGTTACCCACAACTTTGTGGGTGATATCCCTAGGAGAAAAATATTTCTCTATAATGGTCCTCAACCGGCAGCCCCTTTCAGCCACCAACTAGCTCGTTGTGCCATTTCTCCGCCACCTAAGCCAGCCATGTGGTCCCTCACCCATCTATCATGATTGTATGTTTGAAGGTGGGCCTCCCAAGCCTAAAGGTATGCCTTGTCATTTAGTAATTGAGTATTTTAGTTTACTTGTCATGGAAACTCTTGGGCATGGAATAATAGGGGGATTCGGCAAAAAGAGTGGACTAGGTCTATGCTCTTGTCCCCTAGGTCTCTTTTGGGATGTTAACCTTGAACCCTAGTCCCATGGGATCTCTTTTACTGGCCTTTGGGTTTCTAGGATGGTATTACATGGGAAACCCTGATTTTGGATGCATGGTCCCGCTCCCCAATTCACATATATCACCCCCTTCCACTCATTATAACCCTTTTCATCACTTCTCCCACCTGGGTCCACATTCCTCTCCTGGTTCCACATAGGGTTAGCCACCCCCTTCCCTTTCCCACATCTTGGGTCGAGCCTAGAGCAATGCCCCAGAGGTTGATGCAGCTAAAAGAAAAGAAAAAGCATAATTGGACACATTCAACAGTGTTAGGTCCCTATACTACTAGTGTAGCCCATTATTGTTATTAGTGCAACCCCCTTATTGTATTGTTGTGCCCATGCAGTCCCCATATTGTTATTATTGTGCCACATAAAAGCCCACTATTGTTATTGTTGTGCCCTTACAATATTATTGTTATGTAGGCTCTGATTATATTGTGACCCCTTAGACTCCTATATATAGAAAGGAGGCATTGTCATTTGTATCATCCAAGAATTGTTCATTTGTGTAATGTAAAGGAGGTTTCCCCCTTGAAGAAGCTTATTTTGAATTCGTTGATCTATCTCTTCTTCTAGTTTGCGAGTTGGTTACATAACATTTGGTATCAGAGCTTTGGATTCTAGGGTTTCACTGCTTCAAACAGGTCATCATGGCATTTTTGCTATAACTTTGTTTCTACGAAGTTTCAGAAGCTGAAATTAAAACCCATTTGATCCGAAATCTTGATGAACCTTGTGTCCGAATTTCAGATCTTGGCTTGCTATATTTGCAGAGATATGATCCAAGGAAGCTGGGGTTTTTGCAGGCTCCCGAATTCCATCTCAAACAGGTGACCGTGGGAAAATTGTCATAACTCTCTCTGAGCATCGGATTCAAATTTCGTAAAAAGTGACGGAAAGAGGACGGACTGTAGTTTGTTGGGTATCGTTTTTAGGGCCGAAGGTCGAAACAGTGACACATAGCACTTTGTACAAGTTTGCTCTATTGAACTAGTCTATAATCAAGTCATCGTGGGAGATTGGGCATAACTCTTTCTTTAAGAATCCAATCTCGATCAAACCTATGGGGTTGGAAAGAGGACTCAGAGGGCTACCACAGGATGAAATTTAAGAACTTGGAGATCTGAAATACAGAGTTACAGTCATTTCAAGATCAAGCTCCTAAAAGCAAGAAAAAGAGATATGTAGAAGTTTGATGGCAAGGATCCGGTAACTTGGATACTAAAAATGGAGCAATATTTTGATCTACATGATGGGAAACTGTTACAAAAGGTACGTATTTCATCTTTATATTTAGGACCGAATCAGTTTGTATGGTATAGAGGGCTTTGTTCTGGTAAACCACTTGTCACTAGGCCAATTTTCACGGAGGAAATGATAGCACATTATGAGGATACAAAGAGCAACACCTTCTTTAGTCAATTGATAAATCTCAAACAAAAAAGTTCAATGGCAGAGCACATTGAAGACTTCCAAAAATTGAATATAAGAGTAAATGATATTCCAGAGAAGTAGAGAATTGATGTCTTCATAAGGACTTTAAAGGATAACATTCAACATGAGGTTTGTCTTTGGGAACCTGATTCATTGGATAAGGCATTCAGGTTGGCAAGAAAAATTGAAAGCAAAATTATGGCAACAAGGAATCCTACCACTCACAACTATAAATATAGAAGCGTTGTTGCTCCTAGCCTTCCACAACCTACAAGGTTGACACCACAACAATAGGAAGAAAAAAGAGAAAAAGGGTTTTGTTATAGTTGTGATAGAAAATACACTAAAGGTCATAAGTGTGCTGAGACGAAATTATTTTACATAGATTGTGAAGAGGAGGAAGAAAATGATCAAGAAACGTCAAAAGAAGAAGAACCAACCCCATAGAAAGAAGAAATGAATCTGACCATATCTTGTAGTGCATTGGCGGGAATTACCACACCTCAAACTCTCAAGATAGATGGACAAACGGAGATAGTGAACAAATGTTTGGAAGGATATTTTCGATGCTTTGTATCTAATAAACAAACACAATGGGTCAAGTAGTTACCTCTGGTTGAATGGTGGTATAACGCTTCAGCAAAAACGACCCCATTTATGGCACTATGGATATCATACACCATCCATCACATCATCTTTAAGAGAAGATTCTAAGGTTCAAGCAATGGAAGATCACATCGAGCATCAACAACAAGTTCTCCAACTCTTAAAGGATACCCTCACTTTGGCGCAGAATCAAATGAAACAATAAGCAGATCAACATCGCAGCAAAAGAAGTTTTGATGTAGGTGACTGGATATTTATACGGCTACAACCATACAAACAAATGTCAATCAAGAAAGCTAAGAAAGATAATAAATTATCACCAAAGTACTATGGTCTTTACAAGGTGTCGCAAAAGATTGATACTATGGCATATAAAATGGAGCTTCCTGCATCTTCCCGAGGGCACCGAGTTTTCCATGTTTCATGCTTAAAGAAGGTTATAGGTGACAAGCTCCCAGTTCAAACAATATTGTCGGAATTTGACGAGGAAGGAAAAATCATATTGGAACCTGAAGCAGTCATGGAAATAAGAACTTGACAGCGACGAAATCGATAAATTTCAAAGTATCTCATCAAGTGGAAGAACTTAACCGCTGAAGATTCTACATGGGAGGATGAGAATTTTATACAAAGGCATCCAAAACTACTCAAGAGTTGAGGACAACACTTTTTGAAGGAGAGGGGCATGTTAAGTCCCTATACTACTAGTGTAGCCCATTATTGTTATTAGTGCAACCCTCGCATTGTATTGTTGTGCCCATGTAGTCCCCATATTGTTATTATTGTGCCCCATAGAAGCCCACTATTGTTATTGTTGTGCCCTTACAGTATTATTTTTATGTAGGCTCTGATTATATTGTGACCCCTTCAACTCCTTATATGGAAAGGAGGTCTTGCCATTTGTATCATTCAAGAATTGTTCATTTGTGTAATATAAAGGAGGTTTCCCCCCTCGAAGAGGCTTATTTTGAAGTCGTTGATCCATCTCTTCATCTATTTTGTGAGCTGGTTTCATAACAAACAGGAAATTGTACCACAAAATGCAAAAGATGGTCGGGACAAGCACATTTATCACGTGGGAAAAATCCATTACATGAGCTCTACCCCTTCAATGACCATCACCCTGGTTCCTAGGGACCCTAGATGAGTCTCCTTTATCATTTAGGAACCCAGGATTGTCCCAACCCCTGGTGTGCGATGAACTTTCCCACCTTGAAAAGGGGTATCCAATGCTATACTTTACACAGCATGCTCTCAGTCCTTTGAGCCTCGCGCAGTTAATGAAAGAAAATCATAAAAGGAAAAAGGCATACAAAGGAGGGTGGAAAAATCAGAGCAGGGGTAACTCATGTACCATGATTTCTCCCTCCTACACATCATTTACCCAAGTGTGGGCTTCCCTTTTTATTGGCTACCCTTGTACCATGGCATGTGACAAGGATGTTCCCCTTCATCCCCTACTCCGTCCCATCATTGTATCACATACCATCACCGTTTGAAGAATGTACCATGGACGTATCACCACCTTTGGAAGCAGAAAACACCTAATAGGATGATTGGTTAAAACTTAAAACCCTTTGGAGCTTGGATACATTAGCACATGCCAAAGGTCATTATGGAAGGGCATGTCATTATGAAGTGCCCACTTGTTTTCCATGGTTTGTAAATTCTTTTACTTGATTTCTCTAATGACTTGATATGATGGAAGGTACCAGGACGCATTGGATCTTATGCAAGATTGCAGATGGTCTCAATTTTGGATTTGGTCTCCCTATACAAGGTCCTAACCCTCTGGAGGGCTACATTGGTGCATGTAGGGTGTGTGTAGAGAGCCATGGGCCTCCACAATAGCAGGAACCATTCCACAATTCCACAGAGTCATTCATAGATCGCTTATGGTTCACCTAATTGACAAAGAAGATGCACTTGGTTCACCATGCCTAACCAGCCCCACAGTTAAATTATGCACTTGGAAGATGACCCAGGACTTGTATGATCACATGGCATCATCTATACTATCATTCGAGCCCTTGCACATGGTTTACAGACATATTGGATTTTTTTTGGAGACCCATGAGGACACTTGTGTGCCCCCGCACCCCCTTGGGAGCACCACATTTTTACTACTTGGAGAACAAGGGGCCACCCACTTGTCCACTGCTTTTGGGAGTCATGTTTCACATTATGGCACCTGTGGACTTCATTAGGCCTCCTCCAAGGCCCAACGACACGCATTATTGATCATTCGACCTCTTGAGAGGCTTATTCTTTTGTTTTTGAGCTAGTTTAGTGGGCTTGTCACCAAAAGTTAGTTATCTTGTACATTATTTTATTTTAGGGGCTCAATTAGGTCTCATTAGGCAAATAAAATTCATTTGGACATGTATAAATACAAGTGATGTGATTTGATTTTAGCATCATCACTTGGTTTGGACTTGTATCTCTTAAGAGATTTTCGCTATTCTTCTTGGTGGATGAAATTTTGGAGCATGGAACGAATTTTGATGTTTGGATAATTTTCTCTTATCTTGGAGCTTCTTGATTGGCAGAATTTTGATGGCTAGATATACTCTTATACATGTAAGTGCAATTTAATGCTACTCTATTTTTGTCACATGCATTGTTGCTGGGATTTCGCTATACTAGGACTAATTTACTGCATCCATTTATGCGAAGTTGTGGAAATTTGTTTCTAGATAGTGTTGCTTCATGTATGGGCCATGTATAATGAATGAATGTTCCTAGGAATGTTTCATGGTTGAAATCCATCTTAATAAGTCATCTATTTTGCAAAACGAAGTGTAAAGTTTTTGAAGTTGCTTTTCTTCTACCCTAATGCTAAGAGGAGTTGTCTTTAAGGCCTCTTTGACCTAGAAAATCAAATCCGATCTCATAATCATTCTTGACTCCAATCTCCCCAAAGGATTAGGCACTGGTCTACCATAGGTGATCACCCTAAAACCCTAAACTTTTCCCTTCCTTCTCTTTTTCTAGGTCTAGCTCCATTAGGTCACCTAGGGCATCAAATTTCTTGCAAACCACCCATCAAAAAATTTCGATCTCTTGGCTCCTACTACGCTGGTGTGTCTCCTAGGTGTCCTCCAATTTTGAAGAGATTTTGATGGTGGGATTTTGAGATTTCTCAAGCCCTAGCCTCAAGATTGAATATTGCCCTTGGTTTCCTTAGGCTAGTAACCTCATTGGGATCATCATATTGCCTTATTAGAAATTCTTTCTTTGATCCCTTTCTCTTCCCTAGTTGGGTCAAGTACATCATTGGTTGCTAAATCCCATTACCTTGACCTATCCAGGGGTCCACTTGGTCCTGTGTGGTCCCATTTCCTATCAAAATTAACTCCTCGAAAACCACTTGGGAAACCAAGTTCCATAAGGATTTTAGGGATTAGGAAGCTTCTTTGCATGTCATATTCCTTAAACCTAGCCCTCAAATCCTCATCAACCCCTCCTAGAGAACCCTACACCTTCCTTAAAAAGCAAGCCCGCCCTAATTTTGAGTTTCTCTCGAGAAAGGGTTCTTGGAATCACCTCCTATCCATTTCATTGATATATCCTTCATAGGTGATTCTCTATATGTACCGGGTCTCCTCCCATCGGTTAAAGTTCGTAAAGAATAGAGAGCTTTAGTTGTGGTGACAGTGGGCTATTGCTCCATTGTTGCTCTTAACCTAGCAAGTGCCCATCTAGGACCCCTGCTAATTTGAGCGATAACATGCCTCATAATTACCTAATCAAGGAACTTTCACCTTGGTGATTTCCTATTGTATCAAAAAGCGAAGACCAAGAGCTTATCCAATTGTTGAAAGTTTCATAGTCATAGATTTCCTGACACCAGTAGCTAATCAAAGTTTTCACTCCCCGCCATCCTCTTTGTACTCTTTATCGGCATCCAAGGATCGGGGACAAATAAACCGTTTTGCCCCTCAGTTGTTTAATCCTTCCTGAATCCCCGATGTCGACCTTATACTGGACATCAACAAGATGCACAATACGCTACATACTCCAACGTCAACGTAGTGATACCAATGGTCCAGTCCTAGGTCGAGAGTTTCCCAATAGACCCTTCGTGTTCTCCTATTGCTTAATCCTCTGAGGTATGCATGCCCACACCCATCTAACGTCAACCTCGAAATCCTTGCACCTCCCTACTGCATTGATAAGTAAGTTTACTCTTACAAGAACTCATAGCAGTAGTGGTGATTTTGCTTGAGATTAAGGCACTTCGATAGGTTTCCCTCACCAACCTACCGTCATTTATCAACCACGTGGATTCTCAAATCTACCAATCACATATCCATGATCCTCGCACGAGGACGATTTTATGGCATCAAAATTAGTGTGTTGGCCTATCATCCTAACATTAACAGTTTTCTTGGTTGCATTAACAAACATCCAAATTAAACCAAAAGCTCCCTTAATGACATCAACTCTACAAGTGATAACATTAAGCCACCCTAAGCAGTCTTATCTCCTTTTAAGAAAGGCTTCGAGCACCTTCCTCTAGAATTTTAAGGTCTGCATTTGTACTCTCTTGCTCCCGTGTTTGTTCTATTTGCCCAAAGTTGTCCTTGAGTTCAAGAAACCACTGGTACAGGTTTCAGAACCACTCTATGCTAGTATTCATATTCTGAATTGTTGTGGCTATATGCAAATTATGTATTTTGTAACTCATGTGGGTTGCTCCATGTAGGTACCAAAGATAATGGAGCGATAAAATGTCTAAAACGCACAAAGGGAAAAGGGCAAAAGCTAAACATCGTCGAACCCATCGTGTTGGACCCTCTTCTGGGCGAATTTTTCTATGGAAACACTAGAGTCTATGATGGGGATGACGTATATCCTAACTGGGGAGAGATCTACTGCACCTATGCTAACTTGCAGTTCGAAGCAGCCCATCAAGAATATGCAATCATGTGTAATATCAGAAGTCAGAAATATATAGTGGCCACCAAACCACCCATTATGCCCTACAATGACATGACCAAATGGGCCATGGCGCAAGCTGACCTGAAGTAGGAAGCTATTGTTAACAATTGAGGTGAAAATGTAGCCTATTTGAAAGCGGAAGCATTCAACAAAATGTACCACCTCAATCCCCCACAGACCAGGTTGAATAAAGTTATAAACAATTCCTCCACAATTTCTTCACCACACACCAAAATTTATCAAGTTCGTGAAAGAATGGCGGTGGGATGACAAATCCTTCAAGGAGAGCACCAATAACCAATATATAGACTCAACACTTGAGGGTGCCTTTCTGACACCTCACAATGATGATCAACCGATTGTATAATGCCTCCAATTTCAAGATTGAATGGTTACCCTTAGCGGCCAAGATAGTCTCAACCGGTCATATTTTTAATTGGTCCACTATTTTGTCGAAAAATCTATTAAAATTTAAAAGCCCTCAAAAAGGTGAAAACCGCCCCAACAAACAAAAATGCCCCATTTTACATGTTTGCATTCTTATGGATTCCTTATGCACTGCAAATAAGTTTCTTGACTTAAACTGGAAATGTATGCCCCAATTGCCTCTTATACATATTTACTGTCAAGAGTTATGAGCAGACCTTTATCCTAAATTCTTTGATGAGATTTTTGACCATTTCCTAGCCCAAACCCACCAAATTTTGTTTAGCTTTCTAGCCCCTAGAGTATTAGAAGAAGCAAGAAAAGCTCTAGAAGGGATAGGAAACTAGTATTGCTAAGAGAATTACACCTATATCAGAATTTATGGATGCTCGGCACCTCGTCAATGCCACAATTAGTCCCTGACATATTCATGATAAGGGAAATCGCATACCAAACTATAAGAGTCGTGATTGCATTAGCCCTAGCCAACAATAATAAGAGTTCATGGTCGGGCTTCCCCATTAGAGTATGCCACTATGCTCTGGCCAAATTCTCGCAAGCAATCAAAATGGCAAATAGCATAAAGGAGTTAAAACTGCTTACCAATATTTTTAGGAAGCATGACCCGCATGTTATTATGAAAGAGCATTGTAAGTTTGTGAGGCTCTCAGTTCCCTATGAATACAAGTCCTTCCTTGATGACTCGGTGTTCCAAGATGTCCTTACATACGAAGAGGCATAAAAAAAAGTGGAGGAAAGAACGCAAGCCGACATGCCACCAATGCAGTATCTCGAGGAAGCACAAAGAGAAAAGTAGAGGGAACAACATTCTTCATATAGATAGAAGCAGATCAGAAGGCCAAAGATGAGGAAAAGATTCTCAAATCTCAGGCCCCAAAGAATAAGAGACTTGAAGCTAAGATGGAAAGAGAACATAAATAGTTAGCTCAAGAAAAAGCCTCAACTGTGAATCAAGTCACTATTGATGTTGAGGAGTTACAGGAGGAGATAGAAGTATTGAAAAAGGGGACTCACAAAGGAAAAGAGTCGGAACTGTTAGAAAATCGATAGGGTCACTATTACATCTTATTTTCCTTAAGATTGATAGTGCCTATGAAATTTTGTTATCTTCTTTAGTTAGATCTTTCATCAACAATATCAAGAATAATAACAATAACAAAAGAGGACACAAACATAAGCCCTCAGCTAGGGAAAAACCCCTCCAAGGGGAAAACCCAAAAACTCTTCTCTTCTTCGAATCTGCTTCTAATAAGATACAAAGACCCAATCCCTAGACCAAGTCCTTCTCCCAGTACCAAGTCGGCCCTTTCTCAAGTCCGTCCTTGATTTTGCACCAAATTGCTATACCTTGCAACTTCAACCTTCCAGCTACAACACTTCTACTCGACCTGCAACTTCGACCCAGCAACTTCGTCCTAGCAGCTTCTTGGAAACCCTAATATAGCCTCCTCCTGAGACCTACTTAGAGCAAGAAAACTCTCCCAAGGTCAACGAGGTCAAGATAAGGGTTTTCCCTCCTCCAGCTACCAGATTCTGCACTTCGTCCTATTGCAACTTGGGCATGCAACTTCGGCCTATTTCTGCATGCAACTTCAGCGTATTTCTGCAACCCAGAAACCCTAGAATTTCACATGTGTGAGAGAGATAGAGCCCAAAAACAAGAAATTTTGTCCTCCCATCTTCTTCTAGACCTTTGCTCTCCTTTTTCTATCCTTCCCAGCTATAGATCAAACTCTTTCTTGTAGATCGAACTTGAGTGAGTGTGTGTGTCAAATGAAGTCAAATTGCTCCTTTATATAGCCTTCTCAAGGGGTTGAATTCCCTCCTTTAAGCCGACTTGATGATCCCAGGGCTGACTTGTACTCTTGGAGATTCCAGGACTTTCTAGACTCAAAAATAGTTCTTTTTACAATTACAAATTGACTGGAAGGGTCTTATAAACATGATGTTGACTCCATTGACTCATGACAATAAATCCTAAGACCTAACAAATCCTAGAAGCACGAAGAACATGCTTTTACCTAGAAGACCATCAATAATGAGCATGAAACCCATGCTTTAATAATAATAACTTTTCTTTTTCTTTTCTTTTTTGTTACATAGGATACATAATGAAATGAGTATAATAATTATGAAGACCGAAACTAGTTACATTTCTCAACAGGAACATACCTTGGAGTCATCCCCGACAGAAAGAAGTAATAGAGGTAAGTCCTTCGATGGCTATCCCAACTTATAGTCCTATCATTCCATAGGACTCGATTGCATCAGTCCCTCCAATTAGTGAACATACAAACACTACACCCCCGGCTGACCCACCTAGGGACCTCAACGACGAAACCATTGAGTTAGGAGACTACTACTATAGTAAAACTAGGAAGGCGGTTATCCACAACATCCCTAAAAGGAGAAAATATTGGAGCCGCCAGGAGGAAGCAGTTGTTCTAGAAATCCCATAACAAAGAATAATCTAGAGCATGTTCAGTCAAAGCGCTCAGAAAGTTGAAATGGACACGGTCTTTGTTCTAGAAGCCCTGGCCACAACATAGAGCCTATCGATGGATGTAGATCAATTGACTCAGATGGCAGCATTGCTACAAGAATAGTTGAAGGAACAAAAGCTTCAATTGGATGCCGAGAAACAAGAACGGTTGGAAACACAATGCATAGCACTATCAGAGTCATTTAAGACTCAATCTTAACCACAAATAGCACAAGTCAAAGAGGTCCATCTTAACACGTTGAAGAAATTGAATCAAATTCACAATTAGGATATCAATGCAAGGATTGAACAAACACAAAAGACTCAAATAGGCCTCCAAGTATTCAAAGCCCAGGCAATTTGAGTCAATAATAACTTTCAAAAAATACAAATTATTTTATAGAAAAATTGCAACAGGTTCAAGACTACTTCATGCAGTTGGAACAAGTGACCCGCGAAATTGATATTGAATCGCAAGCCTATGCTAGAGCTAGCAAAGCTCTCAATCAAATTCTTGAATGGTAAAAGGAGCATTTGAATGCTCCAAATTCATTGCCACAGTTAGAAAAAGAGCAAAAGAGGAAGGATCAATCTCTGATCAATGTGTGGAAATTAGAACATGAAGAAAGAAATAACACAGCGGTTGGAGCCATTGAATTGGCAAGGAGAATGTGGGATGTAGCTAGCAAAATGATAGAAGAATGGGAACCCGGGACCATGGAAATCCTACCATACCAATTCTTCACAAAATATCTAAAGTCCAAGCCACAACAGTACCCGAGATCGAACAAATCCAAAGAGTGAATGAAGAATCAATTGAAAAGTTCGTCATCATTCCTACCAAAGAGGTGACACAACTCAGTTGCTATATTGTCGGTATAAAGGTAGACGTGAAGAGGCTGGTAGATCAAGCATTGAAGGGAAGGTGAAAGTTACAGAAAATGGAAGACTCTAGGATTTCTGAAATCTTGGATACCCATGCTGCCTAGAAGATGCACCGATGACAAGCTCTTTCAAAGAAGTCTTAACATTCTGACCATGCATAAGGCGTTACTAGACGAAGGCCCTTGTGTAATTGAACTAATGTATCAAGGGTAGAGAACCCCAAACACAAAGGGGGGAAGTGAAAAAAAGAGGATCAAACATGCATTGTGTGACCAAAGGAGGATCAATCAACACCTTTCTTATATAGACAAGGAGTTCATTTTATTTTTTTGTGCTTGTTGTTCCATTCAGTGTAATGATTGTGTATCCATAATCCTCAAAGGATTCTTACGCAAAACACATTAAGATAAGCATAGAGGTAAGGATAGGAAAAACACGACAAACATTAACATAACTAAAGTTTACATAAGGATCCTTTATTCATAAGTTGCAACCAAGCCCACATACTAGTGGGAGGTTACCATCCCAAATGAGATTGAGTCTAATTGGGACTCATGATTAGGTTTCCTCCCTTCATTGATGATGATTCCAGTGAGTCACATAAGAGTCGTCAACATCACAACAACCAGTAGTATGCCACACTGTTATTGGGATTTATATGAACCTTCAAAACTTATTGCACATGTGGTGGCTACTACAATTTTTCTTCTTTTTTTTCTTATTGCTAACAACTAACAACTTTTTGAGGTGATCCTAGGTTAAGTCTTGACTTCAACTTCCCTATATCGAGACTAGTTTTAAAAAAATAATCTTTTTTCCTTTTTATACTATCATCTAGGACTGTGTATTGTTTTTAGGTGACAATCTTGCGAATTTTTATTTCCAATGGTGTTTTGGACTTCATAGGTATATTGAAGCCACAAAATTTCCTCTCCCTCTCTCATAGATTTTCCAACACATTTCCCAGTAGGAACAAATTTGTTCGAATAGATAAAGAGTTTGACTTCAAAAAGATGTTCTTCTTTCACATTGGAATTTCTTTTTTATCAACGGATTCAAAACTATAAAAGACCAAGGGTTAGCGATGGTCAAAGTTTGAAGGCAAAGAAACTTTGAATTTTTTTCTTTATATGGCCAAAAGCCATATTAGAATGGCTTTAATAAGAGTGTGGCCAAAGGTTAGATCAGAAACAACGCTTTGATACCAAATGTGATAGCCAAACCTGGCTCACAAGTTGAATAACCAGAAGACTTGGAATATAAGGTAATCCATTAAGGATAAAATATAATATATTGAATAATGTGAAAGAATGATATTTGGAATACAATGAGGGCCACGTATATATATATATATAGGAAGGATGCCCTTTCATTAATAGTCATGTCCTTTGAGACATGTCCCTTTGTTAATACTAATTATTAATTAGTATCTATTACTTATTTTATTTATCTATTTATGTTCATTACAGATTTCCTAGGAAATAAATTGCTAACAACTGGGGTTGGTAAAATCTAACATTCCATGCCATGACTACTGGGAGAAGGGAGAAAGGTACCTAGTCTAGGAGGGTGTTCCACACGAGAATAATTTGAGGTACCTTGGAGCAGATGTTATGGATAAGAAAAAGAAGATAACCCCTAACCCAAAGGATCATTCCACCTATAATGAGGAATTTGAAAGTTTCGAGGTATATTTTGTGGGAATTCCAACTACCTCAAGGAGTAGCCTACCTTGGATGAAGAAATCAAAATATTTTACGCGAAAATTTGTTATGAAACCAGCTCAAGAAAAGATAGAAAAGATAGATCAACGCCTTAGAATTCAGCCTCTTCGAGGGGGCAACCTCCTTTACATTACAATAATGAACAATTCTTGGATGATACAAATGAAAAGACCTCCTTTCTATATATAGGAGTCTAAGGGGTCATAACATAATCAAAGTCGACATAACAATAATAATGTAAGGGCACAATAATAACAATAATGGGCTTCTATGGGGCACAATAATAACAATATGGGCACTACATTGGTACATCAATATAATAAGTGGGTTGTACTAATAACAATAAGGGGTTACACTAGTAGTATAGGGGCCTAACATGCCCCTCTCCTTCAAAAATCGTTGTCCTCAATGCTTGAGTAGTTCTTGATGCTTCTGTATAAAATTATTGTCCTCCCATGTGGAATATTCAGCGGGTAAGTTCTTCCACTTGATGAGATACTCTGAAATTGATCGATTTCGTAGCTGTCAGGTTCTTGTTTCTGTGACTGCTCCAGGTTCCAATATGATTTTTCCTTCCTCTTCAATTTCTGGCAATATTGTTTGAATTGGGATCTTTTGCAACTTTTGAATAAGTGGCCATACTTCCTTGTCCTTCTTCCATTCATCCCTTGCTTCGTTTATCCAATCTGGTTGGATAATAGAAATAGCACAAAACAGTGCTTCCACATCCTCATCCTTGAAGAGTCTTCCCATTCGGTAAGGTCACCATTTTTTAAGTGCATGTAGTATTGCCAACATTTCCTTCTCATAAATAGCTTGCTTGAGATGTAGCAGTAAAAATACCCAGTCACCTACATCAAAACATTTTTCACTACGATGTTGATCTACCTGTTGTTTCGTTTGATTTTGCACTGAATTGGCGTTATCCTTTAAAAGTTGGAGAACTTGTTGTTGATGCTCGATGTGATCTTTCACTGCTTGAACCTTTTTCTTCTTGATATGTCCTTTTATCTCTAGAGTCTGAGGAGTGGTAATTTCTTCCAATCCTTTATAAGATATGGTCGAATTCATTTCTTGATGTTCGATGTGATCTTTCACTTCTTGAACATTTTTCTTCTTGATATGTCCTTCTATCTTGATAGTTTGAGGAGTGGTAATTTCGACCAATGAATTACAAGATATGGTTGGATTCATTTCTTCTTTCTCGATGTGATTTTTCACTTCTTGCACCTTTTTCTTCTTGATATGTCCTATCTTGAGAGTTTGAGGAGTGGTAATTCTTGCCAATGCTTTACAAGATATGGTCTGATTCATTTCTTCTTTCTCTTGGGTGGACTCCTGGTGTATATCTTCTTCTTTTGATGTTTCTTGATCCTTTTCTTCCTCCTCTTCATATTCCATGTAAAATAATTTCTTCTCAGCACACTTATGACCTTTAGTGCATTTGCTATGACAATTGTAACAAAGCCCTTTTTTCTCTTTTTTCTTCCAATTGTTGTGGTGTAACCCTTGTAGGTTGTGGAAGGCTAGGAAACAACACTTCCATCTTTATAGTTGTGAGGGGTATGCTTCCTGGTTTCCATAATTTTGCTTTCCACTATGTCACAAAGCCCTTTTACACTTTCTAATTGTTGTGGTGTTGCTCTAAAGAAGGTGTTTCTCTTTGTATCCTCATAATGTGCTATCATTTCCTCCGTGAAAATTGACCACGTAACAAGTTGTTTACGAGAACAAAGCCCTTCATACCATAAAAATTGATCCGGTTCTAAATATGAAGATGCAATACATACCTTTTGTAACAGTGGTACACCATGTAGATCAAAATATTGCTCCCTCTGAAGTATCCAATTTACCGGATCCTTGCCATCAAACTTCCTCATCTTGCTTTTTCTTGATTTTAAGAGCTCGATCTTGAAACGACTGTAACTCTATACTTTTGGATCTTTAAGTTCTGAAATTGTGACCTGTAGTAGCCCTCTGTGTCCTCTTTCCAATGCCACCAATCTAATCCAAATTGGATTCTCCAAGAAAGAGTTATGCACAATCTCCCAAGATGATCTGATTATAGACCTTTTCAGAAGAGCGAACTTGTATGAAGTGCCACATGTCACTGTTTCGACCTTTGGCACTGAAAAATATATACAAGAAACTACAGTCCGTCTTCTTTCTGTACCTTCTTACAAAATTTCAATCTGATGCTCAAAGAGAAAGTTATGAAAAATTTCCCCAGGTCACCTGTTTGGAATTTAATTCAGGAGTCTTCAAAAAGACCAACTTCCGCAGATCATATCTCCGCAAATATAGCGCGAAAAGCTCTAAAATTTGGACCCGAGGTTCAGTGCAATTTCTTCTCAAATGGTTTTTTTTTTAGCTTCTGAAACGTCACAAAAAAAAATTATAGCGAAAATGCCACGATGACCTGTTTGGAGCAGCGAAACCCTAGAATCCAAAGCTCTGATACCAAATGTTATGAAACCAGCTCAAGAAAAGATAGAAAAGATAGATCAACACCTTAGAATTCAGCCTCTTCGAGGGGGCAACCTCCTTTACATTACATAAATGAACAATTCTTGGATGATACAAATGAAAAGACCTCCTTTCTATATATAGTAGTCTAAGGGGTCATAACATAATCAGAGCCGACGTAACAATAATAATGTAAGGGCACAATAATAACAATAGTGGGCTTCTATGGGGCACAATAATAACAATAGTGGGCTTCTATGGGTACATCAATATAATAAGTGGGTTGTACTAATAACAATAAGGGGTTACACTAGTAGTATAAGGGCCTAACAAAATTGGTTGAATGCCTCTTCTAGGAAGGAGTGTTTTGCATTTAAGGAAGATGTACATAGATGAAGCCATTCACCCTGTCAAATAAGGCATATTTTAACTCTAGAAGAGGTTTCTGTGGGGAAGATCCCAAGGACATTTGTATATAATTTAATGAAATGTTGACTAATTCCAATGGAAAGAAAGATGGATCTAGGAGCTTGTCAATAATACTTGGTGTAGAGTGGTTGGATTGGAGGTTATAAAAGGCCAAACTCATCTTATTCACAAGATGGACTGATGTGGAGGAGAAAAACCCTTGTTCAGGGGCATTTCAATGTGAAGTTCTCCATCATTCTTTTATTTTTCCTGGATCAATTTGATGGCTTGAAATTAGTTGTACAAATCTGTTAGGATAATCCTTGAAGAAAGGCGAGTTTGCTCCAATAAAAGTACCTTGGGATTGAGGCGAAAACCTCCCTTTTGTTGATGATGATAGCTCAGATGGGCACTTCTACTTAGGCTAGGTGTCAAGCATGTGGAATATGTCCAAAAGCCTCTTTAGGTACTTGCTCATATTAAGTAAGTTACTGTTATGATCTCTTTCCTAAGTAAGCACATTGATTAATTTATTAATTAATGTTGGATATTGGGATAAGGTATTCTAATGAAAATTAACTTAATTTACTTTAGTGAGTTATATCTAATCTTTACCGTTGATTTTAAGTGAGACTTAGGGTCTGATCCTAGCCATCGATCACTAAGGAGATCTAGGGTTTGAGATCTAGTTCAATGAGAAATTATAAAAGAAGCCTAAGAGAGAGGTGAAAGACACATCGATTCCATTGAGAGAGCGAATTTCTCAAGATTAGAAGTCTCAAGACTGAGGGAAAAAGAAAAATGTACATCCAGAAGTTCAAGTAAGCACAATTTTGGCAAGTGGAGTGCACAAGAGGAGGGTTAAGATTCACTTGGGGTTGAAGTTGAGGTGTGTCACAAACTTGGAGAGGCCAAGAGAGTCGAGGCTAAGTTTGTGGAGGTGTGTCGTGAGTGTGCGTAATCCGAGAGGGTTGAGACCACACTAGTGAAGGGTACGAGAAACTTCATTAGGGTAAAGCAGCGATAACTAGTTGTTGAGTTTTGTAGCTTCAATAAGTCTTTTGCATAGGTTGGTGTCTTGCATGCAAGAGAATTCCACTTTAGGTGGTTGTTCAAGAGAAGCAACTACTATGGTCTCCTTCCTAAGTTTTAACTTAAGAAATGTACATTGCTTAATTATTTGATTAATGTAGACTTTGGGCTAAAGTTTTTTTTCTAAGAATAAATATTAATGATTTAAGTTACGTAGATCTAACTCCATCGTTGATCAAAGAAAGCTAGGATTTAATCATAGTCGTCAATCACTTTGGAGATTAGGGATTTGGCATATGGAGAATCTTAAAAGAAGCACAAGGAGAGGATCAAGATAACGCAAGAGAAATTCAAAGAGAGACTATGAAGAACTTGCATGAGTCATAGTGCACATTTGATGAATAAGAGATTCACAAGTGAAAAAATCAGAAAAATGTATAATCAAGATTTCGAGTAGGCATAACTTTGTAGGTGGAGCACACAAGAGGGTCGAGATTTGCTTGAGCGTAAGGCCGAGGTGTGCCACAAGTTTGGAGAGGACAAGACGATCGAGGCTCAGTTTATGGAGAGGTGCCATAAGTGTGGGGAGGTTGTTGATTTTTCAAGTGCAATAGATACAAGCACAATATTTCTCAGCTGTTGGTAATTACTTCGAATGATATAGATCTTCTTTTAACAATTCCAGTTTATCATTAAGGGATTACACTTCGGAAATTCCACCATAAACCATAAAGACAATAGAGATCACAATGCACAAAAGAGAACACAAGATTTACCTTGAGAAAACCTCAATTGGAGGAAAACCCTGACCACCTTTTTCTTAGATAAAGTCTTCGGTTCAACAAGAGATACATCTAATGCAGCTAGTCAACAAAGACATCAACAAGATCAACAAGCTATGGTCAAACCTGGTCTCCAACCCTCAAGTCAACTCAAACCAAGTCAAACTTCTACTCTTCAAAATTTCAACCTTCTTAGATCTGCCCAAAATTTCGGCCTGCCCAGAATATGTTTCCCATAAGCTGCCTAAAATTTCTACCTGCCGAAAACACTGTCCAAAAATTCGGTCTGTCCAAGAAACTGCGTAGAAAATTTCACACACATGAAATCTTTAGAGAGAGAGAGAAATGTGTACTAGAGAGAGATTTTCATCCTTCTTCTTCCTCTTATCCTTCGCTTGGATGCCTAGAACTTGTCTTTCTTGTGTGATGATCTAATGGTGCTTTTGTGGAAGAGGTCGAATGCCTTTATATAGTGGTATTTTTGTCCATAATGGGTGTGTCCCTTCACTAGACCAACTTGACTTGAGGGAGGGTCAACTTGGCTAACTTGGGCCCAAAATTTCAAATTTCAAATTTCTAAATTTTCTTTTAAATCTAACATGAAGAACATGTCTTAAATAAATTCTTTCAAGGACTAAATAATCAAAATAACATTAAGAACATGTCTTTCAAATTCTTTATACATTACAAGGGCTAATATAATTATGAAGACAAACCATAGCTATAAAAATTCAACACTCCCTCTCAGCTAGGGAGGTATTCATAATGACTAGACAAATATTCATAATCACCATAATCGGGTCACAATTGTGACATATGGTAATCCAATAGCATCAACTATTTACCATAATCAGATCAGTACCTTAGACCTATGGTATCTCCTCACCATAATACGGGTCGGTACTTCAGACATAATGTACATCATTTAGCATCAACTAGTCGCCATAATTGGGGTCAATACTTGACACATGGCATCTGAACTAGTCTTGGTCCACCATAATTCGGGTCAACGTCTTGACACATGGTGAATCGCCAAAGGCCACACTCTTAACAAAGTAATTCAAGGCCCAATGCTAAATTAACATGAAGCTCCAATACCATCTTCCTAATTCGGGTCATACATGACACAAGAAGAATGTCACTCCTTTCGACCATTCTCCCTATTTCAGGTCATAGTACTTGACATGGAGACAATCTCCCTAATGCAGATCATAGTACTTGACATAGGGAGAATGTCACTCCACAACGCTATTCCATCACACTTGCCCTCTTCCAGGGAAGGCGGAGCTAAGAAAAGAAAACCCTCTCCTGGACAGTCGAGAGAGAGGCATTCTCCACAAGTCCAAGCTTGTCTCTGAAGTATACAAACGTCACACAAGACAGAGGCTTTGTCAAAATATTTGCAATTTGCTCATGGGTGGAGGAATATTGGAGCTTCACTACTCCCTTTTGCACCATGTCACGGATGAAGTGGTATTTGATCTCGATGTGCTTCGACCTGTCATGGAACACTAGATTATCTGTAGCTTCATAGAGCTTTGATTGTCACAATTTATCACAGTTGACTTGAGCATATGAGCAAACAGTCCTGTGAGCAACTTTCAAAGCCATACTGCTTCACAACTCGCCAAGCTAGCTGCAATATATTTTGCCTCGGCAGTACTTAGCGCGAAAAATTTTTGCTTCTTGCTCATCCACAAAATCATAGCGGAGCCCAAAGTGAAGCAACCTCCAGATGTACTCAACCTATCTTCAGCACTCCCTATCGAATCTGCATCTATATAACCTTGCGGCTAAATTCGCCATTTGAAACATATCTCAAACCAAAATCAACCATACCACGCAAGTACCTCAACATTTGCTTTGCTACAATCCAATGATCATGTCTAGGTTCCACCTGGAACTGGTTCAACGTGTTTACTGCAAAGCAAATGTCCGACCTGGTATTAACCAGATACATCAACGAGCCAATCAACTTCCGATACATTGATGGATCTATCAAATCAGAGTCAAGGCTCTTAGCTTTCTCATATTTTTAACCATGGGAGTCGACATCGACTTGCAATCCATCATACCAAACTTTTGCAGGATCTTGATAATATATTTTCCTTGACCAAGAAAGATTTCGACGAGCTTTTGCCATACTTCTAGCCCCAAATAACAGTGCATCAATCCAATCCTTCATGTCAAATTCATAAGCTAGCTCCCTTTTACACTGAATAATCAGATGCTCCATACCTATCAGAAATAGGTCACCAACATACAATAATAGGATCACAGGTCCATTCTTCTTGACCTTGAAGTACAAGTTTGGATCAACATCACTTTTGGAGAAACCAAGTCTCATCAGATAATAGTCAATTCATGTATACCAGGGTCTCGATGCTTGCTTAAGTCCATACAAGGCTTTCTTCAACCTGCATACATGAACCTCTCTACCATGGATCTCAAAACCTTGAGGTTACTCTAAGTACACTTTTTCTTCAATCGCGCCATTAAGAAAACCAATCTTTGCATTCATTTGATGTAAGTTCCAACCCATAGAAAAAGCAATAAAAATAATGGATCTAATAGTAATGTATCTGGTAACCACAGAAAAAGTCTCATCATAGTCTTCTCCCTCTTTATCGGAGAAACCTCTAGCCACAAATCTTGCCTTGTATTTATCCATGTTGCCATCCATTACATGCTTGGTCTTGTGTACCCATTTAGAGGACACCACTGATTTTCCTTCAAATATAGGCACAATTTCCCATACATCGTTCTTCATAATCGATTGGTATTCTTCCAACATTGCATCCTTCCAAATGTCTTGTTTAGTGGCTTCTTCATAGGTGGAAGGTTTAGCATCAATAAGATTAATCATCAATGTTGCATAACCAAAATACCTCTTTGCCCTCTTGCTTTCCCTGAAGGTGTCGCGTGGTGTTGCATGTCCTTCAATTTCTTTGAAAGTAGATCTCAACCAAGCAGGCCGTTTCTTGATTGCAAGAACAATCGGGTCCACTAGTTCACTTGGCCCTACTGGTTCTTATTTATGATCAATTAGGTTTCAACAGGGCTTGATGGACCAAATCCTTCTTCCTTAGGAGCTTCATGTTCCTCATCCTCATCAATGTCCACTTCTTTAGACTTCCAATAAGCGGCATTCTGATCAAAGATCACATCCTTGGTAACTTCAACTTGTTTTTGACCTGGAATATAGATTTTATATGCCTTTGATGATTCACAATAACCAATGAATATTCCTTTCTTTCCTGAAGGCGCTCTAACTTCCCTCTCTTATCTTTAGGAACATGAATACAAACAAAACAACCAAATATTATTAAATGACCAACCTAGGGTTTTGTCTGGTGAACGCTTCTTCAGGAGTGTTGTCTTCTAAGATTCGATAAGGACTTCTATTTTGAATGTAGATAACAGTCATCGATGCTCCACTACATAGAAACATATGCAGGCTTTGTCATCCATCATTGCCTTGACTAATGGTTCTATTTTTTCTTTCAGCAAATCCATTTTGTTGTGGATTACAAGGGACTATTAGCTCCCTCTTAATCCCAGCGTCTTTGTAAAATCCAATGAGCATCTTGGAGATATATTCTCTTCCATTATTAGGTCTCAAGATTTTGATCTTCTTGCCCTTCAAATTTTCAACTTCAGTTTTGAATTCCTAGAACTTGTCAAAAGACTTCATCTTTCGTTTGCATGACGTAGATCCACGTCTTGCGAGAAAAATCATCAATGAATGTTACATAATACAAAGAGCCTCCAAGAGACTTCATTGGCATAGGACCACATACATCAAAATGAATTAAGTCCAAATATCGTTGGATCTACTTTTGCTGCTTGGAAAAGGCTTCTTGGTATTCTTTCCAAGTGCACATCCTTTACATACTCCATGTTCTTCCTGCAAACTTGGAACACATAAAACCATTTTCTTTAAGGTTGGCAAAGCTTTATAGTGAAGGTAAGCATATCTTCTATGCCAAAGCTCACATGGATTAATATCATTATCTACAAGTGCTTGAGTAGGTTGTTTCAAAAGTCTATACAACCTTGCTTCACGCACTCCAAATATTCTAGCAGAATCAATACTAGAGCCTTTGGGCCAAACAAGAACTTTGCCATCAACAAATGCTACTCTATCTCCTTTATCTTCCAAGCATGAACTTGAAACCAAATTCTTCTTCAAACCTGAGACATAAATTAAGTTGTTGAGATAAACGTTATTGTCTGATTCTAGCTCAATGGATGTATTTCTGATGCGTTTGACTGCATAATTATGGTTGTCTCCAAGTTCCACTTTTTGTGGTAATCTTCTTTCCAATAGACTTGTGAGGTTGTCTCGATATCCTGTCATGTGCCTTGAGGAACCACTATCTACTAGCCACAAGTCTTCACTATCTGCAACAAAACCAATAAGAACAAAGGAATAGAAGAATTCTTTATTACCTGGATTTTTGTTTTTTGATCTCTTTGAAAGTTCTTCAAAATATGCGGCAGAGGCATGCTGTTTTCCCTTTCTCTTACCATCATTCGATCTTTTAGGACAATCGTGTCTAAAGTGACCAAACTTGTGACATTGATACCATTGAACCTTGGACATGTCTCTCTTTCCTTGAGTGACAGATCTTTCTTCCATTTTCTTCTTTCACTTCTTCCTTGAAAACCAAATTTCTTTCTTCCTCCACCTTTCTTACAACGAGTTGCATATGCTTGAGAATTGTCTTCATCAGATCTTTGAATCTTTCCTCTTGATATGAGCCTTGATTCTTCTTGAGTACAATTGGCCCATAGTTCATCAAATTTTGGAGCATCTTTTCTAGCACAAATTCTTGTTGCAAAAGCATCCCATGGTTCAGGTAAACCATTGAGTGTTGTAGTTACTAATTCCTTATCAGAAATGACTTTATCAATTGCTTGTAGTTGATCTCTTAGTTAAGATATCCTCATGAAATATGAGGCTATAGTATCATTCCTTGTCATTCTAACATCACAAAGTTCATTCTTCAAACTCATGGCTTGACCAATATTGTTGATAGTGAACAAATTGATTAGGGCATCATACATCTGCTTTGAATATTGAAGATTTGAAATGTAGGGAATCAAGTGATCCTTGATAGAGTCCACAATGGTACTCATGGCTATGATGTCATCCTTCTCAAACCTTGCTTTCTCTTTATTGTTTTCTGGTTCGGTGACCTTGCCTTTTATGATAACCAAGAGACCTTTTGCAAGGAGCAGATCAATCCTTGTCTTCCAAGCCCTAAAGTTTGTAACTCCTAATTTTTTTCTGCCTTCATGTGGGAACCCATAGTCATAGACATGCAAATAGATTGTAGATTTAGGGTTTCAAGAGTGATCTATGATAGATACCATGTTGATTTTTCAAGTGCAGTAGATACAAGCACAATATTTCTAAACTACTGATAATTATTTTGAATGATATAGATCTTAGATATCATTTTTGGGATTCAACTGCGTTAAGTAAGTCATTCAAACGTATGACCATTTCCATGAGAGGTAGTCGTAACTGACTAATTTCTCATGATTTTTGAATAGTTCACTTAGCACTCATTGCATCGGGTGATGCTCACAGGGGTGAAGAAGTGGGATTGAAACTAGTGAAATGTGGAGAACGAATCACATAGCATCAATCATCACTTCCAGGGCTTGCACCTGGTAACCAGGACTTCCCAGGAGGTCACCCATCCCAGAACTCCTCTGGCTCAAGCGCGCTTAACTGTGGAGTTTTTCCCCACAATCAAGCCCACTTAGCTTGCTACCCCATTTGCAAAACCTTAGCAAGTATTGTGCCTCATGAACCATTCAAGTAGAGATCCCTTGACTCTTTTTGAATTTAAGTATGGGGGATTTACGCAGTGCATTATATTAGATATCATTTTTGGGATTCAACTGCGTTAAGTAAGTCATTCAAACGTATGACCATTTCCATGAGAGGTAGTCGTAACTGACTAATTTCTCATGATTTTTGAATAGTTCACTTAGCACTCATTGCATCGAGTGATGCTCACAGGGGTGAAGAAGTGGGATTGAAACTAGTGAAATGTGGAGAACGAATCACATAGCATCAATCATCACTTCCGGGGCTTGCACCCGATAACCAGGACTTCCCAGGAGGTCACCCATCCCAGAACTCCTCTGGCTCAAGCGCGCTTAATTGTGGAGTTTTTCCCCACAATCAAGCCCACTTAGCTTGCTACCCCATTTGCAAAACCTTAGCAAGTATTGTGCCTCATGAACCATTCAAGTAGAGATCCCTTGACTCTTTTTGAATTTAAGTATGGGGGATTTACGCAGTGCATTATATTAGATATCATTTTTGGGATTCAACTGCGTTAAGTAAGTCATTCAAACGTATGACCATTTCCATGAGAGGTAGTCGTAACTGACTAATTTCTCATGATTTTTGAATAGTTCACTTAGCACTCATTGCATCGGGTGATGCATCAGTTTACCATTAAGCAATTACACTTCATAAATTCAACCATAATCCATAAAGACAGTAGAGATCACAATACACAAAAGAGAACACAAGAATTACCCTAGGGAAACCCACTTGGGGAAAAACATAGCAACCTTTTTCTTAGAGAAATTAGTGTAACACGACTCTTACAAGACCCGCTAGTACTAGCAGGTCTTGATGGGTTTTATAGCAAGACATGTCACTCGCACAGAACTCACAGTTTCTACTCGTACCTGCCAAAACCCACATAAAATTTGGTTACCTGCATTGAACGCATGAAGAACCGCATAGGACCCGCATAAGACCCCTGGAGACTCTCAAAATTTGTTTTATCCTATTTTTTTTTTTTTTTTGGAGATCATGTTGACGGAAAGGGAAAAAGGAGGGATGAAAATGGAGGCCGAATCTTATACGGGTCGTCGAATCAATAGCTAGACGAGTTTTATACGAGTACGATTCGTGCAACATTGAAAGAAATTCTTTAGTTCAACAAGAGATACATCTAACGTGGCTAGTCAACTATGACACCAACAAGATCAACAAGCTATGGTCAAACCTGGTCTCCAGCCCTCGAGTCAAATCAAACCAAGTCAAACTTCTGCCCTTCAAAATTTCAGCCTTAGATCTCTCAAAAATTTTGACTTGCCCAAAATATGCTGCCCAGGATGTCGGCCTGCCCAAAACACTGCCCAGAAATTCGGTTTGTCCAGAAAATTGCCCAGAAAAAGTCACACGTGTGAAATTTTGAGAGAGAGAGAGAGATGTGAGCTAAAGAGATATCTTCGTCTTTCTTCTTTTCGTCCTTCCTCTTGTCCTTCGCTTGGATGCCCAAAACTTGCCTTTCTTGTGTGATGATCGAATGGTGCCTTTGTGGGGGAGGTTGAATGCCTTTATATAGTGCTCTGCCTGTCCAGAATGGGTGTGTCTCTTCACTGGGACAACTTGACAAACTTAGAGCCAAAAATTCAAATTTCTAATTTCTAAAATTCCTCTTTTAAATCCAACATGAAGAACATGTCTCAAATAAATTATTTCAGGGACTAAATAATCAAAATAACATTAGGAACATGTCTTTCAAATTATTTATACATTACAAGGGCTAATATAATTATGAAAACCAACCATAGCTACAAAAATTCAACAGCGGCCGAGTTTGTGGAGAGGTGCCGCAAGTGTGGGGAGGCCGAGAAGATTGAGGCCGCACTTGTGGAGGGGCTAAACAACTTTAGGAAGACCAAACTTGTGAATGATTGCAAGTGCAAGACAAATTTTTGGGGGCCAATTTGTTGTTCTTGTCTCACTTTTCTGGGTTATTTTCTGTTGTTATTTGCTGAGTTAAAGTGCCAGAGAATTTTATGTAGTTTTCAGATTTTATTTACTGCATAATAATTCATTTACTAGGTAAATAATTTCTGAGGGTAAAATAACTGCACGGAACATTAAATCTGAAACTGACACTCGAAAAATTAACACCAAGAAAGTGCAAAAGGATTTCTAGGGGCTGATTTTACCAGGTTCCATTAGCTGTATTTTGTGTGTCTTCTTTGAGGGTCATTTTCCCTGTTAAGGGAGCTCTTAATTTTTTGAGTAATAAAAAGTGAGGGAAAATCAGGAGGGTGAAAACTTTTTTGTGTTTACGATTGGTTTTCTAGTTTAAAGTTCTGCTGCAAATTATTTAAGTTAAAATACTAGTGTATCTTTTATTCAATAGTTTTTTCAGAAAAATAACTTACTGGGTGAATATATTTTTTGTGTATAAATTATAAAATAAATTGCTAGGAATTTAAATCAGATCTTGTATTGGAAAATTAACACCTTTGTCTCCCTGTAATCATTGTGCTCACTGAAAAATATTTGCCACTGTTAGTTCTAACTTCTTGGTGAGGGTTGTTCACTATATCTTTGATTGTTGCCCTAGCCTATGTCACAGGGTTTGCCAAATTTGAACCTTGAGGTTCGAAATTCGGCGAACCCAAAAAAAAAAAAATCAAATTCGTTCGAACCTCAACGAATTCGAATTCGAACCTCAATGAATTCGAACCTAAAGACAAACCTGAAATTTTTTAATTTTTTTTGCCGTTCGAGGTTGAGTTCGAGTTGCTTTTGTCAGTTGTTTTAAGGTTTATGAGAAAAACCATGGGCAGCATGTGGTTTTCTCTTGTTTCGCTTACCACCACTTAGTTTCCCATGGTGGCCACTGGTTTGGCTTTATTTACCATGGTTGTTGATATATTTTCACAAGCCAACTTCAGTTTGAGTGTACTCACTCTATTGTGCTCAGTGTTGCCATTGTGTGTTGTATTGTCTGCAATTTTCTGAATTCAATTTCTAGATGCTGCTTGTCCTCGTCGCCTAGAGCGTGAAGTGAATAGTGGTCGTGATTTGTGGCTCATGGGTGCTCACTGCTACTCATATAGCTTTATTGATTGATTTTGATTTTTTATTATTTCATGTCATATATATATGTTGAAAAATATATATAGTCGAACTTAATGTCGAACCTCATACGAGCCTCATGGGAAAATTCGAATTCGAATCGAACTTAATCGTTGTAGAACTCGAATTCGAACCCGAACCGTGTGACATAGGCCCTAGCTAAGGTTGAAGGTTAGGTGTGGCACATTTAGGCATCACTGTATTTGTGGTGAAATCATACTCAAAGAATGATGTATTGTTGGTTGTTTGTTCAAATAAATAAGGCTTCTTAATTTGTCTACTTCATTTTGATGGTTTCATATGGAGTTCCCCTTTAATTGTTCAAGGTTGCATGTTATGACTTGGCCAATTTGTACTTCTTGTGAGGAGCATCTTTGGAAGGACCCTCCTATTTTCTGCATGATGACATGGATCCATGTGGTTGGTTAAAGCATGTTTATAAAAACCTAACTACGCCTCTTTCCATATGGTTTAAAACCTTTTGGTTGTTGATCGTGACTCCATTGCACAATTAGATAGGCACTAATCTTAGTAATCCATCATTTTTTTGCATTAAAGAATATCAAAACTATATTTTCTAAGGAATTTCCCCCCTTGTGTCAGAAAAGAACTGACCTAAGGTTAGAGGAAGAGTTGTGGTGTTGAAACCTTCCTAGGTGCCTCTAAGGTTGTAATTTATTCAAGGATTTGGATGTCTTTGAGTGTAGGTCTGAGATGTAACAAAACCACCAAGATGTAGAGGAGGTAGGTTTGATGAAGAAGCCAAGTTCTATGTCAATGCTGGCAAGGCCAACTATTTAGCAAACATTGACTTTCATTCCTTTGGCAAGTCAATGGTCAAATAAAAGGATGATGACATGACTCGATCTTCACCAACCTTGCTAGTACAATTCACCTCCAGCTGCTAATTGAAGACCTTGTTTTAAAGTGGACTGTAAACATCTTACCTGTCCAAAGTTCAAATGTTTTGTTTATGTTTTAACAAGCATTCTTTGTGCCTAGAGGTGCTCTGCAGACCAGTGTGAGATAGATGTTGTAATAACATAAGGTTACATGGGTAATGCTAGCATATGTCAACTCAAAAAAGTTAATTAATACAAAACAAAATTAACTTTGTACATTTTAAATACAACAAATTCCAATTGTGCATATAAATTATTGGAGGCATGGCATCATGAAGCTAATGGTAAATTTTTCATAGCACCCAGCTTCACTAATTTTGGCATCCTTTCTGCGACCATATTCTGTTGCACAACTTGTTTTTCTTAACACTCTTAGATGGGTATCTAAAATTTTCTTATTATAGAAGCATACTGCTGCCGAATGTGATTGCGTTTTTAACATTTTTTCTAATAATGTGGACCACGTGTTAGGATAGGACAATCCATATGCAATATACCATGCCCGTCAACATCATTAGCAACCCTCATCTTCATATATTAGCATGAATAGAGCAATAATTTAAACAAAGGGAACATTGGTTTGTAACTATTGGATTCCATAAATAGCAATGTTACCAGACCCAGAATCGGCAATAAATCGACAAGGCAAAAGAGCGAAGAGTTTTAATTGGATCAGGGAAAAATCGGTGAATTCAACAAATAAAGATATACACATATATTGAATTTAAAAAAAACAACAACAACAACATTTTTATTTTATATTCAATAAAGCCATGTCCAAACAATGCATAATATCAATAGATGTCCAAAATATCATGAATGAATAAGTATCTCGTATATATTATGAGTCCAAACATGATCCGAAGTACTGAGTCCTGACTCCTAACCAGTGACTACATAGAACCAGAAGCATCTGCTTCTGAAAGTTTATAAAGTACTGTATATTAATCAGTAAAAAAAAAGTAACTGAAATCTCTTGATTGATGCTGAAATGATACAATAATGGTTTGCTACTGAAATTTCTGACAGAGCACACACTGAAGCTACACTGGAGCACACTGCACACTATGCCTCTATTACACTATGACTCTATTATGCAGAGTAAATTGAAACTGAAACCATGCCTCTATTACCTTCTCAATGTATGAGTTGCAGGGCTGAGCAATGAGAAGTCAGTTACAGACTAATGTTTAATTTTTCACCTAACTAAACCACACAGCAAAAAATGCAGGAACCCTAAAAGTTAAAACCTATGCTCGCCGAGTTGAGGGTTGAAAATCGCCTCAGTCGCCTAAATTGCAATAATCGGTGAGTCACAAGTCAAACTCATGTTGACCACGAGGCAAACTTGGTCAACACGAGTTTGACTCACCCAAAGTTGAATCGGATCGTTTGAGGGAAGAGCAGAGTTTGACTCGTGATTAATCGTGAGTGATCGAAGATTCATGTTTCACTGATAAATAGATTGAAAAAAACTACGCTTAAACTCAGATTTAATCAGTGAAGTAATATCCACATAGAAATATAATTTTAAATGAATCTCTTTATGTATAAACTCAAATTGCCTAGCTGTTCCTAAAACTGATGTGGTTAGCAGGACCACTGGCATCAATTCACTAAGTGTACATTTTCCGTCAACCTTCTTCTTCTGATGTCTTCCATAAGATTAGTTTGACTTGAAAGTCTCTCAAGACACGAGTGGAGTAGTGACTTCACCTAAATTTTAACATATTAGCAAATAGCGAATCTATGGGCCTGTGATGCCTAAATTACAAAACTTTACGTGTTCTTAGTATAGGCCTTGCAATATTTGTGTTTTCCCTTCCATATGAAACCAAATTACATGAATTACCAAGATGTGACATTTGAGACACGATATTTTATATTTTCACATGAGATTTATTTTAGATTTTAATCTTAAATTTATTAAACACGGGATAGGATTAAAAGGAAAAATTAAAATTAAAATAGTTTCATATTATATCATTTTATTGTTATATTGTTTTACATAACAAAATTTGAAAATTTCAACAGTATTTGTATTTGTATGCAAATATTTTCTTGTTGAATAAGGCAGTTGATCCGTCCCAATGAGACTGGCAAGAAAGCAGTCTGTCAGCATTTTGTTTCAGTACGTTAACCTAGACTAGACCTTTGTATAAACTATAATGTCAATGATTTGTAGTATCAAATAGTATCTGTATTCTCATTATTTAACTATCGCCAACAAAAGCATATGAGAAGAGGGGAAAATAAGCTTTTCTCAGGCATCTCAAGAACCATTCTTATGCACAACTGGGGGTTCTTATGGGAGAGAAGCTTCAAAAAGGTTGTGAACAACAAAGTAAAGCCAGTGCAGTGCATGCAATGTTTTGGACTGCCAATGACAAATATTTGAAACCTCACACTCTTACGACTAGATGTGCCTATTTTGAATTTGAAATATTGAACTCCCGTTTCATTTACAACAGACATTACAATTATGTAAACTAACAGTAGTACAAGAACAAATACCATTAAAAAAGACATTAATCTGCTATAGCCTTTCATTTAATATTAACAGCCCTAGATCAGCCCCCAGGGGGCAGCTCAATTGGCGATGGCCGTGAAAATGAAGTGTTATGTGAGAGGAGGTTCGAGGTTCAAATCCCCCTGATTCACCTGTGTCTGCGGAAGGGGCATACATACGCACCTAGAGATTATAGTGGTAGCAATTGAAATCAACCCCATGTCACACAAGTACAAGACCAACCTAGTTGCTGATTCCTCTAGATAAAAAAGAAAAAAATATATTAACTGCCCTAGATCCATCTTAAGTACGGACCTGTCAAGCATTGAGAGGGATCAAATCCCTCAAGGTGCAAACATTTCCTCAGATTTTGCACTCTGTAAAAGGCTTGCAACTTGAAGGACTTGTTCCCTCTCGACAACTGATTGATATGAAGTTCAAATGGATCTAGGCTGTTATGTAATATGACCGTTATGGGAGGATATTTGATATAATAGTCCTAAGCAGGACCAAGGCATAGTAAAGGCTTAGTTAAATGATCAGTCACGAGTTATTAAATGTAGTGATTAAAAGAATAGGTATTTGTGAGACTTGAGTTATGGAACATAATCCTCTTCGAATATGTAAGGAGACATTGCATCACCCAATAATAATTAAAATATTCTCTCTCGTATTCTTTGTGCATTTATGTCTATGCTCGTTTGTGTAAAATATGACAAAAAGAGCATTTCCTGTTACTTCAACTATCCAGAATTCGCTGACAATGGTCAACAATGAACATAATACCATAATAAAACTTTCAGTTTCAATTATCTATGGATGCGTGGCAGTAAAAGCACTCTAAGTGGTGGAAGGCCAATATAGGAAGATACTTACTGTCACAAATCCCATTCTCAAAGTTATGTAATCAGCTTTTGTAACAGTTTGACCAAACTGCCGAAGAAAACACACCTGCAACCCCACAGAATCACAGATTAAAAAGTTACCATCAAAATCTCAACCACTGAGTTCGGAAAGTAACATTATACAGTGTAAAGTACAATTACTCCTTCCAGCCTATAATTTGTAGTTGTGCACAACTTTATATAATTTGCTTTAGAAAGTTACTAAAGACAACTCAATCATAAAGAAAAAACAATATCTAATGAAAAAGATACTAAACTAAAACACTACTAGGACACCAATGGCACTGCTAACTCTACAAGTTTCACCATCATATGCCTCTAGACCAGTACAATAATCATTGGCTGCAAAGACAACAAATCCAACCATTTGTTAGTGGGATATTTGATTCAAGTTGACTGACCAAATATTATAACTACAGGACCATGTTGGACCAGGTGCGTTAGATGTGGGACTATGAGATCTATGTTCAATGAAGGAGTAAAATACAAAAGAGTAATACAGATACATGATGTATTTCTTTTGAGAAACCATGAGGAGTGACTTTTAGAATAGAGATAACCAATAGAGTTAGAATAGCAAAGTAGATAGCAAGTAGGAATTGTTTCCCACTCAGGAGCAACTACTTCTAGACCACCCTCTCATGGGAGTGGTGTTGCTGCTTGGATGATCTCTCTTGCTAGTGTCTTTTGAATCAGACTTTTTTTCGAGTTCTTCCATCAAAGACATGATGATCTAGCTTCACATTACTTATGTGTTCTTTCAGATGACTTGGCCATTGTATATCATCTCCTATGCCTCACACCTCAAAGGTTATGTGCACTCATAGATGGCACCTAATGCATGATCTTTATTTCAATGGATGTGCTATATTCTCGTGTGTGGGTTTCTTTCTTAGACAAGGTGTATTAGTTTCTTACCTAGTTGTGACCAATGTTTTAAAACTCCGACTCCGACTCGGCCGAGTGTTGACTCCGACTCGGTATCGACTCGGTCGTTGTAAGAAATACATTAAATTTTTTTTTTTAATAAAAAAAACATAATTTTAAAGATTTTCATTCATGTTTCCAAACACGCAGCATTAGAATATAGATAGAAGACAACATATGATCAAATAGGCTCATGAATATATCCATTATATCAAAATGGCACCCAGTGCACTGTCCAATACATACATGATGATGATATAGAGATCAAAACAAAAACACATAACCAAGGAGGCTAGAAATGGCCTCTACAACAAAAGTAAATTGTGACTAGTACTACTAGCTACTGTTAGAGGAGCCAACATCATCTGGCTCAACCTGTGGATCAGAGTCAAACAGGGAAGCCCATGGCTCCTCCTCATCATCATCTCCAACTGCAACAGTAGAAGTGGTAGCACTAGCAGGCTATGCAGCAGCTGCAAGCTAAGATAGATAAGATATGCGCTTCCATCGTGGCTGAGTAGAGGAAGCGCCTGCAACTAGAGGACTTGGCGCCTTCAACTGAACATTATGTTCGAGTGATGCCTCCACCTGTAAATCCAAATCAAAATCCTCATCAGAATCAAACTCTGTTGGATGACTCTCCACTACCCAATCTGATGTTGGATCAATGTCTTCCAACACAATGAGATCTGAATCAGGTCTTTTGTTCAGCAATTAGTTGCGTCTGAGCCGGAGGTTGTATTGGACATTGACTAGATCGTTTGACCGTTTTTTATCCAAACGGTTTCTCTTCTTCGTGTGAATCCTCTCAAAGACAGACCAATTTCGCTCACACCCAGTAGCACTGCAAGTTTGACTCAAAATACGAATTGCAAACTTCTGCAATTCAGGGCAATGGCTACCAAAAGCCTCCCACCATTGTGCTTAAAAAAACATAGGAGTGTAATGACTTAGCTCAACAAAATTACAAATTATATCCAACTTTCAAATTATAAATGATTTAACAAAATAAGTATTAAGAATTTGAACATTGAAATTTTTGTTTACTTGGCTCATCTACTTCCCTTGCAATCTTTGCTAGGTTCTTCCCAAAGGTACATGTGGCTTTGCTGAAGGTTGTGACCTGTTGGTGTATCTCCAGCTGATCACACTCCAATGGGATCATGTGATCAATGTAGTCAATCAATCCATCTCTAACCTCCCCCTTCAAAGCTCCTGCCGCCAGAGCTTTATAATGATATCGTGGGTTCAAAAAATACCCAGCTTCATGTATAAGGCAACGGAGTTGATTGTTACATCTTTCATCAATGATTGCCAAAATGGGCCCATACTTGGCCACTTTATCCTTGTATGCCCTCTTTATTTGCTCATTTGCTTGATCCATAGCCTCATAAATGAAGCCCATAGCCAATCTTCCCCATCCACCAACCACAACACCTTAACCAATGGCTCAGCAACCTTCACAATCTCTACTGCCTTTCTCCAAAATATTTCCTTATTAACTTTCTTTTTCAATTCTCTGCCATCATGTTTGTGAGACCACTGGATTTGATTCCATTCATCACTGGAAAATATCTTTTGCAAGTTTCTATGTTGTGAAAGCATAAGATTGCAATGTCAAAAAATGAGTAGCAAATCTAGTGATGGCAAGCCTAATAATATCCCTACCCCCTGTGTGTCTCCTTGTAAGGTTCAAAATCCATGAATGATTGTAGATAAATTTATGCTTTTGGCATGATCTACAGTGTTTTTGACCCAATCTAATTTGCCAATATCCTCAAGCATGAGGTCTATGCAATGTGCAGCACATGGGGTCCAAAATATGGTTTTGTTTTTTTCCTCTAATAATTTACCAGCAAGAACATAGTTAGATGCATTATCTGTGATGACTTGAACAGCATTAGCCACCCCCACCTCCTCAACAACCTCATCCAATAGTTGAAACAACAATTGTCCATCTTTCACCCTATCAGATGCATCAACTGATTTTAGAAACACGGTTCCCAATGGGCAAAAGATAAGAAAGTTTATGATGGTACAGTTCCTTTGATCAGTCCATCCATCTGACATGATGGTACATCCTGTTCTTGCCCATGAGTCCTTGAAATCTTTCAAATACTCATTAATGGAGGCAATTTCTTTTTGCAAATGATACCCCCTTATCTCATGCATAGTAGGGCCTTTGAAGCCTTTTCCAGCAGCATGTATGGCATCAAACATAGGCTCATAATATGGTGAATGGGAAGCATTGAAGAGGATATCAACATCATACCACCATCTACATATGTAATCACAAGCAATCTCCCTCAATTCTTTCTTCCAATGGTCATCTAAAGTGGGCTGCAAAGTTCTACTAGCTTGAGGACCATGTGCATCTGATGGAGAGGAGGGTGTGACAGTGAAATAACTTTTGATATTCATATCACCCTTCTTTTTCATTTTACCCTTACCCTTTTCTTGAATAGACTCCAAAGAGGGAGGAACATATCAAAAAGGTTTGGATGCATCAGTACAAGGGATAGAAGAAGAACCCTCAAAATCAAAATGGGGGTTGCTAGCCATCATTTGTTGTATACTCCTCTTCCTCCCAATTTCAGCCTCTAATTCTTTTTGCCTAGCCTTTTCTTCTTTAAACTTCTCAAAGTTGGCTAACAAATCCTTCCTAATCTCCCCAATTTTTGGTGATTCACATGGAGTAATTTGGCCTCTAATCCCTGCCAAGTGTTGTTTCAGCCTATTAATGCCCCCAGGACCTTCCTTAATTTTTCTATGGCAAAATTTGCAATGCATTTGACTATCAACCATTTCAACATATGCCCAAGCAACATCTTTCACTCTAGGTGCCATTTTTTCACTTGCAAATCAAAGGAAAAAAATCTGAAAATGAAAACAAAAAAATTGCATTGCTTCAATGTTCATTTCTTTCACAAAAAACACTCTTTTCAATTTCCAGCTTTACACAAAAAAATAAATAAGCAAAAACAGATTTTTACAAGTGAAAAAAAATACCTCTAGGCACAAACTGCCTCTTCAAAGTTGCTCCAACAAACCAACTCCTCAATGTTGCTCCAATGGCTGCCCAAGAAGCTCCTCACTCCTGCTACAATGCTTGCCCAAGACTCCTCACTACTGCTCCAAAAACAAACTCCACAACTCCTCACAAACTCTCACTCAAATGCAAGGAGATGGCTGTGAGGAAATGAGAGGGTTGGGTGGGTTTTATAGGGTGTAGGAGAGGGGAATGGACCCCAAAAAACCCAAGGCAGATTACATTGGACTTTGGGGTCCCCAAAAATCAAATTTCAAAAACAAAAATGCCGTTGAAGTGACTTGACCAGCCGCTGTTACCGAGCCGGTCGAGTCGGCTCGGACTCAGCCGGGTTGTTACCGAGTCGGCCGAGTCGTTAGCCAACTCGGTCGGCTCGGTAACAACCCGGCCAGCCGGTCCAGTTCAAAGGCCGAGTCGACCCGATTGGGCTATGACTCAGACCAACTCGGTCAAGTTAGAGTCGAAACGACCGGTTTTTAAAACAAAGGTTGTGACCATAATAAATATTGGATGTGATCTAATAACACTTCTTAACAATAAAAAAATATTATTTTGTCACATTGTACCATGGGGGGGGGGGGGGAACAAAATTGTCCTTATATAAGTGTCATCAAGACTTGGGTTAAGTCGTACTACTGGGAATGTAGTTGAATTAGCATATTTCATATCCTAACCATACTTAACACTTAACACTTATCATCTTTTCCTTTTTTGTTGATGATTATAGCAGTGGACAAGTGCTTCTATTGTTCTACATAAGCTATAAGTGTTGAGCATGCAAGGGTCATCCAAAACCTCTTTAGGTACTTGCTTAATTTATTAAATGACATTTAGGATTATTTCCTAAGTCTAACTTAGGAGAAACGCAAAGATTAATTAATTAATTAACGTTGGTAATTCAGCGGAGATTTTCTAAAGAGAAGTGAATTATTCACTTTAGTGAATTAGATCTAATCTCTACCATTGATATCAAGTGGGTTAGGATTTAATCCTAGCCATCAATCACTTTGGAAATTAGGGTTAGGGATTTAGCTCAATGAAAAATTATAAAAGATAGCCCAGGGAGAGAAGACACATCATAATCATTAAGAGAGTGATTTTCTCAAAAGATGGTGAGAGACTCAGAGCCATGGAGAAAGAAGTGTTGTAGCAATTTTTTCTAAGTTGAATATTGTTGTGATTTGTCTCTAAGTGCTTAAGACATTTAACAATAAGTGTTGATTAGCAAGAATATGAATTTAGATATGAAGCTCACTTGCAAATACACAATATTTGTATGCTTATTTCAAAATAGATCCACAAGAAAACCAATAGCAATATAGCCACTTATCTAATTGTTTAGCAATGACAAGTAAAGATATTCCTTAGAATCAATGTCACAATGATACTAGTTATCTATGATAGGAATAGAGCATTGATCCACAATGTTATTTTTAGAGCAATTTACCAATTCTAGCAACTCAATTAACCTTTTAGAGCACTTACGAGGGAACCACAACACATATGCCACTTATGTTAATGCAAAAAATGATAAGACGCTAATGAACCTTTGACCAAATTCTAAGCCCAAATCACTTCAACAATGGATGTTCATGAATTAGATTTGTTCCTTAGATAATTTTAGAGCCTTAAATGTAATTTATTACTACTGCAATCATATGTTCAGAGGTCTACAAATTTATATCAGACTTTGAAATTATTATATCATCACTTAGAAGATGGTGCAAAATGTCAAAAATAAGCTAGAGAATCAAAGCAAGAAACCTTGCAATGACTGCCAATTAGTTTTATGACCACTTGTAAGCTATAGATCAGACTTTTAATATTTAGATAAGACCTTTAAAGAGCAGATATCAGACCAATATTAACTCAGAAAATCAGTGATTCAATCCTCCAAAAGCCAACAAGGTGCCAAATAATTAATGCCAAATGAGTTCCAATGATTAGTCAATGAACTTAAGTGATTGTTTAATGATATTTGGTCACTTTTAATGTCCTTTATTAGTATTATGGGACTGAAAAGATGGCTGTAGCAAAACAGAGAGGAAATTGAAGGATAGAGAAGCAAACCAAGAGGCCTAAGGGCCTAGTTGAGTGCTAGAAGGCTTGGAGATGACTCTCACTTCCTGCAACCACAATGTTAGCAAGAGAAACCACTGCAAAACAAGATCTTAGTCCACTAAAACAATGCAAAAACCAGAGATGACTGAAAATAGGGCTAGGGCAAGACTACAAAACTAGGAAAACCCCAACACTAGGGCTAGAAGGGGCAAAAATGAAGCTAGAGGCCAAAGAAGGGCAACGATGGAGGGAAGAAGGCCTAAAAAGACCTTGGGTGAGGGAAACAAACCGACACGGGCTGATGTCAAACACTAGAGGGATGACGCAAGGCAAGGAAAGGCCCCTAGAGGGGCAACGCCTAAGTGAAAGGCCCTTTAGGGCCTGCGGCAAGGGCACAAATGGAGGCCTCCTAGAGGCTACGACAAAGGCAGAAGGGGAGGGTCGAGGGCTTGGAGAGGCAGCCCAAGGCTGCAGTTAAAGGAAAGAGGGGGGTCGAGGCCCCTAAAAGGCTAGACAACAAGCGTTAAGGCCCTTAAAGGCCTGCGGCCTAAAGGAAGAGGGCCAAAAATGGCCACAACCAACCTAGAAAGGCTAGCGGCTAGCCTGAAAAGGGGAAAAAGGGGGAAGGCAAGGTTGGAGGAGAGGATGGCTAGGCCTTAGAGGCCTCAAACAATTTCCAGAAACTTGCAATCACAAAATGTCTCCACAAAAATTCCCAAAAATCAGTTCTTTAGGGCCTCAAAATGTTGGATGGCTTCCTTGGTCATTGAGTTTCTAGAAGCTAGGGAGGCTAGATCTTACCTCAAGGGCCTAGATCAGCCTTCCTTGCTTGGTTGAATAGCCTAGAAATATTTGTTGGTTCAAACCCTTGAACTATCACCTACACAAATGAATAAAAGAATTTGAAACCCCAAATATATATACAAAATTTTAAAACCCCAATACCCAAGTGCTACAAAACAAAACAAGAGCTAGAAAATAATTTACAAATATTTACAATATTTACAAATTAAAAAAATTACAAGCTCTCTTTAGCAAATTAATTCCTTTTGACCCTAAACAGTTATGAAGAAAAATCAATCAAAGGTAAAAGGCATGTGAAGAAGGGTGAAAAAACAAAAGCCGGGATAACTCATGTACTACAATTTCTCCCTCCTACATTCATATACCCAAGAGTGGGCTTCCCCTATTGTAGCCACCCTTGTACTATGGCATGTGGCTTGGAGCTTTCCCCTAATGCTCCACTCCATCCCATCATTATATCATGTGCTACCTACCACTTGATGGATGTACCATGGACATGTCACCCCCTTCAGAGTTTGAAACCACCTAATAGGGTCCTTGGTTAACCCCTTATTGAGCTTGGAGACACCTGTACATGCCAAAGCCCACAATGGAAGGGCATGCCACTATGAAGTGTCCAATTGATTCCATGATTTGTAAGCTATTTTACTCAATTACTCTAATGATTTTTTCTACTCAATTCAAGGGGACACATTGGATCTTATACAAGATTGCAAGTGGGTCTCCATTTGGGGTTTGGTCTCCCTATACAGGGTCCAAGCCCTCCAGAGCGTCATATTGACACTTGTAGGGTGAGCATTGAGAGCCATGGGCCTCCACTATAGCAAAGAGCATATTGTCACTTCATGGATCCCTCAATGCTATTCATTGATTGTTCATGTTCCACCTTTTTGGATGAGGATGATGCACTTGGACCACCATGCCCAACCGGCTTCACACTTGCACCACACACTTGGCAGATGTTCCAGGGCCCAGATGAGGATATGTCTCACCATGGGAGACAGAGGGAGGGATTATGTCATCATTCTAACCCTTACAAATGGTATACAAGCATTATCGATCCACTTGGAGACCCATGAGGATGTCATTGTGTCCCCACACCCACTTGGGGACACCACATTTGATTTGCTTGGATATCAAGGGGCCACCCCCTTGATCACTATGTTTGGAGCCTATTCTCTCACCTTGGCACACTTTGGACTCCACTAGGCCTCTTCAAGGGCCCAACGATTCATTGTATTTACTATTTTGCCCTCTTGAGTGGCTTATCTTTGTATTATGGAGCTATCTTGGTGGGCTTGTCACCAAGTCATGTCATTATTGTACATTATTTTATTATTTGGGGCTTAATTAGGCCTAATTAGGCAAATCAAACTCTTTAGGAAGGATATAAATTGATGAGAGCTCATTTGAATCTCATCATCACTTGGATTTGGATCATTTGTATCTCTTGAGATTTTCGCTGGACCTTTTGATAGACGAGTTGGAGAATTAATGCATTTCGATGTTTGGAAGATCTTGATTTTTGTCTTGGAGCTTCGCTTTTCTTGCACTTGATGATTGGAATAATTTCGCTATACATTGTGAGTACTCTTTTCATGCTTATCTTGTAATTTGTCTCATGAAATGATTTATGGAATATTTTCATTCATGACGCTGGTGTAACTGCTCTTGGGCTTCTACGAAGTTGCTTATCTTATCTTTGTCAGGGATTTTTCATATTGATTGTTGAAATGTATGGTGGATTATTGTCCTAGGGATACATGATTGCTCATGCATTATCTTGATAAGTCATCATTTGTAAATAATTTTAAGTATAAAACTCTCTTGTAACCTAGTTGTTGCTAATGCTATATAAAGTTGTTAAGGAACTCCTTGATTGAAATTAAGCACCTCTAAACATTGTTCCCATTAGACTACATTCTCCCAAAAGGCTAGGCAATCATCTAGTCCAAAGGTGATTGCAAAATAAAACCCTTTTTCACCTCCTTGCTTCTTTTTTGAGCCCTAACCTAGTAGGCCTCCTAGGGCATCACCTAAAATTGTTTGTATCCATTGAAAGACCTTGGAAATTGGTCAACTACTGCGCTGGGATCTTCTTGAGAGGTCCTCCAAATTTGAGGTTGATCCCACAGTGGAATCTCAAGATATTCCAAGCCCTAGCTTGAAGACTGTTCTCCTCCCTAGGTATCCTTTCGTTAGTGGCTTCAATAGGATCATTGTACTTGAATTCCAAGATAAATTCAATCCCATTTGATCCTATTCGCCTCCCAACTTAGTCAAGACCATCAATTTGTTGCTAAAAACCAAACCCTTGCCCTTGCTCGGGTCCACTTGGGCTTCTTTGTAGTCCCGCAAACTTGAAACTCCAATTTCACAAAGGACACTAGAAACCCTTTTCTGTTAGGATTCCTTGATTTTGGGTTCCTCTTTTCAAGTAACATTCCTCAAACCTTAGGTCTTGGTAATCCTCTATCCCTTCTAAGAGAGTTATTCACCTTACTCCTATAGCAAGTAAGCCCACTATTTGAGCCTCTCTTATGAATAGGCTTTAGGAATCACCTCATATCCTATCATTGATCCATCTATTCTAGTGATTCCTCTCATATCAGGACTCCTCCCATAGGTGAGAGTCCGTAAATAGTAGGAAGCTTTAGCTAAGGTGATAGTAGGTTTTTGCTCCATTGTTGCCACTTGGCCTAGTAGTTGCTCTATCGGATCCCCTCCTAGGACCCCTACTAGTTTGAGTGGTAACAGAGCCCAAACAAGGTCGCATTTTCCCCACAGTCTGTGAACTTGGAGCCCAAGGACTAGAATACTTGTAAATCTCTATAATTTCTCAAGATAAAATTGTTAGATCATATGGTGAATCAGATCACCTAAGATAACTAGTATCAATAGAATGTTCTTATCACTGGCAAATGAAACAACAATTTAAAACTTATTCGACACAATATAGGATAAACACATAGCTAACACATTACACAAATCAACAGATAGAAGAACACCATGAAATGAACCCCAAAGTCTTTCTAATATGATAAAAAATGTTCCCAAGCATAGCAGTAGCTCAATACCAATGTTACAAAATTACTTCATCCAAAGATTTCCTCCCAAAATAGAATCTAGATAGTTTCCTTATATAAAGAAAACCCTCCAAGTGCAAAATAACAGCGAGTTGGCTTGATCCTCATCAAAATAATCTTGACTGTCGAAAATAATTTGGTCAACTTTTAATCTCCACCATCGAATTTTTAATTGAGGAAAATTCGATTTTTTCTTAAAAAATCCAAAAATTAATATTTTGAATTAATTTCCTCAAGAAATTGACTTTGACTTAACCACCAAGGTCCAAGGGCTCAAATTTTCTTAAAATATCAATTTTTCCCTTGATGGAGGACCTCCAAAAATTGACCTCATTTAGACCCACGAATTTTTTTATTATTTTCCACTTGAAGAGTAATTTATTTCTCTATAATTATTTTTGACTCAAAATTAATTAATTTACAGGCCTAGGATTTTAATTTAATTTAGCCAAAAAATTAATTAATTGACTCTAAGGGGGATTAATAAATTTTTCCACCCTCAAATATTTTAGCAATGGTGTCTCACTGTGAGGGACCATTTTACATCAAAATATTACAATTAATTCAACCCTTAGAAGGGAAATACACATTTAGACTAGACCCTCAAGACATTACCAAATTCTGCGACACCATAAGATCTAGTATGAAACCAAGTGTGTTTATAATAAACTAAGTTAGCCATGGTATCTGAATACAAGGGACCATGCACTAAAATTATTCCTAAACACACTTTTACAATAGACTCGATAAAACACTAGGACTCACCTAAGCCATTGTCAATGAATTCCACCCAAGCTTTGGGGTTTAAGCTGGAAGAAAAACTCTGCCGATTAGGCGTGTTTACAAACACACATAATTTGTGGAGGTTTAAAAACTTCCTAGGATAAAATTGTTTGCCAAAATCAAAGGCTTACCTAGGAGTTGTTACATAATTAAATGGTCATACTAGCATCATTTACAATAAAACTTGTAGAAATTGGATTTACAATGATATATTTATGTTTCTTGATGACTTTGATTCTTGATAAATTTTGTACACTGCTTCCTTGGACAGTTGACAACATTGTTGATAACACCATCCTCAATCTATCCTTGAAGACACAGTTTAGAGTTGTAAGCTTGATGTTGAAATGACTATGGAACAAGAATGTTTTCAATTCATATTTTTCCACACAGATTTCAAGATGTAGGGAAAGATATAACAAACTTTGAAATTTGAGCAAAATTTTTCTGTGACCTATGTCATCCTTTTAACCTTGCTTTTGTCGAGAAATTTTAACTCTTTTCAGGTTCTTGATGATCCCTTCTCAAACTTTTAGGGATGATATTGTTGGTCAAAGTTGTCATTAATGTCAATATGGCATTTTTGGATATTGAAGATATTCTTGTGATGCATGAATAACCCTTTCGTGGTGTTGCCCTAACCTCATACAAACGCTAGGAAAACCCTAAACATGAAGATGATGCATATACCAATTTCCCTAGCTACACTTATATCCCTATCTTGAATGATCTAATGATGAATGAAGTAGCCCCTGCCTTAATGAAACCCTGACTATATGAAGTCCTTGTTCTTGATGAAGAAGCCCCAAAGCCTAAATGCCTTGATTCATGATAATGATGAGTGTTGAAGGAATCTTGTAACCCTAAAACATGAAGACCTAAGTATATACATGAATGGAGCCTTAAATGTATTTACTAAAATAATGACACCAGTTCACAAATTTAATTTTATTGATAGAAAAATGACCTCATTAAGGATGAAATTGACACCAACTTGTAGAAGACAATTTTCCAGTTCTAATGAGCTATCACTCGCTCTCTAACTCCTTCTGGATTGAGAGAAAATGATTTTTTAAGTTAAAATAATATATTTTATCCTAGCGGACCTAAGCCGACTTGTGTAAGCTCATGTTCCATGGCCAAGGGACGTGTCTCTTCGTCAATGGTCAAAAAACATGTATAAATACAAGGCTCAGTCTCATCATTTGATCATCAATTCAGTGAAGAACATCACAGGGGTTCAGAGAGGAAGATAAACACAAGAAGGAAGCCGAGGAGAATAAAGTTTTGGGGTAGCATTATTTTTTTGAATTTTTGTGATTGGTCCTTGGGCTAAACAAGACTACAGTCTTCGCCCTATGGAGGAGGCCTAGTCTCAGACTTGGACTTGTGATAGACTCAGTTATGGAAAACGTGTCCTATTGCAGCTTGGACCTACTTCTGTTGAAGGCTCAAAATGATATATATATATATATATATATATAGATATATATATATATATATATATATATATATAGATATATATATAGATATATATATATATATATATATAGATATATATATATATATAGATATATATATATATATATATATATATATATATATATATATATATATATAGATATAGATATATATATATATATATAGATATAGATATATATATATATATATATATATATATAGATATATATATATATATATATATATATATATATCTTTTTTGAAGCTCGAGGAACAGCAGTGCTCAAACAGATTGGAGTGGAAGACTCAGATTTGGGTGATTGTTTTAAAGTTGGACTTGTGACAATTTTATGTTAAGGTTCCCTCATATTTAGGAACAGTGACCATTGAACTTCGGACCTATCATCTTTTGGAGGCTTGGACACCTTGAAGACAATTTCCTATGGAAGACGTGATTGCTTAGAACCTTGACATCTCAGCTCAGAATTATATATCGCGGACTGTTGACTAATTTTGAAGCTCAGATCACAGAATTGTTGGGAAGACTTGGATCAGTGATTAGTCACTTGTAGAAACCTCGGATTGAAGCACATAAGCTCTGATCTGTGGAGAAAATAAGAGCTCGGGCCAGTAAGACCAGTGACAATTGTGTCAAACATTAATAACTTGCACATGTGACAGCCACTCTTAACTACAGAATTGTAATGTCTCACAATCTGTGCCTAGTGACATTCTTTGGAGCAAACCAGAAGCATCTTTTGGTGCAGTCGATTGGTCAACAGCTTGGTGACAGAGTTGAAGTATTTTGGAGCAGATACAAACACTTCTTTGAAGGGAAGCACTAAGTTGTTTGGAAGCGTAATTTGGGTCTAGTTTGAAGTACATCTATTGTGAAACAATACAGTGAAGGCATTTTGGAGGAACAGTGCTAAGCATTAGTGCTTGGCCCTGTGAAGAGCAATGAAGTTTTGGGCAGAGGAGTATTAGGAGCCTTGAAGCAGTGAAGTATTTGGAAATCTTGGAGAGTTCTTGGGGCAACATATTAAAGACACTTTAAAGATTTCTTGTAGGCATTTTGAAGGCACCCTTGGAGACCATGATGTTGAAGTCATCATCAGGTGACCTTGGAGAATTTTATTTGGGTGACATGAAGAGCAATGGTGACAACTTCTAAGAAGACAAAGTTGTCATTGATGAGCTAAGTGCCTTCGAGATCGTTTGAGGGCAGTGCTGCAGGTGAAGATATTGTCAGGGCTCGTTGCAGAAGATATTGGGAGTCGTGAAGAATCATTAAACTTATCTTGACGAATTGAAGTTGTGGGTTGGAGCCCTAGACGATAGAAGTCCTCAAGAAGACCAGATTGGATCCTATACCAGTGAGAGGGTTGGTGCCTCAAAGTGACAAGGTTGGAGCCTCATGAAGTCCAAGTCGATGCTTGGAAAAATACAGGTTGGAGCCTAGTGGATTGGAGATTGGTGTCTTCATCTAGGGTTGGAGCCCTAATTATTATTGTACTTGATTGATTGTAAAGAGGATTGGAGTCCTCGTCATTGATTAATAAAATTATTATTCTATCATTGTTCATTTTGTGTTCTAATTATAAGTGATCTTAACTGGTAAAAATAACAATTGAAAAGAAATATTGATTCACACCACCTCTCAGTATTTCCAACAATTGGTATCAAAGCCAGTACCTTCACTCAAAGCCTAACAACTTGAAGGTAAATCTTTAGAACACAAATAGCAAAGCCAAGGAAGAAAGCCCCCAATCCTTCTAAAGATGTCTCTTCCTCAACCGTGAAAGTTGAAGATAATCAAATTGGGAAAGCTCCATTATTCAATGGAAACTTTGATATATGGAAGGCAAGAATGAAGAATTTTTTAATGGCTCAAGGTTTTGAAGTCTAGGAATCAGTGGTTACTGAAAACACGATGGAAGAAGAATCCATGGAATATAATGCAAGAGCTATGAAGGCAATCTTGAGTGCTACCAGATCCTATAAAGGCCAAAGTGGAGAAATGTTCATCAGCAAAAGGTATGTGGGACAAACTTCAAGATCTTCACTGAAAAGGAGCATTGACCATGACCTCTATTCATGAAGATGATGGAAAGCAAGAAGGAAATCTAGAACCCATAAAGGAAGCTAAAAACAAGAATGAAGACATCAAGACCAAGGAGGACCTAGAAGATGAAGAAATTGAAGATGACCTCAAAGGAGGTCTCAAGGCAAAACTTGTAGCTTCCCTAGAAGAGATTAGCAGATTGAAAAAGGAGCTCAAGAAGCAAGCACAAGATGGTGACCATGACCTTGACAAGACAAGGAAGGAAGTTGACCTATTTAAGCTTCAAGTACAAGAAAGAGATGAGGAGCTCACCAAGTTTAAGGAGGAATTTCATCAAAACAAGAAAAGGCATCATGAAGAAGTCATATCCATGAAAAATCAATTGGATAAAGCAAAGAAAAAGGAAGACACTTTGTCAAGCCATCTTGAACAAAGACATGAAGACTTGAACAAACTTGAAAGAAAAATCGGTCAATACAAGGAAGAGGTCTCCTCCCTTAAATCTCAACTAGAAGAAGCAAAGAAACAAGCACAAGGAGCTGAAAAGGTGATGGAAGTTTTGACCCTCCTAGAAGGACAAGTTGATGAAGCAGAAAAAGAAAGAAATGCCATGACATGCCAACTAGAAGAAAAGGATGAAGACATCACCAAATTAAAATCAGAAATCACCTCACTTAAGGCCCAATCATGTGAAGCAACCAAGATGAAGGAAGAAATGGAGAACCATCTAGCAAAGAAGGATGAAGAATGCAAGATGATGAAAGAAGAAATTGATCTCCTAAAGAAAGAAGTTGATCATCTAAACAAGAGTCTAAAGAGCTCTCAAACCCTAGATGACATCCTAAGTCATCAAAGATCTCCTCTTGATAAATCGGGTCTTGGTTATGCAGGTGAACCCCCAAATAGTAATGATGTAAACCCTAATACTTCAAACAACAAAAATATGAAGAAGCTTGGAAGAAATATCGATGCCCCTAGTTCCAGCAAAAGCAAGGAGAAGAGTCAAGATGACATTGAAAGAAACCCTACTCCAAGAAGATATGCAGAAGGTGTCAAGGATTCAAGAGGCAATGGATGTCATCAAAGGATCCCAAGACAGAATGACTTTAGAAGTACATCAAGGCAATCTCCATCCTCCAGGTACCAAAGTATACTTTTTGATTATTGCTATTCTTATACAAATTTTGGGCACATGGCAAAGGATTGTAGAGCATACCACAAGAAAAATATAATGGCCCACATCAGCACCCTAGAAGCAACTTTGCAAGAAGAATTCATGATTCCTCATTCATGAACAAGATGGAGTGCTTCAAATGTCATAACATTGGACATGTGGCTCGTGATTGTAACTTGACTTGGGGTCCCTAAACAAGCTAACACTGTGACTACCAAGCCAGAAAAGAAAGTTACACAAGTATGAAGAAGAGAGAAAATTGGATCAGAAAGCCTCTTGAATACTCAAGGCATCAAATCATGTTGTTGATCTAATGAGTACATCTTTGACAGATATGATATTCCAAGCCTTGATGATGAAATTTTGCCAAAAAGGAGATCATGCATACTGTTAGGGGGAGCTTGCAACCATTCTTGCGAAGGCTATCCAAACCTTGATGAGTCACACATGAACAATCATGATATGAGGCATATCTCCCAATGCACCACTGTTGAAGATGTCTTCCACTTGATCACAAGGCAGCAATCTTTCTTGTCTTGAAAAAAAAAAAAAACTAAAGGAATTTATGCGGGCAGGAGGAGTTCTTTGATCATCTACCTCATCCATTTACATGAAGGCATGCAAAGGCTTAGGGAGAGCAAGTTCATTAAAGAAAAGCGTAATGACAGAGGGGGTTGCAAAGAGAAACATAACAAGAAGGAGCACCATGATAGGGGGAGCAACATATCTACCATGGAAAACTATCATTGATGAAGGAAATACAATGGAGCCTCATATCAAGAAGCAACTTGATAGCGGGAATACTTGGGCACCCCATTTGCCATTGATGTCAAAGGGGGAGAAATTGTTGAAAAGGCAAGAAATTTCCATCAATGACAAAGGAGGGGACTGTTGGTCAAAGTTGTCATTGATGCCAATATTGCATTGTTGGAGATGGAAAATATTCTTGTGATGCATGAATAACCCTTTCGTGGTGTTGCCCTAACCTCATACGAACCCTAGGAAAACCCTAAAGATGAAGATGATGCATATACCAATTTCCCTAGCTACACTTAGATCCCTATCTTGAATCATCTAATGATGAATGAAGTAGCCCCTGCCCTAATGAAACCCTAGCTATATGATGTCCTTGTTCTTGGTGAAGAAGCCCCAAAGCCTAAATGCCTTAATTCATGATAATGATGAGTGTTAAAGGAATCTTGTAACCTTAAAACATGAAGACCTAAGTATATACATGAATGGAGCCTTAAATGTATTTACTAAAATAATGATGACAGCTCACAAATTTAATTTTATTGATAGGAAAATAACCTCATTGAAGGACGAAATTGACACCGACTTGTAGAGGACATATTTCCCTTTCTAACGAGCTATCACTCGTCCTCTAAATCCTTCTAGATTGAGAGAAAATGATTTTTTTAAGTTAAAATAATATATTTTATCCTAGCCGACCTAAGTCGACTTGTGTAAGCTCATGTTCCATGGCCAAGGGACGTGTCTCTTCGTCAATGGTCAAAAAACATGTATAAATATAAGGCTCAGACTCATCATTTGATCATCCATTCGGTGAAGAACATCACAGGAGTTCAGAGAGGAAGATAAACACAGGAAGGAGGCCGAGGAGAATAAAGTTTTGGGCTAAAATTATTTTTTTGAATTTCTGTGATTGGTTCTTGGGCTAAACAGGACTACAGTCTTCAATTTGTGGAGGCCTAGTCTCAGACTCGGACCTGTGATAGGCTCAACAGTGGAAAACGTGTCCTTTTGCAGCTCAGACCTGATTCTATTGAAGGCTCAAATTATATATATATATATATATATATTTTGAAGCTCGAGGAACAGCAGTGCTCAGACAGATTGGAGTGGAAGACTCAGATTTGGGTGACTGTTTTAAACTCAGACTTGTGATATTTTTATGTTAAGGTTCCCTCATATTTAGGAACAATGACCATTGAACTTTGGACCTGTCATCTTTTGGATGCTCGGACACCTCGAAGACAACTACCTGTCGAAGAGGTGATTGCTTCAAACCTGGACAGCTCACCTCCGAATTATATATCTCGAACTGTTGACTAATTTTGAAGCTCAAATCGCAGAATTGTTGGGAAGACTCAGATCAGTGATTAGTCACTTGTAGAAACCTCGAATTGAAGCACATAAGCTCTGTCTTGTGGAGAAAATAAGAGCTCGAACCAGTAAGACCAGTGACAACTGTGTCAAACATTAATAACTCACACCTGTGATAGACACTCTTAACTACAGAATTGTAGTGTCTCACAGTCTGTGCCTAGTGACATTCTCTGGAGCAAACCATAAGCATCTTTTGGTGCAGTCTATTGGTCAACAACTTGGTGACAGAGTTGAAGTATTTTGGAGCAGATCCAAACACTTCTTTGAAGGCATGCACTAAGATTGTTTGAACTTTGGAAGCATAATTTGGGTCTTGTTTGAAGTAGATCTATTGTGCAAAAATACAGTGAAGGCATCTTGGAGGAACAGTGCTAAGCATTGGTGCTTGGATCTATGAGGAGCAGTGAAGTTTTGGACAGAGGAGTATTAGGAGCCTTGAAGCAATGAAGTATTTGGAACCCTTGGAGAGTTTTTGGGGCAGGATATTAAAGACACTATAAAGATTTCTTGAAGACATTTTGAAGGCACCCTAGGAGACCATGATGCTGAAGTCATCATGAGGTGACCTTGGAGAATTTTATTTGGGTGACATGAAGAGCAGTGGTGACAGCTTCTAAGAAGACAAAGTTGTCATTGATGAGCTAAGCGCCTTGGAGGTCATTTGAGGGAAGTGTTGTAGGTGAAGATATTGGCAGGGTTCGTTGCAAAAGATATTGGGAGCCGTGAAGAATCATTAAACTTATCTTGACGAATTGAAGCTTGCGATTGGAGCCCTCGATGATAGGAGTACTCAAGAAGACCAGATTGGAGCCAATACCAGTGAGAGGGTTAGAGCCCTAGAGGTTGGTGCCTCAAAGTGACAATGTTGGAGCCCTAGGAAGATAGGGGTGGAGCCCTAGAGGTTCGAGTCTAGTGAAGTCCAAGTCAGTGCTTGGCAAATTACAAGTTGGAGCGTGGTGGATTGGAGATTGGTATCTTCATCTAGGGTTGGAGCCCTAATTATTATTGTACTTGATTGATTGTAAAGAGGATTGGAGTCCTCGTCATTGATTATAAAATTATTATTCTATCATTGTTCATTTTGTGTTCTAATTATAAGTGATCTTAACTAGTAAAAACAACAATTGAAAAGAGATATTGATTCACCCACCCTCTCAATATTTCCAACAATTGGTATCAGAGCCAATACTTTCACTCAAAGCCTAACAGCTTGAAGGTAGATCCTTAAAACACAAATGGCAAAGCCAAGGAAGAAAGCCTCCAATCCTTCTAAAGATGTCTCTTCCTCAACCGTGAAAATTGAAGATAATCAAATTGGGAAAGCTCCATTGTTCAATGGAAACTTTGATATATGGAAGGCAAGAATGAAGAATTTTTTAATGGCTCAAGGTTTTGAAGTTTGGGAATCAGTGATTACTGAAAACACGATGGAAGAAGAATCCATGGAATATAATGTAAGAGCAATGAAGGAAATCTTGAGTGGGTTACCAGATCCTATAAAGGCCAAAGTGGAGAAATGTTCATCGGTAAAAGGTATGTGGGACAAACTTCAAGATCTTCACTCAAAAGGAGCATTGACCATGACCTCTATTCATGAAGATGATGGAAAGCAAGAAGGAAATCTAAAACCCATAAAGGAAGCTGAAAACAAGAATGAAGACATCAAGATCAAGGAGGAACTACAAGATGAAGAAATTGAAGATGACCTCAAAAAAATCTCAAGACAAAACTTGTAGCTTCCCTAGAAGATATTAGCAGTTTGAAAACGGAGCTCAAGAAGAAAGCACAAGATGGTGACCATAACCTTGACAAGACAAGGAAGGAAGTTGACCTATTTAAGCTTCAAGTACAAGAAAGAGATGAGGAGCTCACCAAGCTTAAGGGGGAAGTTCATCAAAACAAGAAAAGGCATCATGAAGAAGTCATATCCATCACAAATCAATTGGATAAAGCAAAGAAAATGGAAGACACTTTGTCAAGCCATCTTGAACAAAGACATGAAGACTTGAACAAACTTGAAAGAAAAATTGATCAATATGAGGAAGAGGTCTCCTCCCTTAAATCTCAACTAGAGGAAGCAAAGAAACAAGTACAAGGAGCTGAAAAGGTGATGGAAGTTTTGATCCACATAAAAGCACAAGTCGATGAAGCAAAAAAAGAAAGAAATGCCATGACATGCCAACTAGAAGAAAAGGATGAAGACATCATCAAATTAAAATCAGAACTCACCTCACTTAAGTCCCAATCATGTGAAGCAACCAAGAAGGAAGAAATGGAGAACCATCTAGCAAAGAAAGATGAAGAATGCAAGATGATGAAAGAAGAAATTGATCTCCTAAAAAAAGAAGTTGATCATCTAAACAAGAGTCTAAAGAGCTCTCAAACCCTATATGACATCCTAAGTCATCAAAGATCTCCTCTTGATAAATCTGGTCTTAGTTATGTAGGTGAACCCTCAAATAGCAATGATGTAAACCCTAATACTTCAAACAACAAGGATGTCAAGAAGCTTGGAAGAAATATTGATGCCCCTAGTTCCAGCAAAAGCAAGGAGAAGAGTCAAGATGACATTGAAAGAAACCCTACTCCAAGAAGATATGCAGAAGGTGTCAAGGATGCAAGAGGCAAGGGATATCATCAAAGGATCCCAAGACATTATGACTTTAGAAGTACATCAAGGCAATCTCCATCCTCCAAGTACCAAAGTATACTTTTTGGTTATTGTTATTCTTGTACAAATTTTGGGCACATGGCAAAGGATTCTAGGGCATACCACAAGGAAAAATATAATGGCCCACATCAACTCCCTAGAAGCAACTTTGCAAGAAGAAGTCATGATTCGTCACTCATGAACAAGATGTAGTGCTTCAAATGTCATAACATTGGACATGTGGGTCGTGATTGTAACTTGACTTGGGTCCCTAAACAAGCTAACACCATGACTACCAAGGCAAAAAATAAAGTTACACAAGTATGGAGAAGAAAGCAAATTGGATGAGAAAGCCTCTTGAACACTCAAGGCATCAACTCATGTCGTTGATCTAATGAGTACATCTTCGACAGATACGATATTCCAAGTCTTGACCATTCTTGTGAAGGCTATCCAAACCTTGATGAGTCACACATGAACAATCATGATATGAGGCATATCTCCCAATGGACCATTGTTAAAGATGGCTTCCACTTGATCACAATTGTCTTGAACAAAAAGAAATGCTAAAGGAATTTATGTAGGCATGAGGAGTTGTTTGATCATCCACCTCATCCATTTACATGAAGGCATGCAAAGGCTTAGGGAGAGCAAGTTCACTAAAGAAAAGCATAATGACAGAGGGAGTTGCAAAGAGCAACATAACAAGAAGGAGCAACATGACAGGGGGAGCAACATATCTACCATGGACAACTATCATTGATGAAGGAAATACGATGGAGCAGCATATCAAGAAACAACTTGATAGGGGGAGTACTTGGGCACCACATTTGCCATTGATGTCAAAAGGGGAGAAATTTTTGAAAGGGCAAGAATATTGCCATCAATGACAAAGGAGATTGCTGGTCAAAGTTGTCATTGATGTCAATATGGCATTGTTGGAGATGGAAAATATTCTTGTGATGCGTGAATAACCCTTTCATGGTGTTGCCCTAACCTAATACAAACCCTATGAAAACCCTAAGCATGAAGATGATGCATATACCAATTTCCCTAGCTACACTTACATCCCTATCTTGAATGATATAATGATGAATGAAGTAGCCCTTTCCCTAATGAAACCCTAGCTATATGATGTCCTTGTTCTTGATGAAGGAGCCCCAAAGCCTAAATGCTTTGATTCATGATAATGATGAGTGTTGAAGGAATCTTGTAACCCTAAAGCATGAAGATCTAAGTATATACATGAATGGAGCCTTAAATGTATTTACTAAAATAATGACGACAGTACACAAATTTAATTTTATGGATAGTAAAATGACCTCATTAAAGGATGAAATTGACACCAACTTGTAGAGGACAATTTTCCCTTTCTGACGAGTTATCACTCACCCTCTAGCTCCTTCTAGATTGAGAGGAAATGATCTTTTAAGTTAAAATAATATTTTCTATCCTATCCGACCTAAGCCGACTTGTGTAAGCTCATGTTCCATGGCCAAGGGATGTGTCTCTTCGTCAATGGTCAAAAAACATGTACAAGTATAAGGCTCAGACTCATCATTTGATCATCAATTCAGTGAAGAACATTGCAGGAGTTCAAAGAGGAAGATAAACATAGCAAGGAGGCGAGGAGAATAAAGTTTTGGGCTTACATTTTTTTTTGAATTTTTGTGATTGGTCCTTGGGCTAAACAAGACTACAGTCTTCGACCTGTGGAGGAGGCCTAGTATCAGACTCGGACCTGTGACAGGCTCAATTGTGGAAAATGTGTCCTATTGTAGCTCGGACCTACTTCTATTGAGGGCTCAAATTTATATCTTTTTTGAAGCTTGAGGAATAGCATTGCTCAGACAAATTGGAGTGGAAGACTTAGATTTGGGTGACTGTTTTAAACTCGGACTCATGACAATTTTTATGTTAAGGTTCCCTCATATTTAGGAACAGTGACCATTGAACTTCGGACCTGTCATCTTTTGGAGGCTCAGACACCTTGAAGACTTCTGCCTGTGAAAGAGGTGATTGCTTCGAACCTAGATAGCTCACCTCAGAATTATATATCTTGGACTGTTTACTAATGTTGAAGCTTGAATCACAGGATTGTTGGGAAGACTCAGATAAGTGATTAGTCACTTGTAGAAACCTCGAATTGAAGCACATAATCTCTATCTTGTGGAGAAAATAAGAGCTCAGACCAATAAGACCAGTGACAACTGTGTCAAACATTAATAACTCGCACCTGTGATAGCCACTCTTAACTACAGAATTGTAGTGTCACACAGTGTTAAGTTTAGGTATGTTCTATGCTTAGAGCAATTTATTTCAATTTTCATGGTTAGCTCACATCAGCATTAAAGTAAATTGCAGATAGAACATAAACATAAATCGCAGGAAACAAGCCAAGACAAGAGGACACAAGATGTGGTCCTAGCCAGGGACAAACCCTAATGTGGGGAAACCCTTGATCAATTCTTCTTATATATTCTTCAATAGTTCAATAGAGAGAGAGAGAGATAGTACATTTACAACAAAAGTCAACACTTTGACTTATCTAAATAAGAGAATAGATCATCTCTAAGAAGATGATACATGAGATCAGTTGAAGACATGTTGCTTCAACTGATTCTCCAAGGTGACTCCTTCACCTATCATTGTGTTGCATGCTGCACCATGCTACACTCATCATCACAATGCTGGACCTTATGACCATGTTGTACACATCATACTACTGCACCTTACGCTGCATTGATGTCCCAGTGTTTAGCACTACTATACCTTGTGCCACTACTGCACCATGTTGTCACCCATGTGCTTGTTGCACCATTGCTGCTTCATGTACTTGCTGCACCAAGTACCATACTGTTTTCCCATGCATCTTGGCAGCACTATGTCGCCTTGCCATCCCATGCATCTTGGCAGCGTTATATCTCCTTGCTGTCCCATGCATATTGGCAGCATTATGTCTTGCTGTCCCATGCATCTTGGCAGCGTTATGTCACCTTGCTGGCCCATGCATATTGGCAACATTATGTCTTGCTGTCCCATGCACCATACTATTATGTAGAGCCACCAATTTGGCTCCCACAGACTGCCCAACAATCTGGTCCAAACTGATCCTCAACACCTACAAGAAATGTCATATACAACATATCTTAGCTCACTGTTTTGAGGTCTGATTTGTTTGCTGCAACTTAGGTCTGGTTAGGGCATATACAGTGTCTTTGCCAGCCTTCTTACACGCCCAGATTTGCTCCAAGGTGATACGGCTACCCTTCCTTGTGGGGATGAGACCCTTCACAATAATCCTGGGTGATTCTAGCCTTTACAAGGTCCGCGGCCTGCCCTCACAGCAAGCTTCCATAGATTTGCAGCAAACTGGTTAAGGGTTTGCCCATCCTCTAAACAGTTGATGCGGCTGCCCTTCCTTGCAATAATTCGGTCACCTGAGATGGCCTAAGACAGCCCTTCAAACCTTCGCTGGAATGTTGCCTTAGCTGCGGCTAAAACAGAGAATGTTTAGGGTGGTTGAACAGCGTTTAGGGCAGCTTTGATCTGGACAGCGTATAGCCTTGTGTCCACCATAAGAGTTGCCCTCCATGTAAGCTACCACATCAGGACATAGAGCCTTCTCTTCATTGCCTGCATCTAGATCTAGGGCATGCCTTCTCTATGACAGCGTTGAGCTAGGGCATCCTCTCCTTAGGGCTGCGTAGATTCTTAGGATCTCTTCCTCCCACCAAAAACCCAAAGACAAGTGGAGAGGAAGAGAACACAAGAAGTGTGTGTGAGAAATGACTCTCAAGTCATCTCCTTTTATACTAAAACGTTGAGCACATGTGAGGTTTATTTGGTTGTTGGCCGACCTTGACGAATTGCCTTATAACACAAATAAATTCATAACTTCATGAATACTTATCGAAATCGGATGACCTTTAGATCAATCCTACACCTCTCGATGAGAGGGATCCAGGAAAAATATTCGCTGCCATAAATAAGATGACCCACATGGAGTTTGGCCCTAGTTGTCAATTTTAACACACAATCTGTGCCTCGTGACATTCTTTGGAGCAAACCAAAAGCATCTTTTGGTGCAGTGTATTGATCAACAGCTTGGTGATAGAATTGAAGTATTTTCAAGCAAATCCCAACACTTCTTTGAAGGCAAGCACTAAGATGGTTTGGAAGCATAATTTGGATCTTGTTTGAAGTAGATCTATTGTGCAACAATAAAGTGAAAGCATTTTGGAGGAACAGTGCTAAGCATTTGTGCTTGGAGTTGTGAAGAGCAGTGATGTTTTGGACAGAGGAGTATTAGGAGGCTTGAAGCAGTGAAGTATTTGGAACTCTTGGAGAGTTCTTGGGGCAACATATTAAAGTCACTTTCAAGATTTCTTGAAGACATTTTGAAGGCACCCTTGGAGACCATGATGTTGAAGTCATCATGAGGTGACCTTGGAGAATTTTTTTTGGGTGACATGAAGAGCAGTGGTGACAACGTCTAAGAAGACAAAGTTGTCATTGATGAGCTAAGTGCCTTGGAGATCGTTTGAGGGCAGTGCTGCAAGTGAAGATATTGTCAGTGCTCGTTGCAGAAGATATTAGGAGTTGTGAAGAATCATTAAACTTATCTTAACGAATTGAAGTTATCAATTGGAGCCCTAGAGGATAGGAGCCCTCAAGAAGACCAGATTGGAGCCTGTACCAGTGAGAGGGTTGGAGCCCTAGAGGTTGGTTCCTCAAGGTGACAAGGTTGGAGCCTTGGGAAGATAGGGTTGGAGCCCTAGAGGTTGGCAAATTACAGGTTGGAGCGTGGTGGATTGGAGATTGGTGTCTTCATCTAGGGTTGGAGCCCTAATTATTATTATACTTGATTGATTGTAAAGAGGATTGGAGTCCTCATCATTGATTAATAAAATTATTATTCTATCATTGTTCATTTTGTGTTCTAATTATAACTGATCTTAACTGGTAAAAATAACAATTGAAAAGAAATATTGATTCACCCCCCCCCAGTATTTCCAATAGATATCAAGGAAATTCAAAGAGGTCATATTGATCACCTTCCTAAGATGATAGGACTGCATTGTGACAACCTTGTTTGTGGCAAGGGTAAGCCATTATTGTCATATTTTAAACTTCCTACAACCCACCCCTATGATTCTAATCCCATCTAACAATTGAAAATAAATATTGATTCACCCCCCCTCTCAGTATTTCCAATAGATATCAAGGAAATTCAAAGAGGTCATATTGATCACCTTCCTAAGATGATAGGACTGCATTGTGACAACCTTGTTTGTGGCAAGGGTAAGCCATTATTGTCATATTTTAAACTTCCTACAACCCACCCCTATGATTCTAATCCCATATTTTAAACTTACTACAACCCACCCCTATGATTGTGAAATGATGATTTCAAATGGTAGTCACTTTATGTTAGATATTTCTTTGTTTATTCTTATAATCAGGCATAAGGGTAAGAAGTTTGATTTTGATATGATGTTATGCTAGCTTCATTGGTTAGATGACTATACTCAGTCCTTGCTTGTAACATGTTAGTGTAGGTGAGAGTAGGAATGTGTGACATGCATCTTAATTTTTGCTTCTTTCTTTCCTTTCTATCATGCTGATTTTATTGCATAATTAGTTAGTATTTCATGAATTTTCATACTTTAAATGAAACTTTTTATTACAAAGTGACAATTAGCACCATGCTTCCTTTATTACTTATAATTTCTTTAGAATGATACAGGTAACAAGTCTAAGAGCACCAAGGATTGATGAGATTATCATGCACTCTTCGTTCAAGCACATGGATAATGCACTCTACAATGTGCATGCATCACCGAATTGGAGCTAGATGTTATCCACCCAAGTGGGTAAGCACCAGGAGAAAATTTGTCTCCTACTATTTTAGCTTGCTAGCCAACAACCCTATGATGGTCCACGAATAGCTAGCCTCAAATGTCTCCCATCCAAACTCCAGTGAATTCTTTATTTCACCTAGTTTGCTCATCCCATGAAGGTGGGGTCATCAAATATGAGGTACATTAACTATTTTTGTATTTAAGTTCTTTTATTTAATGTTTAAGGGAATTCTAGTATGGATCCAAGGTTGAATTGGGTGATAGACTACTTTTGGTTGTATCCTTGTTTCCATGTTTCACCTTGGTGGTTTCCCCTAGTCCAATGTGACCTACCTTTGAGGATTTTCTTTCACTGTCTATGAGGGGCACAAATAGGAGGCTCTAATCAATGTTGCATTCAAAGATCTCTCCCTTGTATTCACATCCCATCTTCAAGTTGATTGTTATCTATCACAAGTATTGGTTCCCCATTTTTCTCATCTTTGAGTAGGGGCCCGAAAACTTTGCCCTAAGAGGTTGATGCAGTGAAAAGAAAATAAAAAACATGTGCCATAATGTTAAAATGTAAAAGATTGGCAAGGATAAATGAAAGTGTGTGGACAAAATCCTACCCTGAGCTCTACCCTCCTTATTAGCCCTCACCTAGTTCTTGGTTGATGCATGAGCTATCTAACTAAAAGGAACTTTGATTATCCCAACCCTGATGAGCAATGAGATGATTCATCTTTAAAGGATCAGTACTGAATAAATAAAAGTTTGTAACCTAGGCTATATCAACAAAGAAGAAGAAAAATCAATGAAGAAAAAGGTGCACAAGAAGGGTGGCAAAAAGTAGGCCAAGGACATGGATAACTTAGGTCCCACGATTGCTCCCTTTTCACATCATAACGTCCAAGGATGTTGGAATTCCATAACTAATAAAAAGATTATAGCATCTTCCATGAAGTAAATGTTAATTTTCTAACCCCAATGAATGACTAATTACTTCCTAGTAAATTTTCTTACCGATTTTAAATTGAATTTTAACTTTACGGAATGAAAAGTACCACATGGATTTTAATTGAAAAATAAATAAATTTCAACGAAAGTAAAAATTAAACCAATTCCCACAAACACACAGAAATTTTGTTGCCCTTCAAAATTTTCTTTTCATTAATTCATCTCAAAGCATACAAGATCTCCCTTATTGGGAATATGTCCCAACTGAGAAAAATATGAGCTACAGCAAATTCAGAAATTTTTTGTGCACCTATACAGGGTGTACAATGCTCCACATTTTCCATGGATTGAACCCACAACCCTATTGGTTTGTTGTTGCACCTGTACAACCATGCATATGGGTTTATAGCCCACACACTATTCTGACTACTACACTCATATATGCGACTTGCACGTGTGATCAACAACATGTGCGAGGCCACACAGTTTCTCCTCTACCCTCTTGAACCAACATGTGTATCTTGACCTCCGTAAAACTAATGTATGGCTACAATGGAGGCTAACTCCTTGTTGTAGAATTCTCTCTTGCTATTCTCTCTCTAAAATCATAAAACTTGGATGAAATTACTTTTCTCATAAAAAGTAATTGCTGAGGTTAGGAGTCAATTAGACAACTTCCACATGTCTAGACACTTAAACTTGTGCGGAAGGTACCTATTGGAGTGTTGAAAATGTAGTGAGCAAGGTCTTCTGGCTTGTGCCCTAGCTAATGAAGACCTCGAATTGTCCTCATGAATTAGACCTTAGTTAGGATGAGTTATTTCCAATTTACTAGAATAACCATCAAGTTAGCATGCGTAGAGTTGGAGCTTCAGTTAAGTGGAGTCTTCAACAGTTTGACTATAGAACGAGGTGGCAGTTACAAGTTCAGTTAGAGCGAGTTAGTCTTTAGTCTTGATTGAAGGAAGAACAAGCTAGTCTCCCGTGTTGATTGGAAAAAGGACGAGAAGAATGCCCTGGCAGGCAGAGGCAATAAAGCCAAGGGCAAAAGCAAGGTCGAGACCAATCAAAAGGGCAAAAAGGAGAAGGATTTAAGCAAGATCAAGTGCTTTGATTGCCACGAGTTCGGGCACTATGCTAAAAAGTGTCGTAACAAGAAGGAGTCCAGTAAGGATCATGTGGCTACATCAGCTGAGGTAGATGGGTTTGATTCTCAACTCGAGAAAGACTTCTCATTGATATCTTGCATGGCAAGCTCATGAACGGGTACAGGGAGTATGTCAGCTACCGTAAGGAGAAGGACATTCAGTTTCAGATTGAGCTAGGAGATGATGGAAAGTATGCAACTAGGGGAGTTGGTACTATCAATTTTAAGAGGGAGTTAGGTTGCTCTCTCCATCTCAGAGATGTCCTCTATGTTCCAGGCTTGAAGCAGAACCTTGTTTCAGTAGCTACCCTTGAGGACAAGGGTTATGATGTCATCTTCAGCAAAAGTAAAGCTTACCTCCAACACTAAGCTTCTAGATTTTAAAAGTAGATAGGTGTAAGGAAGAATAATTTGTTCCTGCTATAGGTTGAGACAGGCACAACCTTGAGCAAAAAGGCAAGAAGTGCGCAGAATAGGGACATGAGGATTGAGGAGAGTATATTTTTGAGTAAGTACTTACAGCAAGAGCACGTTAGAGCTCCCAAGAAGGAGCCTCAACCAGTATCATAGTTTCCATGTTAGCTAGTTGCCAAGTGAGCTGACCAGTAGGATGATGAAGAGCAAAGCCCAGGGCGAATGGAGACAACCACTTAGTAAATGACTCCCATATAGGGAGAGTTCAATCCAAGTGGGTAGTACAGTTGTTTAGGGAGAATCAGAAGAGATTTGGACCTCCCAGTACCACCTTCAGCCAAAGTAAGCAACCACAGAGATACATGGGGTATGTTGAGATTGGTAGCTTCGAAGGTACTCCAAACCCTAGGGTACTACAAGGTTGTGGAGGAATTGGCACCACAAAAGTCGTTTGTGGGCCAAGTACCCAAGAGGTGGGTTTTGGACCCAAGCTTGTGGTGTGAAACCAAGCATGATTTTGTTGATGTAGCCCATGGAGCAAGTGTAGCACCCTTAGTGGAGCAAGGGGCTACTAAGACACCCATGGAAGAATTGAGCGAATAAGAGAAATAAATTTATTTATATGTGTGTGGGCTTGTAACTAAAGGTTCAAGTCAGTTGGCTTGAAAAGGTGCCCCAAGGGGTTGTTCATTGCACCCTATAAAGAGCATATAAATAAGAAGTTTGTTGAGCCTCATTTGCTCATCCAACAACGCATTCTTTATCAAGAGAAGACAGAGCATAAGAGGCTGAAACCTCAGGTAGTCGAGCTGAACAGGAGCAGAAGAAGGAGACGGTTTTGTCTTGGTTGGTATTATGGTTTGGTACAATTTTAATAGGGGTGTTATTATTATTAGTGTTCTCTATTATTAATATATTTTTTAATATATAGAGATATGTATTTTAATCAAACAAATATTTAATTAGTTATTAATATTAATATATTTTTCTTAATATATAGAGATATAGATATTTGATTCTTATTATAATATATTAAAAGTTATGATGAAGTATTAATAATTGTCAAAGTCATATAAGATTTTTAGATAAATAAAAATTATAAATAAATAAAATAAATAAATTTATAAATAACTAATTAAATAATTGTTTGGTAAATAAATTGCTTATTTTAATTATTTATTTGGATCCCTTAATGTTTCATTTTATTTTATATTATTTATCTTTTTGATCGTTAAAAATTTATCGTTGCATCTCTGATATAAATTGGTGATTTGTTGATCTTGCTCTCCAACCTTGTCCTAATGATGAACCTCGATAGAGGTTCGAAACATGTCGACCCTAAGATTTCTATGTGATTTCTCTAGAAGATCTTTGCTTAAATCATGAATCACAGAAGCATCCAATCTAAGAAGATAAGTTTTGTTGATAGTCATTGTCAACATCTTGGAAACTTCTTGGGCAAATGGTATGTTGTTGCAAATAGTTATCTAGATCTGTACATCACTAATGAACAAGTAGACGAGTAGTAATATACTAGTCCTGAAGCAAGAAAAGATAAAGCAAATAAAAACAATGAAGAATATGTTGAGTTGATGCACACCTTGAGGAAAAATGATGAATAAACCATCGCATCCAGAATAATATGTCACTACGACAAAGGCATCTATGGCATATTTTATTAAGGATCCAACATGAAATATTGTAGGTTGAGTGTATGGATCTAGGGTTTGTTGTTTTTGTTGATATTGGTAAAACCATAGTCATATAGAAACCCTAACCTTGTTCCCTCATAGAAACCCTAACCCTTGGTCTTTAGGGTTTGTGAGCAATCTAGGGCTCATAACTAATATGAATATATAAGGATGATAAATTGTATATGAGTCCCATGGTCTAGGCTTGGCACTTGAAGACCCTAGGAATACATCCTCTAAGTCTCATGGTAACCCTAGATTGAAAGAGTGACATAATGCTTTTATTGTATATTTTGCTTGGGTGTACATGTCAATGAATACTACAGGTACAAGAAGTAAAGGAAGAAGGATGAGAATATCCTCTGTTTTGGCAAGCATGATGGAAGGAGGTAATTGTAAGGACCCTTGGATCCTTAGGCACTCTGATGTATAAATATGGTTTCATGGTATAATCGTGGGACTGTGGATACCTGGAAGATAAGATTTAGTAGCAGCATACGGAAGGATTCATGAACCTGATATAGTAGTCAACTCGTTGATAGTACAGATCTTGTTGCTTCTTAGAAGCTTGTTGGTTCAGTTGCAGCATGATGGACCTCATCCTGGAAATGAGGAGCAGTCCTAGATGATTGGCTAAGATATGTTGATGTTCTGCTGAAGACTCTAATGAAAATTGAAAGAAGACCATGATGTTGATGATGACATGATACTTCAATAGGATAAGTACAATCCTGTTATATGAAGGATGTGTGTGACAGTCATGATGTGATTCTATTAGGTTGTTGCCTTGGCACTTAGACCAAAGGAGCTGATGTACACGGCGATAACCAATGTGATAGAAGGTTGCAAATGACTCAATGATCATGTTTGGGTTGTTGCCTTGGCACTTGGACCAAAGGAGCTAATGTACACGTCGATAACCGATGTGATAGCAAGTTGCAGATGACCCGATGATCATGTTCTAATAGATCACTTTCCTATTCGAGCTCTATGATAATTAGTTCATGAAGATGCAGCAGATGCAGACTGATGATGTGGAAAGTGATGGTGGACCCTGTCTTAATGATGATGTTGTATATACAGGGCTTTGTGATGTTCAAAGAAAGCTCACACGTGTGATGATGACAATAGAGCCCTAAGAGCTATTATCATAGTAGTTGATGATGGACACCTCTCCCTAGTTGAGAGGAAGCTCCTCCCTGGTTAAGAGGAAGTGATAGATATGGTTCTCTGCTTCATGTATCATGCACTAGACCAGGGCTAACAGTCGTAAGCCTTAGTGAAGGCCATAATGAGATAATAGCGTCCAGAGTATTGGGTAATTATCTGAGACAAATACTCCTTGAGGATTTGGAATCTAAGATAGGAAGTAGTTTGGTGAACGACACTCTTTGAGGATCTAACAGGGTATCCAAGACAAGAGTGGTCGAAGAGGACCGATATTCTTTGAGGATTGGGAATCAAAGATAAGAATATTCCTAGAAGAACATACCTTGTGAACATCCAGATGGGGTATGTGCCTTGAGAGGTAGTGTGGTGTCCAACGTAAAGCTTCCCAGCATTATGCTCTGATCTATTAAGAGATAGAGCTTGTTAGTTAAGGCCTTGTTGTGTTGACAATACTAGTTGTATATTGATCATAATGTTGATGCTTAAGATGGCTTATCAATCTGACTCTTCTTATGAAATAATTCAATGAAAGTAATGTCCTTATACCTGTGGTCAATTATGAATACCTCCCTAGTTAATAGGGAGTGTTGAATGTAACTAGTGTCAATCTTCATAATTGTATATGTCATGACTTGATGTAATTGATGTATTTGTCAAAAAGAAAAAGAAAAGAAAATTATTTGTAAAAGAAGATTATTTATTGTGAAATGGTTTCTTGCCCATAGTTATTTTTTCCTAGGTCAAAGCACCCATTGAGTGCTCTAGGGGTCTTAATGAAGGTAAAAGAGTCAACATGATGATGTCAAAAAGAAAAGAAAATTATTTGTAAATAGAAAATTATTTATTGTGAAATGGTTTCTTGCCCGTAGTTATTTTTTCCTAGGTCAAAGCACCCATTGAGTGCTCTAGGGGTCTTAGTGAAGGTAAAAGAGTCAATGTCAGGATGTACTGGCCCTTGGACGACTCACGTATTAAGAAAGAAAAATTATTATTGTATTATGTCATGTCTAGAAGCCTCCAAGAGATGAGTTGGCCAGCGTTTCTCAAGTCAGCCTAGAGAGGCCTAATTCACCCCACATGATGCCTATAAAAGAAAAGCTCGCTCTTGTTTGAAAACACACACATCCAATGAATTACTTCTTATCCTAGCGAAGAAGTGAAGGTTTGATTCAGCGAGTTTGAGGAGCGAAATTCTGAGGATTTCAGTGAGGAAGTAAAAGAAGCGAATTTCTATCTTTGACTGCCCAAACGTGTGGGTTTGTTGGAGAAACTAGGGTTTCCTCAGTCCAACATTTGCAAAGATATTGTTTAGGGTTTGGCTAGCTCATCTCTTGGAAGCTGTGGTCTTGGGTCAAGGTCTTGGAAGTCTTCATTAAATTGATTCTATAAGAAGAGATTTTTGTGGGTTTTCCTCTAGGAGATGTTTTGGCCCTAGCTAGCAGCCTACATCTAGTGTTCTTGTGTTCGCATTGTGATCTTCTTATTGGCATTTGTATTGATGACGAACAAAACTAAATAATGATGAAAATGTATGAATATAAATCACAAGAAAATGTCAAGGATTAAAGAGAAATCAAGTTAATAAATACTCTGACTCTCTGCCCTAGATTTTTCAACAAAAGTCTTCATTGAATTGATTCTATAAGAAGAGAAGTTCTTTCAGGGTTTTCCCCTTGGAGGGTTTTTTCTCTGGCTTGGAACCTATATCTTGTGTTCATCTTTGTATGGTTGTGATCTTCATTGTTTTGGCATTTATTTGATGATCAAAACATAAGCATAATCAAGAAGAAGAACATAATGTCACAAATAACTGTCAAGTAAGGAAAAGTCAAATTAAAAGTTGTCCTAATAGATTTTGCAACAAGTGAGGAAGGTATTTTGCAATGCTCCTAGCTTGTCCATGTAAAACATAAACTTCCCTTCCACCAAGGGTTTGGTGAGAATGTCTGCAAATCTGAGAATGGCATGTGTGGGTCATTAGAGCACTTTGGGGGGGTTTACTTATTCCTTGGACCACTCACACTTTCTAGAGATGGTTTAGAGAATGGTATTGGAGTTAGCACACATTTTTGAAGAGCTATTTCATAACATTCCATATTATTTTATAGTATTTGACCATATCCTCTCTAGTTTGTTAAAGTGTGACTATTTTGGGCATAGAGGCTTTAGATATGTGATTAGTTTATTCATGAGGTTGTTGATATTTTCTCCTATATAAGAGACCTCTCACTCACTTCTATCTTTGTTGGAGAATAACTGGAAGAAACTTGTCCTATATTACTTCTATTTGTGAATCTGTAGTATTCTGTGAGAATGCAAAGTCACCAAAACCTTTCGTCACAGCAAATATTATGTTCTCTTCATTCTCTGCCTTGACTGGAACAGGGTCACTATCTGAGGCAGATGGATGATCAATCTGGCAAGTAAAGGAATATGGGACCCCATAGGGTTTCCTGGCATCTCCTTTTTCTAGGAGGAGCAATGTTGAGCAATATTTTATGGCAAATCTTCACCAATTCATGAAGGACCAATCAAAGCTTTCAAATAAGATCTAGCAATCCATATTTAGCTAGGATGGGAATCTTCATAAAAAAATACCAATATGAATAATCACCAAGAAATCATTATTAGAAAGTTTTGATCAACTGCATTAACGGTTTCGTTTCCTAATCATAGTGTAAGTAGGACTTCCATTCATATAAAAAGCACCCAATTTTAAATTATCATGAGTGGAGGAAACATCATTGTATACTATAAGACTAAGTTGGAATAAGAGCTTCAATCACAATTAATGATGTTTTAATTGTTCTTTAGTTCTCATATTTACTAAAGTCATTTGCACACATTGTTTCTTAAGTAACTGTCTAATCATATTTACTAAAGTCATTTGCACCCAATTTTAAATTATCATGAGTGGAGGAAACATCATTGTATACTATAAGACTAAGTTGGAATAAGAGCTTCAATCACAATTAATGATGTTTTAATTGTTCTTTAGTTCTCATATTTACTAAAGTCATTTGCACACATTGTTTCTTAAGTAACTGTCTAATCATCATTTCCAAGCAACTTTGGGTGGATTCACTCTCAACAAGGATCAGGGACAGAAATTCTAAAGCAATTCAAGAAGATTTCATTGATTCTCCATACTTTTTGGTCAACAAAAACATGGAGCTTTTGCATCCATTAGTTTAAGTCTTGAAGATATATGTGTGTGTGTGTGTGTGTTCAAATTATGGTATGTTTTATGCTTAGAGTAGTTTACTTCTTTTTTTCTTATTAGCCACAGATTAGCAATCACATATACATTAAGTAAAGTGCAGATAGAACATTAAACGATCAACAGAAAACAAGTCAATACAAGAGACACAAGATGAGGCAGCTAGCCAGGGACAAACCCCAATGCAGAGAAACCCTTTGATCAAATCTTCTTTTATCTTCAATAGTTCAGCTGAGAGAAATAGTACAAAATCAGAATTCTGTAATTTTATATCAGCAGCAGCAAACCCTAAATCAGCAAAGTCAAACTTGGTCAAATGAGTTGAAATTGACCTCCAATATGCTTGGTCAATTTCCGGTCAACTAGCCCTCGAATAGCTTAAAGAAACAGCCTTTGAACAAACCCAAAAACACAGTCAAACTGTTGTTAAATGAAGTCAACCTACTGCCCAAAACTAGGGCAGTCAACACTAGTCAAACCTGTTGCCTCGATTTTTGTGCCAAAATCTATGGCCTGCCTACGAGAGGCAACGACACCAAAACCGTACCCTTGATGAGTCAACATTGGTCAACGCAGGTCAAAGAGACCTTCAACAACTTCTACATCCTCCTTGCCCTAATGCGTCCTCCTTCTTCCCATGTGTGAGCTGCTCCTTGCATAACCCAAAGCTAAGGGGAGAGAGAGAAAAATGAGTGAGATGAGATAATGAGAAAATGAATCAACCTCTCTTGAATTTAAATGATTCACTGGGCATGTGTGCCACACATTTAACTGTTGGCCGACCTGGACAATTTGTCAAGTAAATACAAATAAATCCATATCTCCATAAATACTTGTCGGAATCGGATGATCTTTAGATCAATCCTACACCTCTCGACAAGAGGAATCAAGGAAAAATATCAACTGCCATAAATGAGGTGACCCACATGGAGTTTGGCCCTGGTTGCCAATTTTAACACTCCCTCTCAACTAAGAAGAACTCCATCTGCAATCCGCCTGACCGTCGCTACCATCCCAGCCATCAAATGCACTGCCCTGCACTGCTTGGCCCTGCTTTGCTCGAACTATGAAGAAGAGGAAATGATCGAGGATGTATCATACCATCCTCCACTAACTCGAAGGCAGTCTCAGAGTGTGTCATACCACTCTCACTGATCCCAGATTAGTATCATTGATCCCAAATCAATGGAGGTCATCCTAGCATAGGGAGTACAGTAGATACAACAATGCGTCCATTGATAGTACTACTAATGGTCCCTAACCCCATTTCCCTACTCATTGATCAGATAAGAGGCACTTCCCATGAGTCCCAGACTGCATGGGTAGGATGCCTCGACAGGAGAACTAATCATCCTATCCACAGGAGAACGAACCATCCTGTCCAACAGTCGCCACAGGAGAACTAATCATCCTGGCCCACAGGAGAACTAATCATCCTGGCCCATAGGAGAACTAATCATCCTGTTCCACAATTGCCACGGAGAACTAATGATACTGGCCCGCAGGAGAACTAATCATCCTGTCCTACACTCGCCACGGGGTGTCACAGGGGAAGGTTGAACCTTTCACCTTGTACATAGTGCACCACCAGGGGATGGTGAGTCGCCCTATGGTCGCATGTCGCTCCAAGAAGTACCCCGCGCCCCCCTGGAGCTCCCAAAGCTCAATACATCATACTCGACCCTCATAAGAGGGTCTCTGAATGACACCAAGTCGTTCTCAGAAAGTCAAGAATTTGACCTTTCCCAGGGGCTTCGTCAAAATGTTGGCGACCTGTTCATCTGTACTGATATGTTGGAGCCTTATTGCTCCCTGCTACACCATATCCCGAATATAGTGGTACCTGATATCGATATGCTTGGAGCGATCATGAAATACAGGATTCTATGATAAACAAATCCTGCTCTGGTTGTCACACAGGATCACGGTGATATCCAATGTAAATCCAAACAACTCACTGAAGAGCTTTCGCAACAAGACCACCTCACAAGAGGCCATACTAGCAACAATATACTCTGCCTCGGCGGTGCTCAAAGCCATCAACTTCTGCTTCCTGCTCATCTAGGATATCAAGGCAGATCCCAAAGAGAAACAGCACCCGAAAGTGCTCTTTCGGTCCACCACACTACCTGCCCAATCAGCATCGGTATATCCATGTAGTCTCACATCTCTAGCAGTGTATCTCAACCCATGAGTGATTGTGCCACGAAGATATCTCAACAGATTCTTGGCACCAATCCAATGTGAGTGGTGAGGCTCAATCATATGTTGACTGCAAAACATATATCCGAACGAGAGTTCACCAAGAACATCAATGCTCCGATGAGTTTACGATACTCGGTAGCATTTCGTAAAACAGGTCCGGCAGCACTACCGCTTAACTTCTTGAAGTCAAGCTCCATCAGGGTAGTCACGGGCTTGTAGTCCACCATACCAAATCTCTCCAATATATTCACCACATATTTTCCTTGAGATAGGGAAATCTCCCCTGGCTTCTGCCAGACTTCTAGTCCTAGGAAATAGTGCATCAGTCATAGATCCTTCATCTCAAATTCAGAAGCCAACTCTTCTTACATTTGTGAATGAGAGGGCCTGCACCTGTTAGAAAGAGGTCATCAACGTACAACACCAGTATGAGAGGATTGTCATCTTCAACCTTAAAGTAAAGGTTAGGGTTGGCTTCACTCCTAGTGAATCCCAGCTTCATCAAGTAGCTATCGATCCTCTCATACCACGCTCGGGGTGCTTGCTTCAACCCATATAGGGCCTTCTTCAACCTGCACACATGAGATTCTCAATCATGAATCTCAAATCCTATGGATTGCTCCACATAGACCTCCTCTTTGATCGAACCATGCAAGAACGCGGTCTTGACATCCATCTGATGTGGGTTCCATCCTTGCAAAGCGGCAAGGGCTATGATTGAGCGGATGGTGGTATTTCGGGCAACAAGTGCAAATATCTCGTCATAGTCTATACCTTCCTTCTGAGAGAAGCCACGAGCAACAAAACGAGCCTTATGCTTTTTTGCACTTCCATCAACTGCATGCTTTATCTTGTAAATCCATTTCGAAGTGACAACTGCTTTGTCCTGGGGTCTGGGGACCACATCCCAGACATCGCTTTTCATGATGGACTCATATTCCTCAGCCATAGCATCCTTCCATACTTGATGCTTGACAGCTTCTGCAAATGACGAAGACTCATTTTGGATGATCGTGCTCATGATGGTCAAGTATCCCTGATACCTGGTCGGCTTCTTACTTTCCCGGAAGGTTCCCCTGGGTGCAATGTGCCCTTCAACATCATCAAGTGTCCCCCTAAGCCATGAAGGCCTCTTCCTAGAAGAGGAAGGCTCTTGCGGAGGGGGATCAATAGGATCCATAGGTTCTTCCACATCGAGCATCATCTCATCTTCCTTTTCCTTTGGTTCCCTGGTGTCAGCTTCTTTAGATGCCCTTTGAGTAGGAAGATTGTCAACTTTGTTAAGAGCCATATCTTCATGAAAGGTAACATCATGGCTAATCTCGATTTCCATTTGACCAGCCACATAGATTCTATAGCCCTTAGTGTTTTCTCTATAGCCCATGAAGATTCCTTTCTTTCCAAATGCACCCAATTTATTCCTCTTCTCCTTCAGCACATGAAAATATACCGGACTTCCAAAAATTCTAAAATGAGATACGTCAGGTTTCTTACCAGTGAACATCTCTTCGTGAGTCTTGGAACCCAATGCTTGATGAGGGCATCGGTTTTGCACATATACGGCGATATTCGCAGCTTCGGCACATAGAAACTTCGGAAGTCTTTGATCGTGAAGCATAGCACATACAGCTTCCATAATCATATGATTCTTCCTTTCCGCCACACCATTATGCTCAGAAGTATATGGTGTTGTAGTCTCCCTCTTAATGCCAGCCTCTTTCCAAAAGTCATGGAACTCATTGGATTCATACTCAGTCCCATTATTAGTCCTTAAGATCTTGATCTTCTTTTCGGTTTGATTCTCAATCAAGGCTTTGAAGTGACGAAACCAAGTGAACACTTTATCCTTCTTTTTCAAGAAGTATATCCAAGTCTTGCGAGAATAATCATCTGTAAAAGTGAGGTAATATAAATATCCTCCCAAAGAGTTCACAGGCATCATACCAGATATGTCTTAGTGAACCAACTGCAATATATCGGAGGTCTTGCTTTGGCTTGAGGGGAATGGTCCCCTTTTGAGCTTTCCTTCGGCACATCCATGACATACACCTTCTTGCTCTATTCGGAACTTGGGCATCCTTGTCACCATTTGCCTTGCATTGGGTAGAGCTTTATAATGAAGGTGAGCAAACCTCTGATGCCATAGTTCAAACTGCAGTGATGTGTCACAAGACATGACACCCAGCGGACTTCCTCCAACCTGATATAATGAATCGACTCAAAACCCAAGAGTGAAAGCTTCCTTAAAATTCTTTTTCCATACACGTACCTTGCCATCGATGACGGTTACCTTATAGCCTTTGTCCTCCATTGCCAAAACAGACACCAGATTCTTTTTGAGATCAAGTACATATAGTACTTCTTGCAAATGAATTGTATTACCCTGATTCAATTGAAGAGTGACATTCCCTACGCCTTTCACGGGATATTTTGCGTTGTCCCCAAGAACAGTGTCCAGGATGGTCTCCTTTTATATCAGATTGGAGAGAGCTTCTTTGTAACTAGTGAAGTGCCTTGAGGCACCACTATCAATAAGCCAATTTCCCAACAAGTCCGGGGGAGCAATAGTAGAGAGGGCTGCTGGTAGACAATATTCATCTTGCTTATTGTTAACAACATTAGATTCATACGTGGAGTTTCTTGTCTTCTTGAAGGGTTGTCCTCTTCCTTGATTTCCGGCATTTCTTTTACCTCTGCCATTGGACCTTCCATTCCTTTGATTGCCTTGAAAGTGATTTTGGTCATCATTATGGTGTGAGTCCCTTTTATCAGGGCACTCCCTCGCATAGTGGCCCATTTTGTTGCAATTGTAACATCGACCTTTTCTTCTACCCTTTGGTCCAGCCTTTCCTTTGGATTTAGCCCCAAAATTGTTTCTTCTTTTAGCATGAGAAGAAAAGGAAGAGGGATGGCCTTTATGTGCGGGCATTTCTTGCTCTTCCATCCTTGTCTCTTCTTAAATACATTTAGCCATCAATTCCTCAAATCCTAGGATGACATTATTGTTGAGAAGAGTATTCCTGAATATATAGCATTCAGGTGGCAGTCCTCCAAGAGTTGTGATAGTCATTTCCCTGTCAGGAACTACTTCCCCAATAGATAGGAGATCATTCTTGATCTCAGTGATCCTTAAGAAATATGCTTACATACTCTCATCTTTGCGCTTCTTAATTTCCTTCAGCTTATTTCTAATCATTAACTTTAAATAAACTCACCAATCTATCGTAGATTTCCTTGGAGGTTGTTAGCTCATAAACATGGGCCACCAGGCACTTGTCGATAGAGTCCCAGATGATCTTCCTTGCTTTGACTTCTCCCTTGGACCACTTGCTTTTGGCAGTAGCGGATGCATTTGATGGATGCGCAACAATATTGCCTCTCACATGGTCCAACACTTCCTGATCTTCTAAAGTCAGATCGAGAGACATCTTCCATCCGTAATAGTCAGACTTCTCACGAAGCTTGTCTTCGGCGGGGAAGAGTGTTGACGACCCCATGAAGTTTTTAGGATAGCCTTGCCAACCTTCTCTTCGGTGATTGTTGTTGCTTTTGCTCTTGCTTGGGCTTTGTCTTCACCTCAGTTCCGTTACCATGTTAAATTATGGTATGTTCTATGCTTAGAGTAGTTTACTTCTTTTCTTCTTATTAGCCACAGATTAGTAATCACATATACATTAAGTAAACTGCAAATAGAACATTAAACAATCAACAGAAAACAAGCCAAGACAAGAGACACAAGATGTGGCGGCTAGCCAGAAACAAAACCCAATGCGGGGAAACCCTTTGATCAAATCTTCTTTTATCTTCAACAGTTCAGCAGAGAGAAATAGTACAAAATCAGAATTCTGTAATTTTATATCAGCAGCAGCAAACCCTAAATCAGCAAAGTCAAACTTGGTCAAACGAGTTGAAATTGACCTCCAATATGCTTGGTCAATTTCCGATCAACTAGCCTTCAAACAGCTTGAAGAAACAGCCTTTGAACAGCCCCAAAAACACAGTGAAACTGCTGTTGACTGAAGTCACCCTGATGCCCAAAACTAGGGCAGTCAATGCTAATCAAACATGTGGACGGATTGCCTCAATTTTTGTGCCAAAATCTGCGGCCTGCCTAAGAGAGGCAGCCACACCAAAACCACACCCTTGATGAGTCAACGCTTGGTCAACATAGGTCAAAGAGACCTTCAGCAACTTCTGCGTCCACCTTTCAGCGTCCTCCTTGCCCTAATGTGTCCTCCTTCTTCCCACGTGTGAGCTGCTCCTTGTATAACTCAAAGCTAAGGAGAGAGAGAGGAATGAGTGAGATGAGATGATGAGAAAATGAATCAACCTCTCTTGTATTTATACGATTCACTAGGCATGTGTGCCACACATTTAACTGCTGGCCGACCTTGACAATTTGTCAAGTAAATACAAAAATTCATATCTCCATAAATACTTGTCGGAATCGAATGATCTTTAAATCAATCCTACACCTCTCGACAAGAGAAATCTAGGAAAAATATCAGCTGCCATAAATGAGGTGACCCACATGGAGTTTGGCCCTAGTTGCCAATTTTAACAATATATATATATATATATATATATCGTTGGTAGGACCAAACAGCAATATCTAATTTGGAATGTTGGAAGTGAAGCAAATATTATTTTCATGGATTTTGGCAGCAACTCAGAAATCTCAGTTGTAAACTTTGTATTACTGGTTGTGGATGGCAAATTGAACGATGGGATTCTGCAAGGCATTTGACAAATATAGCGAATGCAAACCAAAACGACTTTATGGGGATTTTGAAGTTACAGACTGACTTAGCAGATAATCAAAATCCATGTAAGGAACTTCTAGGCCATCTGTGGATTGATAAAACTTGAGGATTGAAGACTTTGAAGAAGAAAAGACTTAATTTCAATAAGGCGTAAATTTCCAGTCCCTTTTGGTAGTAACAGACCAATGGAAAAGTCATACATCCACTCCATTGATTTCAATTCAGTGTCAGAAGCAGTCAGGATTGCCATGCTGGAGATGCAAACCAAGTCAATTTTCCTCAAGGAAACAAAGTTGCCCGTGTCTTGTCCAATCCATAATGGGTAAAATTACATGCATAAAAATCGGTGATACAACCTAAATTTTACTCAAACAAAACAATTTTACAAATAAAATGAGCACAATAAATTAGTAAAAAAAAAGGCAGGAAACAACTGCTAGCTTACCACCCAAGCAAAGAATCTGTTTCTGCTCCAAGTTGTTGCTGTGTGGTATTTAACAAAAGTTGATTGCCTTATCAAGGTCAGCGCTCGTGAAATTTCTGCAAAACAATAAGCAAAAAATTAGAAAAATTGGCCCTTACAAACCAAGTAGTATCCTAAAGACATCTGAGTGATTAAACACTGCTGAAAGAAAATTCCTGCCTCCCCCCCTCAAAATGATACTAGAATTCCCTGTTGTAAAAGTATATTATTTAATCCTTTCACAAAAGAATCTACACTAAAGTACTTCCATAGGATTGCAAATTATCATTTCAATCTGAAATTTGAACCCTTGGTCACAAGGGATTGATATCAGCATAGGCTCATGAAATTTATTTTTAACTGAAGACCTTAATCTAGCAAGCCTTCCCAAGGGTTGTCATATTTTCCATTTTAACACTTAAGCTTTACACAAATGAAATGTTGGTATTTAGAGATGCATAATCATTACATGTGAGAGATTAGGGATCAGAAGAACATAATTAATTAATCAGAAGTCATAGAAAATATCAATATGGCTTTCTTTAATATGCCATGTAAAAAGTTTCAAAACTGCTTATCTAACTAATTGTGGGTTATTAATACTAATTATGTCCTTAACATTATAACTCTTCACATATTGAATGTTACCATTCTAACAACCCCCTTAATATGAAGTACTGGCTTTTATTTTAACACCCCTCTTAATATGAAGCATTGCCTTTTATTTTAACAAACCCCTTTAATATAAAAATCAATTTTACTAACAATATTATAATGTATTCAAAAAAGTTATTCAAAAACATGATAATGTCTTCCAAAAAACTTTATTGCAAGTTGCTTCTATCTTTCACAGATCTGGAACTCAAGGTGCTCTTGATTGTAGTGTCCCTTGTAAGGAAGAATTTCTTTAACTTCAAACTTCTTAAATTACCCTAGACAATCGCCCCTCTGTTGTGTAGATCCAACCACTCAAAATAGGAAATCATCATCATCATCCTCAATCTCCTTGTCAATAGTATTTTCCATAACAAGAATGTTATTTCAGAGTGAAAAAAAATCTTGAAGAAGGTGCAAGGCTTCTTTGCAGCTTTTTGATCCCAATTGGAAGATGAGGAATCTAGACCATAGGGGTTGCTTCATATGGTGCGACATGAGGCAAGTTAGATAGCCGGTACAAGCAAGGTTGGATAGGTTTTATGGCCCTAACTAAGGGCTCACCATTATACGGAAGATTCACCCTCTGGACATAACTATGAATGCAATTGGGTCAGATCACTGCCCTATTTGTTGTTCTATTTATTTGGGTCAGATTTGTGATAACATCACCTTTTCCTCTTTTAAGCTCAGTATTTCTCATCTTGATTCAGCTAATTTCAGTTCTCTTGTTCATATCTGGAATTTCTCACAGCTTGAACACAATGAAATGACAAATCTCCAAGATGGCATGGTTTGCTTTGTGAATTCTTTATGTCTATGTGGGATACTATCTATGATGACCTATTTCAGATGGCAGGGGAGACTCCTAATGTGCTAATATTTTAAAGTTCTTCAACTTGGATCCCATCAAGCTAATTCTTAAAAGCTATACTAGAGACACTAATGGTGGTTGGCATCCTATTACATTGTTGAATGCCTCTTACAAAATTATGGCTATGATGGTGGCTCTGAGGTTGAGGAAAATTACTTCCCACATTGTTCGTCAAGGATTGATTAGATTTGTACAAGGAAGGTTTATTCTTGACATAGTAATTTCGGTATAGGAGGCCATGGAATGGGCTATGGAGACTCATCAAAAATCCACCTTCCTTAAAATTGATTTTGACAAGGCATATCACAGAGTAGACTAGAGGTTCATAGCATATGTGCTTCAATGTCATGGATTTGGTTTGCACTACATATCCAAGGTGAACACCCTCTTGTCAAATGCTTCAACTTTTGTTTCCCTTAATGGTTCTTTCTCAAACAAGATTATCTTGCATCGTCTGATTAGGGAGGGATATCACTTGGCCCCTTGTCTCCTTGTTTTGGCACTTGATGTTCTAGTTTTTTATTTGCTGCAGCTAGATTGCAAAGAAAGATTAGAGGCATTGCTCTTCCTCGAGAGCCTGAAATGGTAAATAATCACTTTGTTTCTGTTTTCAATTGTTTTGACATCTATGTTCAGGGTGCCGTCATTTATTGTTGAGAGTAACCACGAAAAACAACCAGAAGTTTGCCATCTGTTGTGCATGCCTTCCGGTTCTCCTTGGCTTTGATAGCCCTTAACTCTACTTTATAAAAACTTAAATCTTCTTTAAACTTCTTGAAAATGTCTTCTTTTTTCTATCAAATCCACCTTCACGCACAGAATCCAATACACTCATCTTCAATTTTCCATACACTCACAGGCCACTCACAAATATTTTATAGATGCACACATCATATAGAACAAGAAATGGAGAGATTAATAAAAACCAATATTATTGATATTGCTGTAGCAATTGCACCACAGAGGTAGCCTGAAATATGCTATCGATGTTCTAAATACATTGACCAGTCTCTCACCTATATCATCTCACATTACATTATTTATGATACTTCAATATTATTAAAATGGTGGAATAACCACCTAACTACCATTAGCTTCATGCGCTTTAATTTAGGGGCATTATTAACACGGTCACACAATGGTAATTTAATATTAACATTAACAATGGAGCTCGTTGTTTGCTTCTCTACGGTGAAGAACATCACATAGGAATGCTGAAGAAGAGCTGTGATCTTTTGATTATTAATCAAAAAGACTCATTCACAAAAGAAACTGCATTATTAATGTTATTTCTAACATAGCAAGTCTCTATTTTCTCTATCTATGAATGCCACAGGCTCCTCTGATTTTAATACAAGCATGGGGAAGTGCTTCTTACATGATTCTTCACAATCTACATGTCTTCTATGTCTGACATATAGAAATATAAAAAGCAACTTTCACAACCAATCATACCTTTTAAATTGGCATGAGTATTTGCATGTGCCTCATTCTCCCAATCCCTCCACGTGTAAATCTGCAGAAACAGTTATAGAGTATCAGTATCCTAGTAAAATATTTCATGAAAGAACCAAATTAAATCAAATCCTGAGTTCACAAGCAGGATAATGTCAACTCGCCTCGCATGTTTACTCCAAAATATAAAAGATTAAGAATCACAATTCGTCCAAATTATAGCAGTTCTCATGTGCATTATTATTTCAAGTTCTTATAATCAATAAGCCTCAGCTGTGAACTAGTATGAAGTCAAAATATCTTTGCTATATCATCTTTAAATCTTGTGTCATAAACCTGCAAGTAATTTATATTTAATCTTGTATACTGATGAAAATAGGCAATAAACCACGTCAATAATTAAGTCTTTGTGTAGTCAGAAATACATTTTTAAATTCTATGACTAGCAATGGGAGCTAGATTTGCATTGTGCAAGAATGGCACAGTTGATGTCATCCAACTGGAAGACAAATATTATATAAGATTGCAGGGGAATTGATTTGACTGGGTATGAGTTAAGAGCCACAAAGTTCATAGACGTAGCTTCAAAATAGATAAACAAAATTCACATTTTTGAATAAACTGATCCTCCCTTGTTCGCTTGAATCTCACAATGGAGTTGTTGCTGTATTGAAATAGATATCCTCTAATGTTCCAAATAAATTTATGTGGGCATGATCCATGGCAGAGTACATGCTACAAAGTTATTGCCACATTAAAATTAAAATTAAATAGTGGACTTTTTTTTTTCTCAATTCTTCCACTCAAGCAATGAACCTAAGGTGCAAATACAACAATATCACAGGAGAGCTCTCTGGCCATCCCAGAAGTCTGGATTAGGTTTTTGTATTTTATGTTATGGTCCAAAGGATTGAGCCACCCTCCTGGGTAGCTATCGCAGCCATGGCTGCACCAGATCAGTCACCTGACCTACACGACTGTGGTCAGAGGAGAGAGCTCTCAAAGGAACACCAATAGCCAAAAAATCACCCAACCAAATAAAACGCAATCTCAAAAATCCTCATGGATATATGGCAAAATCTGCACAAAATCCCATTTATGAGGTAACCTCTCAAAAAATAGGGATCTGTATCCAGTGTATGCAATACCACACCATCATCTGCAAATCCATTGGACTTTGGCCACCTAAGGCAGTGCTCAAATGGTGAATCTCACCGGATTGGAAGGTTAAAGGGATCATTGACATGAAGCTCAGAGCAAAGAGCTTCATCATGGTGATATTTACAAACACAGAGGACAAAGAAGCAATTTTCAAAAACAGGCCATGCCTTGTGAACTCAGTTTTGTAACTTTACATCCATATGATACATAGATCTGCACTCAAGGAATTTATCCAATAATTAAAACAGAGACCAAGATCTTCATAAACTCAGAATGGTGGAAAACTCAGAAGTGAAAAGTTAAAAGTTAAAACACCATATATCAAGAGATGATCTCAGCCCCACGAATAGATGATATTTGATCTACACCAACAGCAGCGTGAATATAGTGTACAGCAAACGGAGATTTCGAACAAAAATCTCTATCTTCTAATTCACACACAAGAAAATACAACACCGTGCTCAAGGGACTACAGTAGCTTCTCACAAGCCTTGGGCAACTTCTTACACTCTACAAATGGAAGAATGAAAATCCCTAACTGATGCACCCACCCTCACCTACCAAAACTTGACAAGAGGGAATGGCAGTTACAAAACCACTCGCTAATAATAGCCTCAAAGGTGGTGCCCAGGATCCCAAGGAATCTCTCTTAGTGGGGTGCCTTACCCGTGCCTAGAATAGCTATTATGTATTCTTCCATGAAAGGAATCTATCATAACTATATAAGAGAAATCTATCATAAAGCTGTCATAACTGTGATAAGAGAAATATGTCATAGGGGTGTGAGGGAATCTTTCCTACATGACCCACCCATGTTACAAGGAATCCCCTCCAACACTCGTACCATCATTCACTGGTAGACCAACTTCCTAGGAGAACAACTCAAAGCAACAAAAACTAACACTCCCTCTTATCTAGGGAATGTGTTCTCCACCAATGCAAGCTTCTCTCTCAGAAGCTCAAGCTTTCCCCTTGCGAGGGGTTTCATCAAAATGTCCAGAACCTGCAAATCTTTGGGAACATAGTCAAGAATAATAGCTTCCTTTTGTATCTAGTCTCTTAGGAAATGGTATTGGATATCTAAGTACTTTAAGCATTAATGCAACACTGGATTCTCAAAGACCCCGATGCAACTCTAATTACCATGGTACAAAACAGTGAGCTCCAACGTTTGATCAGACAACTCCACAATCAACTTGTGAAGATATATGGTCTCACAACAAGCAGATGACATTGCCATTTTCTTTACTTCGTATGAGAACAACTCAAAGAAACCAAAAACTAACACTCCCTCTTATTTGAGGAACGTGTTTTCCACCAATGCAAGCTTCTCTCTCAAAAGCTCAAGCTCTGTTATTGACTTGAATTTGTGGTCATTTTTTGGACATTAATAAAATTATTTTATCTTATCTTATCAACATAGAAGGTTGGTTTTGAGGGAGATTGATGGGAGTTGAGGGAGCAGAGGACTAGGCGACTGCCCTAGCCGCCTCGGCCCTCTAGTTCATGCCTTTCTCTGATTCTGTTGTTGTGGCCTCCATCTTTGTTGGTGTTGTTGTTGTTGCCCTCCGTTGGTGCTCTTTCTATGGCATGCTCAAGGTTGAGTTGCGGCCTACTATGCGTGCTCGGGTTTGTCGTCGGGGTCCCTATGGTAGTGTCTTTTGGTCTAAGGCTTGGTTTCTACTCGAGGTTTTGCTTGGTGGTGTCATCACCTTGCTTTTTTGTGTCATCATCGCTCGTGTCCTTTCCTTGGTGTTGCATCTATTGTTGCTTGTTTCAGATGATGTCTTGGTTTTTGTTAGGCTCTGTTTGTTGAGAAATGTAACTAGTTTCAGTCTTCATAATTGTTGTACTCATTTCAATATGTATCCTATGTAGCAAACAAGAAAAGAAAAAGAAAAGTTATTATTATTAAAGCATGGGTTTCATGCTCATTATTAGTCTTCTAGGTAAAAGCATGTTCTTTGCGCTTCTAGGGTTTGTTAGGTCTTAGGATTTATTATCATGAGTCAAACTCAACATCATGTTTATAAGACCCTTCCGGGAAATTTGTAATTGTAAAAATTAAAGTCCTAGAATCTCCAAGAGTACAAGTCAGCCCTGGGATCATCAAGTCGGCCTAAAGGAGGGAATTTGACCCATTGAAAAGCTAATAAAAAGACATTTCAACTTCATTTGGGACGCACTCACTCACAAGTTCGATCTACAAGAAAAAATTCAATCTGTAGCTGGGAAGGACAGAAAAAGGAGAGCAAAGGTTTAGAAGAAGTTGGGAGGACGAAATATCTTGTCTTTGGACTGAATCTCTCTCACACGTGCGAAATTCTAGGGTTTCTGGGTTGCAAAAATACGCCAAAGTTGCAAGTTTGAATTGCAATAGGACGAAGTACAAAATCTGGTAGTTGGAAGAGGGAAAACCCTTATCTTTACCTCGATGACCTTGGGAGAGTTTTCTTGCTCTAAGTAGGTATCAATTGGAGGCTATATTAGGGTTTCAAAGAAGCTACAAGGACGAAGTTGCTAGGTCAAAGTTGTAGGTCGAGTAGCAGTGTTGGCAAGTCAAAGTTGCAAGGTGTAGCAATTTGGTGCAAAATAAACAAAGGACTTGAGAAAGGGCCAACTTGGTACTGGGAGAAGGACTTGGTACTGGGATTGGGTCTTTGTATCTCATTTTAAGCAGATTCTAAGAAGAGAAGAGTTTTTGGGTTTTCCCCTTGGGGGGGTTTTGCCTTAGTTGAGAGCCTATATCTGTGTCATCTTCTTGTTACTGTTATTGTTCTTAATATTGTTTGAAGAAATATCTAACTAAAGAAGATAACTAAAGATTCACAAGCATTATCAAGGTTAAGGAAAATAAGATATAATAGTTGTCACTTTACATTTTCTAACATGGTTTATGAGCTAAGGTGAACAAGGAAGGCAGTTGGAAGGACACTAGAAAGAATTGTTGATCAAAAGATAGGAAGCTCTCAAACCCTGAAAGAAGAAGACTACAAGGAAAATTGTCTCTTGAGGGGATCCGGTTAAAGGCTCGTTGTTAGAAGAACCCTCTAATCTAGGGTTTCTACATTGAAGAAGATCAAGACTACATCAATCTCACAAGGAGGGCATTGATCCCGCAAGAAAGGAAGCCTATTTGCAAGGCATCAATCTTGGACGTTATTGGTGGAGGAATCCTAGGGAACATCTTTCAAGGACATCATCAAGAACTCTCCAAAGGTCTTGAAGACATTAAGAAGGTTGAAGACATCATCAAGGAAAATCGTGATCTCGAGTAAATAACATATTATTACACTATGTCTTAATCTTCAATTCATACGGGTTCTTTCTACAAATAGAGGAATAAGCTCATTCAGGCTTCGAACTTCTGGCATGGAAGAAAAGAATTGACTTGATACTCATAGAACAAGAAATAATGGGATGTGCTACTGGAGAAACTACTAAACTTGAGAAATATAAGACACAAGAACTAGCAAATTACAAGAAAGGGGAAGTAAGAGCTCAAAGGATCATAGTTGAATCAATTAAGGATTCTCTTGTTCCATTTTTTGCAAATTTGAAGACTTCCAAGGCCATGTATGACAAGCTAGTGAATTTGTATTCAGTAAGTACAATAGGACAAAAAGATGTCATTGAGGAACAAGTTGTATAGAATGAAGAAGTCAAAGGATGAGGATGTGGCATCCTTTCTCATGAGAGTCTCTCAACTAAGAGACCACTTGCAAGGACTTGGGGAACCTATTACTGATTCGGAAGTAACCATCTGTGTACTGAATGCATTGCCACCAGAATGGTGCAGCTTTGCAACAAGCATTTACTCCAAGAAGGATTCAACTCCCTTTGAAGAGTTATGGGCACAGCGTATACTGGAAGAATCAAGCATCAAGGTCAAGGATGATATTGGATCAGATGAGCAATCTCAAGCCTTTCTAGCCCGAGTCAAGAAGCTGAAGAAGGGGAAGTTTGAACAACAAAAGAAAGGAAAGGAGTGAGGCTCATGTAGCCAACACAGTGAGAGAACCTAAGAAGAAGGCAAAGAAGGAAGAAGTGAAGGATCTTTACTACTAAAGAAGGTTTACAAGTTCTTTATGAAGGTTAACATTTTTTTTAAGATAGTATGTTTTACATAGCATCATAGAAAGAAGCATATGACAGAAGCATGTTTAGAATTTACATGATTAAGTTGCTTTGTAGAGATCATCTAGACAGATGGATAAATAGGCCATTTTGCATATATCCAAGACATTATCTAACATTATGTTAGAGGTAGTCATCTCGCTTAGATGGATCATCATGATCTTGGAAGACCAATCATTATGGAAGGTGATCTTGGAAGACCAATCATTATGGAAGGTTCTTAGGAAAAGCTTCATGACAAGGTTAGTAGACATTCCATGTAATGTGGAATCGATACTGAGAAAAAGATGAAAGAATGCAATCGATATATGGATAGCTAGATGATCGAAAAAGCATAGGAATGCATGTTGGATATAAAAACTTTGTATAAGATTCATATGTGTAGAATCTTGTAAAAAGAAAGTTAATCGTAGAATATGCTCAGGTATATGGATATATGATGCTTGAAAAGAATAGGATTTGACTTAAGGATGTATAAAGAATTTAAGACTTTCTCTAGAATATATATACAATAATGATTACCATCCAGTGTAGTCTCCGAAAGAAAAGTTGTAACTTGGTAATCAAGTTCGATCCTTGGGCACTATGATGCATGAAGGAAGATTGGAGTGGAGATGGACCATAAAGATGTTGATGGAACAAGAAGGTCATCATGATGAGGTAAGTCTGAGTTTCATTATTATTGGTTATCTGGTTAACATATTATTTTGCTACCTAGAAGATGTTGTAGGAATATATGATGGTAGTTGAGGCAAGTTCAACTGTGTGGATGAAGGATATTGAGGGAAGCTCGATATCTAGTACCTTGGAAACTGTGAATTCAAGATGTGTCCATCTTGGGATTGAAAGGTAGTTGTGCGAGAAGACAACCTGAAGGTCAAAAGAAGATCACTTTCAAGAAGAAGCTATGATCAGCTTGAAGTTTGGAAAGGCTCAATGTAATGCTTTCATGTTGAAGAAGAAAGTGATGAGCAAAAAGATTGGCCTAGATATAACATCCAAGAAAGGAAAGGGACCAACACTCTTTGAGGATGTGACAGGTATCCAAGAGAAGAGTGGTCAAAGAGGACTGATATTCTTTGAGGACTCAAGATTGGAGATCCAAGATAAGAAGTCCTAAAAGGACATACCTTGTAAACATCCAGACAGGGTATGTGTTGAAGAATGTAACTAGTGTCAATCTTCATAGTTGTATTTGTCAAAGAGAAAGAAAAAGAAAAAAACTATTGTAAATTTGACTTATTAAAGCATGGGTTTCATGCTTGTGTCATTGGTCAATAGGTCTAGCCTCTATTGAAGGCTTCTAGGAGTCAAAAAGTCAAAATGTATTAGACCTTTCTTGGGAAAAGAAAAAGTTATTTTTATGTATTTTATGCTCCTCCATCAAGTCGGCCTCCACACCTTACAAGTCGGCCTCAAAAGAGCACACTCCAACCACTATATATAGCAAATGAAGTCGACCTTTTGGCATCACTTCGATCTGCAATTTTGATCTGCAACTACAAGAAGAGAGGAAGTGTGGAATACTTAAAAGAAGGAGAAAAAGGCAAGAGAAGGGAATTAGAAGTTCATAAAAGATCAAAAGGTGCCATATTCTGCCATACATGGAAGTAGACTAAGATCTTGTTGCAAGACCAAAAAAGAACAGATTTCGTTGCAGGATCGAAGACATAGATTACAGAGAAAGTTCATCCTTGTTTTGGAAAGTTGGGCTATGTTGATGTAACTACATGGAGGCTGGCTTGATGGATGGAGGTAATTTTGGTGTCATGGTCAAAAGAGATACTGGACTGCCTCACTTTGATTTGGTTCTACTAGTAAAAGAGTTTGACTCGGTTTTCCCCTACTTAGGGGTTTTGCCCTAGTTGTGCACATATCTCTGGTGTTTTTGTGATCTTCTTGTTTGGCATTTGTCTTGATGATGAAAAGAACAAAATAATAATCGCAAGAATTTGTCAAAGTATAAGAGAAATCAAGCTACAAAACCTAGTATGTATGTTGCCCTAGATTTCTCAATAGTATGTACCTTGTAGAGGTAGTGCAGTATCACACGTAAAGCCTCCTAGCATAATGCTCTTGATTGAAGTAGAGTTTGTCCAGTTACGCGTCAGGGACAGTGTTGGTCATGATGATGATGTTTACACTGTACAGTATGGTTTATCTCCAACTCTTCTTGTGAGAACTCTTCAGTTTGAGATATGATGTTGTACTAGTTGTACAATTATGAATACCTCCCTAGTTAAGAGGGAGTGCTAAGAAATGTAACTAGTTTCGGTCTTCAGAATTGCCTTACTCATTTCAATATGTATCCTATGTAACAAACAAGAAAAGAAAAAGAAAAGCTATTATTATTAAAGAATGGGTTTCATGCTCATTATAGATAGTCTTCTAGGTAAAAGCATGTTCTTCGTGCTTCTAGGATTTGTTAAGTCTTAGGATTTATTGTCATGAGTCAATGATATCAACATCATGTTTATAAGACCCTTTCGGGAAATTTATAATTGTAAAAAGAATTATTTTTGAATCTAGAAAGTCTTGGAATCTCCAAGAGTACAAGTCGGCCCTGGGATCATCAAGTTGGCCTAAAGGAGGGAATTTGACCCCTTGAGAAGGCTATAAAAAGAGCAGTTCGACTTCATTTGGGACACACTCACTCACAAGTTTGATCTACAAGAAAGAGTTTGATCTGTAGCTAGAAAGGATAGAAAAAGGAGAGCGAAGGTCTAGAAGAAGTTGGGAGGACGAAATTTCTTGTTTTTGGGCTCTATCTCTCTCACACATGCGAAATTCTAGGGTTTCTAGGTTGCAGAAACAAGCCAAAGTTGCAGGTCCGAGTTGCAGTAGGACGAAGTGCAGAATCTGGTAGCTGGAAGAAGGAAAACCCTTTTCTTGACCTCGTTGACCTTGGGAGAGTTGTCTTTGTCTAAGTAGGTCTCAAGAGGAGGCGATATTAGGGTTTCAAAGAAGCTGCAAGGATGAAGTTGTTGGGTCAAAGTTGCAGGTCGAGTAGCAGTGTTGTAGCTGGCAAGTCAAAGTTGTAGGGTGTAGCAATTTGGTGCAGAATAAAGGAAGGACTTGAGAAAGGGCCAACTTGGTATTGGGAGAAGGACTTGGTCTAGGGATTAGGTCTTTGTATCTCATTTGAAGCAAATTCTAAGAAGAGAAAAGTTTACGGGTTTTCCCCTTGAAGGGGTTTTGCCCTAGCTGAGAGCCTATATTTGTGTCCTCTTTTTGTTATTGTTATTGTTCTTGATATTGTTTGATGAAAGATCTAACTAAAGAAGATAAAGAAGATAACTAAAGATTCACAAGCATTATCAAGGTTAAGGAAAATAAGATATAATAGTTGTCGCTTTACATTTTTTAACATTGTTGCCCTGTTTTTGTTGCCCATTTCTGATTCTGATGTATGGGTTATCTAGGCAGTCGGTGCCCACTTTTTTGGCTTGGTTGATAGTGGCCCTTTCCATTGTCATGTTTGCTTTACAGATCCTACATTATGCACACCTCTATTGGGGGTCGATTCATGGGCTTATGCTGACCCTCTCAAGGGTTTAGGTCTATGTTGAAGGAAACGTGGGGTAGGAGGGCATTTCCGTACGGAAACGAGTACGAAATGCTGAAACGCGTTTGGTACGGCCCTGAAACGCGTTTCAGGCCGTACTACCACGTTTCAGTTTCAGTACGGCCTGAAACGCATTTCAGGGCCATACGACCCACGTTTCAACATTTACTTGTGTTTTAAAAAAAAAAATTATTTGTTTTCTAATCTATTCTTACGTTAGCCTAGTGACTTCTAGTTGCTTCCAGATGCCTGTCTAAAGTTATAAAAGTGAACTTTTGCCCTAGTGTTGATATGCAGTTCATGGTAATTTTAAATTCTTAAAGTAAAAGTGATATTCTCCTTTATTTTTCATTTTCATCCTTTTACTTAAATTTTTAACATTACCATGAAATGACTCAGGATGTTTGAGAGTGGTTTCGCCCTCATTGGATTTCATATGGAGAAAGTAGAATTTTAAATCTCACTCAAAATCCAACAGACTTATCTGTTTTTCAAGATTTCAGGATTGGGGGGATTGCAATGTTTCCGTTGGATTTTATCATGTACTAGGGTATGGAACTTGTATTTAATCGAGAGAACAAAGCCCTCTATGCAGGGGAGACTCCCAATAATCAAGAGAATGTACGGTACTAGGGTATGAAACTTGTATTTAATCAAGAGCACTAAGATCATTCGACTATGTAGGAGGAGACTCCCAATCAAGCACGAGACAAAAAATTAGAAATTTCTCGTGGCTAATTTTGGATATTTCTATTTTCATTATGTGATTATTCGTGAGTAAATGTGATGTAAATTTAGATACTTATAGTTTATGCATTGACAATTGACAATTTTATCATAATGTAATAAATTAGAATGTATCATATATGCTTTATGATTGCACATATTTCTTAAATGTCCTAATATATATATATATATATATATATATATATATATATATATTCGCGTTTCCCCGTTTCCAAAATTTGGGGAGGTCGTGTTTCGTATCGCTTCCCGTTTCGGAAACTCGTACCCGTTTCCCCATTTCGTGCAACCTTGGTTTAGGTGTTTGTGATGTTCTGCACACTTTTGGGTTATGTTTGTAGACTTTCGTGCCCTGTATGTATGTAAATGCCATCTTTTGGCAATGAATCTTGTCCTTTTTTGGGCAAATTCTTAGTGAATGTACACATTTAGTGTGTATATGCAAAATGTATTTTTTCTTTCAAATATATGAATGAAAGTACAATTTTTTTTTCCACGGCAGATTTAAACAAACAAACAAACAAAAAAAATCAACATAGAAAGTCATCTTTGGATGTAACCTCCCTAAGGATTTATCTAAGTGACTTATATGTATGTGTGTGTGTGTGTGTCACCTACAACATCCTCTCGAAGGAATGTATTCATCTCCTGTTTAGATGGTAAAAGATGTTGGTTTGGGGTAGCATCTGATGTGATCTAACCGCGAAAATTGGTGAAGGGGCTAAATCACATGAGATCTCCAATACCCAGAAATGGTTTGCGCAAATTCTAAGCAGTTTGGGAGATATTAAAATAATTAATATTTTAATGGAGTCCCTAAGTCTAAACTTAGGGAAAATAAAATATTAATGTGAATTAAAATAAAACTGTGTTAGAAGGGTCCAAAAGTCATGGATCAAGCCAGAGTTAATCTTAGTCGTTGATTAGGGACTTAATCTCAGCCGTTGAATTGTCAACGAGAAAAGTGTAAGACTAGGCTTGAGGGTCACTTGGAGAACACACCGAGGGAGACCAGTCAGTTCAATTTCTGGAGCGGGGTTAGCTGAGAAATTGGAACTAGTGGTCTGGTGAGCAGTCAGGAGGCAGCGAATATGGAACAAAGAGAAAGGATCAACAACTAGAGACCAGCGCTGAGGCAAGAGAGGCAGACACAGGGCATTTCAGGCAGCAGGAGACTGCGCAGTCACTAGCTGGGCCTCCGTGGGTGACGCAGAGAGGCCCAGGGCTGACGCAGAGTGTCTAGGAGCCATGCAGAGGTCAGCCAAGCTGACGCTGGGACTGGGAGAGGTGCTGGAGAATTTTTTTTTCTCTGTGGGTAAGCCAGTTTGGCACCCTGTTGTACTGAAGAATTGTTGAATAATAGAATCCTCCCTTGCTGCACCGGTTTTCCCACATTGGGTTTTTCCGGGGACTGTTGTCCAAAATAATTGTGTCAATGTGTTGATTCTTGTGCATGTGTTTGTTTCTGTATTACACTATGATATTTGCAGCAGAATTTATTTTAATGTTTATTGAAGGAATTTCATAAATAGCTTATTGAAGAATAAGTAAGAAAAGTAAATCAGTTGTTGCAGTGATAGAATTTTCACATGGTATTAAAGGGAGTAATCAAAGACAGGAAAGGGAAATCAGTTATGGGTCGAGACCACGATGCAAAGGCATCTATGTCAGGGGACTTGCACAGATTTTCAGAAGATTGCACAAGAGAAAGAGACTTCGATTTCTCTACATTGGCTTCCAAGCTGGAAGAAGAAGTGGCTTGTATGACTAGTTATGCATCAGAAGTGTGGCATATAGACAGTGGAACCTCATGGCATATGACGAGAATTAGGGAATGTTTCTCAGAATATCGAGAAGAGAAGATAAACTTTCAGATCACCATGGGGAACAAGGCAAAGTGTACTCCAGTAGGGAAGGGTACCTTTTCAAACAGAATCGGGAGAACAATTACGTGCTACAACTGTGTTGCATGTACCAGGATTGGGGATGAACTTACTTTCCGTGTCGCAACTGCAAGGCAAGGGCTATGATGTCTACTTCATCAAGGAAAACGTATACGTCAAACACCCGAGCTGGAAAAAGAAAGTGCAGATCGGGATCAAAAGTAATAGGTTGTACAGATTACAACTAGAATCACCAATGGCACTAATAAGCAGTCATGGAGACAAGGACTTGAACGAACTATGGCACAGAAGAATGGGTCATTTGCACCATGGAGCTCTGAGAATTCTCAGGAGCATTGTAACAGGAGTTCCGGATCTGAGTACGAAACGAGTGTTGATTTGGGGTAGCATCGGATGTGCTCTAGCCATGAAATTTGGTGGAGAGGTTGGGGCACATGAAATCTTTAATACCCAGAAAGGGTTTGGGCAGATTCTAAACAGATCAAGAGATATTAAAACAGTGTTGTTAAAAAATCGCGCTTTTTTCTCTCTGGTAATTTACTCGCGCTTTTTATGGGTAAAAAGCAGCACTTTTTGGCGCTTTTATCCGAAAAAAAAAAAAAAAAAAAAAAAAAACGCGCTTTTTTTCCGAAAAAAAACGTGGGGGGCGGCGGCAGCGGGTTTTATAATCCGAATTTCATTTTTTTTTTGTTCATTTGCACTGTGGGCGCGCGTAGGAGGAGGAAAAGGTGTTGGAGAGAGGAGCTGGAGGGTTTGTGAGTAAATCTAAGTGCTTGTAGGACAAATTCAAGAGGAGACCACCAATTTCTCCATAAAAACGGTATGTGGATTATTTTTTTTTGTTTTCCTTGTTTAAAAACATTGTTTTCCTTGTTTAAAAACATTGTTTTTCATTGTTTTTGGTTGGGAAACTTCATATGGGCACCATTTTCCTTTTGTTTTCATTGTTTTTAAATAATTTTTTGTATTTTTTCATTGATTTGGGATGGGTAAATTGGTATGACTATGGGAACCAATTTTTTTTTTTTTTTCATTTTTTTTAAACATTGTTTATGTTTTTTCATTGTTTTGGGCATTTGCCATTTGGTTGGGTAACTTGGGTTTGGAACTTTGGATTCTGGAAATTTGTAACTTGTAATTTTGTAAATGCTAAATTGTAATCCTAAATTCCTATTTCCTAATCCTTGTTTTCCCATAGGTTTGCAAATTCAAAATTCAAAAACAAACGTGCCAAGGAAATTGGATCCTTTCTGGGAATATGGTGAACCTAAAGCTCCGAATGATAGACAAAATTTGAATTGCAAGTTGTGTGGAAAGGACATACGCGGGGGGGTGTACAGGTTGAAGTTTCACCTTGCACAAATCCCTGGACATGATGTGGGGCCCTGTATAAATACAAATCCTGAACTTATCCAAAGAGCCATGAGAGCATTGGGAGAATTAGAGCACACTAGAGAGGCCAAAGAAGAACTCAAAAGGCAACTAAAAAGGTCAGCTGAAGGAAGTGGGCCAAGTGGCACTGGTTCTACTGCAGCATCAGTCAATCCGGTAGTTGCATCATCATTTTTTGTTCCTCGAACCACACCTGGTTCACAACCATCTATCGGTTCAATGCTAAAAAGAACTGAAAAAGAACAAGCTGACAGGTTGATGGCAAAATTTCTCCTCTGGAGTGATATTCCTTTCAGCATTGTAAGGAATAATCCATTTTTCCAACCTACTGTTGATGTTATTGCCAGTGTTGGCCCGGGGTACAAAATCCCTTCTTATCATGATTTCAGAGGCCGGATTCTTCAAGATGAAAAGCGTGACTGCACCCAAAGATTGGAGGATTTTAGGGTATCATGGGCACAAACAAGATGCACTGTTATGTCAGATGGTTGGACTGACCAAAAGGGGAGAACCCTTATAAACTTCTTGGTTAGTTGTCCCAAGGGGACTATGTTTATCAAATCTATTGATGCATCTCATCAAATCAAAGATGCAAGAACTTTATGTGATTTGTTGGATGTGTTTATTTTGGAGGTGGGTGAACAACATGTTGTCCAAGTCATAACGGACAATGCTGCAAATTATGTTGCTGCTGGTAGGCATCCTACTTTATTTTGGACACCTTGTGCTGCCCATTGTATTGATTTGATGTTAGAGGACATAGGGAAAATTCCCTTTGTCAAAGATATTGTTGACTCATCAAAAAGCATCACAAAATTTATATATAATCATACATCTGTGCTTAGCTTGATGAGAAGATTCACCAACAACAAAGAGTTGGTGCGCCCCGCCATTACACGGTTTGCCACGAGTTTCATATCTCTTCAATCCCTCGTGAATTCTATGTGGGATGTGAAGAGAATGTTTCTTTCAGAGGAGTGGCGTGCTATGTCAATGAGCCGCAAACCAGAAGGAGAGGCCGTATGCAGACTAGTTTCATACCAGGAAGACTTTTGGGCGGGAGTGCAGGAGGTGTGCGCCATTACTGAACCTTTGGTAAAGGTTCTTCGGTTGGTTGATGGTGAGAAGCCCGCAATGGGCTATTTGTATGAAGCCATGGACAGGGCCAAAGAAGCCATTCGGGCCTACTATGATGATAAGGGAGATGATGGGTTTCAGAAACAACTCCTTCTATGGGGAGTGATTGATGAGCGATGGAACAACACACTCCATCGTCCCATTCTAGAACCCTGCATTTTCTTATGCATGTGGGTTTGATTTTGATGCTAAGATCATGGATGGGTTCTTATCCTGTGTCCAGAAGATGGTGTGATCTCCAAAACAACGTATAGAGATCTCTAAACAAATTGAGACATATAAGATGGCAGGTGGCACATTTGGCTTTGAGATGGCTGTCACTGATAGGACGATTAAAATGCCAGGTATTTTTTAGTTTGTAACTTTGTTTCAAATTTCATTGTCTCTTCAAATTCCATTTTTTTCTTATGTTTATTTAAAATTTTATTTGTAATTTTGTTGTAGATGCATGGTGGAAGATGTATGGTGGCAGAGTACTCCTTTTGCAAAAGCTTTCCGTACGCATCCTCAGCCAAACATGCAGCTCCTCAGGATGTGAGCGCAACTGGAGTGTATTTGAAAAAATACACAACAAGAAGCGCAACAGGTTAACACTTAAACATTTAAAATATTGCAAATTTCCAAATAAATTTTTGAATTCATTAAACAATATTTTTTTTATAATATTAATTATTAATTATTATTTCATGATCTTTGTACAGGTTGGAGTCCCAGCGACTTAATGACATGGTCTACGTCTACTACAATCTTCGATTGTGGGTGAGGCAACTTGAGAGGACACCTGATGTGGATGCCATCTCATTGGATGGGATTGACACCACTGCTGCATGGAGGGTTGAGGCCGAGAGGCCTCTCATGGATTCTGTTGATGATTGGTTAGTGCAGGATGTAGTGGAGGGGGAGGAGGAGCAGGAGGAGGAGGTGACACCGCCTACCCGGGCTACCACTACCACCAGTAGAGGACGTGGTCTACCTCCTGTAGCTCATACTTCTAGTTCTTCAGCTTCTAGAGCACATCAGACTCCACTGCCATTTCCACCAGCATCTACATCTAGAGGGAAAGAGAAAGCTGTGACATTTTCTCGCAAGAGGGGCAGAGGAAATCAATAGGATTAGACTTTCATTTTATTGTATATGAGTCTATGACATTATGACATGATGAGATACATTATCATATTTTTTGTTGATATTTTGAGGCTGAGCTGGGACTCAGGGGTCAGGACTTACTATTCAGACATGATTCAATATTATGTGTGATTTTAGCGCTAGAAATGATATTAAACATCTTATATATTAGTTTTCTTATCATATTTATGTGTCAATGTATTTATTTTATGTTGTAGATGGTTTAGATATTAAAAAAATTGAAAAAAAATGAATATTTTTGTACCAAACGCTTTTTTCCCGATTTTTCCAATTTTTTCCGCTTCATTCCCGGCGCCGATTTAATCCCGCTCGCGCTTTTCACAACATTGTATTAAAATAATTAATATTTTTAATCAAGTCCCTAAGTCTAAACTTAGGAAAAATAAAATATTAATGTGAATCTGTGTTAGAATGGTGCAAAAGACATGGATCAAGCCAGATCTAATCTTAGCCATTGATTAGAGACTTAATCTCGGCCGTTGAAATGTGAACAGGAAAAGTATAAGAGGAGGCTTGATGGTCACTTGGAAAAAACACCAGAGTGATCAGTCATTCTATTCTCTAGAGCGGGGCTTGCTAAGAGAGATAGAATCAGTGATCGGGAGAGCAGCTGAGGGGCATTGAGTACAGAGAAACAAAGAAAGCAAAAAGTGTGCCGGGAGAGTAGAGCAACAGCCAAGGAGAGTGACGTAGAGCCAGCAAGGGCTCACGCAGGGCCACGCAGAGGCAGCTAAGTGTTGCGCAAAGCACCAAAGGGGCCAGCGTGGCGCAGAGGCTCCCAGCGCTGACACAGGGCCTCCTGGGGCTGACGCAAGGCCAGCGCTGGGCTAGGAGAGGCTGACGCAGTCCAAATTGGGCAGACGCTAGGGTTGCAGAGCAGTTTTGTGCTGAGGAACTGGGGGAAGGATTTTCTGGGGTTTCAGCCAGTAGATTTCTCTCAAACTGTGAGGTATAGCTGCTAAGGAAATTCTCTGTTGGGTAGGCCAGTTTCGGCACCCAGATTGTACTCTGATATTGCTTAATAAGAAAACCCTCAGATAGCTACACCGGTTTCCCGCATTGGGTTTTTCAGGGGACATTGGTCCAAAAATAATGGTGTCATGTGGTGTGTTTGTTCTTGTTTCTTTTAGTTGTTGATCTGTAATATGTTGAGCATGCACTAGTGTTTATTTTCAGTATTTACTTTGTAAATAACTTGTTAAGGAAAATAACAAATAGGTAGGAATAAATCAGATAAAGTGCATGGAGGGTTTCTAACTAACTAAACTTAGAAACTTTAACATGGTATCATAGCATGATTGCAGATCACAGGAGGACTAAAGGACATTAGCCGAGCGGAGCAATAGCAGCAGAAAACAATTGTCCCGAGGTAACATAAGTTGTTTTTAGCAGAGTAGCAACAAGGAAGGGTGACGCAGTGCCTCCGTCATCAAAGGTGAGCCGGGAAGAGGCAGCGCAGAGGCGAAGGAAGGCAAGAGAAGCCTCACGCAGAGCCACGCCGTAGCTGAGAGGGCTAATGCAATTAGCTGAGGAGGTCGGGTTGAGGCGCCGGGATTACGCAGAGCCTAGGAGCTCTCACCTTCAAGTTGCTAGGGTTTAGAAGGCTGCAGGAATATTGCAGAGTGGAGCTGGTGAGGTACTATAGTCAGAACAGTATCTGAAAGAGCAAGGCCAGAGGAGTTGCTACCGAGGGTTTCTAGCCGAGGAACCTGAATCAATGGTGCAGTTGCACAAGACGATCAGAGTAGGGGGCATCTCGATAGCGGCAGAAGGATTTCCAGGAGGGAAATCAAGACTCAGAGGGAGTCCAAAAGAGAACTTCTAAACGGGAAGTAGAGACTCAGAGGAGTTGAACAGAGAACTTCCAGGAGGGAATTAGAGAAGCATCATGGCACTACATGGAGTAAGAGACCAGAATAGACTGGACGAAGCATCGAACTTCGTAGTCTGGAAGGCCAAAATCTTATCTGTACTTGACAAGAATCGTGTGAAGAACTTTGCCTTGAAGGTAATAGCTATCCCAGTCGACCCCAATGATAATGACAGATACGAGGAGGTGACGGCAAAGGCCAAGAACATTATCCTTGACGGGGTCAAGGATCATGTACCACAGATAACCGAGAAGGAAACGGCATTTGAGATGTGGGAGGCTCTCAAGAAGTTGTACCATCATACTTTTGTGTAGAGAAGAATGCTGCTTGAGAATCAGTTGAGGTCGTATCAGACGAAGAAGGAAGAACCGATTGACACCTTCCTCGGAGGGACTGAATGAGATCCGAGATCCGTTGACTGCTATGGAGGTGACACCGGATCAGGAGCTGATGGTGAGGACAGCCCTGAATGCTATCTCAGAAGACTGGGAGGTGTTTGTCTAGAGTGTACTAGGTAGAGGGACTCTCCCACCCTGGGGGACGAGATGTGGGCAGCTCTTCGCCAAGAAGAGATCAGATGGCAGTCGAAGACAGGTAGCAGTAGCAAGGGGATCAAAGTCAAGCAGGAGGAGGAAGATGTGGCCGTAGCATCTGCGGGAAAGCAAGAGAAGCGGAAGAAGAGAGATCTCTCCAAGATCAAGTGCTTCCACTGTGGGGAGCTAGGTCATTATGCGACCTAGTGTCCAAGGAAGAGGAGTAAGGGAGAGTTTTTTGAGACTAAGGTAGCGCCAGCACGGGCAGAGAAAGAAGTTTTGACAGACAATGACTATGCCATGAGTGCACACGCGCCACTTGAGAAGAAGTGGGGAGACATAGAGCTGTAGTCAGGCAGACTATAGGCGATGAGGGGCAGGATTCTCGAGGTACCCAGCCTTTTGCATTAGACCTTACTACGGGAGCCCCGAAGAGGAGTAGCAGGACTTGCTGAGTTGAGTAGAGATGGATGTGGATGGAGCGACAGAGAGAGCTACAGTGCAAGAGTCCCGAGATAGCGCGAGGCTAGCAAGTTACAGTAGTGCGAGAGGCACAGGAGTGTTGCACTAGTGCAGGACGGCACAGAGAGGTGTGCAACGGTGCGAGATGCAGGGAGTTGTTGCAGCAACGCAGAGGTCAGAGAGGGAGCACTTGTCAGCGGCAGAGGGAGCTTCAGCATCAGTGGGTGTCTCTAGCCCAACAGGGAGGTCAGATTGGGAGATCAGTTACTTACTTCTCAATAATTGAGTTGCAGTGCAGCAGTGGGCAGCACGATGCAACATGATGAGAGGAGGTGCAGTGCGGATGCAGTGCTGGGAGAAAGGACCAACAACAGCATGGATGCAAAGGGAGTTGTCATACAGATGCAGTAGTGGCAGTGGCAGAACCATGGGCAGCAGTACAGGATGCAGCAGTGCAGAGGATGTTGGGCAGGAAGGCCTAGCATCAACACAGGTACCGATGTCGGATGATCAGAGTAATACTCAGTGAGGAGTATTGTTAGAGCACAGTCCTCGCTAAGAGGGAGTGTTGATTTGGGGTAGCATCGGATGTGTTCTAGCCACGAATTTGGTGGAGAGGTTGGGGCACATGAGATCTCCAATACCTAGAAAGGGTTTGGGCAGATTCTAAACAAATCAGGAGATATTAAAATAATTAATATTTTTAATGGAGTCCCTAAGTCTAAACTTAGGGAAAATAAAATATTAATGTGAATATGTGTTAAAATGGTCCAAAAGACATGGATCAAGCCAGATCTAATCTTAGTCGTTGATTAGGAACTTAATCTCGACCGTTGAGATGTCAACAAGAAAAGTATAAGAGGAGGCTTGATGGTCACTTGGAAAAGACACCAGAGTGATCAGTGATTCTATTCTCTAGAGCGGGGTTTGCTAAGAGAGATAGAATTAGTGATCGGAAGAGCACTTGAGGGGCATTAAGTACAGAGAAACAGAGAAGGCAGAGAATGTGCCAGAAGAGCAGCGCAGCAACCAAGGAGAGTGATGCAGAGCCAGCAAGGGCTCACGCAGAGTTGACGTAGGGCCTCCTGGGGCTGACACAGGCCAAGGAAGGCTGACGCAGGGCCAGCGCTGGGCTAGGAGAGGCTAACGCAATCCAAATTGGGCAGACGCTGGGGTTGCAGAGCAGTGTTGTGCTGAGGAACTGCCGGAAGGATTTTCTAGGGTTTCAGCCAGGAGATTTCTCTCAAACTGTGAGGTATAGCTGCTAAGGAAATTCTCTGTTTGGTAGGCCAGTTTCGGCACCCAGATTGTACTCTGATATTGCTTAATAAGAAAACCCTCAGATAGCTGCACCGGTTTTACCGCACTGGGTTTTTCCGGGGACATTGGTCCAAAAATAATGGTGTCATGTGGTGTGTTTGTTCTTGTTTCTTTTAGTTGTTGATCTATAATATGTTGAGCATGCACTGGTGTTTATTTTCAGTATTTACTTTGTAAATAACTTGTTAAGGTAAATAACAAGTAGGTAGGAATAAATCAAATAAAGTGCATGGAGGGTTTCTAAGTAAACTTAGAAACTTCAACAACGAGATGATATATGCAGGGGATGCGCTCTAGGAAAGTATGCCAAGGCAACATTTCCTAGAGCAAACAGAGGGCCAAGAGTGTACTAGGATTGATACACTCAAATATCTGCGGACCTATGTCCGTCAAAGCTCTCAGTGGTGCAGAGTATTTCCTTACCTTCATTGATGACCACTCAAGGAAAACTTGGATTTATTTTCTGAAAACCAAGGACGAGGTTTTCTGTCGATTCAAGGAGTTCAAGGCTCTGGTGGAGAATCTGACGGGGAAGAAAATAAAAGTTTTGCGCTCAGATAATGGTGGAGAGTATGTCGATAAGGACTTCACTAATTTTTGCACTAAAGAGGGCATCAGAAGAGAGTGGACAGCACCCTACAATTCGGAGCAGAATGGAGTAGCAGAAAGAAAAAACAGGACTATTGTAGATGCAGCTAGGGTCATGATATATGATTAGGATATGCCAAAATCCCTGTGGGCGGAAGCATGCAACACAGCAGTTTATGTTCGGAACAGGACTCCTCATCAGGCGTTGGGCAAGATTACCCCAGAGAAAGTTTTCACAAGAAAGAAACCTGAAGTCAGTCATTTCAGGATATTTGGGAGTTTAGCATATTAACGCATACCAAAGAAAAGAGGAAGAAGCTAGATCAAACTGCGGAAAAGGGATATCTGGTGGGATATAGCAAGAACACTAAGGCATACAGAATCTATCTTCCAGGGAGCAAGAAGGTAGTAGTTTGACGAGATGTAAAGTTCATGGAGGACGGGGCTTTCAGAAAATCTCGTGAGCTGCCTTCCAAGGAGCAATCGAAAGAAGAGCCGTTGGTTAAGCCTCTTCAACCAACAGAAGTAAAGAACTGTTCCTCAGGTCAGGAAGATTCTCAAGATGAGGAGGAGGAACTAACAGAAGTGCCTGCTGGCAGAGGAAGAACTAGTAGGGAACTTCATCAAATTCTGCGAGATGCATAGGACTTCATCGGTGCGCCAAGAAACAATAAGAGGGAGCGAAAACAGCCAGATAGATATCAGGCATTAGTAGCTCAGGATGGAGAGCTTGCCAGTTTCAAGGAGGCAGCTCAACATCAGGTTTGGCTAGACGTGATGGTAGAGGAGTACAACTCCATAATGGTGAACGATGTCTGGGAGGTGGTGCCAAGGCCTCAAGACAGATCAGTGGTAGGTTCAAGATGGATCTACAAGATCAAATACGCTACAGAAGACAGTGTTGAGAAATACAAGGCCAGGTTTGTGGCTAAGGGGTATGCTCAAAAGGAAGGAATTGACTACGAGGAGACCTTTGCCCCGGTAGCCAGGTATACATCTATTAGGACCATGATATCTCTTGCAACTCAAATGGGATGGGAGATTCATCAGATGGATGTCAAAACGACATTTCTGAACAGGGTAATAGAAGAAGAGGTATACATTGAACAACCAAAGGGTTTGAGACTCATGAGAAGAAGTCTCATGTATGCAGATTGAAGAAAGCCTTGTATGGGCTGAAACAGGCACCGAGAGCATGGTATGGTCGAATAGATGGCTACTTGCAGAAGATGGGATTTGTCAAGAGTGACACGGATCCGAATCTCTACTATCTGGTTGTAGAGAACGAGTCGCTAATCTTAGTATTGTATGTGGATGATCTCTTTCTAACAGGATCATCCAAGCTCATTGGGGACTGCAAGAAGAATCTAGCCACAGAATTCGATATGAAGGATTTGGGACAAATGCATTACTTCCTAGGGTTGGAAGTTTGGTAGCAGAAGGGAGAAATCTTCCTTGGGCAAGGGAGGTATGCTACAGAAATCCTGAAAAGATTCGGGATGGAGGACTGTAGACCCATGGCTACGCCAATGATCACCAACTGGAAGAAGATTGATGCATCAGAAGACAAGGATGTTGATCCCACCCTATACAGGCAGCTCATAGGGTCCCTGATGTATTTGGTTAATACAAGGCTAGATATTTGCTACGCTGTCAACACCCTCAGTCAGTTCATGGTGGAACCAAAGAGGGCACACTGGGTAGCAGCCAAACACGTTCTCAGGTATTTACAGGGAACAGTCGATTATGGACTCTTGTACACCAAAGGTAAGGATATCAGTTTGAGTGGATTTACTGATGCAGATTGGGCAGAAGTTCAGTGGATCAGAAATGTACCTCTAGGTATTGTTTCAACATTGGATCAGGAATGACCTCCTGGTGCAGTAGGAAACAGAAGTTCGTGGCTCTGAGCTCATCTAAGGCAGAATATATGGCGGCAAGCACAACTTTGTGTGAGGCCATATGGCTTAGAAAACTACTTGTGAACCTATTCAAAAGGAATATGGAGGCGACCAGGATCATGTGCGATAATCAAAGTTGCATCAAGCTCTCTGAGCATCCAGCGTTTCATGATAAGTCAAAGCATATTGATATCTGGTGTCATTTTTTCAGGGACTGTGTCCAACGAGGAGCTGTACAGTTGAGCTACACTCCCACAAGAGAACAGGTGGTGGACATCCTCACCAAGGCCCTTGGAAGGACAAAGTTTGACTACTTCAGGGAAAAGATGGGGATGGTAAAGAACCCGTTTCAGTAGCAGAAATGGGAGTGATTACAGCACGGATGCATAGGGAGTTGCAATGCGGATGCAGTGTTGGAAGAAAGGACCAGCAGCGGCACAAATGCAGAGGCAGTTGTCGTACAGATGCAGCAATGGCAGTGGCAGAGCCATGGGCAGTAGTACAAGATGCAGAAGTGCAGAGGATGTTGGGCAGGGAGGCTTAGCATCAGCACAGGGATCGATGCCGGATAATGAAGGTGATACTCAGTGAGGAGTATTACTAAAGCACAGTCCTCGCTAAGAGGGAGTGTTGATTTGGGGTAGCATTGGATGTGATCTAGCCACGAAAATTGGTGAAGAGGCTAAAGCACATGAGATCTCCAATACCCAAAAATGGTTTGGGCAGATTCTAAGCAATTTGGGAGATATTAAAATAATTAATATTTTAATGGAGTCCCTAAGTCTAAACTTAGGGAAAATAAAATATTAATGTGAATTAATATAAAACTGTGTTAGAAGGGTCCAAAAGTCATGGATCAAGCCAGAGTTAATCTTAGCCATTGATTAGGGACTTAATCTCGGTCATTGAATTGTCAACGAGAAAAGTATAAGAGGAGGCTTGAGGGTCACTTGGAGAACACACTGAGGGAGACCAGTCAGTTCAATTTCTGGAGCGGGGTTAGCTGAGAAATTGGAACTAGTGGTCTAGTGAGCAGTCAGGAGGCAGCAAGTACGGAACAGATAGATGGGATCAGCAACTAGAGGCCAACGCTGAGGCAAGAGAGGCAGACACAAGGCATTTCAGGCAGACACAGAGGCAGCAGGAGACTGCGCAGTCACTAGTTGGGCCTGCGTGGGTGACGTAGAGAGGCCAAGGCCTAACACAGTCAAGTAGGGGCTGACGCAGAGTGTCTGGCAGCCAAGCTGATGTTGGGACTGGGAGAGGTGTTGGAGAATTTTTTTTCTCTGTGGGTAAGCCAGTTTAGCACTATGTTGTACTAAAGAATTGCTGAATAATAAAATCCTCCCTTGTTGCACCAGTTTTCCCACATTGGCTTTTTCCGAGGACTGTTGTCCAAAATAACTGTGTCAATGTGTTGATTCTTGTGCATGTGTTTGTTTCTGTATTACGGTGTGATATCTGCAGCAGAATTTATTTTAATGTTTATTGAAGGAATTTCATAAATAACTTATTGAAGAATAAGTAGGAAAAGTAAATTAGTTGTTGCAGTGATAGAATTTTCACAAAAGATGATCAATGCACACAAGGAATGTGTGAATGAAGGAAGTTAGTCCACCATAATACCAACCAAACCAAGGAGATTTAAGACTCTAGTGTACCAACACCAAGATCGAGCCAAAGGACTAGCCGCTGCAATGGACACTGATGAACAATAGGCCAAGTATGGGTATTGTTCACATCCTTTCGTTATATTTGTAAAGCTCCAAACACAATGTAAAAGTGAGACGGGGCCAAACACCATCTCAAGTTGGAAGGGGCGAGCACCAAACTCAGTGAAGATGATGGGTTGAGGAGTTGTCTACATGCACCAAAATGATGGGAAGGAGGAGGATGAGTTGTACTCTCTCTACTGGAGACCAATCAAACTCTACTAAAGCAAGTCGTCAAACCTTAGAGCCATATAAAATTGTGGGCCACATAAGATTGTCCATGAGCAAGATCATGGACAATGTGTCATGAAAGTGGTTCCAAAAACACTACCTCTCTAGGAGGAGCGGGGAACCATATCCCTTGCTAACTCGAGGCCATAGTGCATGGCGTAGACTAAAGGGAGGCCAAATGAAGAGAAAAGCCAAGTAAGAATATGACCAAGTGATCTCCATCTCCTTCCCTATGAAAAAAAAAAATGGTGATCAAAGAGGGTCTTCTTTGACCCGTTGAAGACCATGACCTTGGTTTTACCTAATTTGATTGTCAATTGTCAAAGCTCAGAAAATAGGGCCAAGGCATTCAACTGTCTTTACAAGCCATCGAGAGATGAGGCTAAAAGGACCGCGTCATCAACTAAAAGCAAGATAGAAATCAGAACACAATGGAGGCATCCATATATCTCCTGGATGTGCTCATTGAAAAAGAATTCCAGCTCGTCAATGTAGATCCCAAACAATATGGGGGAGAGGGGTCAACCTTATTTAACCCCAATGGTACTCTTGATAAAATTTTAAATCTCCTATGCTATGCATAGACGACCAATAACTAACTCGTAGAGGAGCATGATGACAATCAATAATGTATTCAACACACCAATATCTATGAGTCTCTGGAACAAAGACTCACGAGGGACGAAAGCAAAAGATTTCTAAAATTCAACAAAGCAACAAAAGTCTTTAGAAGGGAGGTGTCTTGTCTCCTTAATAATGGCTCAAAGTGTAAATATTTGGTTGAGGGTTTGGTGCTATGGTCTAAATCCAACATGTCCTCTAGCTGCAAATGGAGGGTCATAGCATAGAGTTTGGAAAATATGTGGCCAAACACGATTGTCAAGTAGTTGTTGGGATCCGTACTAGGACCTAATTTGTGAATGGGTAAATGATGTGATTTGACTAAGATATGGAAAACTCGTGCAAACCCCATGGTTGAACAGGTCAGCAAGGTGGCTAACTGTAGCATGAAGACCCTACTTTAAGAGCTCTACTTGGAAGTTGGAACCCTACCTCATTTGTTGCTTTGTTAATATTTGTCATCCAAGCGGCCTCTTAGATATCTCAATATGAGAATAGATGCCAAGAAGAGGGGGGAGAGGTGACTTAGGTTGAGGGTTGTCCAAGGACATCATATAGGCAGAATGTATGGGTAAAACAAATTTTGGATTTGGAAAGATAGGATAATGGCAAGGGAAGAAGGTAAACTAAAATTGTTAAAGAGAACAGATAAAAGAAGCTCTTAGCTCATGTCTCCATTGGGAAATGAAGAGGCTTTTCTTATGATGAAGCCAGAGATGACAAGCAACTTGAAGATGGAGGTAGGATGGGAGAGTATGAGTAAAGTCATGTCAAAGTTGTCGAGGAAGGAGTTTGCAAGCATTGTCATACCATTTGTTCATGGGGCCAAATTTGGTTTTCAAAAGAGGTGAGAGGTGGTGGATTTAGTGTGATGAGGTAGGACTAAAGAGCCAACTTCGCAAATGACAAAAGAAAGGCATGCATATTTGGCATCAAAAGAAACAAGGCATGAGAAAAAGGAATCAAGCAAGAGCCTCTAGCAAAGATAGGAAGTAAAGATAATTGTACTCTCGTCTCAATTAGTCACCAAAGGATTAAATTACCATGAACATGTGTGCCAATGAGGGATGCACCTTAATAAAGTGTTTTACCACGTGAATAACAAATGTTCACCCTAGCAAAACCCCTCTATGATAACAATGAATCATAAAGTCCAAACTAAAGTGCACCACCACCCAGGGATTATCACATCAAAATCACCATCTAACCTCCTTTCTAACTGAAACTTAGGAAGTAACATATTAATGAGGGCACTAACATCATGAAACAAAGCCCCCCCCAAGTGATTTCTAGCAAATGTGACATTGTAAAGTTAAATCACCAAGGAAAACCCCACAAGTGCAACATGAATCATCCCCCAACATAGCAACATGATAAGAGAAAGGGACATAACAAAAGGCTAACCCAACCAACCATCAAGTGTGTCCCCCATCACACATCAAGCAAGAGGACCATGTAGAACATCCCCTCCTAGTGACACCAACATCATATCACATCATCATACAAAAGTCACCAAAAAAATAAACAATCACAAAACATATATCTCCTAATGATCATCATCTAAACCATTGGGGGTGTATTAACCATCATCCATATCCAAAACAAGAAAATTTACCAAACCACCATAATGAGATAGTATGCTCCACATCCATCAAAATGCAACCAAGGGATGACCAACAACGCAAGCATGTGTGAGAACACTACCAAGCAGCAAACACCATCATCCAACCAAGGAGAAGTGACAATGCCCCAACCAAAGACCTCCATCAAATAATCTGATGCCATGAAGAAAGGGGGCTCCATAAATATGAATCCTCCAGAAACTCAAAGAAATAAGAAGCAAATATCCATCAATTTGATGAAAATCACAAGGTGGAACCTCATACAATATGAGGTGTAACAGGCCCTCTAAATCCATGGCTCCTATTTTCCACTCAAAAAGTACTAAACAAATAACAAATTTTATAATGACCCATTTCTGATCAAATATATACAATCTTAAGAAGAAGAATCATTTTCTTATTAGAATCCTCTTTACAATTCCTCCGATAAATCTTCTCAATCAATCATTCTTGGATAGAAATTGTTTTAAGGGAGAACGTTATTCATGTTATTTTCTTCCCTGGACTACGATATTGTCCTTTTACTTAGGAGTCCCCCCTTTGCATGCTTAGGATGTGGAGTGATTTTACTTGATGGGAGACTTCAATCCAAGCTGGTACTTAAACCTTTTAGCAACAACACACTCCTCGATGACATCCTGATATGAGAATAGACATTTCATTGAAACTATAGGCCTTTTTTATTGAACCTCAATGACCACCAAAGAAAAAATAGAAACTAGTTGTTCAACCACACTTGCCTCTTCTCATTGATTTTATTACAGTAAGACATTTCTAAAACAAGAATCCATTGTGCTTCTCTTCTTGTTGTCAAAGCAGTGGTTAATTCTACTACAATATTGTCAACTTTCTGCAGTAAAATGTTCCAGCAAGTCAGTCAGTTGTAATTGCTATTTACTTAAATTAGTATTCTTGTTTTGTCTGGATCTTTACCATTTGTTGTTTCTCTTTCCCTGGTTCACTTTCAGAATTGTCCAACACTATCAAATTTGCACAACTAGCTACCCCGTTAGAAGCATCTTATAAATGCAGTCAAATCACTGCATGGAGGGGTCCATTGTCCCAAAAACAAAGAAGTGCATATATCAATTTTGTGTCTAGCTGACCAATGACCCTAAAATTAGATTAGTATAATTGCTATCAAAAAGCACGTTAGAATTAAATTTCAGAACTTAAAAACCATTAAAATATGTTATTTGAGCACAAAAAACAATTGAACCTTTTATACATTTTCAGCTTGGTTATATAGGATCAGTACGGAATTTATATGGTGGTAGTTTGTCACTACTTGTGGCGATACAATTTGAAACAGGGTTTCTTTTATGCTTGTCTTGAAAATATCTTGCCATTTGGTGTTATAAGGTGGTTGCTTTAAAAGCCTCGTTGATTGATTATGGGTATGATCAACACCCATTCTTTGTTATGATTGCTTGACACTAAACTTGTGGAGTTGTTCTTGGTTTCAGTAGAATGATTTGTGGTTGCATTTATTCCATGATAGCAAGTGTTTTGAATTTAATAGAAGACGTAAATTAAGACATGCCGGTTTAAATTTTAAAGATATGGAAAAATTCTCAACATATACTAGGCTTACCTTGGTCTTATCCGATTGCTAAGTTGAGACTGCCAAGATAACTTAGAAGTATTGCGAATGATACCTTATATCAAAGTAGGCCATTGATGAGATTCACCGCAATACTTGAGATACAAGCTATGAATGGTTATCACCACACCTGTACTTAAAGTCAACTTACTTTTTAAGAAAAAAACAACCTTGACTAAGAAATTAGGCGATCAATCAATCCATTTAACGGTGCACAAAGAACCACCATTGCAAAGGACTACTTTTTGAAACCATTGCAAAGGACTACTTTTTGAATCTCTGTTTTAATCTTAGAAGAATGTTTGGTAAGGAAGTCTTCTTGACTAACCTTTACAATTGCCAACACCATTGTTAAGCAGCTGTAAAAAATATGTGTGACTGCCATAACGAAGATAAATCGATGAAGCTGCTCCAGACCTTCCAATGAAACAAAAGGCTCTTCACCCTGCAATGGAAAGAAAAAAGAAAAAAAAATTATATGAATGACACAAAAAGTAAAATGCAACGAACAAATTTTCAAATAGTAGATGTTGCTCAAGACCTGGGAAGAACATAAGTCGTATTTTGATCTATCTAGTAGGTATGATTACCTCATTGCAGCTGTAAAGGAAATTACATCACGCAAAGGAGGTCGAGAACTTAGTATGTTTGCAATGAACTGGATTTACAAGCTTTTCCTTCTCAACTTATGGGATAATTTTCAGTATTATCTTCCAAAGTTGTAGATATTGTCCTTGGGAAATCTTGGAATGGGGCTGCCTTTCTCATTACCAGTGTTTCAGACAAAGGGCGGCATTCCACAGGAAGATAAATTCAGATCAGAGGAAGCATAACTGTACTGATTAGTTTGCATCTCCTCTCAGAAATCTTGTTAAGTATCAATTGGACAAATTCGTATCCTTTTCATTCGTTCCATAAAATACCCGATGAGACCCAACTTTAAGGCATTAGCAATTACGCATTGTAATTCAACTGTCAAATTCCAAACTTTTTTACTGATATATCAATTTGCAAAGATGACCGTTATAAGTTTCTCTGGTTTCCAGTTTTTTTCCCTATACTGTTTACATGTTCTCTTCGACTCACAGACAGAATCTATGCATCTCCACTCAAAAATCTTTTTAAATAAACTTAAGAAACAATTGAACAAACTCTTATCTTTTTTATTCATTCTATAAAATACCAGATGATGCCCAACTTTAAAGTTTAAGGCATTAGCAATTATGCATTGCAATTTAACTGTCAAATTCTAATCTATTTAATTGATATATCAATCTGCAAAGATTATCCTTGTAAGTTTTTCTGGTTTTCAGTTTTTACCCTATACTGTTTACATGTTCTCTTGGATCTACGAGGACCAAAATAATAGTTAAACAATTCCATCTTGCAGACAGAATTTATGCATAGGGTTTCTGTTATATATGCTTTTAATGTTGTGCTGTCAAACCCCATTGACCTATTTTGGTCATTTGAGGATATTAATATAATTTGTCTTTCACAGAGCTTATCTACTACAAGTACCCCTTCGAATGTAGAGTTGTCTACCATATAGTCAGTTTCAGAACCAGTATATGGCAGAAGTTTCCATTAAAAATAATTAAAAATCTTCAGGCTCTTCATTGTCCTATTTGAAGGATTGTGTATGCCGATATGGTAAAGCCAATTTTTAATACAGATATAGAAAGCAACTTGTTTATGCATAGGAGGACGATATGACCCCATTTTGAACAAAAGATGGTAATGTTCAAATAGCGAGTTGCACTGGGTTACAAGACTCTATAGTGTGTGGTCAGAATCCAGATAAATTATCCTAAAAACTTAAAAGAGTATTGATGTGGCTGGTTGCATTTCAAAAGCTGCCTTCCAAATCCAGGTTAACCAAGACCCATTTACAGGATGAAAAATGTCTCCGTTGTGGGAAAACAGACACAGTCAAACACTTTTTTCGGGGCGTAGACATTTGCAAAACAGTGTTGAAAAGCAGTCCAGAACAGATTTGCTTCAGACTTGCAGGAAAGCATTCATTGGAGTTTAACATTGCTCGGGGATTACAAATCGCTTGATCTTCACCACTACAATAGTACCGTGGTCTCTAGCAGTGTCTCAACGCTTCGGTATCATTTGCAATTTGGAAGATTCCATGTATGTATGCTTTTGATTGGCTAACAGGTACTGTCAAGGCTTTTCAAAAGTTGGTATTTGATGGTTGGCCGCCCAAACTAGATCCAAGGGATTCTCTTATTGAGTAAAAGCAACCAGATCTCTTTGTTCTTATTCTTAAGGTAGTTTTATTTTCTTTCTGAATCGAGTTTCTCTATATTTTTTATGTTTTTTTAAGGAAAACTTTGTGGAAATTTCTTTTTCCTTTTCTAAAATAGCATTGGTAACATGCTCTGTACTCATGATTTCAGCAATTGAATTAAGCCGGTTGTGTCTGTCAACTGGGGTTCTTTTGGGTGTTTGCATGGAACAATTATTATTTTCAAATCCCCATTTGTAACATAATGAGCTTTAATGCCTTTGACTATTGTCATAATGGTTTTAAACCTGAGTATAACTATACCCTTCATGGTTTTATAACTATACCCTTCAGTGAATATAATTGTGAGCTAGTCTGGTACCAACAATCTCACTCTTGCCTTTAGACTTAAAGAGACTGATAACTCCTCAGAATATATATATATATATTTTAAAAACTTGTTTAGATTATAATTTTAAAAAAACATCAATTTAAAAACCCGTTTAATCATAGAACAAAAGCGGTGAATAAACTTATTTTAAAAAAACAAGCAAAACCAAACCAACAATTGAAAACCCATTTATTCACAGAACAAAAGCAGTGCATTTCTATCAATATAAATTAGGGATTTACTTCTTTGCAATGGGAGGCACCGCTTCACTACTTAGAACGCGCCTCCATGTGTTGCCTGTAGAAAACACAAGTCCCAGGAGTTTCCGTGCAGGCTTTTCGTGCTCATCCCCGGATTCAGCGTCCTCAAACTGGTGGACATAACAAGGATAGAAAAAGGGCTTGTAATACTTTGAAGGGATACAAATACGAGATATATAACTCGCGGTTGCCGTCAGCAATAATGAAAGAAACCCCAGCAACATCAGTTCTGCATCACAGTAACCAAAAACAGAATTAAAATTAACGACAATGTAATGGCACGCAGTGCTTAAATTTCAATTCTCACCATCTTTCATAGTCTCCAATGCATGAAACAGAGCCTTCCTCTTTGATGCATGCAGCCACTGAAACAATAAACATGATAACTTTAGATAAATTCAGTAATAGGAAGGTAGGTGTCAGTGAAAGCCAATTGTATTAAGTGGGGTATCAGTGAAATTCAAAAAAATGATGGTGGGTATAATGAAATTCAGTGTGATGAGGATGTTTATTAATGAAATCCCGTATGATTAAAAAGGGTATCAGTGAAATGCAATGAAATTAAGGTGCCAGCTGAAGGATCAGCGAAATAGGAAAGGAATTCAGCTTGCTAAGCATTGCAGAATAACGAAATGTACAGAGCCTACTTACATGGCCTAACCGGTGAATCGATCGCTCGACCAACAAGGAAACGACCACCAATACCGTTAGCACAGTGGCCACTGACCATGTTGGTGTTATGGCCAACGACCTCACCTCCCCCTCCTCTGAAACCATTGTTTACTGTACCTTTCTGGTCTCTGTCAGTACTTCAAAAAAGAACAAAACAGAGATCAGAATAAAGTTGCCTGGGATCACTAAAAAAGTTACTTATACACTACGGTTGGTTAAATATACTACATTGTTTCGATTATCTTCTATATGGTCGCCGCGACGGGTGTAACCAGGACTTGCCAAATTTGTATCCAACTCATCTAGCTGGTCAGCATTTTACACTTTAATGCCTTACTGAGGTTCGAATTCCCGTAACATGCGCTGGATCCTATAGTCATGGGGTATATGTTACAATTCATGGCACTATTATTAGTTACTGTCGTTAGAACTGCTAATAAGGCGCGTGGTTCCCGAACGCGTCTATCCAGGCAGGAAAATTAAGAAAAATGATCACAGTTACGTGAATATTCCATGGATGAAAAGTAAAATAAAATGTATGTTTTTTCAATCACCTCACCCTCATAAATGAAATGAAATTTGTTGCATGTTTTAACTTTTCCCCACCCACATGATAAAACGGAGGGATCCGCAGTACGCTCTCAGGGTATTTTTAGCTTTAAATATCTAATTACATTTATTATTCAAAACCCTTGTAAAGGTTCCTTAAAGCGGAAAATTAATTATGTTTCATACATTAGCTGTAAATATCAAATTTGACTCTGTAATTGATTCTAGAACAGATGATATGATAATTTGTTGCGATTGTCAAATTTGATAGCTGTAAATATTGAATTTGACTGTGTAATTGATTCTAGGCTGTAAATATTGAATTTGACTGTGTAATTGATTCTAGGCTGTAAATATTGAATTTGACTGTGTAATTGATTCTAGGTTGTAAATATGGAATTTGACTGTGTAATTGATTCTAGAACAGATGATATTTCGATAATTCGCGACGGTTATCAAATTTGACTGCGTGAATGAATCAAAATCCAATTTTGATGGTTTAAAATAATTTTTAATTTTTTAATATTTTGATGTTATAAAATTAATTTTTTTTATTTTTTTTTGGTCGATTAGTATGGAGATTTTTGAAATTTTGTATAATTTCAATGTTTTTGGGATTTTTTACGGAGTTTAATTTATTTATGCATTCAAAAATTTATTTTAAACAATTAAAAATCACAATTTCTTTTAAATTTGCATTGACAAATTCAAGTGAAAAAAATCATAGCATCAATGAATTCAGGTGAAAAAAATAATTTTATGTTTACTAGTTAAACTGCAAGTTTTAGGTTTAAAAAAAAAAAACAAGACCTTAAAATTGCATGGAAAAGTTATCATTTTATGTCTACTTTTATGTATATATAACTGGAAAAAAAAAAGGAAGAAAGGTATATGGTTTTTAACATAAAATAAAATTAATATTTAGGGCAAGCTAACTCTTTTATGTTTAAGTGGATTTTTTGTTGTTGTTGATAAGGACAATCCATTGTACCGCTTTAATTATATAGAATTCACAGGTCATACTTGTGATTCCAACAAATTCCTACAAGAATTTCAAGAAAATTAGAATTAAAATATACCTAGGAAAAGATCAAAATATAGAAGATAACGACTCATGTATTGAGTTAGTTTATAGATAATTATGATTTAATATTTTTATATGGTTTTTTTCTTTAAATAAATTAAATAGACATATATAATTAATGTAATTGTGTAAAGATGGAATCTAAGCTTTTTAAACTTTTTATGTTTTGGTTTTTTCATTAAATTTTGGTGATACAATTCATAATTAAATTACAATTTCCCTTATTTAAAATACATTTTTATATATAAAAAATAATTTATTTAAATTACATTTATATATTTAAATTACATTTATATATATAAATGAATTTAAGATTTAAAAAACTCCTTAAATACTTAAACGGCACATATTTAATTATTTAAAATGTTTAATTTACATTTAATTTAAGAAGTAGCAAAATATATAATATAATTCAAAATTGTCAAAGGATTTTAGTTCTTTCAAATCTCGATAGGCATGTTGTAACTGACCCATTAATGACCTTTATGAATAGTTGTATCTAGGTGTAATAATGACATAATCTATTGAATATTCTCATATTATTAAGAAAATTATATAGTCTAATTAATAAACAAAATGGTCTTTTACAAGGCGTTTTTTCTAGTTAATTTTAACCAACATCCCACATATATTTTTAAAAACTTGAGTTTAAGTTGTTTAATATGTAGAATTCAAGTGGGAGTAATCTTTAAGTGCTACTTTTTGGAGTTTCGAAGGACTTTTGGCCAAAATCTAGCTAAAAAAATTGTGGCCAAATTTTGATTTGTGTTATTTAAACTCTTTTTTTACTACTTATTGGATTCAGCGCCTTCAAAAAACCATGGGGCAATTTGATCGTGAAGAGTTCACCTGTCAAACTTGTAATTTCAATGAATATCTCTTAAATTCTAAACAAATTTGATGGAAAACAAAACAAAAGACTTTTACTACTCCCACTTAAATAATAAATACAAATTAAAAATTAAGATGTTAAAATTACATATAATATAATATAAATGATCAAAATTTTAAAGCATATATTTTGTAAAAACAAATTATATATTTTATAAAAACAAATTAAAATTTAAAATATAATAATACATTCAAATTGACCTATCACATGGACCGATCAAATAGAGTGCCTTCACAATGCATATTTCACCATCAAACCAAAGCACTATGGACAATATAATATGAAATGAAATGATTAAAATTATAGAAAATATGACTTTACCAAAACATTAATTATATTAGTTATGATGAAATAGTTTTTTAAATAACGTTTTAAACGAAATATAAACAATATAGATTTAAGAAGAAGCATTTCTTAATTTTGGCGAATTATTTTCTTAAAAAAAAGTAATCACAAATATTTTTTAAATGGTATATAATTCTATTTTTCTAACATAAAGTTTTATTATGACTTAATTATTTTTAAGTAAAAATTGATTTACTTATTTATTTTTATTTTTAAATTTGTATATAATTTAAATGTTTTAAAATGTATTAAAAATGTAGAAAAAAGTTTTTCGGATTAATTATATGGTTAGGATTTGGTTGTTTCCAACCAATTAATGTGGTTCATCTTTAGGACTAGGTGAGAAATCCATTGATCAGAAAGCATAATTATATGGTTAGGATTTGGTTGTTTCCAACCAACTAATGTGGTTCATCTTTAGGACTAGGTGAGAAATCCATTGATCAGAAAGCATAAATAGTAACCATTTTTTTTTTGGTAGGTAAGTACCCACGGGGGATTTGAACAAGTGACCTATCACAAGGAGTGCCTTAACAGTGCACCCATTCACTGTCAATCCAAATCCCCATGGGCATCCAAAGTTAACCATTAAAAACTAGTTGTTGGTGAATTAGTTAATAGGTAAAGAAAATAATTATTTGGGAATTAGTGGTAAGGAATTATTTTATTAAAATATTCTATATTTAGTTGAAAATAGCTGTTAAGGAATAATTAAATATAAAATATTGAATTTCAATATTATCGAATTAATGTAAAGTAGTTATTTATTAATAATTTATATCATCTTATTTGTTAGGGGTTGACTTATTAGAAAATTAGTTTAATGAGAAGATTTTTAGGCCAAGATCATATTATAGTATTTTTGTCAACGCGTTTCAAACCAACGATTGTGGTTCATCATCAGGACAAGTTGAAGAACCAGATCATGGCTACAGTTTAAATAGGGCAAAAATACTATAATGTGATCTCCGCTGAAAATTTTTCTCATTAAACTTATGGATCACATAAGCTTAAATTCAACAAGAAAATTAGTTGTTATGAATTTAAAATATTTAATCCCAATATTAATCCAATAATTATTAATTTATTAATATCAAGTTTATATTATTGGAAAGAGGGACGATTAAGCTCCTCAAAAAGCTAGCCATGATAAATTAAATCAAATTAGAGTCAAAGGTTAACTAGAAAATTACTACTAGCTATTTTATATTGTTGTGCACACATTTTTTAAAAAATGAATTTAGATAATAATAATAATAATAATAAGGGACCAAGGAAGAAAAGAAAGAGGAGAAAGGAGAAGAAAGGAATGATGAGTTATGATGAGAGAGTTGGAATCCAGCTCTCTCATCATCCCTATTAGATTTTTGGCATGCCTTTCGATCTCAATCACCTCCCTAAGCTTCCTCTGATGGAAGTGATCTACCTTAGTGATGACTTTGGATTCTTCAATGCAAAAATGGTGCTTCAATTTTTCTACATGCTCGACTAAGGCTGATGAGCCAGAGCGATTGTGTCTAATGTCTGTAGCATGCTTTGTTTAATAGATATACATGTTTCTTCAATGTAGGGAATACCACAGAAGCAGGGAACAAGGTAGACCCCTTTCGAGTCCTTAGGATCAATAGGGTCTTTAACAAATCTAAGAGAATTTTTAATGGTATTAAGAGGTTTGAATGAAGAAGAGACATTAATCTTCTTAAGGATCATCTTATTTGTTAGGGGTTGACTTATTAGAAAACTAAATGTTGTGAATTTAAAATATTTAATCCCAATATAATCCAATAACTATTAATTTATTAATATCAAGTTTATATTATTGGAAAGAGGGACGATTAAGTTCCTCAAAAATGTAGCCATGATGAATTAAATCAAATTAGAGTCAAACGTTAACTAGAAAAATACTACTAGTTATTTTATATTGTTATGCACACATATTAAAAAAATAATAATAAATAATAATAATAATAATAAAAATAGGGGATCAAAAAAGAGGAGAAAGGAGAAGAAAGGAATGATGAGTTGATGAGAGAGCTGGAATCTAGCCCTTACTCAATTTCCAACCATCATCCCTATTAAGATTTTTGGCATGCCTTTCGATCTCAATCACCTCCCTAAGCTTCTTGTGGTGGAAGTGATCTACCTTAGCGATGACTTTGGATTCTTCAATGCATACATGGTGCACCTCCCTAAGCTTCTTGTGGTGGAAGTGATCTACCTTAGCGATGACTTTGGATTCTTCAATGCATACATGGTGCTTTGATTTTTCTGCATGCTCAGCTAAGGCTAATGAGCGGGAGAGATTGTGTCTAATGTCTGCAGCATGCTCATTGATTCTCTGTTTAATAGATCGACCAGTTTCTCCAATGTAAGGAATATCACAAGAGCAGGGAACAAGGTAGGCCCTTTTCATTTATTCTCTGTTTAATAGATCGACCAGTTTCTCCAATGTAAGGAATATCACAAGAGCAGGGAACAAGGTAGGCCCTTTCGAGTCCTTAGGATCAATAGGGTCTTTAACATATCTAAGAGAATTTTTAATGGTATTGAGAGGTTTGAACAAAAAAGAGACATTAATTTCTTAAGAATCATCTTATTTGTTAGGGGTTGACTTATTAGAAAATAAGTTCTTATAAATTTAAAATATTTAATCCCAATATAATCCAATAATTATTAATATAAATTTATATTATTGAATAGAAAGACGATTAAGTTCCTAAAAAAGTAACCATGATAAATTAAATTTAAAATATTTAATCCCAATATAATCCAATAATTATTAATTTATTAATATAAATTTATATTATTGAATAGAAAGACGATTAAGTTCTAAAAAAGTAACCATGATAAATTAAATTTCAAAAGTTAAGTAGGAAAAAAAAAAACTATTAATTATTTTAAGATGCTAGTTATTTTTATCCGACCGTAAAATAAACGCCTCTGGCAGATCATCCTAATAAATCTCTGGCACAATGTACACGTCTGACATTGACATAAATTTCAATTTAGCGGCTGCCAAGTTTTTCAAAAGTTGATGGTTGACCAAGCCCGCAAAAAAAGATACCAAAGAGGAAAAACCTTAATGACCGACAAAAAGGTCAAACTCCGTTGGTGACACGTTTCTCAAAATTCCAGTCGTCACAAGTTTTTCAAAAAAAACGAGAGATGCAGTCCCCGTAATTTGAGGAACATCTTGACCCTTTTACTAAATTTTCATTCGTGTAGACATTCTTTAAAAACATAAACCATATTAATATTAAATATGATATAACCCACTCCCTATTTTTTTAATATTAAATTTCCTCTACTCATGCGGTCAGAACTATCTCCTTTATTTCTTTAACCATGGTTGAATTCTTCTTTTTAATTAATTCTGTTAACTGATAAAATATCTCCAATCTTCTGTTTTAAAAAAAAATGGGTTGTAAAGCACTTGGTAAAAAAAAAATGGGTTGCTGGTTGCTTTTATGTTATGTAATAGTTTTTTGATTAATAAGATTGATAATTTATTAGAACAATCCTAATAAAATCTTAGATTTAATTTATTGGTTGCCATCAAGAAGCAAGGCTTCTGAAAACACAAAGAAAATTGTAAATTATACTACTTTAATTATATTCAAATGTCTGGAATACATATTTATTATATGGGTTAGTTTCAAATGAGATTAAAATATATTTTATGCGAGGCATCCATCCATAATCTTTTATGCGGTTACAATCGTCATCCATCCATAATTTTTTTATGTGGTACGATCGGTATCCGTCCATAATTTTTTTATTCAATATGGTTCACGGTCTGAACCACGGAGCCTTAAAATTTTATAATTAATTAATTAATTAATATTAAATTTATTAATAAAAAAAATTATGTTATAAAAATATTTTTAAAAATAGCAATAAAACAAATACAAAATTTATATTTAAAAATATTTTAAAAAAATAATTATAAAACAAAATACAATATTGAAACAATTTTCACAACTAAGTATTATGCACATGTGATATTTTTTTGAGATAAATGATATTTGAAAATATATATTAGTTACCAATAAAATTT